>CM024697.1:12123246-12723246 GCA_014182845.1 Corymbia calophylla | reverse complement strand
ACATCATTCATTTTTCTTGAAATTAAGGGAGCCTTGAATTCAAATATGTTTGCACTCTTATCAAATCCGCACGTCATACGCCATGGATTAATCTTGATTGCTCTCCATCATTTGAAGTTTGGATAATCTCGGTACACATTGACTTTTTGTCAAATGGTACTATCTTTGTACAATCTCGATCATTCATAAGTGAAATTCTAGTTTCGAGTGAGTTTTCCAAATATAAACAAGCAAGTTCTTCATAGTACTCTTCGCATTGAGCAATGAGTCCATCTCATCTCTCATAAATCAGTTCAACCACACGACCACTGACATAGACAAACTCAAATTTGCACCTCTTTCATCTTCAGTGATTCAATCATCTCCTCTACTTAACGGGGGTCCCCAATTTACACATCATATTAGAACATAAAAAATGATTTACAACTACAAAAGCTCGAGCCCTAAATGTGATAAAGAGTTTGTGTTCACTCAATGACGAGAGGTGAGATGGTGTCTTACATTCTTCCAATCAAGCGTCCTATTCCTCACTATTGTCCCCACCACTTGAATTTCCCTACTAACCAAACATTCCATTAGACACTAATGTTGATAAGGAATGGGCAACATCCACTTCACTTGGAGATCCGGGGACAGAGAAGTCGTACGTCGGGACTAAGAATACATAGGAAAGTGGCAAAACCACATGCTGCTCTCGAAGCATTGGTGGTCTCACCAATTACAGAAACAATACTTTTGCATGATCGTTTCAATTGCTTCATATGGTTTTCAAAGTACATAGAAACGGATAAAGAAGAAAGGACATTCCTAGTAGCAAAATTGAAAAATGAAGGCTTTCAATGACTCAGAATAAGTCTTGGTTTGGAGAACACAAAATGGAATGAAATCGCTGCCGAAAGTAACTTGGGAATGTCTTGATTATGTAAATGGCTAACTGTTCTACGTACAAGGGGACGTTCTGAGTGATACGTAGATTAGCATCATATTACTAGCTTTTATTAGATTTGATGCACCATTAGTTGAATGTACATATGGGCAAAAGAAGAAAACCACCGTGTCTATGCATGTATGCTGACAATTAATGTGCCGAGCCAAACCTTCGCTGGAAGAGATTACCAGTAGAAACTCCAAACCAAGTAAGAGCAGTGGCGCAGAATTTCTAGCTAAAACAGCATTAAATATCATGAACAACTTCAGAGAAAGTAATGACAATGTTTGAATCTGTGGCTCAAGCTTCGAACCATCAAGTGGTTGAAAAGGTCCCCTGACGTTTGCACCCTGGTGGCTACCTGCGATAAGGTTCAGAACTTGCAAAATCGGCACGTGCAGCATCTAATCTCATTCCCTGTGCTTGCAATGAGGGACAAGCAAGATTACCACCGGGCACGAGCTGTGGAGTGGACCCGCCACCTCTTTGATCTGACAAAGTCAACAGGAATGACAGGTAGCTTGTCAGATTCAACCCTGCTCATCGTCAATTTTCAACCATACAATCCCTGGAAAAACTGAGGTGTTTAACTAGGATGTGCACCGTGATGATCATGTTGTTTCCGGCAATGCGTTGTATCAGTACTGGCAATTAAGGTCATCTAAACATACAATCCCTGGAAAAAAAAATATTCATGTCCTTTGAAGCAAAGCTTGACAAGGCAAATTATGCGGCCCCTCATGCCACAAGCTGACAAAGCCACTTGCACTCTCTCGAATGATGCGTGTATTTTATCTAGTCCAGATTACAGAATTCGCAAAGTCAAATACAAGCAGGTAATTTGAACTCAGAGTCCTGGAAAGTAGGCAAGAGGTTTTCACTGAAGATGAATGGTTAAGCTAATCGCCAGAGTTGGTACTATGTTCTACGCAACGGAGGAAAAGGTAAAAGAAAATGCAGAAGATGTACAAAACATATTGTCTCAGAGGAACGAGATCCGGAATCACTGCAATAGTTGAGTTTCTTACTCATTCTTATCGTTCGTCACGCTCACTGGAAATTCATCCTGATGAGCAAGCTGTCTCTTCTGGTTCCATTAAGATCTGTTTCTCCTCCACACCAAGAAAGGAGGGCAAGAACAATCAAACCTCACATAACGGAGCGTTCAAAGCATGACGACTAGACCTGTCTAATGGACAGCAACAATCATAGGCTGAACTTCAAGGTCTACATAAACCGACTCGCAGAGCAAGCAATGGAAACAGATGGCCTCGCTTAGAAGAGCAGCCCACAAGCCCCAAGTTTCCTAGTCGGTCATGGGTGCGTCAACTAGCTTTAGTTTTTATGAAAAAAACGCAAGAACTGAGTTCGATGGGCTTTTTCTGTTGTTCGGAAAGTTGACCAAAGTATACATAAACTACAGGCAAACAAAAGTAGAGTTAAATTTTTTTAACTTTGTGGGTCTATGACAAACTCAGCAAAGAAAAGGAAGTTGAAATGATAGATACCACATAAGAGGAGAGACAACAAGTAAGACGATAATCATTGCTCTTGGTGTATACAACTGAACTATAATGATCGATCGTCGATGAGGCAAGTCCTTAGTATGCTAGAAGGAGAGATCGATGAACTACAGATTCCACCAAAACCACTTCTATAGATGCCGGTTACCAATGTTGACATTGAGGTTGAACTTGAAACTCTCTCATCTTCTTCAAGTGTTCCAACAATTTCTAGTAGTTACCGCTTACCAATTTGAGCACAGTAATTAGATTCCGCAATCTTATTTTGGGTGATTTTTTCCCTCTAGAAGAAATTGAATGAAAGCCAAAAGCAGTACTTGGACGCGACTTTATTGGTATAATCCTGCTATCTATTAGTACGCACTTCATTTTTTGTTCCTTTTGGGTTGCAGTGTCAATCCTTCTACCGTTGTCCTAAGAGCTCGCAGTTAAATGAATAGAGAACACATGGCAATCATGTTTCAAAATGGTGGGAACTATTATCCAGTCGTACTTGATAGGTTGTGAAAGAGATAAAACCAGCACTCAGTAAAGAATAGGACAAACTCCCGACCACCTTCAGTTCGTCTTGAGTTTGATCTTTTTGTCTACTTTGCATCTCGTTGTCATTCAATTTGGATCATGCATTTCTTTCCATCTCGGGTAATTTCAATTTCAATGAATTTTAATTTCCCCGCAAAATCTCTACTTTGGGTACTTTGTTTCAACTGGATACACACTTGAATCCCCACTTCATGCCCATCCTGAGCGCAGTGTGAAAACTATGGAGCGAGCTTGATCGCTCTCTGTCAACTGAAGTTCCGATGGTTCTGGCAAATATCGATTTTTGGTCATATGGTATTATCTTTGTACTATCGCAATCATTCATACATAAATTCTGGTTTGGCGTGAGTTTTCCAGATATGAAAAAGCGAGTTCCTTGCGATAACTTTTGCATTGAGCGATGAGTCTCTCTCCTCTCTCCACCGATCCATCACAAGCTCTGTCCTTCCCACCAAAACCGCTATCTGACCCCCTCGACAGCCGCCCCCATCACCCACATTTACGGCGTCCACCCTTTCCCAAGCAATCTCCAACTTCGGCCGCATGTCCCATATGAAGAAGAAGAAGAAGAGCAACTCCCTTCCTTATTCCTAACGTCTAAATTAATTGGGAGGTTCATTAAATCGGGCTTGTGGCTTGAACATGCGAAAGAGGAAACAGAGTAAGCCGACTACTTTGCCAAATGAACCGAAATTGAGCATCTGATGCCACGCAGACCGGATTAATGAATTTTGGGTCTGACTGAGACAAAAAAATCATAGTACACCACATTGACAGAGCAGAGGGATTGACTGAGACAACCCTGGAATCAGAGGGCATGTTGAAATTACCCAAAATGTAGAGAGCATGATAGAGGATTTGGATGGGAAATACTATTTATACTATAACTAGTTGATGATATTAGTGTATTAAATTGTTCGATGCATATTAATAGAGAAAAACGGCAAGTAAAACATGAGGGTTAGAGAAGATAAATAATGAATAATAGATACTTGATATAAATAACTCTAGAATCTTCGAAAATAAGTAGGGAGCATGATACTGCGAACAAATAGAAATTCTTAGGATGGAGACTAGCTCTCATGAAGATAACAGCGGCTCACTTAATGCAAAGAGATAATGACTTAAACAAAATTGTACTTGAAGCTCAAGTGAACAAACTTTATTAGCATCAACGTTGCTATATGTTCTTGTGTTCATCTTCACAATCTAGCACTTGTAACATGTCATGGAAATGAATTTGAACACAGATACCTGACTTACGAGGTTTTTGATTCAATATAGGGCACGATAATTTAGTTTCACAACATTAAAATAGATTCTTAGAGAGAATCAATTTGTCAAAAATATCAAATTCAGAGACTGTAGAGAAGTTTCATTTCTAATTAATGTGAAGCTATCCATCAAGGAAAATGATTATTTAACCGTCCCGTTACTCTGCAAAATTGACGGTGCACTATCAGCCGCAAATCTTAAAGTTGAAAACTGGGCATAGGCTGTCCGGTTTTATATTTTTGTGTGACTTTGACTGGGTGGGATTCCCTCCTTTGAAATGTGTGTTTCTTTTGGGAAAAAATTTATGACAAAGAAAAATATTTTTACAAAATTGTTTATCAAGAAAATATTATTCAAAAAATTATTTTCTTGAAAATGCTTTCATTTCCCATTTTAAAGTTAGAGTGTTTATTTTCCTAACTTAAAGAATGGCATTATCTTTGATTGTATATGATTTTTCGGTCATTGATTATTTTTGGCAAATCAAATATGGAAAAGCATGGAAAACTCATTCGCTTCTTTCGTTCAAAGAGATGCAGTTGAAATCTCACCCCAATTTTCTCTTTCACACAACAACCGGTAATTTTCATTGTTGTTCAAATGTAGGGGCAAAGAACAAACTCAACACACACACTCACTCTCACTTTGTATTGTGATTGCTTGGGGAAGAATAGGATTCCCCATAGCATATCCATGTCCTTCACATCGAGCCCCTCGAGAAGCAGCTTGAGGCACTGCCAATTCAGCAAGGGGTGACAGTGTCGCCGATTCAAGGGGATTGAGGTTGAGATCTTTCTTAGTTAAGAAGCTGCCTGAGCTGCTGAGGCCAGCCGTCGCCTCTCCTCCACGGTTTCCTTCAAAGTTTCCGAAACTCTCCCAATTGCTCTTGAATTTTCTTTCTTATTTTCTATTGGTCTTGCCGACTTGGTTCTTGCCGAGTTTTAATTTTGGTCCTAGACAAGGTGTCTGGAATCCTAAAGAAATGATGGGGACGCGCACACGGAGGACGTTGCGGATTTGGCGGTCGGGCTGCTGATCGACGTGCTGAGGAAGTTGTCGGCGGGCGACTGGCACGTGAGGCGTGGATTGTGGAGGAGCGAGGGTCAATTTGCCCTCGGGTCGAAGGTGTTCATGCTCGCTTAATCTGTTTATCTGTATCTGACGATCTTCATCGTTGATAGCATTCTGGATGAGGAGAATGAAGTGAAAGTGAGGTTTAATTAAACGTGCAGAGTCAGCATTTTAGTAATCCACAATTTGAGAACTGAGTTTCGCCATTGATGATTACGTGCTCCGTTACATTATGTTAAAGCTTCGAACTTTAGAATATAGAGCGAATGATGAGTTTTTCAGGTAAACACAATTGTTTGACAGATGGCGCGATGTGCTTTGCACCAATCGACTTCTGGAGGAAGAATACTTGAATAGGACAGCATAGCTTTTACTTGTTTCTTGATGTAGAAGTAGATTACTGCACTATCAATGGGTCTGATCAGATGGAGGCTGTTTACACCGAGCGAACAAGCCTGCAAGTCCAGTTTTTGGGCTGGCCAATCATGACTGTTTGACAAGAAAAAGCTATGATCAGTATGAAGAGTATATCTTCTAGTTATTATGGACCTCACGCGCTAGTAATTTAAGGTACAGAGACTGTGTCTAGATGCATAAAAAGCTTTTTCATCATGATGAGCGAAAGAAACTCTCTATCAATATATGATGATTGGATTTAGTTATTTCCCTTTGTTCAACTGTAATGCATTCGACTTCCTAAAATTTTTAGATTTTGATTTATGTAGTGTTCATATGTCCAATTATTACAGTAAATATGATTGGTAAGATCTTCCATTTAAGGTAGATGTTTAGTTCCCAAGATTTAGCTTTGATGGGGAGTTCGGTCTGATATGCTATTTGATAAAGTTATATGGTCTTGAGCATTCCCTGGCCTGGCTTAGTAGACTCAATGGTGCAATTACTGATTTTGTTGTCAAACTTGTAATATGGATCACTCCATATTTTGCAGCCATGGCATAAATTATTTTATAGCTAGGCAATTGAAATTATGAATATTTTATCTTCCCTTGAATTGACTATGAAGCACACTTGGACAATCCATTTAGGGTGAGTAACAGGTGCGGCATAACATGAGGCCCCCTGAACTGGTTGCTCAACTCATGTTTATGTGGTTTTCTGTTACTAGTGAGGTGTAGATGTAGAATAGTATGCTGTCATTTATTTCCATGATTTAGGGAGAATTTATTCTGTTTTATACAACTTGATCTTATTGTCTCAGTTATACTTGAAGTTTAAATTAGATCTTCTCTGATTGTGGTGGTAATTTCACTTGCAGCTTGGTGGCAAGAGAGTCGGAATTGTTGGAATGGGGAGGATTGGCCAAGAAGTTGCTAAAAGGCTTGAGGCCTTTGGATGTGCCATTTCATATCAGTCAAGGAAGAAAAAGCCATACGTGTCGTACCCTTTCTATTCCAATGTCCATGAGCTCGCCGCTAACTGCAATGCCCTCGTAATCTGTTGTGGCCTGACTGAGCAAACTCACCACATGATCAATAGGGAAGTACTATTAGCTCTGGGGAAGGAAGGTGTGATTGTCAACATTGGGCGTGGATCAATTATTGATGAAAAGGAAATGGTGCAACTTCTAGTCCAGGGAGAGCTTGGAGGTGCTGGCTTAGATGTATTTGAGAATGAGCCCAGTGTTCCTGAAGAGCTCCTCGCTCTTGATAATGTCGTATTATCTCCACATAGAGCTGTTTATACCCCGGAAACCTTAACAGATTTATGCGATCTTGTCGTTGGGAACCTGGAAGCTTTCTTTTCAAATAAGCCCTTGCTTTCTTCTGTGTTAGATGAGTAACTGACGCCTCAGCCAACCTATACTGGCTCTGTTACTGCTGCTAAACTAGATTCCATTGGCTTTACCTGAAGCAGTCTTTTGACATAACTTGGTCACAATATGTGTGCCTTGATGGCATCTGTTTTGCATCACTACAAGCGTGTTTGGTGCGGCTAACCAAGCTCCGTGGCCACGGGATGGAAATAATATGATCATCTCAAAAAGGAGCCAACCGACTGCCGATTGTATCCTTCCCTTTCGTCCTGTTGGATTTATTGTTAATCCTTTCAAGAATTGGCGAAAGCCAATTGATTGTATGATAGTCTGTACGGTGCTATGAAGAAGCCGAAGATGGAAATATATGATGAATGATGATACTGGGTAGATCTTGTTCTAACTGTCGCATTTGTCATTGGGTGTAAGACTCCAGAATGGGGACATGCTGAACACTGGACATTTCTCCATAAAAAAATGAAGATAGATCATCAGATCCTGTGTCGTGTATTGTAGCTTTAGCTCTCCAATGTTATCGTTCTGGAACTTTTGTAGTATTGCGTGTTCTTTGGATAACGAATGTGTTCTGAAAAGTTTGCACGTTGAGAGAAAATCAACTCTAGATGTTGGTCCAAACCAACCTTTTTATTGAAGTAAAACATATAGAATTGCTTGAAGATATAGTAGAGTTGAATATACAAGATTTCGATGTTATCTTGGGGATGGATCGATTATTCTTGCATCATGCTGCTGTTGATTGCTTTCCAAATGAAGTTGTCTTTCAATTTCTAAATCAACCCGAATTCTCTCTCTGAAAGTTGTAGAGGCACTTTTTGCAAGAGTGATCTCAGCTTCGTAAGCAAAGGAACCGTTGAAAAAGGGTTGTGATTTATTTTTTCAATCAAATGAGTCATTGTGATTATTTGGTTTGTGTAAAAGACACAAGTAAGTTTGTAGATTTGTTTTATGAGGATTTATTGGGTTTGCTTCCCAATATTGTATAAATTAATACCTGGTACAACACCGATTTTTAAAGCACTATATCTTCTGAACTAAAAGAGTAAAAAACACAGTATGATATCATATGTAGGACCACTTCCAATACGTGCATGATTTGGGAGAGAATCATATGGAGGCTAGTGGGCTGGTAATGTATTGGTCCAAAGAGGGCAGAAATTGATCGTCAGATAAAGAGAGCCTGGATAAAGAACGGCTCTTGGCAAGCTTTAGGACGGTGAAGGTTAGAATGAATTGAATTGAGCATTGAGTAGAAGAAAGCATTATGGGTGATCTCTCGATAAAGTTTCTATATATACTTCAAAAGAAAAAATTGAAAGATTAGGTAGAAAACGAGTTAAAGCGAACAATATTTGAAGTGAATTAACCCAATAGCGTCACAAATAGTAAGTCACACATATTTACCAACTTTTAGTAAAAGAAGTGGGAGTGTTGTATTTACATTGGAAATAATTCATGAATAATATAAACCGCTGTTATGAATAATGATGATTCATTAATTGACGTGAATAAGCGACATGAATTCTCTGATTAGAAAAAAAAAATACATGAATTAAAAAAAAAAAAAAGCGACATAAATTCAAGATAGAGGGGCTACCATAGTGTAATGGCGCCAATTTCCTCTTTTATCACCTTTTCCAAGCAATGGCAACGTGATCTCTCTCTCTCTCTCTCTCTCTCTCTCTCTCTCTTCGACCGGACACTCCTTGCAGTCACTACTCGACTTCCCATGGCCTCTCTCCCCCAAAACGGCGGCGCTTCTCCGCCCCTCCCTCGCCGTCCCCCGCCGCGCGTCCTCCTCCTCCGGCCCCCCCACCACTTCTCCCTCCTCAACCGCCCCCTCCCCGACGGCTTCCGCTTCCTCAAGCGGTGGGAATCGCCGCTCCCCTTCGACGACTTCCTCTCCTCCGCCGACGCCCGCTCCGCCGAGGCGATCCTCACCTCCAGCAGGGCTCCGGTCACCGCCGACGTGCTCCGTCGGCTCCCGGACGTCCGCCTCGTCGTCAACACCAGCGCGGGCCTCAACCACATCGACCTGGCCGAGTGCCGGAGGCGGGGGATCGCGATTGCCGGCGCGGGGGACACGAAGTCGGAGGAAGTGGCGGACTTGGCGGTCGGGCTGCTGATCGACGTGCTGAGGAAGGTCTCGGCGGGCGACCGGTACGTGAGGCGTGGATTGTGGAGTATTGAGGGAGAATTTACCCTTGGATCGAAGGTTTTGGTCCTTGCTCAATCTATTTATTTGTCTCCGACCATTTTTGTCGTTAATTGCTTTTTGGATGACTGCTTAGTGATCACGAGAGGAGAATTAAGTACGAGGGAGCTTTAATTGAATGTGCAAGACCTAGCATTTTAGTAATCGACAATTTGAGAACTGAGTTTTGCCATGGATGGTTATGTGCTCTGTTGCATCATCTTAAAGCTTCGGACTTTAGACTGTAGAGAGAATGGTGAGTTTTTTAGGTAAAAACAATCATTTGACAATGGTGCGATGTGCTTTGTATCAATCAACTTCTGGAGAAAGAATAGTTAGATAGGACAGCATAGTTTTCGCTTGTTTCTTGATGTAGAAGAGTAGATTATTCAACAGTTAATTGGTCTGATCAGGTGGAGGATGTCTCTACCAAGCGAATGGGCTGCTGTGTCAAGACCTTTAGCTCTTTGGGCTGGCCAATTGTGATTGTTTGACGAGAAAAAGCTATGATCAGTACAAAGGGTCTACCTTCTAGTTATCATGGACCGTGGATGTCTAGTATGGGGTAACACCAGTAATTTAAGGTATAACAACCATGTCTAGACGTATAAAATAATTTTTCATCACGAGGGGCATGAAAACCTTTCCATTAATAGATGGTCATTGGAAAGATTGGATTTGGTTATTTGTCTCTTCAACTCTAACGCATTCAACTTCCTAAAATTTTTAAATGTTGATTCATCTAGTGTTCACATGTCTGATTATAACAGTAGATATGATAAGTTCAGTCTGATTATGTTGTTCGACAGAGTAATATGGTCT
Organism: Corymbia calophylla; assembly: GCA_014182845.1. Classification (NCBI taxonomy): domain Eukaryota; kingdom Viridiplantae; phylum Streptophyta; class Magnoliopsida; order Myrtales; family Myrtaceae; genus Corymbia; species Corymbia calophylla. The sequence goes on along the minus strand of CM024697.1, from coordinate 12,713,098 downwards.
TGAGCATTCCCTGGCTTGGCTTGTGCAATTACTGATTCCGTTATCAAATGTTGTAATATGGGTTGCTCCATGTTTACAGCCATGGTGTAAATGTAGTGAGGCATTTGAAATTATGAATGTCGCGTCTTCTCTTGAAAATGTCTTAGCTGATGGATACTGACCATGAAGCACACTTGACAATCAATGTAGGGTCAGTAACAGATGTGGCATAACCTAAGGCCCTTTTAACTGGTTGACTTAACTCATGCTTTGTGATTTTGTCACTGGTGAGGTGTAGATGTAGAATAGTATGTTATTGTTTATTTCCATAATTCAGGGACAATTATTCCATTCTATATGACTTGATCTTATTGTTTTAGTTATGCATGAAGTGTTAATTTCATCTTCTCTACTTGTGATGATAATTTCACTTGCAGCTGGGAGGTAAGAGAGTCGGAATTGTTGGATTGGGAAGGATTGGCTCAAAAGTTGCTAAAAGGCTTGAGGCCTTTGGATGCACTGTTTTATATAACTCGAGGAAGAAGAAGCCATACATTTCGTACCCCTTCTATTCCAATGTTTGTGAGCTTGCCACTAACTGCGATGCCCTAGTAATATGCTGTGGCCTGAATGAGTTAACCCACCACATGATCAGTAGAGAAGTTCTATTAGCTTTGGGGAAGGAAGGTGTGATTGTTAATGTTGGTCATGGACCAATTATCGATGAAAAGGAAATGGTGCAACTTCTAGTCCAGGGAGAGCTGGGAGGTGCCGGCTTAGATGTGTTTGAGAAGGAGCCTAATGTTCCTGAGGAGCTTCTTGGTCTTGATAATGTTGTATTATCCCCGCATACGGCGGTTTTCACTCCGGAAACAGTATCGGATTTATGCGATCTCATTGTCGGGAACTTGGAAGCTTTCTTTTCAAATAAGCCCTTGCTTTCCCCCGTGTTGGATGAGTGAACCGACTGCTCCACAGGTCTGTATTGGCTCTGTCACCACTACTGAAGTAGATTCAGTTGGCTTTACCTGAAGCAGTCTTTCTACATATTGGTCTCAATACATGTGCCTCGATGGCATCCATTTTGCATCACTACAAGCTGTGTTTGGTGCAGCTAACCCACTATCTGTGGCCACTTGACTGTTGACTATATTCTTCCCGGTGATGGTTTTGTCTCGTCCTGTTGTCGTTGTTAGTCCTTTCCACGATAGGCGAAAACCAACTGATTGTACGATGGTCTGTCAGGTGCTATGGAGAAGCTGAGGAAGGAAAGCTTTGACGAATTTCGATTCTGGGCAGGCCTTGTTCTAACTGTCACATTTGTCATTGGGTGCAAGACTCTAGAATCGGAAAATGTCGATTACTGAAGACTTCTCCATGAAAAAGAAGATAGATCGTTAGATCCTGTGCTGTGTATTGGAACTCTAGGTCTGATCTTGATGTTCTAAAACTTCTTTATCATTGTACGTTTTCTTTTGAGGATTAGCAGAGTCGCACAAAAGTGGTGCCTGCTCTTCTTGTGGTTACCATGCTCGGTGCAGCTTTGATGGAGTCTCATCGAATAGATTTTTGTAATTAGTAGAGTCCATCGGGGGTAACCTAATTATGAAATCTGGGGAAAGCAAAAGGATGGTCACGGCTCGTAAGCGTCGCGCATGTCGAAAGACGGTCTGCACATCGCCGAGGAGTGATCCGGGCTGACATGACTTTCGCTTCGTCACCTCGATGATGTTCTCAGCATCAGACATGCTTGTGCCTCTTAGTTTTGTAACATCAGACGTGCTTGTGACTTTGTCTGAAATTCTTTGGACTGATAAATCACTTCAATCGATCGTATAAGAGGTTTGGCGACTAATTCAGTGAATCCTCCACCAGTCACATCATGATTATTCACTCAAGAACCAGATTCGTTGACGAATTAGCGGAATGAGAATTGCGTCAATTTGTTAACGATTCCCATCATTTTCAATGTACCAACTTGCTTGTAGTATGCTTGAAAATATAATTATTGTTTTAAGGGATAAGTTCATTAGAAGTACAAAAACTTATCATGAAATTGTGATTGAATCTTAAAATTTTCAAAAAATGTAATTAGATTTTAAAATTTGTTAAGAAAGTGTAATTGAGTTCTAAAACTTTTGAGAAATGCAATCAAATCATAAAATTTCTTAGGAAAGTGCAATTAAGTGTTAAAATTTTCAAAAATGTAATTAATAAAATGACTTGATGAACTAATTTGACAAATTTTAGAATTTGATTGTATTTTCTGAAAATTTTAGGTTCATTTGTACTTTCATGATAAATTTTAAAACTTAATTACAATTTTTGAAAATTTTCTTGTAACATCGTTTTATTCCCCAAATTTTATTTTTTGACTTTTGGCATAAAATCTTCAATGTATATAAATGTACATTCAAATTCTTTTAAAAAAAAAATTTCCTCAATTTTCTTTTTCGCCGCCATTTACTTGTTTTTTATTTTTTTACCAAATGCATCTTAAACAATACTGACGAGAAACCTAATGAAGCTAAATCAAACGATATCACTGTACGATTTATCCATTAGGTGAATCACGGGACGAGATATTGTTACCACCACACATAGTTGATTAGAGAGGAATCCAAATGAAAATTACAGGACAACCATGTCTGGGTTCTGCAGCGTACATGACCTCTTACCAACCGCACTAATCAACCACATACAGAACATGACAAGAGTACCTCCACATTGGGACAGATTTGGACCGACCCGACCACCTCAAGATGCCCCCATGTACCTAAGTCCCAAAGTAGCATTTCTAATTTCCTGTAATAGAAAAAAAAGAGTACATGTAATTTCTCTTTGCCCAATCTGAATGCATGGTACTCAAGGGGAAGGTGCACGCCATTGCATGACATAACATGTGAGTGTGATTTGACCGCGATGAAATATTATGGAGGGGAAATTCCAACTAGACATCACATGATAATTTCAGATCGAAAGGATACGAGTCAACGCATTTTTACCCATTTTTTTAGTATACGACATCACAAACAATTCATGCCCGATAGAGATTGACACGAACTTATTGATTGAGCAAACTTGACTTGGCCTTATTTAGGGTGCATTTGGTAATAATTTTATTATCGGGAATAATTTTTTTCAGAAATAGTTATTTTGTATTTATATTTCCTGGAATAATTTTTTAGTAAAAGAACGTGTTTGATAACAGTACAAAATTCTGATCCCAGAATAGAAAAAGAATAAAAATACGTTTGGTACGATCTATTATTTTTTTTTTGTGACGTACAATTTCTTTTAATTTTTAATAATTTTAATATTTTTTTATTTTTTTTCCTTCTTCTTGGCAACGGATGACAGTAGCAATCAGTTACAAGAGGAAGAAGAAACAAATAAAAAATAATTTATTCCAGAAATTATTTTTGAAAATAAAAAAACTACTTTTTTCTCTATCAAATTTATTTTTCGAAATAATTTTTTATTCGATTCTTTTTCTATTTCGAAGAGGAAAATAACAAAAAAAAATAGAAATATTAGTAAAGATATGTTAGGGTGTGTTTGGTAACATTTCTACTTTTGGGAACAATTTATTTTGAGAAATAATTATTTTCTATTTCTATTCTCTAGAATAATTTCTGAGTAAAATAAGATGTTTGGTAACTACAAAAATTTATTATTCTCGGAATAGGAAAAGAATAGAAATGCGTTTGGTGCATCGACAAAATTTTTTTATTTCTTTTTTCTTCTATGGCAATGGTAGAAGGCAGACGGCAACCAGAGATTGGCGGCGGGTGACCAGTGACAGCCGTCAAGCGGTGGCCGCTAGTCATCGGTTGGTGGCCATTAGTCGTCGGTTGTTGGTCATTGCCCTCCACCATTGCCGCTCGCCGCTCGCCGCCATCGTCGGTCACCCGCCACCATCGTCGGTCACCTGGTTGCCCGATGCGAGTGACCGGCTGCTGCAACCGAACGCTGGTCGCCGAGCCACCGGTCGGCGGGCAAAGGGCTGCGATCAGCAGCTAGTCGGCCATCGGCGGCTAGCAGTTGAAGGTCGACGAGTGGTGATCATGAATAATGACCCAAGAAATTGTTTCTAAGAACAAGAAATTACTTTTTTTTATTTCTCATTTATATTCTAAATTTAATCTCGAGAACAACTTTTTATTTTGGGGAATAGAAATATTAATTGGTGTTACCAAACGAATTTCTGTTCTTTTTCTATTCCGAAGAACATAAGAACAAAAAAATAGAGAAATAGAAGCGTTGCCAAACAAAACCATTAATGGCCGAGACGAGTTCGTACATTTCCATCCATTTTTTGATGGAAAATCGTATTTCATGACCGTGTCGAAATAAAAAAAAATTTCAAAATATCGAAGTAATAATAATGATGATTCGAACGACACGAATGATCGACACGTGTACATGACAGTAGGCCACCACATGGATGACGTCATGGGCACCAAATTCCTAGTCTCTGTTGCCTTTTCCCAAGCAACTGCAACAAATCCCTTTCTCTCTCTCTCTCTCTTCTCAGTCACTCACTCAGTCTGACTACCCATGGCCTCCCACCCGCAAAGCGACGGCGGCCCTCCGCCCCTCCACCGCCGCCCGCCACCCTGCGTCCTCCTCCTCCGGCACCCCCCTCACTTCGCCCTCCTCGACCGCCCCCTCCCCGAGGACCGCTTCCGCTTCCTCAGGCCCGGGGATTCCCCGCTCCCCTTCGACGACTTCCTCGCCACAGACGACGCCCGCTCCGCCGAGGCGATCCTCACCTCCCAAGGGGTTCCGGTCACCGCCGACATCCTCCGGCGGCTCCCGGGGGTCCGCCTCGTCGTCACCACCAGCGCGGGCCTCAACCACATCGACCTCGCCGAGTGCCGGCGGCGTGGGGTCGCGGTCGCCAGCGCCGGCGAAGTGTACTCGGACGAGGTGGCAGACTTGGCGATCGGGCTGCTGATCGACGTGCTGAGGAAGGTCTCGGCGGGCGACCGGTACGTGAGGCGGGGATCGTGGAGTAGCGAGGGAGAATTCGCACTCGGTTCGAAGGTAATAGAGCTCGCGCAATCTCTTTATCTGTCTGTGACGATCTTTGTCGTCAATAGTTGTTCGGATGAGTGTTTAGCAATCAAGAGAGGAGAATTAAGTGAAAGTGAGCTCCAATGAAACGCGCAAGAGCCGGCATTTCAGTATCCTACAATTTGACAACTGAGATTCGCCATTGATGATGATTATGTGCTTTCTGTTACATTATGCTAGAGCTTTAGCCTCTAGACTGTAGAGAGATCAGTGAATTTTTTCTAGCTAAACACAATCATTTGACAACGCTGCAATGCGCTCTGTATCGGTCGACTTCTGGAGCGACAATAGCTGAACAGGACAAGCATAGTTATTGCTTGTTTCTTGAGGTAGAAGTGTTATGCAGAGTATTTCTACTATTAATTGGCTGATCAGGTGGCAGATCTTTATACCGAGCCAATGAGCCGGCCCCTAAGTCAAGACCTTTAGCTTTATGAGCTGGCCGAGCATTGATCGTTTGACGAGAAAAAGCTATGATCCATATGAGGGTTCCATCTTCTAGTTATCATGAATCTCAGACATCTTGTTGGGGCTAACGCTAGTAATTTAAGGTATATAGACTCTGTCTAGATGCATAGAAAGATTTTTCGTCATGAGGGCCATAAAGCCCTCTGTATAGATCTTTGGAAAGATTGGATTCTGTTATTTTCCTTCGGTCAACTCTAATGCATTCAACTTCCTAAAGTTTTCAAATTTTTGATTTACCGACAGTAAATATGATAGATAAATCTTCATCTAAGATTGATGATGTGGCTACAAGATTTATATTTAATTGGGAGTTCAGTCTCATATGTTGTTGAACGGAGTTATTGGTCTTGAGCATCCCCTGGCTTGGCTTAGTAAATTCAATGGTGCAATTACTGATTTTGTTTTCAAATGTTATAACATAGGTTGCTCCATGTTTTACAGCCATTCCATATGGTATTCTATAGCAAGGCAATTGAAATTATGAATGTTTTGTCTTCTCTTGAAAATGTCAATGCTGATGGATCTGACTGGGATGCACACTTGGATAATCCATTTCGGGTCAGTAACAGAAGCGGCATAACATAAGTTCCTCTGAACTGGTTGGCTTAACTCATCCTTGTGTGATTTTCTGTTGCTAGGGAGGTCTACTGTAGAATAGTATATCATTTATTTCCATAAGTTTGGGAGAGAATTCCTTCCATTTTTTAGGACTTGATCTTATTGTCTCAGTTATACATGAAGTGTAAATTATATCTTTTCTGCCTGTGGTGGTAATATCACTTGCAGCTAGGAGGCAAGAGAGTTGGAGTTGTTGGATTGGGAAGGATTGGCCTACAAGTTGCTAAGAGGCTTGAGGCCTTTGGATGCACTGTTTCATATAACTCAAGGAAGAAGAAGCCATACGTTTCATACCCCTTCTATTCTGATGTCTGCGAGCTTGCCACTAATTGCGATGCCCTCGTAATCTGTTGTGGCCTGAATGAGCAAACCCACCACATGATCAATAGGGAAGTACTATTGGCTTTGGGGAAGGAAGGTGTGATTGTCAACATTGGGCGGGGATCAATTATCGATGAAAAGGAGATGGTGCAACTTCTAGTCCAGGGGGAGCTTGGAGGTGCCGGCTTAGATGTGTTTGAGAATGAGCCCAATGTTCCTGAAGAGCTCCTTGCTCTTGATAATGTAGTGTTGTCTCCGCATACAGCTGTTTTTACCACAGAATCCTTATCGGATTTATGCGATCTCGTTGTCGGGAACTTGGAAGCTTTCTTTTCAGATAAGCCCTTGCTTTCCCCTGTGTTAGACGAGTGAACCAACTGCTCTGCTGGTATATGTTGTATCTGTTACTACTCCTAAACTAGATTCAGCTGGCTTTGCCTGAAGCAGTCTTTCTACATACGTCAACTATCTCTGTTGCCACGAGATGATAGTAATACAATAATCTCAAAAAGGAGCCAACTTGATTATTGAAGTTAATCTTACAGTTTGATGGTTCCATCCTATTGTCCCTTGCCCGAATTGGCGAAAGCCAACTGATCAGACGACAGTCTGTTGGTGCTATGAAGAAGCTGTGATCAGACGACTGTCTGTGGGTGCTATGAAGAAGCTGAGGAAGGAAAGAAACGATGAATTATGATACTGGGTAGGCCTTGTGAACAGTCACATTTGTCGTTGGGTGCAAGACTCTAGAAATGGACATGTTGGTTGCTGAACACTTCTCCATGAAAATGAAGATAGAGCATTACATCCTGTGTTGTGCATTGTAGCTTTAAGCTCTAATGTTGTGTTCCGGAACTTCATATTTAGTTTTGAGGGTTCTCTTTTTGCTGTTAATGATTTGGATGGAGTGGTATATGGATGCTGTTTGGTTCATGCTTTAAACCTGTACTCCATCTATTAGCTTCAACACCGTCTACATCCCGTGCTATATGATTTTTGTCCCGTGCATCACCAGCAGAGCCTTCACGCCACATTTGCGTTACTGCGACAGGGTATAAGTGAAGATTATCTCTTTTCATGACATAGGTCGATCAATCTCTGACGGTCCCACCAACCAAACCAGTCACAAGCTGCTGTACAAATCACCTGATCTCAATGCGAACTGTCACGCCCGATTAAAGATCGAACTGGAAACAGCCTCCTAATCTACAATACGATTTAATGAACACTTCGTGTTGTAATCATACCATTGATGTGTAGAATTAAGCAAATCGAGCTTGAAAGTAATTGTCCGTTATACGACTATGATCAGTGATAAGCGCGATCTCTTATTTGAAAGATCGTTAACAGATGAAGACACCAAGAAGGAGAACCAAAAATGGGGTTGATCGCTCGCTATCCATGGTTTATGAATTGGGCCATACGGTGCAGCCCTAACCTGTTCAAAGAACAGGTAAGAAGCTCTTTACAAAAGAAATTCTAATCAACACCAGATTTCTGGAAGGTACCAATATCAACCTGAACGAAAAGAACAAACGCAAGATGTTTTTATGAGGAACATTGTAGTCTCAAACTTTGTCTTTTCCACTGTCTCCTTCCCCTCGATTCCATGTTTATCCACAAAACCAATGGCCTTGCACGAAACGTGAAGATGCCCATTTAAAATAAAAAAGTAATTTTTCTAAGGATTCTACAAGCTGTCTTGAAAACCCTAGATAGCGATTAGAGTGACTGAAAACGAGTGTTTAGTTAATTAACCCCCGAGAGAAAAAGAAAGAATAAGAAAGAATAAAGCTGATGGCGATAGCATTGTGAAAAGTGGGAAGTTTACGTTTCTGTAGTCCATTGTTTGTTGTTTCTATTGTGTTCTTTACTTGTACGTACGTGCATGCATGAGCTGCATTTTAGCGACTTGATTAATCGCATAATTACAGATGATTAATACAACAAATCAGGAACCGAATCTGTGGTTAATCTCTCACCGGACGTTGCACTTGGCTCAAAGCAGTTTCATGTCGACCTCAGCTCATCCTTTACACGATGTTCGCTGTTCAACACCGTGCTTTCTAAACTATACGGCAATTAGAATTGGATTAGTTGGCAAATTAGACTCAGATGAAACAGTGCAAAATTTGGTTCGAACCAATAAAAAAATGGTTAAAAGACCCAGATTTAATATTTATAATTAGAAAAAAAATAATTGGGGTAATTAATTTTAAGAATGCTGATACTGATTAAGTTCACTTGTTGCACTACAGGTTTTTCCTTCGATAACAAAATTCTCATAAGTTCAGTATCAATGAATTTACATATTATCTTTGAGTAGTTTGATTTGTTGAGTCGAAAAGTAAGTACAATTAGGATAATTATAGCTTATTTCAATTACTGATTCAATATATTTTCTGCTTGTGACTATGAGGAATATATAAACCATGTTCCTTCAAAATTACAATAAAACTTTCATGGATTTGAACTCTTGATAATATATAGAAAAATTTAGAAGCAGGAAACGTTACAACTCAATTCAGAACATTGATTTCGAATTCGAATTATTACTAAGAATAGAAATTAAATTAATATAAACCTCACTTAATTTAACATCAAGAACTTGTAAACATGTCGATAAGGACAAAGTTCACGAGCTCTAGTTTATTACCTTTTCATCTGATTTAACAATTCAACATATATAATACATTAATTTAACTAAGCAATGAATAAAGACGGAAGCTTTTTAATATATACGTAACTTCAGCTTCTGATTTGTAAAGGTCAAAATAAAAGACAGAACCTGAGCTGAATTGTCTGCGGGGAATGCTAATTTTTTTTTCGAATATTACAGATAAAGTACAAATCAAAACATCACCATTCTTTATATAAGTGGTGGATACTGATGTGATGGAGCGCATCTCTCAAGTTTTCAAATCCACACGTACTCGCGTGACAATCCTGTCTATTCAATTCTCACCATTATTTGCACATCTGTTGTTGCAAGAATTGCGTAAGACTAGCTTTCATCTACCCGAGAAAGCGACACCAACATGAAAAAAGAAGAAGAAAGCAGTCCTCTTAAGTTTTTTTTTTTTTTTTTTTTTTTTGGTAAGGTAAGTAGTATTGACTTTTAACCAATAAGAATGTACAGGGGGGAAACATGGCACCAACATGCACTCGTCAAAGGCAACACGTCAGTGGAGTGGATGGGTGCCACGTTCACAAAATACAATAAAGGGGTAAATACAAGACGTGATCCTAGAAGGAGTAAATCAGTTAAGCAGCCCTCAGTTGCCGCCAAAAATAGATGCGTTTAGGCCCCAAGACCGCTGCAAACGTCGACACGGGGATTGTCCCTGGACCGCTTTGTAAGAGGATGCTTTATCCTTGATCGCCTTTATCATGTGCTGCTTCATCGCCGGAATGAATAGATTGGAAGCTCGGAATAGTATATTGTTCCTGGACTTCCAAATGACATAACAAAGTGTACCAAAAGAATAGCGGGAAATATCTCCATGGAAGTCCTTACCAGCCAATGCCCTTGTAGCCCAACATAGGTTTTCCTTCCAGAAATGGTTGGACCAAGCAAGGTTGCATTTGGCGGCCCAAAAAGTTAACAAAATATTCGAAACTTGACAGTCAAAGAACAAGTGATCATGGGAATCAGGGACAGAGTTACAAAACGCACAGGTTGTGGAATTGATACGACCATAGGCCATCAGTGATACCTGTGTAGGAAGTCGGAGCTTGGCAGCCAGCCATAATATGAACTGGTGGCGTGGGACTAAGGATTTGTTCCGACGAGTGTAGCCCATGACACCGCAGTAGATGTCCGACGGATAGAAGCCCAGGCTGAGGCAATAGAAAATTTCCCAGAGGGGTCGAAAACCCACTTGAGTTTGTCCTAGTTCTGAGAGATAGGGGGGATTGCCATGCCCCACGAGGACAAGTCTTGCCTGATGGAGAGGCCCGCTTGAGAGAACAGATCAGCAACTTTGGATTCTCTTGTAAGGTCAGAACGATAAATATCAACATTCGAATATAGCAGATTTAGAGGCCCCGTATCCAGCCAGGTGTCGAACCAAAGAGAAACCGATTCTCCGTTCCCTATGTGCCAAGAGAAGTGAGGACGAGCTTCAATTCTCAAGGCTAGGATTTTACGCCAGGCCCACGAGCAAAAGGTTGGGACCGAGGTGATCCAGAAATTCTTCTGTTTAAGGTAGTTCGCATGAATCCATTTGCACCATAAGGACTCTTTATCCGTGAAGAGGAGCCAAATGTGTTTGAACATCGCCGCTCTATTGTTGTCCCTAATCTTGCGGATCCCCAGTCCGCCTTCCCTAATAGGAAGACACACATCTTCCCAAGAGACCTTGGCCCCCCCTGGACCTACATGAATTCCGCGACTCATTCCGTATCTCCCATCCCATTGAGCCACGGCGACATTGCGTCTCAAAGCAATCGTTGCGCGTGTTGGGAGCATAGAATCGAGTTTGTCTTAGATCATTCAGTTTGATAAGATGTGGTTGCTCTTGTTGAGACAAAAATTGTTGTGTATTTCCATTAAACTTAGGTGGGTATTTATATACTCAAGAGTACAGTCTAGAAGATTTACTTAACAAGAAAAAAATACATAAAATAGAAAACTTTCTAACTTCTAATGATAAGATTCCAAAACCTCCAAATCCGATAGCCCTATATTGGGTTGATACACCCCCCTCAAGTAGAAGAGTTGATATGGTGAATCTTCAACTTGTCTTGTTAAAATACAAAATGGGTTTTAGGAAGAGCTTTGGTGAGACCACCAACTAGTTGATCAGTTGTGAAGATAAAATGTGCACTAAGTCATCGTTGGACAACACGATCACAGACAAAGTGGAAGTCTATTTCAACTTGTTTAGTATGAGCATGGAAAACTGGATTTGCCGATAGATAAGTGGCACTAATATTATTGCACCAACGGATGGGAGGACCTTGAAGAGGGAACCCAAGCTCTTGAAAAAGTGACTCAAGCCAAATGAGTTCAGCTGCAAAATCGACAAGGGTTTATACCCAAACTCTATATAAGAGTGCACTAGAGTTCGTTGTTTTCTAGTGCACCAAGAGATGAAGTTAAGATTTTTTTAAAAAAGCATACCCTCAAGTTGACTTCTTGTCATCAGAGCTACCAATTCAATCTGCATCGGAAAAAGGATCGCAAGTGAGTGTGATTGGATCAAGAAAGAAGAAAACCAAATAACCTTGTATGTTTGAGATAGTGCAAGATACATTACACTATTTGTCAGTGGTCTTCAATCATTACATGAATTGACAAGCTTTATTAACCGAAAAGGAGAGATATGGTCTTGTCAATGTCACATATCACATGGCACCAACTATAGACTAATACAGAGTAGGATCAAATATCATAGCAACCCATCTCTCAAATGGTTTTGTAGTCATGACCATTGGAGTTTGGATAGGCTTGCACTCAGACATCCTTGCTCGGTGAAGAAGATCATCAATATAATGTCCTTGAGAGATAAGTAGCCCGTTAGAGTGAGAAACATTCTCTATCCCAAGAAGTGGAGCAAGCCAAGATCCTTAATTGGGAACTTTGTAGATAATTTCTATAAAATTGCACTAATGGTAGAAGATGCCTTACTTGTAACTAGAATGTCGTCAACATATATAAAAAAATAAATGACATCGGTGCCTTTTTGATAGATAAACAATGAGGGATTTGTTTGTGACAACAAGAATCCCAAATGAAGAAAAAACTGTGAATGTAGGCTCTCAAAGCTTGCTTGAGACCACATAAAGAACGAAACAACTTGCAAACATAGGCATGACAAGTTAGGTCCCCAATTTAGGGGCTGCTCCATGTACACCTCTTCAAAAAGAACTCCATGTAAGAAAGCATTATGCACATCTAGTTGTCGCATTTTCCACCCTTTAGAGACAGCAAGAGATAATATGGAGCAAGCAGTGGTAATTTTCACAACTGGACCGAACTTTTCCGTATAATCCAAGCCTTGTCATGGATGAAAACCCTTAGTGATTAGGTAAGCTTTATAGCACTCAAAATTACCTTCCACTTTGTGCTTAACTCTGTAAACCCTCTTACACCCAATGAGGTTCATGGAGGAAGTGTGAGGGACCAAAGACCATGTACGTTTTTTTTAACAAGGCATTAAAGCCATTGGTCATAGTTGCACACCACTCAGGGATTTTGTTAGCTTGGGTAAATGAGATCGGTTAATCAAGGGGGTGGTAAATGTATTAACTTGAGGAGGACAAGAGCGAAGTTGCATGGTGTGGATGCGGATTGGCCTAGGTAGGGGCAACGGCGGCGGTGGGGGAGAGGATGGTGAGAAGGGGAAATGATAAAGGTCATGGAGGGCCTAGTTCTTAGGGCAAGGGAGATGGATGAATTGGTATTATGCAACACTATGGGAGCCGGTGTAGGAGTCTATGATCTCACTATATTGGTAGGTAAAGGAATGCCAAGAGGAGTCAAAACATACGGTACCAAGATAGGCGTAGGAGAAGTTGCAAAGGGAAAACACATTTCATCGAAACGAACATGTCGAGCAATGTATAAATGATTAGTGATAGGGTCAAGGGAGTGGTACCCTATGTGAGAGAAATTGTATCCCAAGAAAATACAGGGAATAGGGCGGAAATCCATCTTATGGGCATTATAACGATGTAGATAAGGGAAACAATGACGCCTAAAGATTTTTAAGAATGAATAAATGTGGAGGATGATTGTAAACCATTTGAAAGGGGAAAATGTGATTAATGACCTTGGACGACATCCAGTTAATTAGGTAGACCACTGTTTCAAATGCGCATCGCCAACATTGGTGAGAGACAGAGCCATAAGCTAATAATGCAACTATATGCCTATGATGATGCTCAACCATCCCTTGTTGTTCATGGATATAAGGGGTGAAGATGTAGCGAGCAATATCAATTTTTTGAGAAAAAGGAGGGGAGGACACAAAATTCCCCACCCCAATCCATTTGAGCGGCTTTTATATTTTGTGAAAAGTGACATTCGACAAGAGTTGCGAAAGTAAGAAAAACTGAGTAAACATCTTATTTTGCTTTAAGAGGATAAAACCAAATAAATTTGGTGCAATTATTAACAAAAATAATGAAATAACGATGACCCTCAATTGAAATAAAATGAGAACCTCAAAATCACTATAAATTAAATCCAATGGAAACAAATTATGAGTTGGAGACAATTCTAAGAATTGACGATTAGCCTTATCCAATTGACATGTTGTACATGATTAACTTAACCATGTTGACTAAAACGACAAATTATTATCTTTGACCATAAACCGTAAGAGACGCTTATGGGGATGGCCAAGACGTTAATGCCAGCCATTCATGGAAATCCGTTCCGCAATACTGGTAGTAGGCATTGAAGGTTGTTGTGATATGATGTAAAACCACCATTACTCGGATTGGAAAGAAGAACCACCTTAGTCACCAAATCCTTAACAAGAAAGTGGGTTGAATAGAATTCAAAAAAGACATTATTGTTATATGCAAATTTTGAGCTGAAAATAAACACTTAGAAATATTGGGGATGTGAAAAACATCATTTAAATGTAAAAATTTATTTGAAATAGATGAGAGAATAAAAAAAGTATCAATAGTAGTGATTTTGAGACCCTTACCATTTCTAATGTGTAGTTGATTCGATTCATTATAAGTTTCATAAGAAGAGAGGGATTGTATATTAGGCATGACATGGTGGGAGGCTCCCATGTCAAGGTGCCAAGGTAGGGTGTTGATAGGTGTAGGTAAAAGAGAGGGAAGGGCATGGCTCAAATCGGTATTAGGAGAGTAAGAAGGTTGGTAAGATGAAGTAGAAGAAGGGTATGTATAGGGGCAAGTTATAAGGCATAATTGGAGGGTGATAATAGCACGTGGTAGCAGTATGCTTTGTACCATACAGATCGAATATCTTAATTGACCTTGTTGAGCACCATGGGCATCACGACCATCACCAGAGCAACCACCATGACCCCCACGATCTCTAGACTGACCATGGCTAGAGAAAGAGGAACTAAGAGGGGTGGAGGCATTTCGAGCTGGCTATAGCAAAGTTAGCTCGAGAGGAAGGCTCGAAGATCTGCAACTCCTGAAAGGCCTTAATACTCTCATGACTAAGGAGAATACTTTAAAGATCTGTAAACGAGATTAGTTCAAAATGGCCAAGTAACATAGAAACAATGTCTCAAATATCATATTAAAGACCACAAAAGATGTGGATATTGAAATCCTCCAGCTCAAGAGGCTTGCCCGCAGCACCTATCGACAATGGATTTATCACACTTGAGGAAATCAATAACCGATTCGTCTTGTTTTCGTTGCAAACGTTGAAAATTGAGATAAAGAGAGAGCATAGATGTAGTAGAAGTGAGCCAAAAGAATCATTGCGAGAATCCCAAATGGCTTTACTAGTTAATTTATCAATAATCAGAGATAAAACTGATTCTGAGAGGGACAAAATTAGAAGACTCATGATAGAAGCATCATATTTTTGGCAGAGAACTACTTAGGCTACATCAAAAGGACACATTTTGGTTCCATCGACATGGTCTTAAAGGTTCTGTTGAAATGGCATAACCTATGCTTTTCATAGCAATTAATTGGATGCTATGAGACGTAGAGAAATGAAGTGGTGAGCAAATCCGAATGGAGGAAGTATAGACGAGGGGTTTGTAATGGCAGTTTTGGTGGTGGTTGTGGCAAGATTCTTCAAGGCCATACTGACCACCCGTGTAGGGGGAAAGGAGTAGAGAAGAAAGCTAGTATTGAAAGGGGCATTAGCCTTAGATAGCCCTTCATACCATGGTGAAACAGAAATTCTTGTGTATTTCCATTAAACTTAGGTGGATATTTATAAACCCGAGAATATAATCTGGAAGATTTACTTGGAAGAAAAAATACGTAAAATAGAAAATTTTCTACCTTTTAAAGATAAGATTTCAAAACTTTCAAATCTAATGACCCTATAATTGGTTGATTTTGGTAGATACATATTTGGTTGGTGGCTCTTCACATGAGACCCATCAACTCCAATGCTTCTAATGTGGTCAGATTGCATGCATGGGATACATTCAGACGATGAACGCATGGAAAACGGTGCAAGTACCATCTCGATGACTATGCCCCATTTCCTACGTCATTGCGAGAAGACGTTTGTGTGTCCTTTCCTTAACGACAACGAGTCAAAAAACTGAAAAGTGGATCTCTTCTGTTATATCTTTTCTGGCCGACGATTCTTTAACCTGCCCCACCGGCTCGTGTCTCTTGTGGATGGCCAATGAAACACTGAAACGTATGCGTTGGAACAGAGGGTTGGTGCTGACTTAGAAGAGTTTATTGGCGGGACCCCTACTTCGATTTTGAGGTAAAGTGACCCATTGTTGCTACAGATTCGATGTGCCCTGCTCGCGTGATTTACTTGGGGGTACTCTGAGTAAAACCCTCCTTTGGTTGTGGAGTGATTAGTTCATAATCAGGTGCCTAAGTAGAGGAGTACTGTCTTTTGGAGTGAAAATGGAGCTGATTTGAATGATTATGTAGTCCGAATCGAATTAGTTCCCGGTTTTGCTTTCCCTCTTCCAAGACGGATTCGAATCTTCTTTGAAAACATCAATGGCCCCTTTTTGCAAATAAAAGTAGTCTCTCGAAAGTATTCTCAATGCATTTACAGTGCAAAGGCCATGTGTTTAATGGATGGAATCTTCTTGTATTTGTGGAGAATAAGATTACAACGAAGTCGAAATAAGGGTATGTTACATGTGCGATACAGAAGGGAAGTACACCCATCGTGAGTATATACTACCTATTTTCGCAATCAAGTTTTTGAAAGTGTTACAAAAGGGAATGGTCCTAATAAAAAGTGAGTCTTTGCATGAAAGGAAGACATGGACCAGTTCGAGCTTGTTGTAGTTCTTGACAGTTCATCAGAAGTAGGACCCTCCCTCCATATCCATCAAAATCAAATTTCCAAAAGTGCCTCCGACCAAGTTTCAAGTCATGCTTTTTCTCACCCGGAGGGAAAAGGCAAAGCCTTCACGTCGTTTGGCTAGGCTTCAAGATCAGCTTCCATGTCGTGCTTTTCTTGTTGCTCCACTCTCGGCCCGCAGCAGTCGGTTTCTATCTCTTTTCCAGTTTCCTCTTTTATCTCCTCAGTTGCCATTGTCGGGGCCCCACGAAATCCCTTCTTGATTCGGCTTGGGATGCCATTTCCTTGCGCCACCCATCTTAGTGCGTCGCACCCGGCAACATCAACCGCCCGGAAGTGATACACGTACTTACATAATAGTAAGAAGCACTTTCGAGATGCTATATTACCTCGTTTCCCATTTAGTGTGATAAACGGAAAGAAAGGCGATACGCTCACATACTTACATAATAGTAAGAAGCACTTTCAAGATACTATATTATCTCGTTTCTCATTTAGTGTAATATAGGGAAAGAAAGGCGATACGCTGCAACTTGGTTGACAGCACTTGAAAAAAGTACAACATTATCGCAATAGAATCTAGAAATGATCTTATCATGAATTTACGTTGATGGTGTCGTAAATGAGACAAAAACTCGGTTGCTAGAATAGGGCAATCTAAATAGGAAGACTTCTAGAGATATAATTATGTAACAAAAGAATATTATGTTTATTTTTGTGATTATAATATGACTTGGCATGTTACATCATAAATCTACTCATAAAAAGACATGGGAAATAAGTTTAAAATGCTCACTTTTCTAACAAGACGGTTTATACACGTATAAATACATATCTTATGTGAAATATTCATGCACGTACATGTATTATAGGTAAAAGAAGTGTATTATACTAACAGAACCTCAGTTTACTTTGGGTTATAACGGGGGTGTATTGCTTTCTCTAGTGGACGTAGGTACTGAACCGTGCAAATTCTTGCACCCTTGTTCTGTGAGAGCATCTAGATTCAATTCGTTCTTCGACTTTTTTAGTCTTCTGTGGCCGTGGCATTTTCTCCTAATAGATACTGCAGAATATGATCCGAGAAGTTAGGTGGAAACGGATCTTCTTCTTCGCTTTGTAAGGGTAAATCAACTCGCTGCACCCTCTTGAGATCATGAGATGTACTCATTCACCTTGAAGACTATTGTAATAGAAAGCCATGAAAAGTACTTCACATGCCACATCCAAAGGCATACATTTTCTTGCAAAACATAAGTACCGTACAGCATATATTGTATTTTTACTCGGAAGGTATTCCAATTAGCACAACGAGAAGAGAGAAAAGAAGGAGAAGACAGGCTGCTTATTTCGGGGAACAGTTTGGTTTTGTGCCTCCATTAATCGCTTCTTGCTCGAAGCCAATCAGAAAAGACATCAAGGGTTTTTGTGTCAGCCCTATAGAGCTTCTGAGTGAAATCTAGGAAGGTTGGCCATGTAAAGTCTGGGTATATTCTTCTCGAGTCCTGTCTATCAACCAATTGACTCGGAGGAGTCACCACCTTGTCCCTTCCTGGGCACAGAAAGAAAGCCAGGGACTTCCTCACTGCTTGATCATTTACCACGGCCCTGTGCAAGCAACTCTTGTAGATCCCATTTGATAGAGCCTGGACAAGCGCAAGGCCACACACTTCACTTAGGCACATCAACAAGTACATGATTAGCTCAGGGGGCTTAAATACGTACCATGAATGTGTCGCCAATGTTTACGACGAAGGTGTTGGGGTTCGGGCTGACTGAGTACCACTTCCCATCGACAAACACCTGGAGGCCGCTCACTTCGTCCTGGTGGAGAATGGTCAGAGAGGTGGGATCGCAATGGGGGCCGGTTCCTAGAGTTTGGTCGGGCTTTTGACAAGGCGGGTAGTAGTTTAGTCTCATTATCGAGTCATTCCCTTTGAAGAATTCCCTGAAGTGTGACTGACCGACTCCTAGGCTTGTTCCTAGGAGCTCCATGATTCCTAGGGAGAGGTTGCTCATCGCTTCACAATATTCCTGGCATGTCTCCCTGAACGAAACCAAGAAAGGAAGAAGATGATATCTTATCTAGTGAAAATAGAAGATTGGAATGCCCCACTCTTACCGTTTGCTCCATTATATTCGACGACTTAGTACTGCTTGTTATACAGCTAAAATTGCTTCTCTTAATTAGTTTGTTCACGAAAAGAATTGACGTGCCTCCAAAGTGCATCGAGAATGAGTCAGATGAAGCTAAAGAATGGAAGAGCATGAAGTTTTTCTTACCCGAACTCTCGAAAATCCTCTCCCATGACATTCAAGAAGTATTCCTTGACGCCTTCTGATGATTGACCATCAGCAGAATAGCGGAACGAAAGCGTCTCCTTCCAAGGAAGTTTGGAGGAGAACCTGCCGATGAAGCTACTAGCGTAGCCACAGTGATCGCCAGGCTTCCTCTGAGCTCTTTGCTTCATTGAGAGTTGCATTCTAAAGAAGAAATCCACATTCTCATGAGCTTTCTTTATAAGCCTTGGATCTACCCCGTGATTTACGACGAGGAAAAACCCATGTTTACTGCATGCATCATTTACTTGCCAAGACGCTTGTGACACAGCGGCCGGGTCTCCAGAGAGGAAGCCCCCTAAATCGACCAGGGGGACTAGGAGTTCTGGCGCCTTGGTCAAGGACGGCTTTTCCTCGTCGGGCCAAACGAATTGGGAGGGTATGTTGGCTTGTTGTTGAAGAATGGAAGCGTCAAAAACTGGGCAATGTTCGCTTTCATTTTTCATGAAGTCCCCCGTTGGTACTGGAGGCTGAAGAGGAGGCATTGGGATGCAACACTTCGACATTGTTGTGATATGGTAACTAGTAAGGGCTTTCAAAACCAGTGTTTCTTATGTGAGAGAGAGAGAGAGATGGCTAGTTGGTTGAGGAAGAGAGGAATGAGGTGGTGAGTTTAATAAGGAAGGAGAGAGAGAGAGAGAGAGAGAGAGAGAGAGAGAGTGGAGGGAAAAGCCAAGGCCGTTCATTAGGGGAGGTCGTGAACAAATATTGGAATCTCATTGTTTTAACTGTTGCGTCATTCCTTTTTCTCTCTCTCTCTCTCTCTCTCTCCATCCAAATCACACCCCCAATTGATAAATCCCTTTGATTTTTTAGTCACTCGGTGGAGGAGGGGTTTTTAGTCCTATATTTTGTCACTTCCAGTGCAATAGATGCAACACGACTGGAGAGTTGACATTGACCTAGTAGTGACCAAAACCAGCATTTAAAATACTAAAGACATTAGCCAGAAAGCTGGCATGAAACACCTGTTCACACTCTTTAGCCCATATATAGTACAAATATAAAATCAAAGCAAGACCTATCAAGAGGAAGGTTCTCTTCCTCGGATGCCAAAACCCACCAACTAGTTTTTGTGTTTTGGTGCCTTTGAACCTCCTCTTCTAGTGTTCCATTTTTTCATTCCTTGCTAAATTCATGTAATCAGCTGTTTGAACTCATCCCACCCGCTCCCTCTTATACATGAACACTTGGTATGTGAACAGGGATTGTTATATATACAGCTAGAGCCATATTCTGAGTGAAATGAGGGAATGCATACTTAAGAGCTAGGAGAATGCAGAGATACACATCGCCGAGTCGCATTGGTTTTTCTCTGCGAAATATGCATCAAGTGAAGCCTTCTTTGACCTTATCCAACGGGCAAAAGACTCGAGGACCTAATTAACAATGCCTGGGTTGATAAAAAAAGAATTAGGACTGATTTAGCAAATACTTCTTAAGATTAGAGTTCCACGCGTATTGAATTAGTTGCAAATTGAGATCTCCCGATGAACTGACTTGAGGAAGAGTTTCTGCACTTGACCGCATAAACCTCCTTTTTGAAACACCAGTTCACCTTCCACATTTGCAGGGTAAACGATAGAGCAAGTTAAAAAAATGGAAATAATGCTGGCCACGAAAACACAGCCTGTGACAACAAAAACAGGCGATGACTTGATGCCTTTCTGAGTTGATACCTACTTCTCACAGATGTGACCACTAAACCAAGTGAAACTAACTGTGTTTTCTTCTAATCATTGGAGGAGGAAAAAATCTGTGGCTAAAAGAAATTTCTAGGCCACGACAAGACACTTTTGCAAGGATACACATCCTCTCAGGAAGACCATACTTTCAAGTATTCTCCAGAAGAAACCGGAGGGCAGGCAGGGGGACAGCCAAATTCAATGGCTAGGAATGTTGGGTCATTTGCCACTTGCTTTTAAAGCGCAAATGACAAAACAACATACACTTTTTATTTTTTCCCTCTGAAAAAAGAGGATGCCGTGGTAATTTGTCTATAAACAAAAGCCATTTATTTTCAAGACACCTTGCTCATCAAAAAAGCCAATTCGAGCCCACATTCTCAATGGGATCGATCATGGCATAGACGGAAATTGCGGCTTTATCAATAAAATCTGCCGATATAAAATCGACCCCACTTATTCATAATTTGATGAAGAATTTAATCTGAACTCCGCAGGATTGTTCTCTCATGAGCACAGATGAGTGGGCATCTTGCATTTCCCAACAAGACAACAAGAATTAATGGGCAAAAGGTTATCAAATCATGGATTAAGAGCTCTTTTTTAAAAGTTTAAACGCTGTCTTAGTGGACTAAAGCTGAGGACTGTTTGAGAATCGATCCAGCTTTGTGTGCACAGGAACCACCACAGTAATACCCATAGATCCTTAACCCTTTCGAAATCCTAAATCTCTATGCACTTACTTGCGGTCACTATCCACTTCGGAGGCGGTCCTATGTCCAATTGCGTATGTGTGGAGTTCACGTGTTTGTGTCTCTTTCGGTGTTGAAGAGAGGAGAGACAAGCTCATGTAAGTTGGCCATATCACTCCCCTCTTATCTGCAACATGATTCAACCAAAGTTCTGTCACTCTTCACGTGATTGCTAAGTGCGAAAATGGAGAAAGTACATCTTATCACTTGCCACATTAGTCTAACTAACTGTAAGTGCATAAAGGATTGCCTAAGAGGTGGCCAGATAGGAACCCCAGGACACGTGGAATGGGGATCCATCGCACACATTATTGAAAACGAAGTCCCGCAACCTTCTGGTCCAAAAGAAGAAAAAAGTTCCCATGACTTTTCACACTAGAAAATGATGCTTCTCCTAATATGGCTTTGCGCAAAAGCGAGCTACCAAAGGATCTGATCTATAAATTACTAATTCTTGACTAGCCAACAGATGCCATGTTCCATGAGTAGCACCTCACAAAGTGATGGTTTGTCACAGCATCGTGCTGATAAAAAGCAGGGCCACAAACTCCAAAAAAAGAAAGCTAAGACGGATTCGATAAGCCATTTGCAGGATATTATATAAAATTTTGTGATTAGACAAGAAGATTCTGATCATCAAGATGAGTTACAGCCTCCCCCCCAGGGGCTATTTCAGTTCAAATCATTACCACTTTCTCACAGCTGCGCGATCCGTACGCATTGTTCTTTCAGACATGGTGATGTAATGGGGGCAGGTGTAATGAAAGCTTCGGTGCTGGGGAGCAAAGAGATCTGGAATTCTTATCAGGATCGGACTATCTATAGGAAAAGAGAAGGCTAATGTGAAGTGGCCTAATAAGAAGCTTGTATTGTGCAACGAAGATGGAGAATAAGAATAAGAGGGCCAACGAAAAGAAAGAAAAGAAAATCAGAATCACATCACTTCTGAAGAGTCTGCGAGAGTTCACCTTTGGTAAAAATTCATATAGTTAGTCGAAGATCGCTGCAGCACTCCGACAACTCGAAGATTCGAAGGTTAGTTATAGGAAAAGATCAATTGCATTGCAAGATGCATATCAAAGGCCCGTTTGTTTCATTGAAAACTTGACGATAAAGGAAAATGTTTTCCATGAAAATTATTTTCAAGGAAAGCGCTCAGTCTTCATTTATTTGGTGGTTTAGAAAATGTGGTTTCCCCCTTGTTAGAATGAAGTTGTCTTTCCCCAATCTAAGCCTGTTCCTTTTGTTTCATTAAAAACGCTTTCCATAAATCGATTAGCTTTCCGTCATCCAAAGCATCGAAAAGTTGGAAAGCTATGTCCGGAGAATAGTTTTGCTTCAAACAAACAGACCTCAAATCTCCATTACTATTCTCTAGATTCCTGCGTGTTCCCCAATCTAAGCTTGTTCTCTTCAGTTCATTAAAAACGTTTTCCATAAATCGATTAGGTCTCTGTTATCCAAAACATCGAAAAATCGGAAAGCTGTGTCCCGGAGAATAGTTTTGCTTCAAACAAATTGACCCCAAATCTCAATCACTGTTCTCTAGATTCCTGCGGAGGCCACCTTGAGCGCCACTTGTTTGGTTGAATGTTTTCTTATCTCAAAGGTCGGGCACCTGCACTGTTCTGGACAAGTTGATCCTCAACTTGTTGCACTCTCCATGAAATTCTCGATTCTATTTGGAAGTCATCCGAGTGTCAACTTGTTTCTGTCGGGTTCGACAACACATTTCTTGCAATCGCTTGGAGGTTTTCCAAAGCTCATTTGAATGGCACAGGTACCGACCACATCGCAGACTTAGAATCTCATTCAGCTATGTGGACGAGGACTTCATTCGACTTGCCGTGGCAGGAGAGGATTCAAGATAGAAGTAATGGGGGAGGAAGAAAAGACTATTCTTAAGGGTGTGCAAAACAATTAGAAATTGCCCGGATTCATATCTGAATTAGCTGTTTTCTAGTTAGTCTGGTTCTCAGCTCCAATTTATTGGAATTGGTGGATATCGGTCCAGTTCCTAGTTCTAGGTGTATAACCGCCCATCTAGACTAGACCGATAACATATTCATATAAATATACATATAACTTTAAGAAAAATTTCTAACCAAAAAATATTTAAGAAAACTAAAAACCCTAAAATCCTTAATTTGAAACTCAACACTCATTTATTGAATGCTCAACTTGCCTTACTTTCACATCATCTGAATTGTCTCTCTATCTCTCACTCATGGCTTCCACTATCATGATCAACATTCATCAACTCATGGCCTTAACTCTCAATTTTTAATATTAGTCTAATCTTTTTACTAATCCTACAAAAATAAAAATAAAAGTTCTTTGTTTTTTTGCTTTACTTTATGTTGCTGAAAACATAGTGCATGAAGCTTAGTGGGATCAGTTCCATGAATTCACCTAAGAACTGGACCGGACCGGACCAAACCGATGGTCTAGTTTTTGACAGTCTAGTTCCCAAATGAATTCATGGAACTAATGGACAGTTCTTGATCTCAATTTTTTAGAACCAATGCTTCGTGAACGGTTCTCTATTATAAGATGAGAACCATCCACCTAAACCATACTCACCCCTAACTCCTCCTATTCCAAGAGATACCAAATGTGATTTTGAGCTCCTCCCTGTTAACCGAATAAGACCTTTGGTGACTCTTGCATATGAAACGATCTCAATAGATGAACTTTAGCATCACATAATCAAAAAATTATACTTGTGGTTAGGGTTTGCAATTCTTACTAGTTTTCAAACAAATCCCTCAAAATTTGATTTAAGTTTGATGACCTTGTGAATGGTCCTATAATCGTGTAAAAGTCCTAAAGCCCATGCAAGTGCAATTCAGTCCAAAAGCTTTTTAAATTATGCAATTAAATTTTAAAACTCCGAAGCAAAGCATGCTTGCCTATGGGTTCAGTCTGTTTTTGGTGAGCACAAAATTTTAGTCTTTAACTAATTATTCTCCATTCGTGGTTGGCTCGCATAAAACCAAGGCTACCTTCACCTAAATGGCATCGTTAGCAACAAAAGTAGCTTTGATGCACGAACGCCAGCGTCATGTTTAGGTCTCCTGCTCGACGACCTCCACGGACAACCATAACGGAAGCTCATGCCGAAGAAAATTCCACCCCTTGGTCGGTCTACCTTGTACTGGACTGCCGTTGGCTTTGGCTCTCCAACTTCATCGACGATAGAACAAGGTTTCCTTCTATTACTAATGCGAGTACGAGTACGAGCTGAAAGATGTGTCTTATAGCTTACAGAGAAAAATCCGAGAGTAATACATAGACAACATACAAAAATATTTGAAATGTCGAATTAAAGAAAGGTTCCAGAAGTTCAATACATCAACGCTCTCTCTCTATAATTTGAATTAAATGAACAAAAGCCCTAAAATTCTGGAAAGTTTCATCCATCGGATGACAATTTAAACCATGAAAACTTTCTATTCCATTTGAAGTCATCCGAGTGTCATACCCATGATTTTCACTTTCCAGATATGAAACTTTACGATTCCTTGTGTTGTTACAAGAAGATAACAAATGACAACTTATAATGGCTTAATAGAGAAAAATCATATACCAGACAGTATGTGCGATCATGCTAGAACCACCAGCTGCCTAATCACATAAATGAACGACCACGAACCCCTCAGTATCATGCCCTCTAAAGAGAAGTGCATGATTTTATAAAGATAACTCCCAAGAAAGACTAACAAAAGTAGCACCACAGAAGCAGCACAGCTCTACTTAGACGATGAATACAAGGAAAGCCAATAACAGGACACAAAACGAGTTTTAACGATTTACGTCATTCTTCGGAACAAACATATGTCCAAAGAAAAAAGCGAGTTTTCCAATTCAATCACAAGGACTATGAGATACTTGTTCATTACAACCCATGTTAGACATTGAGCTGGAGTGGACTATATCAGTGAGGTTATACAGGTCAAGTGGGATGTTCAATGTAAACTACCTTCAACGGGTAAGGGACAGTGAAAATGAATTCAATGAATCGTGAAGCAATTGAAACAATGTGGAAAAGAAGAACCCCCAGCATCAACAGAATCTTAATCCCTTCTCAAGCATAGAATATGGTAGTAATCCTTTTACCCCGAAGGACATAGAGCATTCAACTGTACCTTGGATTTCTTTGCCGTGTTTCAGTTGCTCAAGTTGCAGGTCCGCAGATAGGGATGATCATATTTGATATACTTCGTCCAGTATGGTCGATACTTTGTCATGGCTAACTCAAGCCATGGTTTCATGTTTCCATTGTAATGTATCACAGCTGCATTATCAATCTCTGAGCGATCAACACTCGGATTGTAACCTAGACCAAGCACATGCCATGACTTATCAAGAGGGTGTGTCAACTTGTAAAATGTGATCAACCCTGGTGGCAGTGTTCCAAGCTTCCAAAGAACCCTATCTTCATTCTGTAGCCAAAAGATAAACAGTCAGTTTTCTTTTTCTTTTTCCTTTTTTTCAGTGGGGAGAGGGGAAGAACAAAGTAAATAGCCTTGAAACTTGTCGCTTTAGTTTCACTAAAAAAAACTTGCATTGTGATAAAGTAGCCCATAATTGAGTCAATGCACTCAAGAAACTAAAATTCAAACTGCAGGTGTCTATGCGACAGTCAGGTCCTGATCTATGGTCCAAAAGTCTAAGTTATAAGCCAGAGGATAAAACTCTAGATTTACCCCAATTTTAATAACATAAATTGTGAGTTTAATGCTTCATTTCATTATCCCATGAAAAAAGAAACAGAAAGAATGGCCGTTGACTCACCATATTTTGCCACTTGTGATAAATGCCAGTAATATCCTTCTTTTTCCACTCCTTAAGATCAAACATGTTCATGCCATATGCCCATCCACAGGCATTTGGGTCAAAGTTTCTTGCAATGTGAGGATTCGAAAAGTTCAGGTACTTGTCAAAACGATGAAAGCTCTCACCACAGGTTTCAACAGCACCATTTACTTTCCCATGCAGATCAACTGACCATAATCCAGTCAAGTCCTTCTGGACAACGATATCATCATCAAGAAAAAGAATTTTATCCAACTTAGGGTAGACCTGCGGAAGATAGAACCGTAAATGGTTAAGCATTGAGAGATATTTCGGGTTCCGGTACTTGAGATTGGAAGACCCTGATGAAAGTGTGGTCGGATGATCTGCTTTAAAATAATACTCCTTCATTGCAGCTGACTCCAGTTGACGCAAAACTGGGCAATAAGATGAGTTAAGCCACTTAAACTCATCAACATTCTCAACATGGATTGTTGCTTTTCCAGGAGGATTTAGTAGAAACCACATGTTCATTGCCCCATAGTTAAGTCTATCAGTAACAAGATGAAATACATGTTTTGAAGGATCCTGCAGTCCAAACATGAAAAATTTTCTGGTAAGAGTTTCAGTCAAATAAGATACTCAAGGACAAAAAAATCAGGAGATATTAGTCCACTATGGGATCAATATCAACAGCAGTCAATATCATGATTGTTAGGTTCAAAAGTTTGAATACAAAGATTTTTTTTTTTTCCTCAGAGTTACCACAACTGAGGCATGCCTTATTCTTCGTGAAATGAAAGCAAGAGAGAAATCCTCACGATGCATTGTACACACAAGAAGAAAATCAGAATTCAATCTCACCTTTGCATTCATAACTGTTGAATTGACAACTACTGATGCAGCCAAAACATTGTCAGAGAAGAGAGCATAGTGGTAAAGATCACGATTTTCCAAGTTTTCACTTCTAGGGAACTTTCTCTTCTCAGGAGGGAGGAGATAGTATTCAATGGTTAAACGCATAGACAAACAGTGAATTGCATTTGGAATTGTTTTAGCAGCCAGTTGACTCAGGAATGTGCTCTGCCTTTTCAAACTTCTGACTTGTTCATCTGCCGTTTGCAGCATAGCTCTCAGTTTTCCAGTGACTAATTTGCAATCATACAACTGCTCTCTGGCTTTTGACAAAACTTGGCCCATAGCCTTGATTCTCTCAGGTGCACTACACAAAAGATGTCAAATAGTAAGGCGAGTACCATATTCCCACATCATGGGAGCAGAAATATTTGAGGAAATCATAAAAATTACAGGATGATTTCAGTACCTGTGATGCAGATCAGCATCACCACTTGCCTCCCCTAAAGCACGCTGACTTTCTTTGATCCGAGTTTGCAATTCTTGGTATAAGTCAAGCTTGTTTTTCATCTTAGCAATGGTTAAATACACCCTTGCCATTATCATTTGGTCCCGCATAAACCGTAGAGTTGAATCAGTGTTCTCGTTCTCATTCTCTTTCCTCCAAATGCTATACTTTCCCAAAACAGCAGAGTCAACTGACTTCGAGCGTTCAATGGCAGCATTTTCAAGTTTAACCGTTACTTCCTCATCTTGTTGCACCAACTCAGCCGCACGCTTTAGACGTCTTTTCTCTCTAAGTTGCTGCAGAAGGGATCATAGATGGAAGGTTGGAAACTAGTAAGCAAATTGTACACGGTGACAGTAAAAGAAGTTGTCAAAAATCCAACTCCCAATACAGATGTTCCCATCTTAATTTACATGTCGATGGAAAAACTCTGGTCCTTGGGACAAAACAAGGAAAAGTGAATCAAAATTACATAAATTCTCATTAACCAAAAACATTACCCTACGAGCAAGCTTTGCAGGTGAATCAGTGAATTGAGATTGTCCATCTGCAAGAGGACATAAACAAAGATCAGAAAGTTTCCGTGGGTACATCCAAATATTGCAGATAAAAGAAGCTACCTGAGGAATCAGTCACCGTGCCCTTGGGTGTTTGTTGTTTCATATCGTCAGCTGACTTCTTAGGCTTCATAGTGAGAAAAAAAAAAACCCAGAATGGTATGATTAAACAAAGGTCGCAGTTATGTTAACAGATTTTAGTCATGTGAGAAATAAATTAAGGTAATGAGCAAAGAAAGACTATAACCTTATTCTCAAATGATGCCTCTGATCCATCTATTTTCCATGAAGCAGACATGTTGCTTTTTCTGAAACTATTGAGACTTAAAGGATTTGAATCATCTATATTGGCCGTGATGACGTCAAGTACCTAGATTTAAGAGGCAGAACATAATTGCCATGGCAATATATCTCAATAGTATTACACAGCAACCAGCAATCTTAAAGAGGCTGCTCAAGTGAAAGTCATCAAATTTGAATGTTACCTCTTTAGAAAAAAGAGATGAAAGATGTTGCAATGCCATCCTCTCTCGCCAATCAATATTCTACAGTTCCAAGTACTTTGTACATTAGCACAATTAAATAGCAGAAAATCTTGAGGCATTAAAATACATATCAAAAGCGTACCTCAATGCCTGAACCGTTTGAGGTATCGTCATCACCTACAAAAGGAGGAATTCAGAAACATAAATCATCTTTATTGGATGATAATTGTAGATAGAAACACAAATTCACAAGAGGTAAAACACTGTATCACCACAACATGTATTAACATAGGTAAATTCAAAAAAGTTCACGGGTTATAAGTGCAACTGGTAATTTCCTAATGTCAGCCTCGACCAGTTCATCTGACACCTAAGTTAGGCTTATAAAAAGGCAAAACTTCGGCTTGAATGGAGATTAGGTGGGAAGCAAAGAATGGGAAATTAGCATTCTCATTCTCATGGTTAACTGTGACAAAGAAAGATGTACAAATGTAAGGTTAATTACTTTTCTAATGTTTGTTTGGGACTATGTAGATAGACATAAGAGTGATAAAAATGTTAAGCTATTCAAACTGTACTCTACAGGAAGCACAACTTAGGTTAGAATAGAGCTAGTATGGGAAGTGGAGAATGGAAATTAGCATTCTCACTCTCATGGTCAACTGTGTAAAAGAATGATGTACAAATGGGATGGTAATACTTTTTCTCATAGATCAAAACAATGATAATAATCGGAAGCTATTCAAACTGTACTCTACAGGATGGATGAAGGGAAGAATGCATATGTCCCATCTTTTTTCCGGTACAGCCCAAAAGATCAAAAGTCACTGAATAACAATGGCCATTGACCAACTAGCATGGCGGTCTATTTCTGACAACAATTTCATTTCAGCCCCATTCTCTCACACCACTGGGACACGATGCTCTCCCCTTCTTACCCTTGAAAACTCTACCATAATTAATGAAAATAATCTTGACCAGCATCTTTCCATATGGTGATGGTAGCCTGGGAAAACAACCTAAACCATGGGCATTCTTCATTTCTTAATTTTCGAAAATTATAAATTGTAGCCCAGGCTTTCCAGCTTCAACATTATGACAAACTTCTAATAGACATTCAGAAACATAATTTCCAAAAGCTGTTTCATTGAAAAGGCAAGCTAGCTTCACAAAATTTACCCCCAATAATTCTTGTTTTCAATTAAGATACAGACTAGTAGGAAAAGAACTGCTATAGGGCTGTTTTGTCAACCACTTTTTTCCACAAAGACATACTGCCTCATTTGGTTATTGTAAACCTATTCAATGTACAGATACAATCTTTTCAAAATCTTTTCTGAGTCATTGCATAAGTATATTACCAGTAGATATTAACATTTACAAACAGAATGGAATCAATAGAGATGAGTGGAGTGAGTTTATTGTGGGAAATGGTAAGTGGATACACTTTTGGTTTGACAATGGGTGAAATGCGTATTGTCAAAGATCATTTCCCTGATCTCTTTGACATCAATTGAAACAAGGAGTATCTTGTGTCAGGTTGCTATCATTCCTCCAAAAGGAAAATTACTTGGAAGATCGACTTTTGGGGACAAGCCCAAAATTGGGAACTTGAAGCTTTTTTCAGTTCTTAAATTTGCTGTACAACTCTAAGAATTCTCTTCTGTCATCACTTTGTCTTTGAATAGTGGTAGAGATGGAACTTCTTCTGAAAAGTCTTATTAGAATTTGCTTGAAAAGAAAATTGTTGGTGGCAAAGAGGCTTTTTCTTGGAAAGTGAGAATACCATCAGGAGTTTCATTCTTTGCTTGGGAAGCATCCTAGGGATGTATTCTCACCTTAGATAATTTGCAGAGAAGAGAGATTGTGCTGATCACTAGATGCATTTTTTTGGCAAAAGAGAAGCAAAGACTATGACAAATTTCCTCCTTCACTGTCCATGGACAAGAATGATATGGGCGGCCTCTTACTCCTGCACGGGCCATCTTAAGTTATAGGAGGATCTATTTAACAAGGATTGTGGGCTTGGCATGGTCTACTTTTGCCTCGCATCAAGGAAAGATGGTTCTCTTCAATGCCTCTTGCTGATTTTTTGGTTGATTTGGCTGAGCAAAATCAGAGAGCCTTTTTAAGAAAGGAGATGCCCGTTTTTGAAATTATCGGAAGTCGGTTGAAAGTCTTACAGTTATGGTATAGTGAAAAATGTGTGGATATCAATGCTTTAATCGACATGGTAGATGATTTGTCTTGGAACTTAGCTCTTTGGGATCTGAGCTCTTCTTGTATATCAGTCTGCACCTCCTTGGTGCCTTATTATAGATATTTCTTTTACCTATCAAAAAGAAAAATCATGAATGTTCACATGCTACTCTTTTTAATGATGACAAGCCAATGAACCATATTAAGTGGGTATTTCACCCCTGAAATACCACCACCAAACTCATGAATGACACGCTCTTATCAAAGCAACTCCTCAAAGGATGGTAGAACCAGTCTCCATTTGAGATTGCAGCTTTTCAGAATATTATCTTGCTTAGAACCAAGAAACCCCCTAAAACTGTCCTTGTAGACATTCCGAAGAAGCTTAAATCAAAAGCATCGCCTTTTCTGATCCTATTTCTCCTCGCAGACTTTGTTGCTACCTAACTGGAAAGTTAGTTTCAAAAAGGTTCATCTGATCTTGGGGTCATACAAAATACGGCAAACAGTAAACGACAACATGGGCACTAATTCAGGTTCATGGACCGAGCTGCAGAAGCATAAAAGTTGCTAAGTAGTTGGCTGACACTAAACCTCGACTTAAACTTCCATATGCAATAATGCATTTAGGCTCATTGGAATCTACTTCTCGCTACCTCATAGTACGTCATTGCCTATCCATCACAAATCCAATCTATTTACTTCAATGCCGTACCAAAACAATGTTAGCACCATCCAGTCATTTAGAGAATAAAGTCATCCACAGCATACTTCCTCGTTCAGGAGCAACTCCTCAATGATCTATAACCCCAACCATCTTTGTCATCACAGCCATTAGAGATCAGGGGGAAAAAACACAACACAAGCGAGGTCAAGTCCACTACCGCAAGGGAAAACGAAAGCCCAAGCAATAACCTATCTTATCACTTAGCGAGATCTGCACATCCCACTCGACGACAATGCCAAAGCGCAAATCCACAATGCAAAGGGAGTTAACAGAAATCGCGACTTCAACGCCACGAAGCACTACTGACCGTGGACAGAGCCGGCGTGCAGGCCTCGGCCGAAAAAGAAAACCAGCGGCGAGAGCACACAGAAGAAGACGAGCGCGACGAGCGTCATCCGCGATCCGCCGCTCCTGCTCCGGCCAATCCGGACGCCGGATGCCTCTCGCTTCAACGCCATCCCGCCGCCAAAACCGAAAACCAGAAAAGAGAACCTGCAAAACCGCGACAACGGCACGAATCAGCCGGCGGAACGTCGGAATCGCGAGCCGAGCGGCACGCGACGAGAGCGATGAGGAAGCGAAGAGAAAGTCCGCACCCGTGGAGCTCAAATCATGGAGCGATCTGGAAGCGAAGATTGGAGAGCGCGGCGACGCAAACTCGTCGGCGACGACCGGGGAACAATCGGGAAGCGACGGCGGACGGCGGACGGCGGACGGCGGCGGGCGGACGGCGGCGGGCGGCGGGGAGTGTCGGCGAGTGTGGGCGAGAGGCGAATTGGGGAGGAGTGTTGAGTGGGAAAATTTTCAGGAAATGGAAATCGGAGGGGGAGAGAGAGAGAGATCGCTTTCAGGGGCTACTTCGCCTATGGCATCCGGATGTAATCACGGTCGAGATCCTCTCGTTTGTTGATTGAGACGGATTAGCGCTAAACGACGGCGTTTTATCCAGTCGCGTTGCTGCTTGTCAGCCGCTTTTTCTTTTTTTTTTCCTGGTCGGTGTCGGCAACTTTTTACTTTCCCCCCATCTCACCTAGGGATGACACATCCACACACATGTTAATGCACGAAAAATCTAAAAAATAACATATTTGTGATAAGTTTACCCTCAAATTGATTTTTTCACTAAAAAAATTTAAAATTGATACACTTGCAATAAATTTACCTTTAGTTAGTTTCTATCAAATTAGGTTAATACCATAAAGAACCATAAACTGATTCATCTATAACAAACCGAGGGTAAAACTCAAATCGGTACATTCATCAATTGACACGTATTATCCATAGTAAAAATTTAACGGACACCAACAAATGGTAAATTTGTTACAGATGTACTAGTTTGGAAAAAATTAGTTTGCGGTAAAATTGTCATAAATATATCAATTTGGGATTTTTATGATATTAACCATATTTTAGGCTTAATGTGTAATTTCATCCCTCAAATTTTAATTTATTTAATATAATCTCTGAAATGAACTTTACATTAATACGTAATATCGTCCATAAACTTATAATATACCAAATATTAGTCCACATGCTGAATATTGTTCTTAAACTTGAATCAATAGAAAAATTACACTGAATATTTTCAAATAGTCAGAAACTAAATCAAGACCTGCGTCGAACAAATTAAAAAAAATTTGGGACGACACTGTACACTTAGTTAAAGTTTGAGGACCACATTAAATAAATTCAAAATTCAAAAAAATTACATATTGAGTCAAAATTTATAGGCTATTTATATTATTTTCCTAATACATAATTTTGGCTACATGAGAAAAGATTCGATAAGTTAGCGTCACATGTCATTCCATCAAAATCCTCCTGTTTACGTGAAAGCATAACGGATCATTTGGACGACACATATAGCCGTCGATAATTATCACACGTCAAATCCAAGATATGATGCCTAGCTGACGAGTTGTTGCGCCTATGATTTTGGACCACGGGCGATTTCTATCGTATTCAAGTTCTGCTTTTCCCACGACAAATCTCATAAATGGGGAAACGAAACTTGCACAAGAAAGAAATTCGTGAAAGATGCATCTAGCCAACGTGAAAACTCATAAACCCACTCTCTAGCCCACATGGCAGGGCCACCAAAATTTAGAGTCTATCTCAATTTTAAGAAGAATATAAGAAAAAAATACATATGAGGGTTCATATATCATATATATTTGGAAAAATTTCAAATAATAACCTAAAGTGTCCTTATTTTCTTAAATAATGATATGAAGTGGATATTATTTTAAATAAAAACTAGAAGTGCTATTATTTTTTTAAATAAAAGTATAAAATGGACATTATTTTAAATAAAAACCCGAAATAACTATATCAATCTCAAATAAAGGTTTGAACTCACCAGCTAAAAAAATTTCGTCTTTTTAAATTTTTTCATAAAAACAGAAACTAAATAAAACTAAAATTTAAAAAAAAAAACGCAAACGGGAGGTAGCCACAAGCGGGGCCGCCCCACCACTAGTGGGGCAGCAGCAACGGTTGACAAGTATTGCCAGTACCTAGATGAGGGTCGGTGATGATCAGGCAGGGATTGCAACACTTGGGCAAGGGCCGATGACCCTCTGGCAAGGGCTAACAACCCTCTTTCATATCTAGGTAAAGGTCGCCCACCCTCGTGTAGGCCTAGCGCCCCTCGCCCAGCACCCCCAAACTTGGGCAACGAGGTCTAAGGGCCCTAGGTGAAGGCCGCTAGGCCTACACAAAAGTGAGTAACCCTTGCCTAGATTTAAGAGAGGGTCTAATCTCAAAAGAAGAGTTTAAAGTGGTTATGACTGTTTCAAATAAAAATTTAGCCTCATCGGTCGACAAAAAATTCCTACCAATTAGGAGTATTTTTGTCCATCACAATTTAAATTTAATTATTTTAGAACTTAAAAAGGAAAATTAAAAAAAAAAAAAAGAAAAATCATAGATTTTTATTTGAAATAAAGTTCATTTAAAGCTTTTATTTAAGAAAATTAAAGCACTTTGAATCATTATTTAGAATTTTCCTTATAATTTTAAGAGTTTCGAGTTATGAAAAAGTCAAAATGCATTGGTCGTGATTATGGATGTCAAAATGGATTGTAGACTCATATTCCGATCCATAGTTTATTACTTGGATACTACATGGGTTGTCTAATGGTTACGATATGGGTCAAAATAACTGCAGCCGTTGAATTCAGTGGTAGTATGAGAATCGGGTCGAGCTCGAAGGCGTTTGGGTCTAGTGTCTCAGGTTCGAGGGTTTTTGGTGTCGTAAGCTACTTCGTTTGTTGTAGCTCCGTGAGGGGAGGATTGTTTGGGTCGTTTGTCACTTCAGTGGCGGTGGTGCTGTGGTGGTTGTGCCGGCGGATTTCGTTTGCTGCGACTGACGATCGGAGAGAGTGGGTGTCTGATGCGCGTGGTTAAAGAGCGAGACAAGGCTAGTTTGGTTGCATGTGTAGTGTTTGTTGAAATGCCTACTAGAGAGTCTAGCTTTGAATGCTCATATTGCTTTAATTAGTGTGGGCAAAGTTTTGATATGTAGTGACTTGTTTTCCTTTGCCTCTCCAATTTCTTTTGTCCCCTACGATATTGCGTTTGTTTTGACCTACTTTAAAGTAGTAAAATTTATTGATCCGTAGCCAAATCAACCTAACCCAACCCAACTTCGACTAGAGACTAGGTATCTAGATAAGTTAGAGAAGAAGTGATCACGTAACCTCAAGTTTTAAATTGGGACCAAACGTGTAGTTTAGCTCAACTGAAAGGAGAAGTTGGAAGATTTGAAACTCGACTTTAAGGAAGCTGAATAATTTCTAACCAGAAGGACGCATGACATTCCGTTACCGAGCGACTTTTTCCCACGAACTGAAACTCAATCTCGACTGTTATTCTGAGGCCCCTTATCCCATGGATCAGGAAATACATGAGTTGAAACCTAAGTAGGTGGCCTTGAAGATGAGTGTGTTAGAAATTTTTTTTGTTGAGTACGTTCACAAATTTAATTACAGTGAGGTGGTTCTTATGCGAACTCTGAGTTACTCTCTACTTTTAGTCAAGTAAAAACAATCGACTTACACAAATACATATATTAACATTGAACCAAAGCCTGATCCCTCATAATGTAGGGATGACCAGAGAACAGACCTTCACCATCCCCTACGTACTCCCATCCATAACCCGATCCCAAGCTTGCTTATTAATCCGACAAGCTAGTCAATACAGCCGCCTATTCTTCAAAGGAAGAACGATAGAAGAAGAAAAATTGCTAAAGATGGATCTTGAATTGAGTCAAGTATGGGTTGGGCACTGATCACTAAATTTGTATTGCACAGACATAAGCTAAAACAGTTTAAATAAGTCAATTTGAATCAGATCATTTTCGACCCAATTTAAACCCAACCTGACATCACCCATCTATCTGTTGGACAGTCCTAGTCACAAAATTTAAATTAAGCTAAAAGAAGAAAAAGTCCATTCAGCCACGCACTAGGACAACTCACTCCGCAGAAAGAACCATTAGCCAGCACCTCTTAAGGATTTAAAGGCCATGACCAGCATTTCAAACTATCGAGTCCAGAAATTCTATCCAAAAGATACTTCAAAGTCCTCTTATGTGCGCAAAACATAAGTTAACACATTTACCCGGAGGATCTTACATATGTCGTAACACAAATTCGTCACAAGCAATACAACCTATAACTTAGGCTAAACAAAACATAAGGATCAGGATAACGCTTCTTTACAGAATTGCCACATCCAGATAGTCTCCAATCTGTCAAGAAAAAAAAGGCTTTGGTTACACATCCTGATTGTAAGTAGGGAAACTGCAACATCTAAATGGGTGACATCTCACCTGAAAGCTCAGTTCAGCCAATGTCTTTGCATCATCCAGTCGTCTCCCATTGCCATAAGAAAAGGTCTTTCCCACCTTCATGAAACAAGGGTGTATCATTAATTAAGCCTCCGAGTTTAAGCCATGTGAGAGGCACGGTTCAAATTTTTTAGGAATATATGCATAACAAATATGTCTTTAGGTATAGAGTATGATTGAATTTATAAGCATTTTATCTTCCTATTCTTTGAAAACAAACATGAAAGAAGCTATAGAGCTGATCAACCTTTAACCCCCAGCATTGATTCCAAAGCATATCTATTGATTCCAAAGCATCTTGCCATCATGAATTTGTATAGATCAAACACACCTACTACCCAGGATCATGAGATATTGATAGAGGTTTCTTTTATCTACCCAGGCACTTTGGATCCCATTTGGAGCAGTCAATTCTTTATTTCCTCAAAATCACACTGGACAATGATATGCACTCCTTCCATGTGCCATACATGTTAAAGATAATAGCCCAATGGATGAGAGAAGGAATCTATAGGTTACAGAGATAGACAGGCAGCAAACAAAAAGAGCTACTGATACAAAAGAACACGAGGTTATATTGGCAGCACTAGTAATGCATGAGAGAGAGTGAAGAATAATATAGAATGATGATCAAAAGTATCCATTAATCATAGGAAAAAAAGTAACATTGAATGCAATTATAAATGACAATGGACCATTCTACACAGAACCTAAGAAAAACAGCTTTCCTCAACAGAGACACGTGTTTGTATGTGTAGGTGCGCCATGTGGATGTGGACGTGAAAGCATGCACGTGCCCGCGCATGCAAGAAAGGGAGGGAGGGAGGGAGGGAGAGGAGGGAGAGTCACCTCTCTAACCACAAAACGACCATTTTTATCTGGATAAACAAAAGCAAATGATAGTTTTGCATCCCTTCTCCTGGCTTCCGGAGCTACCTCTTTTACCTACAAAGTGGTAGATTATACATAAGCACTATTTTCAGAATTTTAGACATAAAAATTACCCTGTTAAAGCTAAAACAAACAGATCGCCAATAAAATAAAGAAGTACCTCCCAGCACCTAACAAGCTAAATAAAAATGTAGCAAGCATACGCAAGCATCACGTCAATGCCAACTCTATGTCCCTCTAGCACTTGCAAGCCAAGACTCTTTCACTGGCTCTTCTATAACTCCCATAACAATCTCTCAGCAGAAATCTTTAGAGAAAAGAATCTGTATGAGTTTTGATTATGATCTGGCTTTCCACGTGATCCAAATGCAGATTAGAGCTAAATTCTTGCAACAACAAAAGCATCTTATCCCATTTATTCATCCTTTTTCCTGTTCCTCAACCATTTGCCTTTACCATGCTCTTAAACAACTCAAGGTATCTAAAGCAGCTCACTAGTAAGCCATATCCTTTTCCCCTCTTCTCTAAACCTTAAACAAAATAGAAAACCTGCTTCATCCTTTTAAATGCAAACCTAATTGGTAGTGCTAAATATAAATTCTCATGAAAGGTAGTTCATTAGTGGCAATATACTGTATGAAGTCTTCAGATTCCATATATGGCCAATATCAAATGCACAGATTTGCTTAGACAGGGATACTAATAATGAAATAAAGTCAAGCAACAATGCATACCAGGTCTGTCAACTCCGCAATGTAGCATCTTTCCATGTATAAATCTGAACCTCATCTTTGGGCTCTTTGCCTCTCACTGCAAAGTCTTCCTTGGAATGATGGCCCCCGAGCTGTTAAATTTAATTGACATATAGCAAGTGAGCAAAGTCCATAGTATAGGCCACCTCTGACAAACACCTCAGATAAATAACCCGACAAGGAAACCACCCTAACAGATGGTGAACAGTTGGCAAGAATTTTGTCATTTTCATCCTTTCTTTGTGAAATTAAAGTATTGCACAAGCAGAGAGACATCAAAGAAAAGAAAACAAGAGATTTTTTTTCACAGCACTAAAGTCTCACTAGCAAACAGTGACATGCCAACATCATCATAGCCGGATCACCTTATATTCTCTGAACAGAGACGTTTGTCAAATGGAAGAGCATCACCACACCCAGATATAAAAGGTGCACACAAATGATGATAACTAAAAAAAATGATGCCTTTACCCCCCCACTGGGAAAAGGAAAAGAAAAGAAAAGCGATACGCTGCTGCAAGGCAGGTACCCTAGAACAACCTGCCAAGCAGCCACATCGGTGCTTGTGTCAAATGTAGGATTCAATTTGCATACATGGATGAAAGAGAAAATGCGAATACTGCAGCAGCCTCTTCAAGTTGCTAATGCATTCTCTTTTGTTTCTTTATTGTTTTCTGATGTCATTGGGGGGACCGCAGAAAAACTCACCAGTCAATGTTTTGCAAGAATCACAAAAATAAAAAAGAAGGATTAATAATGACAGTAACAGTTATTTCATCATCGAGGAATGAACAGCAAGTAATAGTTCAACCAGGGGCCGATTAACTCAGAAATGAAGCAATTCACCAGCATCCATTATGCTATTCCTACAAGACTTGAAAATGCTCTAGACAAGGATGAAGCCATTTTCATACATCTTCTGGTCCCTTCTACCCATGGCAATTCAACCAGATAGACAAAGGAATCCCTTCCATGGAAAACACTTCTCAATAAGCCATTAACTTCAACATTTTTGGTGGCTTAACACGAGTGACTCCACATATGCAAAGTAAAAAAAAAAAGGAACATGAGCATACCTTGGTAAAAACTCGAAGCAATAATGGACACGTCTGCATTTCAAAACAGGAAAAATTATCAGCTACACAAGTCCTAATAAAGACAGAACCCCATCATAGCATGATCAAGAAAAAAACCATTTTTTGCTCTATCATAGACCTCCTTCATGCTAAAGCTTATGCACCATTCATTGTATCTAACAAATCATCTTCACCTATCAAAGGAAACAAAACAAAGGCTTCTCGAGCTTTTTCGATAACAAACACAGAATCAAACTAAGCTAACCGCTACCACAATGTGCTGCGACTCGATGTAACACGCTATGAAACCCGGGTAATTACAAAAATAAAACTCCCATCACTTGCAAAACCCTTCAAGGTACCAAAACACGAGAGAAATAGAGAGATTGCCAACGAATGAACTCCATTCCAATGCTCTCGGAGAACGCCTGCGGGCTACATACCACGCCGGAATCCTAGCCGCGGAAACTAAACCCTAGAAGCAAAACCACGCCCTAATACAGCACCCGCGTCTGCGTGCGCGGCTAAAATTCCGAACGACAGGCGCGCGTAAGAGAGGAAGGCGCCGCCATGGGAGATGCGAGATGCAGATTCATGACATTCTCGCGGGGCGACGAAGCAAAGACGGACGCGAGATGCGCGCGCGACGAGTAAGTAGTAGATGCTGCGAGAGAGGAGGACCTTTTCTCGCTCGACGGGCTCGAAGCGAGGGCGAGGAGGCTGCATCATTGGGGGGCCGCCTCTCCCCGGCGGCGGCAGAGGGCGTCCTCCTCCTCCTCCTCCGCCTCCTTGTCTCTTCGGCGGCGGCTCTGCCATGTCAGATTTCTCGAAGCTTCTTCCTTTCTTCTTCTTCTTCTTCGGCTCTGGACCTCTGTCGCTCCGGCTTGGGTTCGCTCTCCGCCGAAAGCACACTTCAAATCAAGGTTTTAGAGCTTAGTCCCGAAAGGCCACTAACCAAAATGAAGTGGTAGGGCCAGGGACTGGGCCTGGGCCTGGGCCTGGGACTGGCATTGGGCCTGGAACTGGAATTGGGCATGGTATTGGGCCTGGGCCGTGTACTTGCTAAAGTGGATTCTTTGGGAAAATTATTCAAAAGGTTCTAAATCTATTACAGTTTTGCCAATTTAATCATAAATCTTTCAATTTTGTTAATTTAATTTTAAACATTTTCACTTTTTGCCAACGGAATCTATATGACCAATCTTAGTCAGAATTTACTGACATGGTAACCGGTGCTAATGTGGCATATCTTTAATAATATTTTAAATTTTTTTGAATTTTAAATTTTTTTACTTCTCTTTGCTTTTTTTTAAGGGGGGAGGGGGGGAGAGATTTGTCGACCCTCGCCTAGGGCCAGCTAGGGGTGTGTAACTAAATCCGGTTTGCTTAGAACTCGGACTTGACCACCAGAAAAATAGGGTCGGGAACTGTTCCCGGTTAAACCGGTCCGGGAACCAGTTTCAGTTTTTGGGAACATATTGAAACTGGTCCGGAAATCGGGTCCAAGCAAAAACCCACCTTGAATCGGACCGGTTTTAAAATCGGTTTTTACCTGTTAAAAAAAGTAAAATCGTCTCTCTATGTTATGCCTTTGAGTCTTTTTGTCTTTGAAGAATTGCTAAAAAAAAGAAAACATCTCTCTGAATCAAGTTAAGAGAAAGTTGTCTCAAAAGAATTGTTAAAAAGAACTACTTTCATGCATTATTTTTTTTAATGGTCCCACATTCAACTATAATTAAAGCATTCTCGATCTAATTCAAGAAATATATCCTCTTAATAATGGCTTCGTCCCATACACATGAGCATGCGCATTAAATCATATTAATAATATTTGTGGAAATGAGACTAATATTAAATCCATATTTGTTGCTAATGTTTATATATTGTTAAGATTTTTGCTTTGTCTTATAATGTTATGAAGATTATGTTGTTTTTTTTTTTTGCGAATTAATGTAAAATTTAAAACCTATATAGGATATTGGACGGTTGCAAAACGGGTTTAAATGAAAAATAGGGTAGATCCTATTCCCGAATCTAAAAAAACAAGGTTGAGTCCACAACAAAGTCCAGCAAAAACATAGTAGGGTACATGATCTAAAAAAGGGAAATCTGTTATAACAGGGTCGGGTACATGGTCCATGTCTGGATCCTACCCATCCTAGACCCGATCACCCCTAAGGCCAGCTAGGGTTAACCAACCCTCCCTTGTGGCTATCAAGGGTCGGTCGACAACTCTTGCTAACCCTAATTAAAAAAAAATTGTAAAAAATTCAAAATATTATTAAAAATTGACACGTTAACACTAGCCATCCACGTTAGCAAATTCCGATTAAAATTGATTGCATATACCCAATTTGTAAGAAATGAAAAAGTTTATGACTAAATTGGCAAAAGTATAATAGGCTTAAGACTTTTTGGACAATTTTTCCAGATTTCTTTGCTCATCCTCCTCCGCAGTTTTGAATTTATGGAGAGAAAACCTTATTATAACACGACATGAACACAAGTTAAAGCTCAAAACTGATGAAATTTACGCGGAATATCCCCTACTTCTCACAAGGGGAATTGCAATATGATCTCTTCTTAATAAGTATGCTCTAGTAAAAAAATAAAAAAGGAATCCCTCTAAACAAAATTGGCTGTTTTCACTAGGTATAATTAGCCGCGTCATTGTACGTGAGTTTTGTCAAAATTTCTCCTGCCACGAAAGGTATTTCGCCAAAAATAGTTCTTCAGCCTTTAATTGAAAGAAATCGGGTTTTGTGGCGATTCCGAATGGGAAATGTTCATGTGAGTACATAAATCAACCACTTTCTCCAAATTAAATTATATAGACACAAAAAGTGTGCGAATACAATCGATGGCAAGGTTTAGAAAGTACAATCAGTACAAACAAACCACATACTGGCAAACCCTACTAGAATTTAATCAATGACAAAGCTTGACAATACAATGATACTATGCTAAAATTTAATGAATGATGCAACAATAAGAATAAAGATACAAGTCAAAATATAATCGATGATATGAACCTGAAGCTACAACTAAGGGAAGTAAAGTGCGATGCATATAAGTAAAGATAAAGACAAATTTATTTAATTTGGTGTGAGGGCTTTCTAGTAGACGACTAATGGTAGTTATGATGATTGTGCAGTAACCTCTTCACTAGGGTTTCCAGCGGTTGCGTCATTCATGGTCAATTCCTATCGGTTGTCTCCACCTCTTTCCATTCAGAACGGTTACCCTCTTGAAAAAAGAGTGTCAACTGCCTCCACAATTCCGTTCCGGCAATTGCTCATCGATAATTCTCTCACAATTGTATTGCTCCTCGATTTTGTCTTCCATATCCCTTTGTCTAATATTCAAATGGCAACCGTTCCCTCCAAAGAATGCGTGCCCATTTCTTCTCAACCCAACTATTGTCTTATAACTGTGCCTCACATCCCTTTGTTGATTTCTCGTGCCATTAAAAGTGCGTTTGGTTCAGCACTTCCAAAGGACTTTTCAAATGTATTTTTTATCAAACAACATTTCTCTCAAAGTTGATTTTCAAAGTAGAATTTAT
Source organism: Corymbia calophylla (assembly GCA_014182845.1). Classification (NCBI taxonomy): domain Eukaryota; kingdom Viridiplantae; phylum Streptophyta; class Magnoliopsida; order Myrtales; family Myrtaceae; genus Corymbia; species Corymbia calophylla. The sequence goes on along the minus strand of CM024697.1, from coordinate 12,670,622 downwards.
CAAATAATTTTTGCATTCCCCAAAACCCTTTAAGTTAAACTATTTTACATTTTTCCAATAAGTTTTCTAAATACTGAGTCAAATGCACTCTAAAAACCTTCAGAGGGCACTTTGCCATTTGTATCATTGCCGACATTCATATCCATGGCTTATGGACACTTCATCCCCAGGTGTCGATAGTCTACATCACCGAGGTGCATCAACATCAGCCGACCACGTGTTATCTTTTATGGTCATTGACAAGACATTCAGGCATGTGGCGATGTCCGTGTGTTTCTCATATGACTGTTCATGCTCACTCGCGTGTGAACAACTTGCATCGGAAAGTCCTATATTTCCTTTCGCTTTTCGAACGACAGGACGCCCACGTTCGGCAGGCGAGGTCCGAGTCCATGTAAATTTCCTTTCCCGGCTTCATCATCGAGCCCCTTACATGTTACTTTGCTCGGATGAGCAGGTGCGATGAATCATAAAGGCTGCATGCCCCGCATCCGGCCCGATTCTCGGAACGACGAAAGGGACAGCGCGATCGATACGGTGACTCCCGATTGCCGCATTCAGCTTCAGGACAATTTCGACCTGCCCAGAATCACTGCTGTTCTCACCTCTCAGGCCCAAAGTAGAACGAAGGACTGATTCGAGGAAGTCACGTTTGACCCTACCATTTGCTGCCCCCCCTCTCCTCTTCTTCTTCTTCTTCTTCATCACGATGGAACAAAAGCCAGCGTGCTCTGGCGTGAGAGGATTGATGGGGGAAGGAAGGGAGGGGCCATGGCCAAGAACAGGGATCTGCATATTGGCGAAGGCCATCAAAGCGTTCCCGAAATGGCAAGCCCTCCTCAACCACCACCATTGCTCTTTATGGCCTCAATTGCCACCGTTTCTATATAGAAAGGGGGAGGTGGGGGTTTAAATCCCCATTATCTCATGGGGTTGGGATGAGTCAGAGTGTGCAAAATGAGTTACCCGAACTAGAAATTCTCCGGGCCAAACTAGACTGGCTAGTTTGATCCACTTCTGGAAGTGTCGGTCTAATTCCTGATTTTTTAAAAGTGGAATCGATGTCCGAGTGTTTCGGTTTTCAATTCTAATAGGGAATCGAACCGACTAGATATTCTTTTTTTTTTTATTAATTCTTTGAAAAATTAGTAAAATGTGAATTAGACATTATCTCGGTCGGGTTTCAATTGGTAAATAAAAATTAATGAGAAAAAGGTAATGAAAAAAAAGCAATCAATTCTATTGGATTGGATTACCATCGGTCCGGTTCTCAGTCCTAGAACTAATCAGTCCGGTCCCAAGTTCCAAATTTGAGAAACCGATCCTCCCGGTTCAATTTTAGAACCGAACAAGATCGGAAACAAAATTACACTAGGATGGAGACGATTTAACTTCAAGTGTGGGTTTCAACTCACTCCCTACAAGGAGATTCCGAGAGTGATAAAAAAAGAGAGAAAAAAAAGCCATCAAAGCGTTACCAAAATGGCAAACCCTCTTCAACCACCGCCACTGCTCTTGATGTGGATTGGGCGGTTGGGTGAATGAATCGGGTCTTCTTCGTCAAGGGCCGCACAGCTCGTGCCAAAAGTAGAGCAAAATTGAAGGAGTCTTGGTGATGGTTTGGACCCATTCACACTCTATCTTTCTTTGCTTTTTAATCCTAAGTGATTGCTATTTGTAAACTTAGTTGTGAAGTTTTCAGCAAGCCCGGTGGCGTGTGTTTAGCACATGTGTCGGGTCGTGTTTGTCTTCGCGGGTATGCCGTGCTAGGACTTGATCGAGGAGTGGTTCTAAATGGATGAATCGAATCGAATCTATAAAGGAAGAAAGGGGCCATGTGGTAAGGCTTCAAGCATAAAAATTCTTGCCTGAGATCATTGAGCCAAGCTAGGGTGGCGGCGCCAAGGCTGAGAAAAAAAGTGCTTGTCTAGGCTTTACCCATTTTTGAAACGATTAAACCGACTCTAATCTAATCTGACTCATCTAGAATCCTTATATATCCATGCCCACTCATATGATGAGCACTTCTAGCCTAGTTACGATGCACGATCAAATATGGGAATCCTAAATAGATCGCCACTCAATTTACGCAATACAATTGATTAACCATATAGACAAGATCTAAACAAGTATTTGCCATGTTTCTTAGGTTAGTCAGAAGACGAAGAATGTCGTGCCATTTATTTTGTTGGAATAACTTTTGGCCAACCCTTACCCAAAAAAAAAAAAAAAACTTTTGGCTTCAACCCTTGAAAGGGAAATTCTTGGTGGTCAGGCTTCTAACCACTAAGACTTTCAATCATCTGCCTAAGTTCACACCAGACGTTGTTGCTGAAAAGCCACCCATGAATTGATAATTTGCCGAATGGGGATTCATCTGCACCAATTTTCCCTATTCCATCCAAATGCTTTAAAACCCTCCAAAGACTTTCAATCATCTGCCTAAATTCACACCAAACGTTGTTGCTGAAAAGCCACCCATGAATTGATAATCTACCGAATTGGATCGATTCATCTTGCACCAAAGTCCCTATTCCATCCAAATGCTTTAAAACTCTCCAAGATCTGAGCTTCTTTGATATCAATTTGGACCGGGACCGACGACCGCCTCCACGCGACTGTGACGACTACATCAAAGCCGGCGGCGGCCGCCAATCTGTCTCTTCTCGCGTGTGCTCTTTTGGACGTAGGATAGCGAACCCTCGAGGTTTGCCCTAAAACCAGAAATGAAAGGGAAATTAGACATAAAGTGTAGGTCTAAGTGGTTTGGATAGACTAGATTCCATTCCATTTTTCGTAAGAAGTGAATTCGAAAGTTCATGTCTAGCATTATAGATCTCTCGACCCCTTACCTCAGAGATGGAGATGGAATTGTTCGAGTCGACGTTCCTTTTTGAAGTGCAAGACCGAAGTACAGCAGGGAACATAAGTTTTGCCATCCCATACGTACTATATTGGCTAATCAAGAAATCATATCGGGCGCGTCCGGCATCGACCAAGTGAGAGGCGATGCAGATTTACTCGACGGCAAAGACCACATACAATTCATGTCCTGGCCGCATTGCCGTCGCCTCTATCTGTTCATCTTGCAAATTTAATTTCGCTTCTCGCAAAAAGCAAAATTTTCCCTTGGAGCTTAAATTAGAATATATGTATCAAGAATGGAGCTAAATATAGAGGGCATCCCACGTTTGGTATGCATAATCAATATGGCATGTGACTTTTGATTAACTAAAGGGAATTTCATTCCATTTTTTACAAGGAAATCACTTGACCTTCAAGCCAAATTTGTGAAAAATTAGAAAATATGGAAAGAGATTCAACATCAAACTCCTCCTCTTCTGGCAAGAAGAGGAGGTCATTTGACCCCTTCAATAAATAAGAGGAAAAAAACCATTAAATCATTTTTGTTTTGTTTTGAAATAATCATCAATCATGATGACAAGGATTGAATCAAGCGAGCTGGTCCACATCACTGCACACTATCAGTACTCTTAAAAGGAAAATAACACAAATGTTCTCGAAACTTTTACTCAAGGATCAATTTCATACCTAAATTTTTAATTTTTTAAATGTGATCCTTAAATTCTAGTTCAATATGTAATATTGTATCTGAATTTTAATTTATTTAACTTGGTCCATGAACTTTTCATACATGTTTAATTTAGTCCATGCACTATATAAATATGTTCAATGTAATCCTTCAATTAATTTAAATTCAAGGATAACATTAAATATTTTGATATAATTCAAGGGCTAGAATGAATACGTATCAAAAGTTAATAAATCATATTATACAAATTAAAAGTTCAAAATTGACATTACACATCAAATCAAAGTTCAAAAACTGTTTGTGTAATTATCCCTACCGTAAAATGATACAATGGTTTTATGAACTAATGGAGCTGACTGTCAAACCTATCCCAAGCACATGAGAAACTGTCCCATTATCTTTAAGTTATCATTTGACCGATTAAAGGGTACAAGCAGTTTTGGATTTCCAAAAGCCATTAAGTTACAATTTTGATAATTACTAACAAAATGTCGAAAACTTCAGTGCAAACTCTTTGCTTCGAAAATGCTCGAAACTAAAGCAAGCCCCTTTGATTTGGCTTTAAGCCTTCTAAGAAAAGCAACTTAGGCTAATAATTTTTATTTTTTTTTTTGGCCTTTCCAACTTTGCCCTTACTAAAGTATGTAAATTTCACTTTTACCCCCAAAAGCGAACGTAGATCCCTATCTCCACTCTAGCGAGAACATAGCTACGGAATTTTCGTCGGGTTTGGCCGGCATTGCGCGGCCCTAGCGGCGACTCACACGGCGGTGGCACTTTGTTTGGGGTTGTGCCGCCCTAACATGAAAGCTGCGCCACCAATACATGGCAAATGAGGACATCGACGTGAGGGCCACGGCGAGCCGAGGCCATTGGTGGTTTCACAACCTCGGCGTTCCGTTCCCTGGGTCGCGCAACATCGGTGGCTCATTGCTTGGTTGGTTTCTTGAGGTCAACATTGATGCAAGGGTCACAAGAGAGCTAAATCTCGCTTGCACAGTGTTGCTTGGGTTCTCGATGCCGGAATCAATTTGAGAGCCACGAGTGAGTTGGATCTGGCTATGGTGCCATTGCCTAGTCGTTACAGGCCCGGCAATGCGCCACCTGCGATCACAAGGCTCACTTGTGCCGGCAACCCCGACAGCACATCCCTTGGGGTCGTCGTGATGTCCACACCAATACTACCATCATGCCGCTAACTACAAATTTCTCCTTTCTCCTTCCTGTTATTTTTATTTCTTTCACTTATTTTGAAAATTGTTTCGCGATAATTATTTTACAAGGCATTTCCTGAATGCTATTTGTTTTTCCAAAAAAAAAAAATGAGTCAATGTCCTTTGTTTAGATATAAAGTCTTAAAACATTTCGTTAAAGTCTGAAACAAATTATTCAGAAAGAAAAAAATATAGAATTTCCATTATAATAACAATATTAATTCTTCCATAATAAATACGTAGAATATAAAATAAAATTACGAGACCGGCCCAACACATGCCCGTTGCCTTTTTCAGAACCTTGATTGACTCAAATAAATTTTATGCATTGCTCAAATTAATATATGTATATATAAATGTATTTATATAAACATATTTCCATTTTGAGTAGCGATAGCGACTTGCATGGGAACCTACCAATTTAAAGCAGTTTAGCCAGAAACCGCAACAAATCAACTCGGATATTCGTAATGATTATTGGCCTGGAAAGGGGAAAAGAAATTTGCAGGCTTTTTGAATTCTATCTCTCAACTACTACCTCCCAATATATACATATCATGCTTGTGGCCATAATAATTCACGAAAGAAAATAGAAGCATGAAAATGACATCTAACAGTGAAATTTCATTTGTTTTTTTTTTTCATATTCCATCGTGAAATTCTTAGTGTGCAATATGCCTTTTTTCCTATTTATTTTAGTTTTTTCCCTAGCAATAATACTAGCATGGCCTTTAAAGCCTAAAAATAAAAAAATAAATAAAAAAGAAATAAAAAATAAGACAATAACCAGAAATTCTTTGATTGAAACTTCACCTATCCATCTTATATCATGCATATCATTGTTTGTGATTGCATTATAAATTTACAAATTTGAATGCTCGTCCTATCAAGGGGATGTATATCGACTAATATGCTAGTGTATAGTGTTCAATCGAGTAAGTAATACGAGTTCTTTTGATGATTCCAAGTCTAGAGAGTAACAAACATCCATTGGTCCAAAGACTTAAGAGTACTCTAAATAATTATATAAGGTGGTGACCATTTGAGAGTGAATGTTGACTTATGAATCACTTGACAAGTCTCTCCCAATCAATGCGAGACTCTCGAGATATAAAAAACTTTGACTTTGGAAAAGTATGCTTCCGAAAGAAAAATGCAAAACTAGGGTGAAAAAGGGTTGTTCTCCACTATTCCAAAGGCTTATTTCAGAAATGCGCTCTTAATTCAAAATGCATGAAATTTGGTAATCTCTAAACACATATGTTTTCTCCCTCCACAGTGATCTCCAAGACCGACTATCCTATTTCTTTTATCAAATCATCATATGTAATGTTTAGATGTTTCCAAGTCCTTATTTACCTTCTCGACTATGCAATTTCACATTTCAATGTTCAGCTAGGCCCCATCTATGTGTGAAAGGTAGTAACAAAAGTGTCGGTGCGTACAATTTATATACATATAGTTACAAATTCATTACACTTTCAACTCTTAGATTAATCGATAGTGAAAGTATACTATGCATTTGCACATCTATCTAACGTCTTATACACGAATGTTTTCGTAGGCTCTTTCGTATCTTGCATATCATCCGCCGCAATTAAGGATTACCAGGTCATGAACCCTTGCTTGGGGAGAAATTCATTTGTAGTTATAAGAGTCGCCCTCATATTTTATCAGTCATTGATCTACTGATTAAAGAGATTGCGCGCCTTCTGGTTACCATGCCGTCGAATGCAAATTTCTTGTCGCCCTTTTTGCCATATGTGCCAAGTGATCTTTCCATAGGGCATGTGGTAGCAACATGAGGAAAAGAATGGAGGCCACAGAGAAACGGTTCACCAAAGAGAATTTTACAGGGTGCTGCGTAGGTTTCTGTCTTATTGCAGAGGGATTGAAGTAGCAGCCTCTTTCTTTCTTTAATTTTTTCTGTTTTTATTTTCTTTCTTTCTTTCTTTCCCTTCTGCTTCTCTTGCTTTTCTGTGTCTACTGCTCATGCTCGTCTATGCTACGCCTGCCTAGAAAGCTGTTCAAAGAAATTAGCAGTACACCCGTTCCTTTCACCGAATACAGATGTGAATACTCGACCGCATCGTCTCTCGCTATCCGTTTTCAGTACAGCAGCCCAAGAACCCCACCAAGGGAGGAGAGGCTAAGCTTTATTAGTACATATACACCTTCTTCGTCCATCCATAGGGAGCTGCAAGGCTAAGTGTTTCCATTATCCAAACGCTGTGTCTAGAGAGAGAGGGAAGGGGAGAGAGAGATGGGGAGAGGGAGGGTGGAGCTGAAGAGGATAGAGAACAAGATCAACAGGCAAGTGACCTTCTCGAAGAGGAGGAATGGGCTGTTGAAGAAGGCCTATGAGCTCTCTGTGCTGTGTGATGCTGAGGTCGCGCTCATCGTCTTCTCCAGCCGTGGCAAGCTCTATGAGTTTGGCAGCTCTGGCCCTTCTGGGTACTCTCTCTCTCTCTCTCTCTCTCTCTAATGTCTTAATTTCAGTTGATCTAGTTTTCTCAATGGTTCTTTTTTCTGGAATTCTTCTTTCTTTTGCGGGTTTCATCAAAAGTACGGGTTTTTTTTTTTTCCGGATAATTATCGTGCTTTTAGCAACAACTGGGTGTTGTTTCATTATTTTCATCTCCTCTTGTTGAATACCGTTTTCATCACTTGAGTTTCAGTGAGATGCTCTCTCTCTCTCTCTCCCTCCCTCCCTGCCTCTCCCCCTCTCTCCCCTCTGAGAAAGAGCTCTCTCTCCTCTCTTGTTTCTGGTTTTTCCTCGGTTCCAATTCCATGGTTCTGGTGTTTGTCAGGATATTTTTGCTTTGGGGGCTTTTCCTGTTTTCCTATTATCCTTGTTTTATGAGGCGATGTGTTGGATCTCTCAAGGAACCGCCAGTTCTCAGTTCTGTTATGACATGTTGCCAATGCAAGATCGACACGTTTCATGTCCTCTCCCTGTCTCTCTCTCTATCCCTTTCTCTCTCCTTTTGCTTTGTGGCTTTCTTTCTTTTTCTTTCATGGAAATGAATCACAACAGTGGTGGTGGCGTTGTGCGGGTCTCTTCTGAATCAGTCACCTGAAACCAAGATTCCTCATTTTTCTATCCACCTGGAACTAATAGCTTGTGCCCTCTGTTGGACCTCCGTGTAAGTTGGAGGATCTAGGGTTCTTCAGTGCGCTCTCCCTCTCTAGAGAAAGTTAGTTGCACAGTCCCCAAAGAGTGTGGGGGATTTTTGTCTTCATGTCTTTTAGTCGTTTGGTCCTCTGGGTATTCGCTTTCTTCTTCAAGATAATTTTAAGTACTGCTTCAGGAGTGAGGGTGGTGCAGATCAATCCATTCATGTCTACCATGGAATCTCTCTCTCTCTCTCTCTCTCTCTCTCTCTCTCTCTCTCTCTCGCTTGTAAAGGTGTGAAAGTTGGGTCTTTACATCCTATGACTTTGAGGTGATGTCATAATTTCTTGCTGTGGAGCTTGTGCCCTCTCTTGGACCTCTGTGCAAGTTGGAGGATCTAGGGTTTTTTCAGTGCTCTTTCTCTCTCTCTCTCCCTCCCTCTAGAGAAAGCTAATTGCACAGTGCCAAAACAGTGAGTGAGTTTTTTGTGTCTAGTCGTTTGATGCTCTGGCTATGCACTTTCTCCTACAAGATGATTTCAAGTACTGCTTCAGGAATCAGGGTGATGAAGATCAATCGCATTCATGTCTTCCATGCACTCTCTCTCTCTCTCTCTCTCTCTCTCTCTCTCTCTCTCTCTCTCTCTCTCTCTCTCTCTCTCTCTCTCTCGTGAAGGTATCAAAATTGGGTCTGGACATCCTATGAATTACTGTCATATAATAACTTCTTTTTACAATCTCTCCTCTTTTCATTTATCTTTTCTTCATACCCAGAAGAAAGGTCATGTCCTTGCATCAGACTAATCCACTAAGATTTTCTTCTGAGAAAGTAAGAACAAAGAGGAAGACAGTTTTTTATCCTTTGGTAACATTGCATCACCTTCTCCCTCTCTCTAGAATAATTTTCTTTATTATCCTTTCTATTTCCTTTGTCACAAAAATGAAGCATATTTAGGTAACAAATGGAAGTATTCCCACAAAAATGTAGGCCGAAATATTTCTTCTCCTCCTCAATTAAAGAAGAACTTGCAGTTATAATGGTGAATAACTCTCTTCAGTCCAACAACAAACAAGAGTCAGATCTGACATGCATAAAGAGACAAGTGTTTCCTTTGATCAATCATATGCCTTTAGTTACAACCTAAAACTTTCAATTTGTGGAGAAAGTTTGTTTCAGTTGCAGTACAAGGAGGAGCTACTTTTCATTAGCTTATCTTAACATAGTTCACATAAGTACTTTTTAGTGACTTCTGTTTATCGGCTCTATGTGGTTCTTGTTATTTGAATCATTTTTGTCATATTGACCAATAATACATACCTATGTCAAAAGGGCAATTTCTCTAGCTTCATGGTGTTATAGCTCAACCTTGCCATCCCCAGTCAACAATTTAGTAATTGGGTTTAGAAATATCTTAATTTCCTAACAGATTCAAAAGGGACTGAGGGAAAGTCTGAATGATGATCACTGTAAAAAAATATACATATTTCAAGTGATTTAGCAAGAAGATTGGTGTGATTGTAGGACTTTGTTCTATAATTCTAGAGTTAGAGCAAATTTTTGCCATACTAAAGACCACTACCACCAGTGGTAATCTAAAGGCACGTTTTCCATTTATATGCAAGATTTGCTAGTCCGTGTAGGTAAAACCTAAGGGGTCAAATTTGATTAACCTATATTCATCAGGATGCTCACAAGTAAGGGTTATAGATTCTTCAAACCAAAAAAAAAAAAAAAAAAAGGGTTATAGGTTCTATTACGGGTTCATGAGTAATTTTAGCCAATTATCTAAAACGGATTGGTTAATAACTTGGCATAGAAACACATTTTGCTGATTGTGGATGACTAGAAAGTGAAACCCTTTTGCTTAAATAGGTACTTTTTCAACTGACTTTAACTGTAGGAAATATTCACAACTCAATCTGTGATATTTCTCATACTAGAATCCCCTAGGGGATAGATTTTCTTGGCCACTTGCCCAATTTATTGCCCCTTTTCTTGAACTTGTGATTTGTAAACTTTGATTTCATTGTGCAGAAATTATTTGAAAGTGGAGAGTCGAGATGACTAAACATTTCTATATCTCTTCTTTGCAGCATGAATAAGACGATCGAACGATACCAACGTAACAACTTCACTCCTCAAGACAACATTGTTGACCGTGACACACAAGTTTGTATTCATTATACCAGATACTAGATTTGCTGCTCAATAAGCTCTTCTTCCTTCTCTTTTTTTTAAATTCAATTGATCAGGAAATTTTTCTTTTGCTTGAAGCCTGGAACTTCATATGATTTAAATGCTGTTACTGTTGATAGCAACATGCTGAGATTCATACATAATGTGTTAAAACAGCGGTGCGATAATTCATTATTTTGAGGCTATAATAAGTGTGAAAGCATTAGTTTCCCAGAGAGATTCAGTACATTCACATATTGAGTTTTCGTTTAATGAAGCAGAAGAGAAGTCTGTATTCACTTCACTTGGTGCTTTTCTATAACAGCAAAGCTGGTTTCAAGAGGTATCAAAATTGAAGGCAAAATATGAATCTCTGCAACAAACTCAGAGGTTTTGCTCTTTTCTTATTTTTGCCAAAAAATCATCTCATAGGTTCAAGCATTACTTTTCTCCAAGGAAATGTATCAATCGGTCTATTTAGTTGTCATATGCTAACACCGTAATATGTGCTAACACGGGGTACTGAATTAAGGCATTTGCTTGGAGAAGACCTCGGACCGCTGAATGTCAAAGAGTTGCAAAATCTTGAGAAGCAGCTTGAACAAGCTCTTGCACAAGCCAGGCGAAGGAAGGTATTTCGCCCAACTCATGTGCCACTTGCAAATGTTAGACCAGCAAAATGAAGTTTTTCTCCAAACTTTCTAACTGAACTTATGTTTTTTGTTGAACTATAGTAGTGTTCACTGCACCTGAATTTATTTTTTGGACCATCACAGACGGTTATACGCATAGCTCTGAGTACTGATTATCAAGAAACTGGAAATGATTTTGTTGAATTAGCCAATATGGTCTCTGATTTTCATGTCATGTTTATTAAAATTTCAATCCGCATTCACTCTCGTGGTTGAGTAGTACAGTTTTGGTGAATTGATCTCATTTCCCAAAATCAATCATCTTTTGAAGGACTTAGATGCAACTAATCATGCATATTTATGAAGATGTAATGGCTTATAGATCCATGCAACTAAATAATGAACAAGATGAAAGGGAGATCCATCATTGACCCATGCGAAGTTTTTATATATAATTCACAATTTGGTTCTCTATTTGATCTTTACATCATCATTTCAATTCTGGCATAAGAAAAATGGTGTACCCTAAGGGCATTTGTCAATTATAACTAAAAATCTTATTCATGTCATTGATCCTCAAGAAAAGCTAATTTTTAGTGGCTGCATTTTTCCAAACATAAACTTAGTAAGATCCTGAATTAACGCTCTCTTTATCTCTCATTTTGTTTCCCAAATTGTAGACACAACTTATGTTGGAACAAATGGATGACCTCCGCAGAAAGGTAGGTAATGTATTCAGTGAGTTCTGAAATAGATCTCTACAAATTTCGCATCTCTCTCAGTGTCATCTCAATTAGAAAATAAATCAACTCATCATATTCTTTTGTACATCGCCTGAAAGAAACTTCGAGAGTTGAAAAACGATTTTGATATCTATCATCCCAACTGAATGTAAATTTAGTGTTCACCTATGTGTGACGATTTCATGAGTACACAATAAGTCTATTTATTGTACACAATTGAGAGGATCCATATCCTCCCTTTCTAAGTTAATCCCCATCGTATCTAAATGCAATGTCTGTGGCCTTCGGCAACAAAATGGCAGGAGCGGCAGCTCGGAGATCTTAACAAGAAACTCAAGTTCCAGGTATCAAAATTTGTTAGTTCAATGTCCTTAACATGTATAAGTTAGAAATTTTCAACACTGTCACTTGATGCTTGATGATTCATGTTTTCTCAGCTGGAGGCTGAAGGACTAAATCTGAAGGCCATTCAAGGGTTTTGGACCTCCAATTCTGATGCAGCTGGAACTAGCAGCTTCCATGTCCATTCTCAACCCATCCCCTTGGAGTGCGAACCTGAGCCGGTCTTGCAAATTGGGTACTTTCTCTTTGCCCAGCTTCTTTTTTGTGAGGAGTGACTCTTTACATCGTTAGATCCAGCGAGTTCCACAAAAAGTTCATTTTGTTGACAATGTGTAGATAGGATCTGGCTTAGTGGTGCGACACTGCATGCTATATCTTCAGTTGCGCAGATGAAACTCGTACTAAATAATATTTCAAAAGAACGGTGCAATGGATTTAGCTGGAAATATATATATTAGGGTTATCAACTGAAGATAATTACGAGACAACAATGTCACTCAGATGTGGCGTGCATAAAAATATTGGAAGATATCACGCACGCCATGAGGCGAGAGTGGACACAAGCATGTCGATCATAATATTGATATTATTCAACCCTTTTTTGTTTTTTTTTTGTTTGAACAGATTTTACTGACTTGTATAAGATCATCTAATTATTCTAGCATGAATTTAAGATCATGTAATTACTCTAGCATGAATGAAGTTGAGGTTAAAATGTAAACACTTCTGCTGTGCATTATTTCAAGGTTATAGATACTTCCTTTTTTCCTCCTTTGCCTTATTTTCATCATGATCATGATCATGATCATCATCTTCTATATATCTTTGGTTTATTTATCTTTTCGAGTGGTGCATTAACAGGTACCAGTATGTTCAAGGAGAAGGTTCATCTGTTACAAAGAGCGTTGCTGGTGAAGCCAACTTCATTCAAGGATGGGTCCTATAAACAGCACATGGAACAGAAAAAGTCAGCATCTTATATGCATATGATTGTCTACTTGACTTCTCGTCCTAGTCATACTTTTTAAGCATCGTTTTGTGGTTGGCCATCCTTATACAGGGAATCGGAGTGAATTGGGTTTGTCCTCAAATACACTCTGTTCGGGGCGCAACTAGAGCGCATGTCATGTAAATATATATCTCTATGTTGTGATGCATTCCAGAAAAGACAGGAGTTTCGATTACAGGAACAAGCACATGTGCTTCAAGAAAATCTTGGCGTCATGCATCCTTGTCACATACACAGTTCATTAGCCATACAACATATATAGCAATCGCAACTTACTCTCAACATGCATAACAACCATAACAGCATCTAAATTTCGGTGTGTTAGATCACCATGAGCAGCAGTGATGCCGTGTGCTTCTCTTTTAGATGCTATTTACTGTTTCATTCAAATTCTCAGTGGAATGACTCGATTCAATTATTGTTGTGGAGATATGGGATTGGACTTGTGCAAAAGCAGGCTATGCCTTTCTTGGTAGGAAATTCAAACTTTGCTGGTGAATGAAAAGGGATTGCTCGGTTCCTAAAAAGTTCAAATTTTCTTCCCATGTCCATTGCTCACGCTCGGAAATTATACGGATTGACCAGCGCCAAATGTCTGACTCAATCCAGAAACTCAACTTTGGCAGGGAAAATTTGAACAACCCTATTGCAGAAAGCAGCAGATTACAATGTCTCCTCTTAGTTTCTTTGAAACCAAAAGCAGAAACGGGCATCTGAACAAGAGAAGAGTAAGAGGTTGTACAGTCACAATTTCACAAGCCAAGAAGTTGGTCTCTCTATGCTTCAGTTCAAATTTTCATACACACTACTGACCAAAATAAGGGCGTGTCCAGATAATAAGTCTTTCACTAAATTACAGTTGTTACACCATCTACATCCTTGATGATCTTTGAAGTTTGTATTTTTTTTCAAAGAAGGATGGTGCTTTTGATAAGAAATCCATCAACATTTTGACCTTCTTTTTCACATTACAGTACTGACAGAAAGGAGGATAATTTCAAAGCTCTTCTTGGGCGGCATTTAAGAGCATGACCCTACAACTGATGATACTTTCTTAACTTTCATCGACATTTTGACCAGTTTTCTCCCAGGGCGATCTGGGAGATCGACCCGAACTCCCTGAAATCCCACCGCCGCAGCCACATCAAAGACTCAGTCAGAATCAACCTGTGAAAGGCAGAATTTGAAGTCACTAGCCCAACCTTCTTCCCTTTTCTTGGTTACCGAAGAGAAACACAGGTATTTCCCGACAACCCCACTTTCGAAATTAGATTACACGGTCCTCAGGTTATGCATCACCATGACTCCAGCATGTATTAGCGAACAGGCTGCAGCTTCCATCAAGAGTCACTATACTTTATTTCAGTGATTTCCAAACGAGAGTTCCTCATTCCAGGATTAGAAAAAACTATGTTTAAGGCAATCTCAAGGCAAAAACTGGTATGTTGATTTGATAGAGTCTATTCATAAAGTCCCTTCCCTACTATGGGGGCACAGTGAAAAAATAGAAAGCACCCCATTCTCACTTTCCCTCTCCCTCAGATCAAAACCCAATGAAGCAGCAAACAATACAAACTTTACCAAACATAAAGCAAGAAAACCAATAATTAAACAATCTCATCAACTGTTCTGTCACCGGTTTCGAACAAATCATCATGCCGTAAACAATGAGAGAAGAGCACTATTAGGAGCGGGTTTCTTCTTAAGCAGGACACAAAGTTGTCTTGGCTCACCCTTCCATCACCATCCCCGTCAAACAATTCGAACAGTTCGTGAATCTGCAAGAACACAGCAGAATCGTTGTCATGTATAGGAAATAAAAGAGCAGGCAAAACACAACACAATTCATCAACAAATCTGTTTCAAAATATTTATTTGCTCATTAACATTTCTAAATAACCCGAAACAAACATCAGAATGCAGGTTTGTTACCTCTTCCTTGCTCATATTCATCATGGTTGCTCTAAGGCTATCTCCCAACTGTTTCAGAAGCAATGAGAAACCGAGGATTAGCGGAGAAGGTTTTATTTAAATACAAGACTACTCAAATTATAATGGTTAAAAAAGAGAGGCTCACTTGTTCCTCTGAGATGTAACCTCTGTCTCCTACATCACATTCCCGAAGTGCCAGTTGGCAGGCTTCTCTAAATAATGGTTGCTTCATAACATGAGCCGACCCGAATAAAAACTGCAAACGCAGAAACAAATCATTTCGTTCAAATTTCAACAAGAACAGCACCAAAGCCAAGTCCCTAGTCAAATTTATAAACCTAGCATCTACTGATCACTTCCCTCAGTTTTAGAGGAAGATGTGCCTGCTATCAAAGCTCAAAGGGAAGATTACCTGCTTGAATGTGATTGTTCCGTAGTTATCCACGTCAAGGAACCTAAATATCTGACATCCAAAATATTCTTACTTAATATTAAGACAATTGAAGAACAATAATCAACCTACAAAATAAATCTGAGTTTTGTTTCACTTTCCTATTTTTTCCCACTTTCACAGTCTAAAAGTAGGGAAACTGACCCAAACCAGAACTAGAAAACTTTGCTCGAGCACAATTATAGAATACATTTATCTAACTTAACAACACAATTTTCTGGAAATATGATACTCCACGAATGTCATGCCCTGTTTTTTAACAGGTGCTAAATCCAAAGCTTTTGCAACGGGGATGGTACAAGCAAGTAAACATTTAAAAATCTGAAAATTCCACCTATGTAAAGGTGAAATGAGCAATGAGAAGAGAAGCAAGCCCCAAGCTCTTAACACTGATGCATCTGTCTGGCTATGAAGAAAGGCTTAACCTACGGATCACTAACCTCTTCAGAAAGAGTAGAAGCTCTCAGTCTCAGGCCCCTCAAAAAGCCATCCATTGACACACGCCCACTGAAAGAGAACACTAAACAGTCAGGTCGCAGAAACCTTACAATAATATGACAAGCCAAGAGAATATGCTCATCTCAACATCTTAGCCATGTTTTCTGTTTCATTTTGTCACATTATTGACCAGAACTACAGTCAGTAAATAGTAGTGGTCTTATCTTAATGATAAATAAATCAATAGTGCACTCTACAAAGGCAGCGCCACGTAAATTAACTATGAGACACCAAGGGAGTGCCAAACCATCTTCAAAAAGAGCTCAAAACCGAAAAAGGAATCCACAGGTATTGAAGGGGAGAAGACTTGACAACAGAAAGATAGATATTTTCACGCCAAAAGGAAAATATCACAGCAAGGAGGGAGGAGTTTGTCACATGATGTTACAAAAGCAACCTCACATCATCATTCCTACTAATAAGCAAACTAGAATAACAATGAACATTTCTACCAGAAAGAGAACCCACAGCTTGAATACATAGAATATAGCCGTTGCTAAAACCTTGAAAGAGGCAAGGCGCTAGGGAATCAAATATTTTTAGGAAATGGGCAAGATTACCTTGAGTCTGGATTCATCGACAGAAACTTATCCAGAAAGTCAACAGCTTCCAGGCTGCTCAAATGGAAGATCTGAAACAAGAGGAAAAAAAGTATTGTAAGTCAAATAATCCATCAAGACCGATAATGTACAAAAAAGAAATGATAATAAATTCATCTGGATTGACGTCTCATACAATATCTGTCATGTCTAAGGAGTACCAACAAAAATTACAGTCTAGCTTCAGACAAAAAGCACAATCTTTCTTGTGGGTCTTAATCTGGATTAACATCTCAGACAATACGTGTCATGACTTCAGTATAAAAAGAAGGCCAAATGACACAATAAACCCAACCATTTTTAGGGTTCTCAATTTTATCCTAACCTTTAAATCCTATCAGAAAAATACCCATAATTTCAAATTTGTTTCAAATCTATCTTTTAGTCTTTTAACACCATTTGTGAGAGAAAATGTTCTGTTAGATTCCTTCCCAAATTTCGATTTTGTCTTCTTTTTCTTTTTTGTTTATATGTAGGATCCCCTCTTTTTTTTCGTTTTCAATGTGGCAGAAAGACTGTTCAAGGAAAAACATTCTCTATCATTTATTGCCTAATTATGCTAAAAGAAGAATATCAATTTAAATCTGAAGAAAGAAGATTTATCTGATTATTCAAGGGAGAATTTGTAACAGAGAACAATTTAACCAATGCAAAATTCAAGGGATAATATTTATCTGGCTTCATATCAACCATTTTTCAATAATTGAAAATACTAATAATTTTTTTTTTAAACGGAGAAAAAAATGAAAAGTTAGGTTCTTCAAAAATATGGCCTTAGTTGAATTTTATAAATATGTAAGACTAAAGAGGGAAAAATGGTAATTACAAGACAATTCTTGGAGGGAGTCTAGCCTAGTGCTAGTAATGATATAGTTTTGATAGATGAGGATTTATCCTGATAAAAGCAGAGAGATGGGGATAAAATTGAAAATAATGAGAAATAATGAGTATTTTTTTGCTATTTGGCCTAAAGAAGACTTATGATTTCTTCTCTGCCTCTCCAACAGCACCTTTTAATGGTTATTATACACAAAAAAAGAAGCTCATATGATGCAAAATTACAATTACTGGTTCAATGATCACCAGATAACTACAACTCCAGGTCCAATACAGAACGAAGATTGCTAGCCGAGTAACATTGCTAAGAGCCAAATTGTTTATAATAACTTCAAAATAAATAAATTCCAATTTACCATTCAAAATTGAGGGAGTTGATAACAATAAAATCACAATCCAAAATTTTCCCCGCTCTAGCATTATACAAGAATCATTTCATCAAGGGCAAATGCAGATGCTAGTGCTGTAGCTACCATTTACTAAAGATGTAGATATAATGACAATCCATACAGGTAGCACAGAACCAAAAAAACTTGGTGACTTTAACTTGCAATGACTTACTTATAAGAAATAGAAGAAAGACAGAATATCATCACATATACAAACTTACAGATTCCACCTGCGCCATTTCAACCATATAACTCGAAGGCTTCTCCTGCAACATGCGAAACAAACATTTGAAAAACAAACATGGGATGACTTGCTTTGAAAACTTGAATCTCACCTCTTACACACACAACTAAGATGCCATTGAAATCTAACATATCAAAGATAATATTCTTTAACTCTTTCTGCAGTCTATCTTGATTTATATTGCATGCATTTACAGTGATCACACCAAATAAAACATCTGTTAGTTTCTGCCTATCACATGATTTCAGAAGACGTGTAATCAAATTTATGCATCACAAGAGATCACTTAGATTAAGCAAGTTTTCAGAGCTTCTACTCTTGTTGTAAAGTTTCTATTGCCAATAAATCAGACTATAGAACACCAACCTGCTTTGACTCGGCAGCTTTCATAAGAAGCATCACATCCCCATAAGAATGGGATGTTTGGGTGACGTTTAGCGCTGTCGCAATAGCATTGCTCGCCTGCAAATATCAGAGAGACAAATTTAAATTTAAGACACAGAAAACACACAAGAAAAAAATACACCATCCTAGTCTAAAATTCTCAAATTCCTGAATTGCTCCATTTGCTGTATATCACTAATTGGGGAGCTAATTCCTGAGATCTCTTATTCATCAACACAAGTAAAAGGAAAATGATAAGCATGTTTATACTCACTCTCTTCGCAAAACGGGCAGCAGTTTCTTTCTGGTCCTCAAGCGGATAAATGACAGGAAGGTATTCAACCTAATAAAAACCAAGAGACATCAATGAAAACTGAACAATACAGCCGGCAAGTATAAACAATAAAAAAAACCTACATCATTACCAGTGTCAATAAGACTTAATTTTCCATGATGAAATTACCCATCTGTCTGCTAATTCAAGTTTCTTGACGTGTGGTGACAATATTTAGTGAAGAAAGTAGCAGAAAGTATTGAAAATCGGAAACACCTCTCAGAGTTTGAGAAGTTTGAGATGCTGATATATCTATGTTAACATAAAGCCCACACCTAAGAACTGAATGAACCACCGTGCAAGTTGCCTTGGAATCATCTAAGCAGTCATTTATTTTTCAAACATTGAAACATAGATAAAGTGATAAAAATGTCAGAACAAAGTTCAAACCCCTATCGTTTTTCCTCCCCTGACCACAAAAGAACAGGTAAATTTCACAGGTCATCACAAAACCTTAATGAAATTTGCAACCATGCACTGACTTTGATTTAAATCACCCAATACACTAAACTTTCAATTCTTTTAATCAATGCACTTTGGCCAGAATCTGGCCTATTTTATTGTGAACCGCAATTTAGCAAGGACGTGACATCTTTAAAAACCATGTGTCCAGCAGGTCAGAAGTTTGCTGAAAAAGACTGGTTCCGACCAAAGTACATAATTGCCAAAAAGAAATGAAAGGTTAGTACATTGAGTGATTGAAATCAAATTTCAGTGAACTAATTGCATATTCCACTCTACTTCAGTGGTCAAAAATGGAACTTATCATAAATATGAGCGCGAGCGCGCAAGAGAGAGAGAGAGAGAGAGAGACTACCTCCATGAAATTGTGAAACTGAGTGAACATCCTAAACATGAGCTTTGCCAAGGAAATATTTCCCCTGTGCACAATCGAGAAAAAATAAAATCGAAAGCCAAACAGAGTTAATTTGAATGATAAATATCGCAAACAGCACTAGGGATACAATTACAATAGGAAAAGGAGCCTTACCAAGATTGATCAAAGTGTACATGAGGATAACGGACAATTACTGGTTGAATCGGGTAAGAAGGGATGAATGCACCAAGTTGAAATGAGATAATGACCCTTCCATTAGTAGTTGTTCCCTCAGGAAAGAGCATCACCCGAGGAAATCTATCGCAGGAAGCCTTTCTCTGTATTTAGAATTAGATCCCTAAACCACATTTCTGTATCAAATAGCTTGAAAATTGACTAAAGGATTGCAAATTTAGTTCGTAAAGCAACTAAAGACCAAAGACTTCTATTTACTATAATATTACGCATGAAATCCTAAAATCTGCCCCATGAAATATGATGCAATAACTGCATAAATATTATTAACACAATCTCCTCCGAAATTGCAATGTCTAAAGCAAACAAACAGATCTGAGGAATCAACAACACTCATTCCGTAACACAGATATTAGCTGATCGAGGCAGGCTAACTACCGAGAGGCCTATAGAATCATCAGAACAATGAAATGTGAGAAAACATAAATACCGAAACTTACATGGCTATCAAGAAGACAAATGAATTACAGAGAACACATCTTACAACAAGGGGAGTTTTCTTGTTCCTATTTTTCTTTTTTGCATCAAGGACACTGCTTCATTCAAGTTTGGGGGGAAGACAAATATTTTGCTAAATCTGAATTCTTTTTTGCCATGATTGCATTCTTTGTTGTGAATTTTTGCGATTCTTAGGAAAATATAAATTTTGTTCGAACTTGCAACTGATGTGTGAGTTAACCTTGATTCTGATTATGTTGATCCACTTATTGAGCACTACAAGTCCTTAATTTTTGAATTTTGTGTAAATTTAGAGAACATTCACGTGATGTATGTGCTTTTCTTAGATCTCACCCAAATCTTAGAATTTGTTTGATTTTCTCTTGAGACAAAATCCTAGGCTACATCTAATTGAGAAAAGGATTTAAGCAATTTTTGGATCAACTGAGCCTTTCAAGCCAACCCTGTTTATTTATCCCTAGTCACCCCGTCGAGCCTTAATTATTATCCAATTTTTCATTGACTCAGATTATGACATAATCAGCCATAATTCTGTTTTTTACACATCCAGTTTGTTAAAATGAATTTTATCATCCAGGAGATATCAAAGAAAAAAGGGGTTTCTGCTATGATCGTGCAGATTGACAATGAGCACTAAACACAATGTGCCCTCCTTGTTGAGGAAGCATGCATAACAATAGTTGTTTCATGACATGGAATGATTTACAACATAAAGTTTTAAAAAGAATGCACAGGAAATGGAACAAAAGAGAAATAAAAGCAATGGACTATCTCAGCACTGACTTGATAATCCTTCCTTACAAAGAATCAGTAGAATGTTCAAAAGATTGTCACCTCAAACCAAGTTTCTTAGAGGATAGAAGCTTTTTACCTTTATTTCATTAACCGCATTCTTCCTCGACGAAGGAATGAATCTATTAACATATATTACCTAAGAACATAGAAAAATTACATTGACCGTTAAGTAAGGAAACAACAATAGTCGACCAACTACTACTTCCACATATTAAATGTGTGAAAAAAGCTCAAAATCACAATGTAATGCTCCAAGATTACCTGCATAGCTCTGATAATAGTTCCGACAAAGGGTATAGAATCATGGGACTCGGCAGCAACCATGGTAGGGAAAAGCTCATAAAAATAAAAGATGGGATCAATATACGAAACATGGTTCGACACGACTATAGGAGCAGTCTCCCGTGGAGCAGGTTTTCCTTTTCTTCTTATCCACTGGTAACTGCAAAAGGTGAGACCCACTCAATCACCTATCAAAGATATTCAAACAACTCGAGCTGTTCAAACTACAAATGATCACAGACTATAACCACCTACAATTCGGAGTTTCAAATTTTCTCTGGAATCCAGCAGATTTTGACAAAGCCCACCACTTTAATATTTTTTTCAAACTAAATCAATCATCCATTTTCTCTCATAGGCCACGAGAAACTAAACGTACAATCTACCATATTCTAGCCGGAAAAAACCAATCAGCTTAAAGATTCAAACTTCTTCACCCCTAACATAAAAGTAACTCTTTTTCTTGAAGTAACGCCTAAAACGAAATTCCAGAAAGCTAGAGAAATTTAAACAAAAAAAAAAAAAAGAGCAAATTCGAACTCACCCAAATGAGAACAAAATCCAACGGGCAGAAATCCGGGTCACCCACATGAGCCGACACCTCCATCTGGGCATCGGATTCTCCTTATCGTTCCAACCCACAAGAGCCAGCTTGGTCGCGACGAACCCCACCAACAGGCAAGCCCCGAAAACCACAAGCCTTACCAGAGCGATGGGCAAGCACAGCAAAATCTTCACGACCTCGTAGACCCCATCGATCTTCTCGGTGTGGTTCAGGAACGGGTCGACGGTGCAGGCCGCGGGCACGGAGAAGCTCCTGGAGCCCAAGAACCCGAAGGGGTTGGGCCTCTCCAAGTGGGCGTTGTTGCCGTTGTGGTGGGAGTGATTGTTACTGTTGTTGCCATTGTTGTTGTGGTGGTGGTGGTGGGGCAGGTTTTGGGTCCTGGATTTTTGCTTCCGGAGGTTCTGCTTGGGAGAGGAGCGGCCTTTCGGGTCGGGCGTTGACGGGAGGCCGTTGTCGTGGACGGTGACGATACAGTGCGGAGGATCGGACGGGTGTCGCCGAGGGGAGAGGAGAGGGGAGGCGAGATCTTGGTGAGCCATCGAACAGAGTCCCGAAAGACAAGGGAAAGATGCGCACCAAGAAACACCGCGCGCGCACACACGGAATGTGGGAAAGCGAAGAAATTTCGGACACAAAACGAGAAGGTCTAGAGAGAGAGAGAGAGAGAGAAAATGTGGGAAAGGGAAGGATCAAAGGCGGAACTTTGATGTTTGGTCAGTGGCTAAAAAGCATGTCATGATGGGTGGCGACGTCTGGGGTGGCGCACGCAGACCGCGGAGCTTGTGGAGATAATTGCGTTTATGGTGGTGGTGCGGGTGGTGCGGGCGGTGCTGGAAAGAAATCCATAGAAATTGGGGGGAAATATACTTTAAAAAATTCTGTTTTTTGGATCTGGGTTTCTGCTTCTTTTTGTTGCTGTCGTGGGTTCTTGGAATTTTCCCGAGAAAATTTTTTTCTATTTCTTTTAAAGGCCGGGAAAGTTTAGTTGGCTACCTGATCTTCTTCTGCTGCTGCTGCTGCTGCTGGTGGCATGCTGCATGTGGGTCGATCGCAATCTCGGCCTTCTTCTTGCTCGGGAAATTTGCCTTTTTCCGATTAAAAATTTGCTAGAGAAGAGGAGGTGTGGACCATTAGTTGCGCCTTGGGTTGGGTGGACCGCTCTACTTCTACTAATATTCTTTATCGTCATCTAGCTGGGGGGGTCTTATAACGTTGTTTGATTTTCTCTTCATGGGATATCCTTCTTCCGGGGACATCGTCATCCATCGGTTCGCTTTATATGCGATTTTGGTAAAGATTGAGGGTCCCGTTTTCTTTCTTACCGAAAGGGAAAATTTTTTTTCTCTCTCGACCTAAAGTTGTTATTTTCATCTATGAAATGTTTTGTGGATCGATTAGTTTTTCAATCATCAAAATTTTGGGAAACTGGAAAAATAAAAAAATATAATCCTTTAACATGAAATTGATGACATGAAAGATATTTTCTTTAAAAATAATTACAAATGAAATTCTTCTTTTTTAATTTTCCAAAGGATTATTTAATATAAATTATTATTTATCTTTTATTGATTAATTTTTAATCGATTATTTCTAGGAAAAGTATTTTTTAAGCCATCCAAAAAAACACGTGAAGCCAACCATATGACTATTCCTTAGCCGTGTGTGTTTCCTGAGGTTACTTTTCGAATGAGAATAGCTTGTGTATCGAAGCAAAGAGCGTTTTATGTAGATGACGAAACTTCTCACGCGGACTGCTTAATGAGAAATACTCCACGTACATTAGAAAAAAAAAAAAAAAGACTGCCTGCACTCTTCCCACTAATATGGTTCTATATCACAAGAAAAGGGCATCCCCCGTCACCTTCCCCTCCGGCCAGACCAGCCCGAGCATGGACCCGACACCATCGTAGTCGGCATAAGCCGACACGGCCGTCTCGTATGTCGACGGGAGCGAAATCACGATAGTTTAATAGAACCCGACGACGTCACAGAGAAGATCGTCGCACCACACGTTTTTTGGTGGTGATCCGAGACCACAAGAGCGTGCGCACCTTTTTCTGAAAAGGCCACGCTGATGGAGAAACGTGGTGGCACTGGCATTACCTGTAGACGACGTTGGCCCCTCGCTTTCTCCCAATCCTTCCTGCTCGATTCTTTTGTCCATCAATTTCTTTTGGCAGCGTTTCGGAGATGGCCAACGCGACATGAGGGCTCCACCCGCCCGAGCCGGACGCGTCATGGGGCCACGCTTTTGAACTCGCGAAGGAAGGAAAGAAGGGGCCGTCATTGGTACTATTCGTTTCGTTCGTTTTCGACTAAATGAAGGATTGAATTTGGAGAGGCGATTAGCACCCAACCTCTGGCGGCGGAAACGGAATACAATTGGAGGGTCTTTATTTGCCCTATGAATGTAGGAAAATCATGATTGGGATAGCGGACCTCAAACTATGGAACTTGGATATGGATCTTATGTCAAAATTAAATAGCCTTCTTTTTCCTTTTGCTTTTAAGTTCTTAATTCTCATTATGGGCTGAAAATGAAATAGAGTATGCCCCGGCATATTCTTTTCCTATAGTTCGCGTGCATTTTCTTTCACAGTCGTTGTCATCGCTCGCCAAGAACCAGGGACGACCAGGTCCCAGTTTCAGTTCTCATCTTATCATGGGATGACGGTTCGGCTACATTAAAGCATAGGATAAACAGTTTTTTAAGGGCCCTTCGCTCAAGTGTTGACGCAGCCTCATGAGTTTACCAGTCCTGACGCTGTCTGCTTAAACTGACGTTGAGATGTATGGGTACAGAAAAGCCCGACCTTAGGACCAGAGCCCAGAACAATACCTTGGTTGCTCAAAATCATGTCGCATCTCGCTGGTATGATAAGCCAATAGCACACCCATGCCTACGCTCTTAAATTGTGAGAAGCCTTTTGCAATAGTTCAATCCATCCTTTCTGGTTCTTGCTTTACCTCTCAAACTGGCGGTAATTTCTTGAGAACTCTCCAGGAAGTTTCCTGGGACGCGTCTCTTTCGGTCCTTGCAAGCAACCCAGAAGCAAGACTTTGCCTTCTGAACTTACAGTTTTCGCTACAAACGCAATCTGATGCCACGCAAATGCACAGCTGGCTCTGCTGAGTAAACTCAGGAATCCAACGACTCGTCATCATCACTCGAGCTCAACCACTGCTCGTTACTGGTGCTATCCGAGCTACGAACATCCTCAAGTACTGTGCTGTTTGGATTTTCATCCCAATCCATAGGGAACTGTACATCCTCCAGAGGCTTATAGTCCTGCCCTCTCCATACGACAATCTGTTCCTTCTCAAATGTCACGGGGATGCAAGGAACTAGGTCCTACATGAACAAAAAAGTTGAACATTATTGCCAGCGTATTATACTGTCCTTATGCATGCCATTGCCATCATCCATGTGGCTTGATGATAGAAGCAATAAAGAAGACAAGGATGTGGAAACTTCTCAAAACTGGTACTGAGGAGACTTCCTCATGTCAAATAGGAACATATCCCATTAAACAATACCCTTCCTTCTTGCATAGCTGAATATGTTGTACAAGCATTAAGTCCATTTTCCAACATCGCAGACAATAAAAAGTATCTGAAGGAAAGAAATGCCAAACAAGCATTTGAGACACTTTCCATCTGATGAAGCATAAGTGCTACATAAGCCAAGCTAAAAATAGAAACACAAGTGCTATACTGCAATAATCAGAAACTATAGTATCAAAGGGCAGCATTCATATCCTATTTCTTGCTAAATACAGTAAAATAGCCAGTAGCTGAATCATTTAGCAAAAGCTTTGACATATTTCTATACAAATAACAGATATTAAACAGATAAAAATATAGAGACTTAAAATAAAGCAATATAAAAAAATAAGGCACTGGGACTGGAACTGATAAGGGAGACAGAAGGGATAATAAAACCTTACCCTAAGTTTGCAGCCTATTTTCTTATAATCACTTTTCTCAAGTCCCCGGCAGTCTATCCGAATGAGCTCATTGGTGAGAAATGCATCCCTGACCATTGGCACCAGACTGCCATAGTACCCGTTTTTGGCTGTATTTGCAAAATGACTCAGAAACAGCATTCACAATGGTTAAACAAACCAAGAAAATATGAGAATAAAAATATACCAAGTTTTGTTAGAGCAGGCACAGCTAGTCCTTTTTTCCTCATTTCCTTGGTTTCTTCGATGCTCAGGCCCTCAATCGTGGTTTTAATCAACCTGGGATATATAGGTTCATGGGGTTTCCACAACATCAATGGTATTGCAGGCCTTCTCTTGGAACTATAGTTTCTACCTCTGTACAAAACAAGCTGGCCGCCATGTCTATGAATTATCTTTCCAAAGGTTTTATCCTGAAACATCACATTCAACTTGCATTAGAAGTTTTGGCAAAGAAAACAAAAGACTCATGCTAGAAGATCCTATATTTAACATGGGCATATTATCGACTATATATAAAATCATAAACATTGAAGCAATGAACATCTAGGCACCACTTGGGTTTATGCCAAATTTCACCATGAACATGGGTAAAGAAGTTCATCCACAAAGAAGAAGAAATCACCCAGATGATCTACAGGAAACAGAAAGAAACCAGTGCACAACAAGTCACTGTCCAGAAAGAAAGATCCAGTTTGACCAAAACAATAGAGTGAAACACAAAATACCTCCAGCTGGAAGCAAACATGTTTCATATCAACTGTTGGAACACCCATACATTTAATCCTGACTGCCTCAGCACGCCTCCAGTGATTATGGATATCATTCAACATGTTGTGAGTTAAGCCATCTCTCCCTACATACATAAGGATACAAGGACACCAATATTACAAAAGCAGTCGTATACATCGAAAAGTTTTTCAGTTGAAGTGCAATGGAGTAAGATAGCCGTAACATCCAAAAAGAAAAATAAAGAGCATTTATTCTGACTGGCTTGACTTGAACAGCAACTAAGGCCCAGCTCAGAGGATTTAAAATAAGGAAACATGCTTGAAAATCATGTTTTGTCCAAGTATATGACAATAGAAATCTGTTGGGAGTGTACAGCAAAAACCCGAAATTTATACCGGGGGAGGTCACCAAGAGGGAGGCCAAAATTTGAGCAGTTGGACCACCTTCACTCATTACATGCCTATTTAGGAACACTTGATGACATCGGGTGTAAGTACATCGCTGAAGGTGAAATACTAAAGATCCCTTGAGACACCATCATAGTGATGAAAGGGAAGAAAGTGAATTCTCTCTACCGTCTACTTGGAAAGATCGCAACGGGAGCAGCAGCAATTTTATCAGGTGAGTGAGACTCTGACTTGACCGAGTTATGGCATATGCGTTTGGGACAAATGAGTGAGGCGGGTACGTCGATGCTGAGTGAGTGGATTGTTGAAGGGTTAGAAGACAAGGAAGCTGCACTTCTGTGAGCTTATATCTTTAGGAAGCAACGCCAGATTAAATTCAGTACAGCTATCCACTTGACCAAAAAACTTGTTGAATATATTCATTATGATGTCTTGAGCCTATCTCTAGTAACTTCGAAATGCCTAATATATACTAACATTTATTGACAATTATAAGGTGAAGGTATTGGGCTTTTTGCTGCGCACTTTCAACAAAATTTACTCCTATTGTGCACTATTCTTTTACGAGAGAATACTACAAGGGCTCTTTTCCTCCCAAGTATGAGAGAGGTTTACCCCATAATTAACCTGGAGGAAAGAGCCCATATGAAGAATGTATAGAACCCTGTCAATTTTGCATACAAGTTTGAATCGTCAATTTAGATGTATTTTTTACAAGTCTTCATATTACTATTAGACTAGTATCGTCTTTAGGTTGTATTGCGTCCAGCATTATGTATATCATACTTTTACATACTGGATTTAGAGCCGTATCTCCCCACCAAGATTTCATAATCCACTGCTGAGTTTATTCCAATTGTAAGAGGTTGGATCCAATTGTTCTATTTGCTGGTAAATTCATTAAAGGTTCAGAATATTACAAAGATTTGAATCTTTAAACTGTTCGAGATGGGACTAATTCGTTGGTTCGTATACGTATTTTGGTTTCACAAATGACTACTATTGTAGATATGTCTTGGTATGGGATGATCTAAATGACAAAATTATTGAGCAATATTGATAGGTAATAGTCAACAAATTGGTCATGAATAGCCAGGACATTAAGGAATATTCAGAAAGACATTTAGAGAATCGGTGTGATTCTAGAACCATTCGCTCCATACTAATCAAATTACCAACATCATCATGTTCATTTTGTTCTTATCTTTATTTTCTCAAAACAGAAGCAGTACACATTTCCTAGTAAAAAAAAAGTCGTATACATATCCTAGTTAAACAAAAAAGTCAGTCACAAACAATTAAGTTGAGAAAAGGAAAAATATTCTTTTGGACCAGATTTCTTGATGTGAGAAGTGAATATACAAGAGGTATACCGAAATATAACATGAAACAGCTCATAAAGCTATGACCAGCACAATTCTATGATCAATCTAAGTCACCACTTTTTGAGAATGACATGCTTGTTAAACTAAACTTGTGAAATGAAGGTTGATACTGAAAAAGGTGGTTATTGTTTTCATTTAACAACAACTCTCCGTCAGATATAGAATTCAACTTTTATTTTTATTTTTCAAATTTTATCTAAATAAAAGACACTAGAACTGGGGATGGTGATATTCAATGGAATCACCTTTATTGGTTCAGCTCTACCAATATTTGTCTTCCACACTACTTCTCTAACAGCAGAAGCTGCTGCATCTTATGTATCAACAAGGTGATGCGAAACTTATTTTATCAATCTTGTTTTTGGCTTAGAAACTTAACCCGCTTCACCTTGAACTAAGGCCATAGGTTCATCACCTAGACCAACATACATAATCTTAGCTGCTGGACCCAGTGTGAAGACACTTCAATAAAATGTATCCCCTTAATGGTTAGTATTTTAGTCATTTTCACATACAACAAAAAAATTGTTTTGTCTTCTGACCCTTGAGACCCCACAGAACACCATGACTCAAAGATCTTTGACAGTTTCTAAATTCACTAAAAGGATGTTTATGTTTATCAGCTACATAGGCCCTGCACTTTTGAATGTTCTCTTGATCATTAAATCTTTCAAGTCCGCATACAATGAAGATGTACATGGGAAATATTTCATGAACTATCCTTCTTATCTGCATGAATCTGCATCCTTCAAAAATGGGCTTTTCCATCAATAAACTCTCGTTCAAAATTCAGTATTATGCTGGAACTTTGGTCCTTTAACTTATTCCAGGAAGGGGAAGCCAGATGGGTATTTCCCAATCTTCCAGGAAAAAAAAACAAGCAGCATATTTGAATTTCCTATTTCCTCATTAAGAAATAAGCTAACTAATTCCAACAAAATTCAGGTCCAACGGAGGAAAAAAGATTGAATTTTTATCTAACATCTAGAATTTGCTCCACATATTCTTTGCATTGAGTCCGAATACAACATTGACTATAAAATTCACATCCTGTATGAGTCTAAACTCCTTCATCGAATAAAACAGAAATTCATCAGTGGAAGAAAGAGAGTACAAGATGCAAGCAGGGAGTATGCAGATTAAGCAATGCTACTTAAATTCCAGGGTGCAGCCAGGTAACCCGAAAATATAAAGATAAACTGACCGAAAGTGAACAAAAGAACCAAAATCTAAATGCAAACCATACCGACACAATCCTCGTATATCACAAGCAATTCAACAATCAATTCAGCACATCAACAAACAATCCAACCACATACACAGATAGGAAAAACGAACAAAGAGAAAACTTCCGTTTCCGTTACCTAAATTAATCTGCCTTTTGGTCCGGTGCCTCTGACACCTCTCCACCAGAATCTTCCTCTCGGCCCCGGTGAGCGGCTCCCCCTGGATACTCTCCCTAATCGCCTTCCTCTTCTCCTCCAACTTCGGGTCCTCCACTCCCTCGTCCACCGACCTCGCCTTCCGGTCCACCGCCGGGGCGCAGACCCCGGTCCACTCCCGGTTGACCCGGCCCGGCCCGAACGGCGAGTACTTGGGCTCCCGCAGCCCGATCGGCCTCACGCTGGGGCTGCTCTCCGTGTAGCTGAACCTGAAATCGAACGGGAGGTCCGACTTCACGGCTTTGATCTTGGTCCGGTCGAGCGACGAGGGCGGCCGGTACGGCGGTTTGGTCTTCTTCTTCGACGGAGGTCTGGGACCGGGGCTGGGACTCTGGGGATGGAGAGAGGGCGGGGGCTCGAAGGCGTAGAGAGAGCGGAGCCTCGAGGAGGAGGAGGAGGCGGCGGCGACGGTGGAGAGAAGGCGGCGCGTGGAGGAGAGGGAGACGGGAGGTGGCTTTTGGCGGGAGAGCTTGGTGAGGATCATTTCTAGGGTTTTAGGGGTTTAACGATTGAAGAAGAAGAAGAAGAAGAAATAATGGAGGCAATGGGTTGAATTATACGGTCGATGTTGAGAATTCGAAAATGAAATTGGGCCTATCTGAAGAGAAAATGAAGAGTCGAGTCCTTCTTTGCAAAAACAAAATTGAGGGGAGAGAAGTTGGCAGAAATTTTTTTTTTTTGTTGTACAAAAAGTGAATACGCTAAAACTTAATTAGCAAAAAAAAGAACATTTCTAATGAAAATTAGCCGAAAATAACTTCATTATTAAATTATCATCAGGTTGAGAATTAATTTATCAAATTAAATATATGATTAAATTGATATAAATATAATAAATTTAAGACTATTTAGTAATTCTCTCCTTTTTTTTTTTAATCGGCAGTAATTCTCCCCTTTGAATTATTTCGAATCCACAACCAAATGGAGAAGGTTACACTAACATGGCTCAATTGAGCTCAATCTTATATTTCATAAGTGATTTTGAGGGTGGATACTAAAATTTGAAAGCTGGTTTTCTTTATAGTATAGATAAATAAATCGGTGTTTTTCATTTTACAACATCCTACGTTACTAAATAACCTTTTTCACAATGTCCCTACTTATAATTACTAAATAATAATTTTTTTAGTTATTCTCAAGTAATAGGTGTACTTGCAATATTTAACAAAAAATTTAAAAAATCTTTACATGCATCACAAAGAATTTATTGCTTGTTAAAAGTAATAGGACATAATTCTTGAACGATGCAAAGCTAACTTTTCATATTATTATTCAGTCAAAGGGTTTCAAGAATCGGTTGAATTGAATTGATTATGATAAATCGAATCGAATTTTATAATTTTATCTCATAATATAAGATGGATCTCGAAAGACACGAAAGGACAATCTCCCTCCAAGACTTTTATCTTACAAGTACATGCCTACGGTTCTCTCCATTTGTGATTATGTTGTGTGCACGTTTGAATAGAGGAGAACATAGGCTGTGTTTGGTTCAATATTTCCAAGGGGCTTTCAGGTGGGAAATACTGGACCGTTTGATTTAGCTTTGGAGCCGACTTTCAATTGAAAGCTCAAAACTAGTCGGGGCTTTCAGCATTTGGTAGAATGCTAAAATTAATTTTTCCTTTCTAAAACCATCCTCACTAATTCTTCATATTTCCGATTTTGCCGCTAATTATTATCTTCTTAATTGGAAAAGGAGGCAACCCTTCGCTAGGACCGGCGAAAGGGCTACAACTGCCAACTAACTCAGTTGGGTTGTGCAACCCTCACTAGAGGTCACCCGGTCAAGCCATCTCAGCCAACAGCCGGCGGCGGCTGTAGCCCTTTGCCGATTTGGTCGGCGAATGGTTTAGTTTAATTTTAAAAAAAAAAAAAAAAATAAAAATAATATACATATATTATACCTTTTAAAGTCCATTGCGAAAGTTTTTTTTTACTAAATGTACATTCAACTCAAAGTCCATTTACAAAGAAATTTTATCAAACACAATTGCATTTTCAAGTAACTTTGAACTTTCAAAGATTTGCGACGGACTCAAAACCCATTTTCGTGTTCGAACCAAACGCACCGATAGTTGTTGTTACTGGAGGTAGGCTTGCAATTTTTATTTTTTATTTTTTGTGTATTGTGTGCGGTGCCATTCTTTGCTTTCACTTCACTTTTTGTATGATGAAATTACAGAACAATGTCTTCTGCAGTTCCAGACAACACTCACATTTGCTTGGAATGGACTCAAGGGGATGCACATGCTCCCTGTTCTACAAGCCCATGAGTCATTCTTGTCTCTAACGTACATATAATTTTCATTCGGTGCATATCCACTCTCATCCATGACCCTACAAAGATACGCTCCTTATTTCGCAGGGCAAGCTGAAATTAGGAATTTAGATCACATGAATGTTAATCCATTCAGTCAGTCAAATTGGATGGAGTTTCATTATGACTTGCCTAATTTAAAGAACTTTTGGATGAGCCATGTTCATACGAATCGCACCAATAGTAATAGATTTGCCCACAAGTCATTGTGCATTCTTGATGCCGTTGCCCTGTTGAGTATCCGCCGCCTTTCGAACCGTTTCTATAAATGCCTTAAAACTCAAGATCCGAAAGATCGAAGCACCCCCCACAATTTGAAGTACCTCACGATAGCTTCCTAAAAGCCATTCCACTCAATTTTAAAGCGAGTTAATACATTACTTTATTTTGATAATAGGTCGGTCCATTCGATTAAAAGGCTTTCTTTGTAGAAAACGCTTGAATATCTCGCACTTAAGCGCATCATTGCGCAACCGCAACATATTGAAAAGATGAAAATCCTTTCCGAAACCTCTTTTGAAAAGATGCCCGGAAAGAGTATGTTTCCATATTCAGAACTGAGTACTCAATTGCTGGAAAGGCCCATTTCTCCAGCCCTTTCTAGCAATTTCTCAACGAAATGCCCAGCCGGTCCATCCCACGCCCCACGAATTGGCGCAATCATTACCCATCATTGTTGTGATTCCAGGGCTGTCCAAGCCTAAATGATCTTTACCTTTTGCTAGCCCAAGTATTTAGAATTTATTAGAGGCGTGCAAAACAAACCGTCTAAATTGAGAATCGCCTAGACCGGACTAAACTGGCCGATTCCATTCAATTCTCGAGAGTGTCGGTCCAATTCTCGAATCCACTCGGGCAGTCCAGTTCTCGATGAACCAGACCGAACCAACTATATATACTCTTTTTTATTATTTCTTCAAAAAAAATAAAAGTAACAAGCCTTTTTTTTCTATTTCTTTATAACATATAAGATCAAGTTCCCAATTTTGGGAATCGGACAAGAAATGGACCACCCTTAGAATTTACCAAGGTATATGAACAATTTATTCTCCTTCCACAGCCTTATTGAAATCCAATTATGATGTGTAATTTTCATGTCCTATGCCACATTGGACCACATGAGAATCATTCTAAACGTAGTTTTACTCAGACATGACTGATTCAAAACCAACAATGATTGGACATTTCACGAAGGCCTCAATCACACCGAAACCCCCAAAAACCAAGAAAATGATCAAGATCACCCGTTTGGAAAACATGTGTATGATCTATTAGGTCTCCCTCAGTGAACAACGAGACGATTAAAAGAGAGAAGAATGCACTCTTCTAAGGTCGAAGCGAATTAGTGAATAACAACACTCCACTTACATCTACTCTACCATGCTCCGAATCGACAAAATCCCCACATTAAATCCCACATCGTAAGGACAACACGAAGCACAATACATACATGATTAAACTCTATGATCAATCTAAACCTACTTCACACATCAACCACTCCACAGGTGTTCCCAAAAGTTCTGATCAATTGAAGTAAATTAACCCCCCCACCCAAAAAAAGGGGAAAAAATAAGGAAAAGAAAGACCTGTTAGCCAGGGAAAAGCGACACCTTTCGAATGCTCTCCGCTATGATTCGTGAGTACCTCACGCCTCCCTAACTCATGGTCCCTCCCAAAGGACCTCCCGATTTCCGTTCATGGCATTCATTGAGTGTTCGTGAAGCATCGCCATTATGACCGTACACGTTCCGGCCCCCACCCCCTTTCCCTTTCCCTTTCCAGTTCCCTTTTCATCCCGCAAAAGGGCATGCGCAGATCCATGAAGAAGTGAGAAGTGGGCAAGATCCAATTCCTTCCACAGTGCTGTATTCTGGTGGTAGTAGTAGGAGCATGACCACCACGCCTCTTGTGTCCGTCACATGCATTCTCTCTTCCCCTGCCTTCCTTTTTGTGCCTAACATTTAGTTGGCATTGCTGTCTCACTTCGCTCCCACATACACTCAATGCCCATCAAGACGCCGTGCGACAAGTCAACTCAGTAGGTCGTCACTCCAAGCGTGGGAAATTACTGTACCTGCCTACCCGACGGTAGCCTTTTTCGAAGAAGAGACGAGGAGTTTACCTTCTCTTCTCCCCACCAAGGAGAATACTCCCGAAATTTTATATTCTAGAATTCAAACCAAATGGTTTAAAGAGATACTCAAGTCCAAACCCTCCTTTCCTTTTTGGGCCTATTTAAGTGGCATTGTTGTTTCACTTCACTCCCACATGCACTCAACATCCATCAAAGCTTTGAGGCAAGTTAGACATTGATCCTTCCCTTTTTGTTCTCTCTCTCTCTGTAAGGTCTTGATTAGATTGTGATTTGGATTAGAGTATGTTTTGTTCATTATTGGTTATGACATGCTTCATTAATGGCTTGATCCTGTCCCTGACTTTTGTTTAGACAACCTAAACCAGCTGCCTCATTACTTCATGATGGTGCTTTTGTCTCACTTTTTGTAGAAAACTCATGCACTTTCCCTGTGCAACACCAGAATATCCACTGCTCCTGCTCCTTGGTTTCATGAGATTAAAGTGAACCAAATCTTAACCCTCTGCAATTCCAAATAAGGCTCAAATGCACACCAGCACAGCACCTGAAAAAACCCGATGCTCGCAATCCACCGACCTAAATTCTTGCTGAATTCGGGCTAGAAACGCTTATGCCTAGCTAAGTTCGCAAGCAGGTCGCCACAATCGACATCTATGAACGAGTTTTTATCCTTCTACCTTCTGCACATTTTGCACATTCAGAGATGTTAGCTTTGATCAACTGATGTGTCTCCTCTGATTGATTTCTTTTTTGATCTGCACTCTGCCAGAGCCGCAATGACCTCCCGGACATTGCTCCCGTTCCTGGCCTTCTTGATCGCTACCGCGAATGCTGCAGCGGACACAAAGACTTACATCGTTCACATGGATAACACCAGAATGGCCCGACTGAGCGACACTGATCAAGGGGGCTTGAAGCAATGGTACGAATCGATCCTCGAGTCCGTCGCCGAATCTTCTTCTTCTTCTTCTTCTTCGTTGTCCTCTCGGCTTCTTTACGTCTATGAGACTGCCATCTCCGGCTTCGCCGCCAAGCTTTCGTCCGAGCAGCTTCGCTCGTTGACCAAAGTCGATGGGTTCCTCTCCGCCACGGAAGATGAATTGCTCACTCTCCACACCACGCACTCGCCCCAGTTTCTCGGCCTGCGAATTGGCAGGGGATTATGGGACACCGCGAAGCTCCACTCCGACGTGATAGTCGGTGTTCTCGACACCGGAATCTGGCCGGAGCACGTCAGTTTCCGGGACACAGGCATGCCTGCAGTGCCTCCTCGGTGGAAAGGCGCTTGCGAAGGTGGCACCAACTTTTCATCTTCGAGCTGCAACAGAAAGCTCATCGGCGCGAGGGCCTTCTCCCAGGGCTACGAATCCGCCGTCGGGAAGATCGATGAGACGACAGATTACCGATCTCCACGCGACAGGCAGGGTCACGGGTCTCACACAGCCTCCACGGCTGCCGGAAATCTTGTGAAGAAGGCAAGCTTGTTCGGCTTGGCCAAGGGATCCGCCATCGGCATGAAGTACACGGCTAGGATCGCCGCCTACAAAGTCTGCTGGAGGCTGGGCTGCGCCAACTCGGACATCCTAGCCGCGATGGACCGCGCCACATTGGACGGTGTCGACGTGCTGTCGCTTTCTTTAGGAGGCTTTTCGAGACCTTTTTATATGGATAACATTGCGATAGCCTCGTTCAATGCGGTCCAAAGAGGCATTTTCGTGTCGTGCTCGGCGGGAAATTCAGGGCCGAGCCCTTCGACCGTGAGCAACACCGCCCCCTGGATCATGACGGTCGCTGCCAGCTACCTCGACAGGAGCTTCCCGACGAAAGTCAAGCTCAGGGACGGCCAGGCTTTCGAAGGATCATCCCTATACTCCGGCAAGCCCACTGAATGGCTCCCACTCGTGTACCGAGAGACTGCCGGCGGCAAAGGAGCCGAGTATTGCACGGCAGGCACGCTGGACCCGAAGCTCGTCAAGGGCAAAATGGTCATCTGCGACAGGGGGCTGAACGGCCGGACCGACAAGGGACTGCAAGTGAAGCTAGCGGGCGGAGCCGCAATGATCATGCTCAACACCAAAAACGAAGGCGAAGAGACTCTGGCTGATGCCCACATTTTGCCGGCCACCTCTCTAGGAGCCTCGGCAGCCAAAGCCATCAAGCAGTACCTCAATTCATCAGGCAACCCGGCTGCTTCGATCTCTTTCCGAGGCACGGTGTTCCGGTATCGAGCACCAGTCATGGCTGCTTTCTCTTCAAGGGGCCCAAGCCTGGTGGGTCCTGAAGTCATCAAGCCTGATGTCACTGCCCCGGGAGTTAATATCCTGGCCGCATGGGTCCCGGTCGCCGCCCCTTCGCTCCTGAGGAGCGACAACCGGAGCGTGCTATTCAACATAATCTCAGGCACTTCGATGTCGTGCCCTCATGTCAGCGGCCTCGCTGCACTCCTAAAATCAGTGCACAAGGACTGGTCGCCGGCTGCTATAAAATCAGCCCTCATGACCACTTCCTATACTGTCGACATCAGGAGGGAACCCATTTCCGATATCAGCTCCAGCTTCGAACCAGCGACCCCATTTGCATTTGGGTCGGGCCACGTCGATCCAGAGCGGGCTCGAATCCTGGACTGATCTACGACATATCAACTGTGGACTACCTGAATCATCTGTGCAGTCTCGAGTACAACTCCTCGCAAGTAGCTCTTTTCGCCAAGACCAGCTACACCTGTCCTAGAAACGTGCATCCTGGCGACTTGAACTACCCATCCTTCGCGGTGCTGTTCAAGTCCAGTGCCAGGAACACGAGCGTCACGCACAAGAGGACGGTGACCAATGTGGGCAATCCGATGAGCAGGTACCGGGTGCTGGTGGATGAACCCGACGGAGTGTCGGTGATCGTCAAGCCGAGGAATTTGGTCTTCGGGAAACTAGGAGAGAAGCGGAGCTACAAGGTGACTTTCGTAGCTCTAGGAGGAAGTTCTGCTTCCACCAATGCGGCATTCGGGTCGATCGCTTGGGTCTCCGGGAGGTACGTCGTCAGGAGTCCCATCGCCATGACCTGGAACTAGGACTGGGAATGATCCGTGCAAAAAGTGGATCGGACGGGAAAACCCGAAACTAGACGATGAACTCGCGCCGTGCCACACCACGAATTCTTCAGATTTGAAGATGCACTTCATCTTCTTCTTTTTTTCCAGCTTAGAACATTGCAATTTGTCCCTACTACTTCCTTTCTAAGAAAACGGATCGGTAGATTTCCGAAAGGGTTGGCAAAACCGAAAAGCTATTGACGAGAATAGTTTTTGATGACTGATTTTCCGATAAATTTATTTTATTCATGGGATGAAGACACAAATGATTATTAAACTCTAACTCAATATGTAATATAATCATTGAACTTTTAATTTATTCGATGGGTCTTTGAACTTTTGTCATAGTTCAATTTAATCACTGAATTATATGAAAATGTTTAATATTGTCACTCAATTAAATTAAGTTCGATGACGACATTGAACATTTTTATATAGTTCAATTTGAATCCAAAGGACAACATAAAATATTTTCATATAATTCAGGCATTAAATTGAACATACATTAGAAAAATTAAAAATTTAGGAACCATATCACACATTGAACTGCAGTTCGGGAACCATATTGAATGAATTAATAATTCAAAGATTAAATTATATATTGAGTCAAAACGTAACGATCATTCATGTCATCTTCCCTTCATTTGGTTGACAATGCACGTCGATTTTTACACCTTCCCGGTTGAAAAGGCGGGCGTTGACAAAAAGGACCGGGTGTTTTCCGAAACGCCACAGGCTCATCTGATGAATCTGAAGCAAACTGTCAATTTGGGAGTGTGGGTTACCCAACCGAAAGGTACGATGAGGCAGGCCGTGGCCCCTCCACCAGGAAACGTGTTTGAACGGGCAAAAGGCCATGAAGAAGTAAATGATGTGGAAATCTGAACGGAGAGAGAGCGGCTGACGAAGTCCAACTTATGACCCATAAGCGGATGTGTTTCCGCTCGGGAGTCTGGGTTGGGAAAAACCTTAACCTTGAAGTTACTACCCCCCCAAAAAAAACAACAACAAAAAAAAGGACCATCTAGTGTAATTTTCGTTATAAAGTCGATGTGCTCGTCGGGGTCCCTTGGACACGGTCCGCGTAGCGGCATAGGACCGCTGCTTGCGTCCGCGTGAATTAATGAGGTGGGAATTACATGTGATGGAACGCGAGATTCTGAGGCCGGTGAAGCGAGTTTTGGAGTTTCAGTGCATTGGTATGGGTCGCAGGTGGCGTTGAATGCCCGATTTGTAATTGTTTCCAGCGTAATTCACTGATAGTTCTAGCCTAATTTGACATTGATCATCTCTTTTCGTCTTTTGAACGTTCACGTAACCTTTTTAACCTAATTTATTGCTATTTCACAGTACACATGCTAAACTAAAAAAAATAAAGTGCAAAATATCAATAAAAGTCTTCCATATAATATTAATAACCCTTACACATGATTAGTAACCTTTACAAAAAAGAATTAATTAATCAAGTTACTTGAAAGCGGCGAAATTGATTACGCCTTTTTCCTATCCCATCTGATCTAACGGTGCACGTTGCGCAAATATCGTACTCCAAAATTGCCCACAATAACGTATTTAATTAAGGAATCCTTAATTTATAAAAAAAATAAATT
Organism: Corymbia calophylla; assembly: GCA_014182845.1. Lineage (NCBI taxonomy): Eukaryota > Viridiplantae > Streptophyta > Magnoliopsida > Myrtales > Myrtaceae > Corymbia > Corymbia calophylla. The sequence goes on along the minus strand of CM024697.1, from coordinate 12,631,957 downwards.
TCAGACAAGCACTTCGGATTTCGTGATTCTAGAAAGATTTTTGACTTTTTCCATCCCGGAATCCGGCTGACCTTTGCGTCTTCCCGGGATGTCTTAAACCTACTGATATCCAATGGGAGCTGGCCACGTGTCGGACGGCCCTTGAGTTTCGTTATATTATACTCCGATTTCTTAAGGAAATGCGTGCGTGAATGGGAATCACTGTCAACTGGGGCCGAGGTCATGTGAAATTCCCTCTTTGTCCCTCGTCGCCGCATGGTCCAGGCGCACCTCATACTTGGTCAAGCAACAGTTTCTGAAAATTTTCCCTTTTGTCTTATTCATTCTCGGGAAAAAGTCCGGAGAATATGAATTTGACCGAAAAAAATATAAAAAATCCAAAATATATTATATTTATATCAATTTTATCATAGTCCTTTTAATTATGTCAGTTCATTCCTTAATTTAATATTCGGTCAATTTGACTGATGAGTTATAAAAGAAAAAAACTAATAATGAAAAATATTTAAAATTTTGTAAATTTTGTTATTATCAGCGTCGATTATGTTATATTAAAAGGCTGGTGTCCATATTAATAATGTTGGGTTGAAATTAGCTAAGTGGACTACATTGACAAACCGTCAAAAAGTTTTATAATTTAATTTGTATATCTGAAAAGTTTGGGATTGAATTAATACAAATATAATTGTTTAGAACCTTTTTAGCACTTTTCCTACTAGTAAAGGAAACTTGATTTAAGCAAGTTTTCTAATTTGAGGAGATTTCCTGATTTAAGTAGTTCCTTAATTTGAATAGGTTTTCTAAAATGATTATTTATTCATTTATTTATTTTGGGTATAATATAAGATGCAATTCTACTCAATGATAGAGACATAAGAACAAACATGAGAAGAATTAGAATTCTCTTTTTGTGAATTTTCTGAGTGAGTTTTTTATAAAATATTGTGAGGTAATGCCATTGAGAGTGATTGTAACTTTTATATTCTCCCGATTCGTAAGTTTGATGTCTCTTGTGATTTCTTATTGTCGTGTTAGACTCGAATTGCAAGATTCTTTTACTTTCATGTTACTTTCACGACAAATAATTCTGTAAATTAATCAATTGATCGATTTTGTGACTGAAGAAATATTCTAATCTTGTGGAGGCTATTAACATCTCAACAACCAACATTAAGCCGCTTTTTCCAAATTATAATAAATAACAAAAAAAGGGATATGATACAAATAATTTTTGAATTTCGAGTCAACGTGTAATGTGGATCATGAATTTTTAATTTATTCAATATGTTCTATTGACTTTTGATATATGTTCAATATAATCCTTAAATTTTATGAAAATATTTAATATAATTTTTACATTAATTCAAGATTGGGGACACTATTGAACATATTAAATAATTTAGGGATTAGATTGAACATATAGCAAAAGTCCATAGATCAGATGGAACAAAATGAAAGTTCATGTATCAAGTTGAATATTAAGTTAAAGTTCAGAGATCGCATTGAACAAATTACAAGTTTAACGACCAAATTATACATTAAATTAAAGTCTATGGATCATTCTTATCAATTTTTCAACCAAAAAAATCCATATGTACGGATAATGATATCATGATGTTCACTTAATTCTCTATATCTCTGAAAGATTATGCATATGTCTTCTTTGACTGTATACATTCCCGATCGATTATAATTGGTATTATCTTTATCTTATCATCTTAATAGTCATGTAATAAAGCCTATAAATAAGCTCCCATATTATTTATTAATAAATCGGAATATACATAAATTTCAAATCATTTCAAACGTGATAATCAATTATTGTTTGTACCTCGACGAGGTTTCCAATATTTTTCGTTGAATATTCCTAATTGGAGCTTATTATTATTATTATTATTATTATTATTGTCGTTTCTTCCCTTTTTGGCCCACGCGGTCCAGCAAGAATCCGGTCTCGCTTTCGGGCCTACGCTTTCCAGAATCCACCCGATATCCCCCTCCTATCCAATCGTCTTTTTACTTTCCTCTTTTCTTCTCGGCGTCCACGTGGCAGGGGCCCAGGGGCAGCCGGCGGTAATTTCACATCCCCGACTGCCTTTGACGAGGCAAACGAAGCGGAAGAAGGAGAAGAGAAAACGGCTCAATCTGAAGGCGCCGGTGGTGACAGGTTTTCTTACCCACCCGTCCGCGTTGCCCGAAAACTCGCCCGTAACTTTCTCTCTCTAAAACCTTCCATTCTCCGGAGCTCCATGGTGGATCTCCCCCTGTCCTTCAATCCTTGATCCTCGCCGGGTACCGTCGTCTCTCTCTCTCTCCAAGGAACGATCGCTCTCTCGCTCTTCTTGTTTCCGCTGCATCGAAAGTTGGGACGGTTTCGATCGCGGTCCGTTGAAAAAGGTGTGATCTTTTCCTTCTCGCGTTTCCCGTTCGTTGGAATTCCTGCATGCGTCCGTCTTCTTGAAGGTGAAGCCAGAAACCGCGCGCGTTTGATCCGTCGTGGGTTAAGCTCGTCCCGGCGTTTCGTCCCGAGGTTGCTGGAATCGGGAAGAGCTCGATATCAGGATTGGTTCCTATTCATCGGATTGAGAAGCGGCTCTGATTCTTGAGCATCTTGCCGATCGTGGGTCCCCTGAATTTGGCAAGTACAGCGTAGTGTTGGTGTTGTTGTTGTTGTTGCTGCCGCCGCCGCCGTTGATTAAATGGACAATTATGGGTCACCGTCGCATTATCCGTACCACAATCCCTATGCATATCCTCCGCCACCTCCGAATCACCCCTACCCGCCGCCGCCTCATCCATACCCTTATCACCCTCCGAACTATGGGTACCCTCAATACCCGCCCCCTCCGCCTCCCACCTCTTACTCCGGGCACTTGGACTACCCCCAGCAGTCGGTGTCGCCCGCGTCCTCCTCGCCCTCCCACTCCGGGCACTTAGATTACCACCACCACGGACCGCCTGGTCCTGCCGGCTCGTATCCTTATCAGTACCCAGCTCTGCCTCCTTCTCCTTCTCATCAACCATCTCTTCAGCAGCACAGCAGCTTCCACTATGGCTCTGCCCATTACCACTACCAACAGCAGTCGTCACCGGAAGCCCACTCCCATGCCCCTTCTCGCGCCCAGAGCTTCTCCGGCCACCAGCGGGTGGATAGTCCAAGTCATGCGACTGCGCATGATGCATCCCCTAATTACCCTTCCATTTATCCGCCGCTGGATGATCTCATAAGTTCTATGCGGATATCAGAAGGTCACTCGACCACCCCTGCATCTCCTTCAGCTCCTGCAGTTCCAAAGTTGGAGGACCCTTCTCCTAATTCGAGTTTTAATAATCAAGCAAATTTCTATGGTTACCCGAATGACTCGTTCTCAAGTAGCTGGGAGGAAAGTTCAGGTCGATATGATTCGTCCACTCATTCTCCATATGTCCACTCGAGCTCGTTTAATGGATCACAGCATAGTCAGAGTCTGCAAATAGTGCCCTTGCAACATCCAAAAGGATCTTTGAAGGTTCTCCTCTTACATGGTAATTTGGATATATGGGTACATGAAGCAAGATGTCTTCCAAATATGGACATGTTCCACAAGACTCTGGGCGACGTATTTAGTAAGTTGCCAGGAAATGTGCAAAATAAGATTGAAGGGCATATGAGTAGCAAGGTTACCAGCGATCCCTATGTCACGATATCCATAACCAATGCCGTCATTGGTAGGACTTATGTGATGAGCAACTCCGAAAATCCTGTTTGGAGCCAACATTTTAATGTGCCTGTTGCTCACTATGCTCCAGAAGTCCACTTTGTTGTTAAGGATAGCGATGTGGTAGGATCACAACTTATAGGAGTGGTTGCAATTCCAGTAGAACAGATATATTCAGGAGCAAAGATTGAGGGTATTTATCCAATCTTGAACGGCAATGGCAAGCCTTGTAAGCCTGGAGCAGTATTGAGTTTATCGATTCAGTACATTCCAATAGAAAGACTCAGCAATTATCATCATGGTGTGGGGGCCGGTCCTGGTTATCAAGGGGTTCCTGGCACATATTTTCCCCTAAGAAAAGGTGGAACTGTTACTCTTTATCAGGATGCCCATGTTCCAGATGGGTCGCTTCCCAACGTGAAGCTTGATGGCGGGATGTATTATGCCCATGGAAAGTGCTGGCAAGACATTTTTGATGCAATACGCCAGGCTCGAAAATTGATTTACATCACAGGCTGGTCTGTGTGGCACAAAGTTAGATTGGTGCGGGATGCTGCTTTCGGCTCAGATAGCACCTTGGGGGAACTTTTGAGGACCAAGTCTCAAGAAGGAGTGAGAGTGCTGCTTCTTGTGTGGGATGACCCTACTTCTAGGAACATTTTGGGCTATACAACAGTAAGTACCTTACCTTTTAATGCCTAAGTACTTGTGACATTTCCTTTTCTAGGAACATTTTGGGCTATAGAACAGTGAGTACCTTACCTCTTAACACCTAAGTACTTAGACATTTCCTTAGTAGGAAGTTTATAGTGATGTCTGCAGTATGCTATTTATCCTAATTCTAAAAAATTGGATGGTAATTTACCAAATTTATGACTGCTTTGCAATTTAGGAGTGGGCAGTTTTGACCAATTACCTAATAATTTTATATTGCGTGATTTGACTCTTCATTACCAACTCTGCAATGATTGAAAATAAGATTGGGAATAATTTATGACAGCTTTGCAATTTTATATTGCATGATTTGACTCTTAATTTTATGGGAGGAAGCAACTTTTGTTGCAAACGTCATTGGAAGTTTCTGATTTGCCAGTGTTGGAATGTTCATGCAAAGATGCCTGGCTTCCCATGAGTGGAAGATACCATTTTTTTTCTTCTGTCTGTGGAGCTTCAACAAACGTTCAGTTAACCTAGGATTAGTTGAATGGTTATTTGTTAGTTACGGAGGAGAAGATTATGAATAATTGGCATTCATTCTCAGACTTTTACCCCCTAAAGTTCTACGAAAGATTAGGGCAGAACAATAGATGATTTTAGCTGATCCTCCCAAAATCCCATGTACAATTTTTCACTAATAGGGAAGGAACAAATTTAGTGAAGGCTTTATAGAAGGCCTTCATAGTCTTCAAGTTTCTCATAGGGCTACATGACTCCATTGACTTGTAAGACTTTAGAATATTTTTAGTTTTTCTTTATTAATAGCTTTATTGACAACTCCATGTTTCTGTCTACTGGAATCTAACATTGGTGATTTTTATACCTTTAATCTAGAATTGTTTCTCTCAAATATTTAGGTCCATGACAATTTCCTGAATAGTTATACTTTCTGATCATTATCCATTTCATCTGTTATTTGTAAAATGTGACATTTGCTCTCTCAAAGTAATGTCTTTCTTCAATTGATGCAGGATGGGATTATGGCGACCCATGATGAGGAGACTCGTCGGTTTTTCAAGCATTCATCCGTGCAGGTGCTGCTTTGTCCCAGAGTTGCTGGAAAACGGCATAGTTGGGTCAAGCAGAGGGTTAGTTGCAACCATTGTTCCATTATTAATTTGTCTATTACTTTCCTCATGGTATCTTGACTATATGACCTGGCCTTTATCCAGTCCTTATGAATTTGTTCTAGGCAGCATGATCGGCTTTGAACAGATGATTTAATTTAGGAAGTACAAGCTTAATTCTGCCATTTTGGATGTCAATGATTTCCCTTCCTTTGGCAGTACAAGACTATTGGATATTTGTATAAAGAGAACATTGGACTTTTGGATTTTTGTGATTCTTTTTGTGCTTGAAATGGTTATAAGAGATTTGAATTACATCTTCACATGGAGTTCTGTGTTTGTCAGGAAGTGGGAACAATATATACGCACCATCAGAAAACTGTCATTGTGGATGCAGACGCCGGAAACAACAGAAGGAAAATTATAGCTTTCGTGGGAGGGCTTGATCTATGTGATGGGCGATATGACACTCCTGAACACCCTCTGTTTAGAACATTGCAAACAGTGCATAAAGATGACTACCATAACCCTACTTTCTCTGTAATTTCCTAACTCTTTCATCTTCAGTGGACTTCAGAGTGGAAATATCGAACAATATAACATGAAACAGAATAATTACAGACACCACATGAAAGAAGAGATTGAGTTAGTTATTGGTTTCCTTCACCTGTTTGAACTTTCGTGTCTATTCTGCAATGACAATGATATTCCAGTATAAATTGATCTCATATGTTTCCTTTGATAAGTGATGTGTCATCTCATGTGTGAACAGTTGTTTGTGCTAGCTAAATTGTCTTAAGATCTTGCATGTGAGGTCTTCTGTTCATTCTTCACTATGCTGTTGATAATTTCTAATTCCTTATTAAGAGGTCCTTGAAAGTTCCTTATAGAAACAGTCATCTCAATAAGATCAATGTGGTCTACCCAGCTACCTGGCCTGTTCTAGTTATTAATGCTCATGGAGGTTGAAGGAATATATCATCACCATCCAGAATGCATATACTCTATTGTCACCTGTTTCAATTATTTAAAAAAAAAAGTAGAGCTTTTAGTTAGAGATATTGTAATAGAAATCGTGGTAGTGTTCCTGCCACATATGATGGTCTGTATTAAAGCATTGTGTGTAGAGCTATTAGTCCACTAAAAAGGTTTGGGTGGTAAGATAGATGCATGACAAGACAACTACTTAGGCCACTGAAATTTCGATGGCATTACCCAAATGACTATGGAATTTTAGGATTTAGGAAGCATTCTTGCTGATACTGTTTATGTGAGTTGAGATCAGATCTTCAACAACTTTTTTGGTTATTGTTTGATGTTTTAAACCTGAGTAGGGTAATACTGCTGGAGCTCCAAGAGAACCGTGGCATGACTTGCATAGCAAAATTGATGGTCCAGCTGCATATGATGTCTTAACCAACTTTGAGGAACGCTGGTACAGAGCTTCTAAACCCCATGGGATTAAAAAGCTGAAGTCATACGATGATGCTTTGCTCAGGATAGACAGAATTCCAGATATTGTTGGAATATCTGATGTTTCCTTTGTTAGGGAGGATGATCCTGAGTCATGGCATGTTCAGGTACTGAAATATTTACATATCCGAAAAACTATCGATGGAAATTTTATTGATCGGAGTTATACGACTCAATGCAGATCTTTCGTTCGATTGATTCCAGCTCCGTTAAGGGCTCCTTCCCAAAGGATCCAAAAGATGCCACCAAAACGGTGAGGGGAAATAAATAACTTAGCCATTCTCTGTTTCGTCTGCATGCAGCTCTGCTAAAATCAATCTCTTTCTTGAGAGTTTATTATTTACTTCGGTGAATCAGAATCTGGTCTGTGGAAAGAATGTGCTGATTGACATGAGCATACATACGGCATATGTAAACGCCATACGTTCTGCCCAACATTTCATCTATATTGAGAATCAATATTTCCTTGGATCTTCCTACAATTGGAGTCAGCACAAGCACTTAGGTATGAAGATTCTATCCTAAACTTGATTTTTGTTTTTCTTTGCCAGGATAGACTTGGTTGTTTGGTTCTTGGTAAAACCTCTGATTTTCTTCTACCCATTATGAATTCAAAATCACTCTAAGACATATTTTGTAGGTGCTAACAATCTCATTCCAATGGAAATTGCTCTCAAAATTGCCAATAAAATTAGAGCACACGAGAGATTTGCTGCATATATAGTAATCCCTATGTGGCCAGAGGGTGTTCCAACAGGTGCTGCCACACAAAGGATTCTGTTTTGGCAGGTATGTCAATATCGTATGAGTACTCAAAACTTTTTCGTTCTCAACAGCTTTTGTCACTTGGCTATAGGGCGCCCCCCCCAAAAAAAAAAAAATCTTGGTTTATCAAAAAAAAAAAAAAAAAAAAGAAAAAGAAAAAGAAAAAGAAAAGGATTGCAGAGCCAATGTACTTGATCGGAGCTGGAACTTAAACGAATATTTTTGTAATGTGCATTGCCTAATGTTCCTATTCAACCAAATTGTTAGGTTTTATGGTATCATTACTTGCTTATGATCTTTGTAATTCATCAAGTTGCATTGTATTATGATCATATCTGATCATATGCAAGGTTACAGCATAAAGCTAAGGCATCCTTGCTTGCTGTGTTCTCTTGGGATCAACTTACCATGTGTTTTCCTGCTTTTGCAGCATAACACTATGCAAATGATGTATGAGACCATATACAAGGCCTTGGTGGAGGTTGGGCTTGAAGAAGCATTTGCTCCGCAGGATTTTTTGAACTTCTTCTGTCTTGGGAATCGTGAGGCACCAGATTGGAGTAATACCTCACAGACTGGAAGTCCCAGTGCTCCAAATACCCCTCAAGTACTTCCTGTTCCTAAGAAGTTAAAATTCATTTCAGTTTCACTGTGTGGCCACTTGTCTCTGTGATCAATGCATATTTTCTTTACAGATGTCATGAGTTTGTTTACTGATTAATTGATGTTTTTGCAGTCTCACTCATCCAAATCTGTTTTACTTCTGGAATTTAGATCAATTATGGATTGTCTACTTTTACGAATGAATTTTTAAAGTGTTCTACACTCTTGGGAAATTTTCAGGCACACAGCCAGAAAAGTGGGAGATTCATGATTTATGTCCACTCAAAAGGCATGATAGTGGATGACGAGTATGTGATATTGGGGTCAGCTAATATCAACCAGCGGTCTATGGAGGGAACAAGAGACACTGAGATTGCTATGGGGGCCTACCAGCCTCAGCATACATGGGCGAGAAAATCATCTAATCCGCGTGGACAGGTGGCTTTTAATGTCGTTTGGGCATTTCTATTTTCAAAAATATTTTAAATTCACAGTTTTTCATATTGACTGGTGATGAATAAAATGTTTGCTCCAAAATGTGATAAAGTAGAAGCTATTTTCCCTTAAAGTTGTAAATTAAGGGATAGCGTTAAATTGATTTAAGTGAAATAATGTCGTGGAAGTTATCTTGCTATGTGCCTTACAAGTTGCTCATTCTATGCTTTACAGATCCATGGATATAGGATGTCACTGTGGGCTGAGCACATTGGAGGGATCGATGATTGCTTCACACAGCCAGAAAGTCTAGAATGCGTTAGGAGGGTCAGAACACTGGGCGAGTCGTACTGGAAACAATTTGCAGCCGAGGAAGTGACGGAGATGCGAGGGCATCTCCTAAAATATCCCGTTGAAGTCGACCGGAAGGGCAAGGTGAAGCCTCTTCCAGGATGTGAAAGTTTCCCGGATGTTGGAGGAAACATCGTGGGCTCATTTCTTGCCATCCAAGAAAACCTAACCATATGATGTGCTACACTAATCCAAGTCTGCTTGGATTTCCGAATGAAGATCGAGACGAGAATATACCGATTTTATTTTCCCTGTCGACTTATATTTCTTCATGTACAGCTTCTGCTTCCTTTTTGATTATCATCCTGGGATGGGTAAATTATTTTTGTAGTGGCTTCTTTCTTGTGCAATGGAGTTGACAGAGTTTGAGATGTACTATTCTTGTCTGTACAAAGTACATACTGATTATTGACCAAATACTTTGATGTAATAATGAAAGGAAGGAATGCACACGCACCAGGTAAAAATCATGCAGTTCTGATTGCGGTTCCATGAGTCCCGTCTACATCCATTCTGCATTTGCAGCTTCGAGACGGAACTGGCGTCGCCAAAAGGGTATTGTATTCGTGACAAAACATGACGGTTCGCATCGAATCGTACTATGGAGCCATTGCGGATCGGTTTTTCCAACCGAAGGAACTCATGTATTCATTCTGATGAGACCAACATTCTGCACTTCTCTAATCGTTTCTAAGCAAAGCCCAGCATATGATATATCCTCCAATGCTTTGAGGACCTAGTGATATGATAAGCCATATGAGAAAGTAGATCAACAGCTCCGTATGCTTTGTGTACTTACTTTCAAACCTTCTGTTTCTCTTTTGCTTGTTTTGTTAATTCTCCAGGATCATCCTCACGAGTGTCGCGTACTCACATGACTGTCGAAGTCACTTGATGTTCGCCGGGTGTCTAAAATACCCGACCGGAAAAACACGAAACAAGTAGAGTACATATTTTGGTTCTTACTATTGTTCGGGTAATCATTATACATGTTTCGGGTCGGGTCAGGCTTGGAATGTTGTTCGACCCTAAACAGGTTAAACACGTTAGTTACGTGAAACCCAAACAAGCAAGATTCAAACAAGCAAACGCATTGCTCGGTCTTTCGCGGCCTCACCGTTCACGAGAGACTGAAACTTCAGAGCCCTTGCGTCGACTCCGCCGCCGCCGCCGCCGTCGTCGACTCCGTCGCCATCGACGGCTCTTCCTCCTCCTTTCTGAATCTCCTTGGCCTCTTCTCGTCCCTTGCGCATCCATCCGGCGCTAGGGTTTGCGGATTCCCCCAGCAATGTCGACGTTGGGGTTTGCAGATTAGCCCAAATCCCCCGCCACCCAGCGATTTCGACGGCCCTCTTTCAGCCTCCGTCGCCGCGCCGTTGCGGCCACGGCCCGACCCGAATTTCGAGTTTCGGCAGCGCCGGGATCGCTGTGATCACCAAACCTTAGCTCAGACCATCTCAGCTGGCCGGGGAGCGGAGGATCGAGGACAGAGCATCAGACGGCAATGGTGAGTTATGTGTTGAAATCAGACGAATTCAGCTTCTGAAGCTTACGTATATGTGATCAAACGAGGTTTCTGTTACTGTTTGTCTCCCTGAACGACTTGAAATCATACAGTCGGTGTTGTGATGATTCTCCTTTTTCAGGTGAAGTACTCGAGAGAGCCAGAAAACCCCACCAAGTGTAAGTACGTGGCTTGCCTTCCATGTTCATTTGCCGTGATTCGCTTGCTATGATAGTTGACAACAGGGAAATTCACCATTCCTTGCGTTGGGCATGACCCTGCAAGGGTTGTTTTAAGGAAAAAGAATCAGAATCATTTGGTATAGAGTCATGCTTCCTCTTCGATTTGTCGCGGGAATGGCTTTAGTGAATGACCGTAATTGCGGATAATTATGTGGGTAGACCTCCTAGTGACTAGATTCAGTTTGCATTATATTTAGGATGTTTGAAACCTCTGTCTGAATGCCAGGGGATCTCTTAGTTTTGTTTTATCACTGAAGTTTGACCATAAATTGCCATTCACTTCTGCACTAAGGCTTCACCTGGATAGCATTGCTCTCTGTATCACACTGTGCAGTTTCCATTTATTTTGTATCATTTTCTTTTGGAAGTGAGTTGCATTTAGCAGCCTTCTCTCTGTTGAAGAGAGTTTAAAAGAATGGTATAGACACAATGACAAGAACATTGAAATACTAATGAGTTTAAAAGAATTAGTGCCTCTACAATTGTCTTGGAACATATGCCAATATATAATTTTCACAGGTTGAATAAAAAGAGAATAGACGTGATGATTACGTTTGAGATTAGGACTTGTCAGTTCAAGATTAGGTGTAATTAGGACTTGTCAGTTCAAGATTGGGTGTAACCATTGGAGAGAATAAGGAGCTCTATAGTCTTCATACTGAAATTCTTAATTTTGAAGCAAAAATTGAGTTGCAATTTGTTCAAATTAGTTGGTGAGTGTCTGTATGTTTGAATGATATCTGTAACTTTGCACTATATCACTTGCAGTGTCTAAGGCATCCATCAAAATTGATGGCTGATCTTCAAGCTAATGAATTTTGTGCTCTTTGCATGTTTTTGTTACAGGTTTCTGTTTTTCTTTCATGCTGATTCTGTTGTTGGGTCTTTGAAGATTTTCTGAGCTGATATTACTGGGGGCAAAAGGAGAAAAATTGTGCTCAATCAAAGGTAAAAATTGACCATGCGTTTCAATCTTGCAAAGAAATAGCAATGCCTGTAATCTGCAACAGAGGATGGTCTTTGTTCCACCTCTCTTTTTTGAACTATTGCGTGCCAAAGCTGAACCCATGATTTTACACACTCTTTGATCAGATTTTCCATTCTATCACTGTTCTGCAATTGTAACCATTTTGCTGGCATGCAAGATTGTGAGATCATAAAGAAACCGCACCTTTATTGTGAATGTTGTAAGAATAAGGTCTGAAAATATCAAATTATGGTTGTAGCATGCGAATTCAACAAAGTTTGAGCTGATTGCGGTCGTATTAGTTCTGTAATAGAATGTATTTGGGATATATACTTGAATGCTTCATACTCCATTGCTACTATTTTTTATGCCTTCCTAATGCTGATTAAGGGTCTGGCACACTATAAATTATTGAAGTGATAATTTGCAGGCTCTAAGTGTCATAAATAGAAGGATTGCTCGATGTCTTCGGCAGGTAGTTCTAATGTGATAAATCGAAGGAGGAGATCTACAATATGGGAACATTTTAAAGAGATTTCTGGTCAAGGAAAGGCTGAGTGTTTATATTGTGGGACCCTTATTAGTTGTGCTAGTGGTCAAGGGACTAGCTCGATGCATCATCATCTAGCTAGATGTAAGGAATATCCTTATGCAGACACAAGAAAAAAGCAAAAAAGTACCTCTGGTCAAGTTGTTGGGGTTGGTAGTTCATCTTGTCTATGGAAATTTGACCAAGAAGCTTGCAGAAAAGAATTAGCAATCATGTTTATTCTTAGTGAATTGCCTTTTAAGTTGGTAGAGTATGAAGGATTTATCGATTTGTGAATAGAATCCAGCCAAAATTCTTAATCCCGACACGCGACACATTGAGGCGTGATTGTTATGATTTATATATTGAGGAAAGAAGTAAACTGAAGAAATATTTCTCCGAGACATCTCCTAGAGTATGTCTAACAACTGACACATGGACTTCTTGTCAAAATTTGAGTTACATGTGTCTAACTGCTCATTTTGTTGACGCCGATTGGAAGTTGCAAAAAAAGATATTAAATTTTTGTCAGATCTTAGGTCATTCTTCTGAGATAATAGGAAAAGCAATTGAGAAATGTTTGACTGACTTGGAGATTCATAGTGTTTTTTCTATTACCGTGGATAATGCTAGCTCGAATGACTTGGGAGTTCAATATTTGAACTCTTGGAATTCTTTGTTATTGAGAGGTAAGTTTCTACATGTGAGATGTTGTGCTCATATATTGAGTTTGATTGTGAGAGAGGGGTTGGAAGATATTAATGATTCCATTGTCAGAATACGTTCGGCTGTGTGTTATGTGAGGTTTTCTCCTGGCAGGCTAAGAAAGTTCAGGGGTTATGTTGAGGCAGAGAATATTGAGTCCAAAAGTCTTGTATGTTTGGATGTGGAAACTCATTGGAACTCGACATACATGATGTTGGAATCAGCTTTGAAGTTTGAAAAGTTTTTATTAATATGGAATTGCGGAATAGCAAATATGCGGAAGAGCTTTCCAAGTCGAAAGAGTTACCTACTAGTGAGGATTGGGATCATGCCCGTCACTTTCTTCCCATTCTGAAGTTGTTCTTTGATACAACTATAAAAGTTTCGGGTTCTTCTTATGTCACTAGTAATAATATGGTGAAGGAGGTGTTTGGGATTTATATGATGATTGATAGATATTGTGGAAATGAGGACCAAGGTTTGCGGGAAATGGCTAAGAGAATGAAGACTAAATTTAGTAAGTATTTTGGCAATGTGAACAACATCAATCTCACTTTATTCATTGCTTGCATACTTGACCCGCGACATAAGTGGGAATATGTGAAGTGGATGATTAGTTATGTTTATGACAGCAAGCAGGCAGAAACTTTACAAAAAAATGTAATAACATCTCTTACGTTATTGTTTGAGCAATACCGCACCGGTGTATGCCCCGAAAGCAACCCAATCCTAAAGCGCACAAGGATGGAAAGCATGTCAAGATCCCCGATGGTTGGTGCTAATATTTTGACTAAAATGTATTTTAGCCAAATCGAACAACAAATTCTAGATGAAAAATCTGAATTGGACAAGTACTTAGAGGAAACATGTGAACGTTATAACTCTGAATTTGATATCTTAGGTTGGTGGAAAGTAAATTCATTGAGATATCCTATCCTTTCTACTGTTGCTCGAGATATCTTGGCTGTGCCTGTCTCGACTGTAGCATCGGAGGTTGCATTCAGCACAGGAGGTCACATGCTCGATGTGTTTCGTAGCTCCTTGACCCCAACCATGACGGAGGCTCTTATATGTGCTCAAGATTGGTTACGATCCGCGCCACTTTTATGTTTGATTGAGGAGGACTTAGAAGAGCTCGAAATCTTTGAGTCAGGTGAGAAAATATGGTTGTAGAATATTTATACCTTTCTTTATTTCAATGCATATGTTAATTCTCATATTCATTGTATATTAATTGTAGAGTTGCCAATTACGACCACGGAGCCACACTTGATGTTGCCTTCTCTCGATGATTAATGTATTGGAGGTTAGTACATGATAAACAATTTTTTTATTTTTACTATGAATTTACTTCTCTCTCTGTCTCTCTCTCCACCTTTTTCTTCATTAGAGCATCTGGAGGATGAGACATGGTGGGTTTAAATGTTTGTGAAATAGCCATAAGAGCAGCAAGATCTTTCTTGTTTGCTCTGTCATTCGTTGAATGCGCATGGGGGTGTTCCGATTTAGTGCTTGGTGAATTCGAGGCTTAATCCACTAGTTTTCTGCTTGCTTTCTGATGACATATTCACCAGGAAGTCATGCCGTCCCTGTTCCACTGAGGAGTATAAAAATTGAATGTGTCTTATAATTGCTCTTGATTCTGTAGATCTTCAGTTCAACAGATAAACACGTGAAGTGTTGTTATGTGAATTAATCATCTCTGATTATTTTGTACCGCTTATGATGCAGGTTATGATGGATCGAGCAACCAAGCTTGTGATGTTTCTCTTATGGATGAAATATGTTTTGAATTCCATACTTGAAGCACAATGAAATTCGTTGAATCAAGTTTGGACTTGGATGCAATTAAATCATGTATCTTGATATTTTGTGTGCATCAATTGATTGGTGCTGGACAGCTAAGGTAATAGACTCATACATTATTCTCTTGGAAATTTGAATCCTTTGATGTCAGTCAATCCTCAAGTAATACTTGGTCAAATTGTGTCATACGATCAATATTACATTCGCTGAATGTGCATGGACGGAACCCGTGCTGCTGCTATCTTGTCTTGCAAGTTCAAATTGCAGGTCCTCACCGACAGGCTTACGATCCCACCATCCAAAAATAAAAATAAAAAGGGTAAACCCAAAACCGAAATCGGCCCGATCCGATTTTTATTTTGGGTCATATGCTTTTCAGATCAGAGCACACAGCCCTTATGATTCGGGTGGGGTTGGGAAACATCAAAACCCGACCCGACCCATTGACACTCTTTAAGATGATCAAGTAGCTGTGAGAAAGGATTAATTGCTTATCGACCAGTCATGGAACAATCTTGGTGATGCAAGACAACAAGAGCACTACTTGAAGTCACTAGAAAAACTAAGCTGACAGAAGTTACGAAAGCAATTAAAACATTTAAGAGACATCTTTATCAGTTGAAAATTTTTTCGAGATATAAACTAAAGAGCCTCCTAACAAATAAATATTATGTAACATTTTTCACCTAGTAAAAAATACCGTAATCGGTATGGCCGTTTTGCTTTTTTCATGACGTCAGGGGAGTGCCTCTTTGTTTTCCCTCTAGACAAGAAAATCAAAATTAAAATTAGGGCTAATAATACAACATCGTGCATCGTAATTATAGTCCATGTCGATTCATGCTAATATGAAATATTATAATTTGGATTATGATCAAACTATGAGAATTCGTGTCAATATTAAGCCTAATACGTCCGTCTCGTATTCAAATCTTTTTTCATAAAATTTGCATTATGCAATTGCATTCGGATCACCATTCAACATTTTCACTCATATGAAAAACACCTTCCAACCTTGGATTTTTAAAAAGTCAAGGGCCTAATTTATTTTTGGAAAAGAATGATTTATTAGAACGGTTAATGGAAAATATTTTGATTATTTATAAAAATATTTAAATATAAATTATTATTGATAATTAGATAATACTTTTTATTAAAAAAAAAAACATTGAATTTGGTGTGGACTTTGCTGTCTTTCAGGGGTGTGCAATTGGACCAGGTTTACCCGGAACCCGGACCGGACCACCCGAAAAATAGGGTCGGGAACCGGTTCCCGTTAAACCGGTCCAGGTACAAGTTCCAGTTTTTGAGAACCGATTAAAACCAGTCTGGGAACAGAGTCCAAGCAAAGACCCACCCAGAACCGGACCAGTTTTTATCCTGTTAAAAAAAAAAAAAAATCGTCTCTTTGTATAATGCTTTTGAGTCTCTTTGTCTTCGAAGAAATGTTAAAAAAGGAAAGATTCTTTCTGAATCAAGTTAAGAGAGAATTGTTTTGAAAGAATTGTTAAAAAAAACTGTTCTCATGAATTATTTTTCTTTTTTAATGGTCTCACTTTCAATTATTACTATAGTCGCAGGACAAATGCTACTAACTATTATAGCACAAATTCTCAGTCCAACTCAAGAAAGATGTCATCTTAATAAGAGCCCCATCGCATATACATAAGTAAGCATATTAGGTCATATTAGAAGTATTTGTGGGAATGAGACTAATATTAGATCTATATTTGTTGATAATGCTTATGCATTCTTAGGATTTTTGCTTTGTCTTATAATGTTAGGAGAATAAGGTTCTTGTTTTTTCGCTAATTAATGTAAAATTCGAAGCCGTATAGAATATTGAACGGTTGCAAAACAGGTTCCAATGAAAACAGGATTGACCATGTTCTCGGACCAGAAAAACATGGTTGGGTCCAAAACAGGGTTCAATAAAAACAGATAGGGTACAATGGTCTAAAAAAAGAACCGATTATAATAGGGTCGGATATGAGGTCCAGGTCTGGACCCTACCCACCTTGGACCCAATCACCTCTACTGTCTTTGACGGTCTCCATTGTTAACATATACATTCTCTTGGTATTTGGTTCTTTGGTGGACATATTTCAGGAAAGGGTTTTGCGCATCCCTCTTCGTTTCTCGCACAAAGCCATCGGCATCCATCGAAGAAGATGCAGCTCACTGTGGAGTTCGGGTCGGTCTCTCTTCTGCGTTGCTCTCGCTTTTTTCGTGAATTTCGCCTCTTTCGAACGCGATCCTTCATCGACTCTGTTTTGAGCTGGTGCAAAAATTTATGCACCCGGTGCTTTCCTAGCGTAATCTGCAATATCTATCGGTTTTCTTGAATGAGATTTGAGCCGCAAGAATCGATGCCCTTTGTAGAGTTGTCCGTTGTTTTCTCTTGTGAAAGTTTGCGCTCTTTTCCAAGGAGCCGCTTCTTTCTTGGTAATATTTGCAGGCTGTTTGATGGGATCGTGGGATTTTGCATTTGGACTCACGATTTCTGGAATTTTCCTATCTTTATCTCAGGGTTTCGGGTCGAAAAATTACGCGGACCTAACAGTTATGTTAAGGTGGAATTAATGATGCATCTGGAATATTGGATGATTAGTTGAATAAGGGGTTCGGTCGGAAAATTACGCCGACCCCTAATGGCTATGTTAAGGTGAAATTAATGATGCATCTGGAGTATTGGAATGTTAAGGTGGAATTAATGATGCATATGTAGTATTGGATGATTCGTTGAGTAAGCTCCTGTCCTGTTCAAGAGAAAAAGGTTGAATTTTTAACGAGCTCTGTTTAATATGCAGCTTCTACATCACCATTGAAATCTTGTAGCTCTAGCCTAAGTCAAGGCTTCTTTGGATCGACCGATCACTCATAGTAAAGAATTTAGAGAGAAGCTCTGAATGAAAGAAAAGAACTTAGATTGATAAATGGTTGGATAGATACAAATGAGGGGAGGTGACCCCTTCTTATTCTTGAGGCACTCGAATTACTATCATTGATCGAGTTTTGATCCGGCGGACGAGATCGTACCACCCTACCTACCATCTACCAGTATTTATGCCGAGAAAATTCTAGATCACGGCACAATTACTCATCCGTCCCTGGGAATATTCCGGAAGCACCTGGATCCTTCGAGAGGTATTTTGGTCGTTCTTCCTCGATCATGAACATTATCTTGTCTTGCAAGTTCAAATTGCCGATCCTCATCGACAGGCTTACGATCCCACCACCCAAAAATAAAAATAAAAAGGGTAAACCCAAAACTGAAACCGACTCGATCCGATTTTTGTTTCGGGTCATATGCTTTTCAGATCAGAACGCACAACGCTTATGATTCGGGTGGGGTCGGGCATCATCAAAACCCAACCCAACCCGATCCATTGACACTCCTTGATTGAGAAGGATTAATTGCTTATCGACCAGTCATGGAACAATCTTGGTGATGCAAGACAACAAGAGCACTACTTGAAGTCACTAGAAAAACTAAGCTGACAGAAGTTACGAAAGCAATTAAAACATTTAAGAGACATCTTTATCAGTTGAAATTTTTTCGAGATATAAACTAAAGAGCCTTCTAACAAATAGACGTTATGTAACTTTTTTCACCTAGTCAAAAGTACCGTAATCAGTATGGTCGTTTTGCTTTTTTCATGACGTCAGGGGAATGCCTCTTTGTTTTCCCTCCAGAAAAGAAAATCAAAATTAAAAGTAGGGCTAATAATACACCATCGTGCATCGTAATTATAGTCCATATCGATTCATACTAATATGAAATATTATAATTTGGATTATGTATGCTGCACAATTGCATTGTGATCAAACTATGAGAATTCGTGTCAATATTAAGCTTAATACGTCCGTTTCGTATTCAAATCTTTTTTCATAAAATTTGCATTATGCAATTGCATTCGGATCACCATTCAACATTTTCACTCATATGAAAAACACCTTCCAACCTTGGAATTTTAAAAAGTCAGGGCCTAATTTATTTTTGGAAAACGAATGATTTATTAGAACGGTTAATGGAAAATATTTTGATTATTTATAAAAATATTTAATATAAGTTATTATCGATAATTATATAATACTTTTTATTAAAAAAAATATCGAATTCGGTGTCGACTATGCTGTTTTTGACGGTCTCCATCGTTAACAGAGACATTCTCTTGGTATTTGCTTCTTCCGACTGCTGGACATCTTTCAAGAAAGGGTTTTGCGCATCCCTCTTCATTCCTCGCGCGCGACGCCATCGGCATCCATCGAAGAAGATGCAGCTCACTGTGGAGTTCGGGTCGGTCTCTCTTCTGAGTTGCTCTCGCTTTTTTCGTGAATTTCGCCTATTTTGAACGCGATCCTTCATCGACTCTGTTTTGAGCTCTTTTCTGCGTTGCTCTCGCTTTTTTCGTGAATTTCGCCTCTTTCGAACACGATCATTCATCGACTCTGTTTTGAGCTGGTGCAAAATTTATGCACCCGCTGCTTTCCTAGCGTAATCTACAATATCTATCGGGTTTTCTTGAACGAGATTTGAGCTGCAAGAATCGATGCCCTTTGTAGAGTTGTCCGATGTTTCCAAAGTTTGAGCTCTTTTCCACCGGAGCCTTCTTTCTTGGTAATATTTGCAGGCTGTTTTGATGGGATCGTGGGGATTTTGCGTTTGGACTCACGATTTCTGGAATTTTCCGAGCTTTTCGTCTGGGTTCGGTCGAAAAATTACGCCGATCCCTAACGGTTATGTTAAGGTGGAATTAATGATGCATCTGGAGTATTGGATGATTCGTTGAGTAAGCTGCTGTACTGTTCAGGAGGAAAAGGTTCTGTTGTGGTTCCTCTCTCGAGTGTCCTGAGCAGAATATGCAGTTTCTACATTACCATTGAAATCTTGCAAGCCTTCCTGACCTTAGTTTGCTAGAGGGAGGGTCATTGCTCCTTTGGTTGATAAACTTCTGGAATTGTTAAAAATCTTGGGTCACGTTTTGATTGACATGGTTCCTTGGTGCATTTGATATGTTCTGTTGTCTTCCTTGCCTGGCAATGCTTTTGCTGGGTGGTTTTGCCACAAAGAGCCCTGTCATTCAATATGAATAAGTTTTGTAATGCCTGAATGCAGGGGGGGACTGGAACTTCTGTGTGACTCTGTGAAGATTCACAATGTCAATGTTGAAACAGCAAAAGGAGTACAACAGGTGACCTCTGATGTCAATTTGTGATGGAATAACTCTCATTTGGCTCACTATGCAAGCGGGATTTTATGGACTGTTTTATGATTGTGAGAATTGAGCATAAACTGAAATCTGTATGCTTTTTCCTCAGTTAACTATGAAGGATCTGCTTGTGTGGGTTCAGAAGAACTTGATCAAGGAGAGGCCTGAAATGTTCATCAAGGGAGACACAGTGTAAGTTTGTTGAGAGCGGCCCTTGACTTTGGCTTGGATGAGGGACATTCCGTCATTCCGAATTAATCAACTTTAGCTTTTAAAAAATTTTGTTCACTAAACAGTTTTCAGCGAACAATAATCTGGATTAGCTATATCAGATGGTAGGATTGTGGATTTTGAGGAGAACCAACAATTGAATTGATAGACAAACCACAGAATGTCTACTCCAGTTGCAGAGGACACTTGTGATTCATTGCTGTTACATCTATTCATAGGGTCACACGTAGTTTATATATTTGTGCAGGAGACCTGGTGTCCTAGTCCTTGTGAACGATTGCGACTGGGAGCTCAGCGGCCAACTGGATACCACACTGGAAGAGAAGGATGTGGTAGTTTTTATTTCAACTTTACATGGTGGTTAGTGAACGTGATTGGATGATTCTTAAATGAATTGGAGGAGAATGACTACACAATGCAGTTAATTGTACCATATATTAGAGCATTGGAGAAGAACGAATAGAGAAGAACATGAAAGTTTCTTTATTGATATGCTAGTGACTGTATTTTTTTTTTTTAGCTATTCCTCTTGTTTGACATTTACCTTTTTCTTTTGAAATCGTTGTTTGCACTTACTTGGCCCATGTCAAGAACCCCCCTTGCAACTTATGACCTGTCTTTTCCTGCTGTCGCCAGAGACTATTTGATTCGGTGAGCTGAAATGACACTTTGTGTCTTAGCTAAGGAGCAGTTGCTTTCCTTATTTGGCTCAGTCAGGATAGAAGATATTCTTTGGGACATCTAGATTCTGTCTGAACATTATGGCATGTATGTTCCTGAAAAATGGAATGTGGTAAGAATATGAAATCTCTTCCATAGGAACAGATGTTCAGCTAGAGGTATCCATAGCCTGGTTGATAATCCATCATACCAATCTGACGAGGACTACGAATTCTATCAGCAATATGACAGTCGTTCATTGTAGCTTGTCCTTAGTCTATGAAATGTGATGATTGAACGACTGAATAACGGTCCTGGCTTGCCAGCAGCTTGGATTTTGTCCACTAATGGGGACAACCGGAAGTTGAAACTCATGGGATTACAATGTCTAACACGCTAAAGCCTGTAGCGCAGGCTTGGGGTCTCTGCCCTCGCAGGGTCACTTGTCTGAGGATGATCACAAATCCCTCGGCCCATGCGATTTCATTTAATTCGTATAGAGGTTAGAATTTTCCAGGGAGATGTGCAGCGAAGTGCATCAAATTAGTGTGAACGGTTTTGAAGAACTGCAGAAGAAATGCCTGATGGAGCAAGAACAAGATTATTGCCCTAGGTCACCTTCCTTATGAAGCTTCAAGAGACAAAGGTACAGAGACATCGAGTTGGGAAATCGCAAAGATGTTCATGTTGATGAAGAAGATGCTGTCGTTTGAACGGTATGCACTTCGCACGTCGTCTTAGAAACAGAACTAGCGAAGGTAATCATGTTGAGCTAGGTGTTTGAATCTGGAAACCTGAAGAACGTTCTGGTTCGGATGAGATTGCAACGTCGCCCACTGCTGGCCACACCACAACCCGCCTGTCTGATGACCATGCCGGGACACTCATACGCTTCAATCTTCCATAAGTAAGGAAACATGCTGTGTCGACAATGAAGAGAGCTATAGGTAGATCTTTGCAATGGAAAGACACCGAAGTGTTTGAGCCGAGGGCAGTCGCAGGGCAACTCTCCCTTGGCAGATCATCCAGGCCAAAATGAAACATCGGAACATGCTATTCCCAATGCCTGCCAAGTGAAAGAGGCCCTGAGACTGTTCCCGAGCTCGTCAGACTGCGACTTGCATCGGCAAACATCATTCCCGTTCAGCTGCTACTTCGTGCGAATCACCGGAATCATTGGCAAAACGCCCATCATTTCGAACTGGACAGGTCATTCGGTATTTGATGAAGGAAATGGGGGAAGGGCAGTGGAGATTTTACGTTTCAAGAAAGGCAAGTGCGCCGGTAAGTCGGTGTGCTGAGAAGGTGGCGGAAAGAGTGCGTGAATCTATGATTGTAGTTCGTGAAAACGGTACCAACTTTCATAAAATATGAGGAAAAATGAGGCCAACTTTTGAAGAAACGGAGCGGTCATACATAAAAAAATCCAGAATGGGACCATACATGTATCTGATTTTCAACATGTGAAAGAGCTGTCATAGCGACTTTAGAGTGTATTTGATAACCATCCTGTTTTCGAAAATAATTTCTAATTAGAATTAGTTTTTTCTAATTATATTCCTAAACAAAATTCTAAGCATTTGAAGGTGTTTGATAACTGTCAAAAATTTCTATTCTCATAATTAAAATATGTTTGGTACAACCTGAAATTTTTTTTTTATGACTTAGAATTTCTTTTAATTTTTTAATAATTTATTACATTTTTTTTCTCTTTTTTCTTGGTTAGCAATTGGCTAGACTAGAGCCGACGAGGTCACTAACCTCGGGGGAGCCTTGTTGCCCTAGGTGAGATCGACCTTGCCCACCAAGGCAAGGTCGAGCCTCACCTAGCCACAATGAGGTGTTGGTGATGTCGTTGGACCTTGTTCGGTCAGTCGCAGGTCATCATTGTGATCGGTGACCAACAACTAACAACCACCTAAAAGGAAGAAGAAGAGGAAGAGAAAAAGAAAGAAAGAAAAAAGAAGAAAAGAAAATGATTTTATCTTGATTCTGGAGTTGTTCTCAAGAAAAAGAAGTAATTTTTTTTTTATTTCTTGATTTTGTTCTAAATCTACTCCTGAAAATAAAAAAGTTACCAAATGGATTTTTTTTTAATTTCTGAAAATAAAAAAATAGAATCAAACACTGTTTAGCACGTTATCAAACACGCCCTTAATGGTTAAGGCCAAGCAGGGAGTTCTCATCAATGCTCAAAATAGTTCAAGTCCTAGAGAATGATTCTTGGGTCCCCAATGCATCTTGTATAGGGATTAGTACCTTACGGTCTCGAGTGCACAGTGCATCTTGTACAGGGATTACTTTACGGTGGTGCATGCGCTCTAGATTTGAACAACTCAACAAGTAATCTTTTGCTTTCTTGCCAAGATTGAAAACGTAATCTATAATTCAAAAAATTATGAAAAGATATATGTTAATATTGTGAAGATCTCGGTGTATTGAATTATGAATGAGTCAAGGCACATGAGCCACGATATCTTGGTTAAGTCAAAAATAAAAAGTAACAGACAAGCCTTAATGGCTACAAAAGTATATTGAAATTGGAAAAAGGGAAGCAGATATAGCTTTGCATTACATGAGAATGCTTATACTAAGATACGAAAAAAATCAATTCTACAAGTAGATAAATAATGGGATACAACGTATGATACATCCAGTGGATAAACAAAAATTTGACCAGAGGTCCAAGTAAATTGTATAAAAAGTAGACTAATAACGGGCACACGGGGAAAGGGGCAAATAATTGAAGGTAACAACTTAGAGCTTTTGTTTTCCTTTCTTGAGTTTCTCTAGCTCTGCTTCAGCACCAATTAACTGTTGCCTTGGCGTGGCAATTCTTCTCTCCAGGCCTTCCACACTACTTCTAGAGGTAGAAGGTTGATAAGGAGTTAGAAAATGCTGTGAAAAAGCCTTGAGAGCATCAACTCCAGTTACCTGCAAAATCCACCTATCAATAATCAAAAGTATGTCTCGAAATGAGACGGTCATGAAATTTATTTTTTTCCTGTTCTCAAAGAGAACATATGCTTTAGAGTTTCATATGTCCAGAAAATGGTTTTGGGTTCAAAACAAAGTTGGCATGTCAATGGGTAAAGTCTCATACTAGAGCAAAAAGAGTGAAGGCAGAGCTAAAACCAAGTCAGAGATTACCAAGAAGAAGCATTATGAATATAAAGATTCAGAGTTCACCGGATCAGATGAAAGCTTTATGATGCTAGAGAATGATAGGACTATCCAAGTTTCACTGGAGGAAAGAAACCATTTTCCATTATTTTCCCAATGGTGGAGTTTCATATTGTTTGGCAATCCAATTACCTCTTCCGGTAGCAAAGGGAGCTTGGTTATGTGAAAATCATCATACAACATGCAGAACTGATCAATGTACTTCTGTTGCATCCTCATTCTAGCTTTGAGCAACTTTGACTCAGCACCTACAGGCATAACATCATCAGCCAACATCAACTCCTGCATGCATTATAGGACGGTCACATAAATTGGATACTACTAGAGGAGAGACTCGGGAATGCAAACACAGACAAAGGTGGTCAGGTCCTGGGTAAGAAGAAAAAACTTAACATAAAGGTCTGGTGCAAAACAAGGAAAAAAATGTACCTTCTACCTCGTAGAAGAAAAACATGACATTATGAAAAGATAACCCACTAGAGGTATCTATAGTCTGGTTGCAGATCTATCATACCAATCTAATAAGGACTACGTATTCTATCAGCAAATGACGGGGGAACAATAGCTAATTACATCGTTCATTGAAGCTTGTCCTTTGTCTTTCCTAAGAAATGCGATGATTGAACGACTGAATAACAGTCCCAACTCGCAAGTGGTTAGATTTTGGCCACTAATGGGGACAACTGGAAGTTGAAACTCGGGATGTTTAACATGTCTAAAGCCCATAACGCAGGCGCGGGGTCTCTGCCCTTTGTCTGAGTGTGATCACAACTCCCTCAGCCCATGCAATTTCATTTTATTCATATAGAGGGTAGAATTTTCCGGGAAGATGTGCAGTGAAGTGCATCAAATTAGTGTGAACAGTTTTGAAGAACTGCAGAAGTAATGCCTGATGGAGCAAGAACAAGATTATTGCCCTAGGTCGCCTTCCTTATGAAGCTTCAACTGATGAATACAGAGACATCGAGCTGGGAAATCGCAAAGATGTTTATGTCGATGAAGAAGAATGTCGTTTAAATGGTCATAAGAATATGCACTTTGCACGTTGTTTTGGAAACGCTATTAATGAAGGGAATCATGTTAAGCTAGGTACTTGGATCTGGAAACCTGATGAACGTCCTGGTTCGGACGGGATGGCAACCTGAAACCAGTTTCCCCACATTGGCCACTGCTGGCCACACCACAACCTCCCCCTCCGATGACCATACTGAGACACTCATACGCTTCAATCTTCCACAAGTAAGGAAACATGCTGCATCAACAATGAAGAGAACCATAGGCAGATCTTTGCCACGGAAAGACATCGACATGTTTGAGCTGAGGGCAGTCGCAGGGCAACTCTCCCTTGGCAGATCATCTAGGCCAATGTGAAGCATCGGAAGATGCTATTCCCACTGCCTGCCAAGTGAAAGAGGCCCTGAGACTGTTCCTGCGCTCGTCAGACTGTGACTTGCATCGGCTGCTACTTCACGCGACTCACCAGAATCATTGGCAAAACGCCCATCATCTTGACCTGGACAGGTCATTCGGTATTTGATGAAGCAAATGGGGGAGGGCAGTGGAGATTTTACGTCTCAAGAAAGGCAAGTGCGCCGACTGGCGTGCTGAGAAGCTGGCGGAAAGAGTGGGTGAATCTATGATTGGAGTTCTTGAAAACGTTACCAGCTTCCATAAAATATGAGGAAAAATGAGACCAGCTTTTGAAGAAACGGAGCGGTCGTACGTCGAAAAATCAAGAATGGGACCATCACGAGCAACTCGTTGTAGTCTTGTTTACGGACTGTAACTTCGCACTCGCAACAGCACAAGAGATGCATCTAATCTTGGACACGTGAAAGAGCTGTCATAGAGACTCATTGGCCAGTCCAGGCAGTGAGTTCATGGCATTGCTCAAAATGGTTCAAGCTCTAGTTGAATGATTCCCGGGTGCCCTATTACGTTACGGTTTTTTTTTTCACCTACTATCAAGAAAATTTACTTTCATCGATGAAAAATATGCATAAAAACACTTCTCATGACCAAGATCTTGCGCATGCACTCTAGATTTGAGCAACTCAACGAGTAATCTTTTGCTTTCTCACCAAGATCGGAAACATAATCTACAATTCAAAGAATTATGAAAAGATGTACATTAATATCATGAAAATTTCAGGTGTCTCGAATTATGAAGAGTCAAGGTGCATGAGCTGGGATACTTTGATTAAGTAAAAGTCAATCCAGATAAGCCTTTATAGCTACAAAAGTGCATTGAAATGGGAAAAAGGGAGGCAGATATAGCTTTGCATTACATGAGAATGCTTATACTAAGATCCAAAAAAAAATCAATTCTACAAGTAGATAAATAATGGGATACAACGGATGATACATCCAGTGGATAAACAAAAATTGACCAGAGGGCCAAGTAAATCGCATAAAAAGGAGACTGAAAAAGGGAACAGAGAGAAAGGGGCAAATAATTGAAGATAACAACTTAGACCTTTTGTTTTCCTTTCTTGAGTTTCTCTAGCTCTGCTTCAGCATCAATTAACTGTTGCCTTAGCGTGGCAATTCTTCTCTCCAGGCCTTCCACACTACCTCTAGAGGTAGAAGGTTGATAAGGTGTTATAAAATGCTGTGAAAAAGCTTTGAGAGCATCAACTCCAGTTACCTGCAAAATCCACCTATCAATAATCAAAAGCATGTCTTGAAATGAGACAGTCATGAAATTCTTTTTTCCCTGTTCCCAAAAAGAACATATGCTTTAGAGTTTCATATGTCCAGAAAATGGTTTTGGGTTCAAAACAAAGTTGGCATGTCAAATGGTAAAGTCTCATACTAAAGCAAAAAGAGTGAAGGCAGGGCTAAAATCAAGTCAGAGATTACCTAGAAGAAGAATTACGAATATAAAGATTCAGAGTTAACTGGATCAGATGAAAGCTTTATGATGCTAGAGAATAATAGGTCTACACAAGTTTCACTGGAGGAAAGAAACCATTTTCCATTATTTTCCCAATGAATGGTGAAGTTTCATATTGTTTTGCAATCCACTGACCTCTTCCGGTAGCAAAGGGAGCTTGGTTATGTGAAAATCATCATACAACATGTAGAATTGATCAATGTACTTCTGTTGCATCCTCATTCTAGCTTTGAGCAACTTTGACTCAGCACCTACAGGCACAACATCATTAGCCAACATTAACTCCTGCATGCATTATAGGAAGATCACATAAATTGGATACTGCTAGCATGCAGACCTTCTTCATCATAAAGTACTTGGTTAATGATTATATTATGAGTGTCTATCTCGAACTTGGTGAGCTCTTGCACAAGTCTCTCCGTTTCATATAGGGAAAGGAACTCGGGAATGCACACACAGACGAAGGTGGTCAGGTCCTGGGTAAGAAGAAAAACATAACATAAAGGTCTGGTGCAATACAAGGAAAAAAGAAGTCCTCCATCCTCATAAACCCATGGTAGATACTTATTGTGGAAAAACCTACTTACAGGGTCTTTAAATTGCTTGTTTACTTGTTCAATCACATCTTTCATGCCCTCGAGCTTTCCCAGAATTGCATCCTCACCAAAATCATCATCAACACCGAAAAGACGTGTCATCTGCAACATGTATCATTGTCCCATAATTATCAAAGAGTTTGCCCATGAACGGTTTCCAAGTTCATGCAGCATAATAATAATAATCATTATATCACAAGGACACTGAAAAGGGCAACTTGGTCCTGAGTTTCACCAAGCTGAAATGTTGGGAGGAAGATATTACACTGCAAGAAGACCTGCATGTTTTAAGTCTAAAGCAAAACTGGAAGGAATAAGAGAATGAAAAATGACCAATTGCAATGAATATCCCCAATCTTATGGAGTGCAGGTGATCTTTATCCTCTACATGATATTCTAAAAAGCTTACCCACAATCTCTTTCCATTAACCTTCTGCCATCGCCAATCCAGGTTTTAAATTAACAGCTGTAGCTGATGTTACACACATGTCAATGGAGACGTTATGAAGTGCCAACAACTGATAACATTAGCCTCTAAACACGAATGAGAGGCAAACCTATTGGGAGAAATCAACTGCAATCGACTGGATGCCTAAGCCATGATACTTAACAGTTAATAAGACACACACAGGGACATGCAAGGGCACATGCACAGAAAAAAAGCTGAAGATCCAATATAGCTTCTAACATTTGAGCACTGAGATACAACAAAAATCCATAAATATAAGGGCAGCTCAAGAGATAGTAAATGAAATTATACTCGATATAGAAGACCAATTCAATATTAACCAGTTCATTTGATAAGCTCATGAGTATAATCATACCTGATTCAAAAGACCACCAAATCTACTTTTCAAAGTCATCATTTTTGCAAGTCCCTTCTCCAGTGTTGAAGGAAATTGCAACAACCGTAGTGTATGACCAGTTGGAGCTGTGTCAAATACTATAACAGAATAATCCATTGTTTGCACCAATCTGCACAAATATGTTTTCCATGAAAACTCATGGACAGTACTTAAAAGGCAAAACATTTGAAAGGAATAATAAGCTTAAATAGAATGAAAAGCGTGATTCTTCGATAGTCAAAGAACTTAGTATTCACAGATGATTTAAGATGGAAAAGAGTTCCACATCTAGTCCAGCATTCATTCACCTAATCTTGACTGTCCTTGCCAACAATAACCACCCCAAGCCTATATATATACATTAAAAGCCCTACCTCCCACTAAAACAGGAAAAACTTCATTTCTTTATTATAATTCACATTGATGGCAAAGGTTACTTAATCAACACAATAAATCCACAACCTTTCTATCCAGTTCCAACTAAAGGCCCAGCATCACTTGATTGGTAGATCTTTGCGTCTACTTAAAAAGACAGGCACACAATCTAGAGTTACCTTTACTAATGTCAAACCTGGAAATCTCCAATCAATATTGAGGCAAATGTGTCAACAAAAAGAAACTAATGGAAAATCTTAATATGACCGTCTAGGAGGTTATACACCCTTTACCATCTCCCAATTAAGTTCAAATTCCACAAACACCATGTACATGTGCATGCACACATAGAGTGAGTATGAACAACAATCCAAGTCCTCCATTGTCACATGTGATAATAGGAGAAAATTGATGAGGGCATCTAAGGCACTCGTTGAACTTCATCAAAGGAGCTTTGGCAAATATAAAAGGTAAACATTGCAAGTTCCAATTTTTTCTAATGTGTGAAAATACTATACATTATTCGTTTGGCATAGCTTGAAAACATTGTACTCTATATCAGCACTCATGAACAACATTTAGAAAGCATGCTTTCTCCTTACTTCAGCATCTCCGCAAAGCTCATTGCCTCATCAATCCCAGGAATTGCATTCGCCAGCTCAGAGACTAAGCTATCCATCCCTTCAGCACTACCTAAGTCTTCTTGCTCGACGTTTGGATCCACCTCCTACAGAATAGCATACGCAATAATGATGTGTCACGGAGATGAACCGAGAGTAATGCAGGATCATATAACTTAAGTCATCCATAAAGAAGGAAAAAAGAAAATACACAAGTAAACAAAAGTGCCTTTAATTGGCAATTGTTCACCTCTTGATCTAGCGACACAGCACAGCTTTCATACATGTTAAAGAGCATATACCTGACTATCGCCTAACATTGCTTAAAATTGAAAAGTCGAACTTTTTAGCAGGCAAAACGCATTACTGGCAAGATAGAGGGAATGGCTCCTCCAAACCCAGCATAAACTACAATTCTTGTTGACGAAATACATGAGCAAAGAAAAGTGCTTTTAATTGGCAATTTTTCACCTCTTGATCTGGCGACGCAGCACAGCTTTCATACATGTTAAATAGCATATAGCTGACTATCGCCTAACATTACTTAAATCGGAAAAGTCGGAACTTTTTAGCAGGCAAAACGCATTACTGGCAAGATAGAGGAAATGGCTCCTCCAAACCCAACCTAAAGTACAATTCTTGTTGACGAAATGCAACCCAAGCAGAAATTTTTCCACCGACCCAACAGCATGAAGCCAAAATCCATAGCCTATCTGCCTATGAACAGACTAATCACTAATCTTCAATTCAATGCCAACCCAACAGCCATTGAACCGTCATCTCTCAACCTAGCCTCGCCACATGCCGTCAAAATCACGCAAAGCCCCGCACGAGAAGCAAAGAGAGGGGGGGAAGGGAACGGAGGAATCCTACCATGGCGTACAGATTCGTGAACCCATTAACCAGGGTGGGCGACTTGGTGAACCTCTGCTGGAAGGCGTCGCTGAGGTTGTGAGCCGGGTCGGTGGAGATGATCAGGACGGTGGATCGGACGCTGGCGAGCAGGATCGCGAGGATCGAGCTGCACGTGGTCTTCCCGACGCCGCCCTTGCCCCCACGAACACCCACTTCAGGGCCTCCTGCTCCAGGACGTTCCGCAACGTCCCCTCCGGCAAATCCGCCGCCATCGGAGGCCAAATTCCCGAAACACCGCCGCCGCCGCCGCGCGAATCTTAGAGAGAAAGAGAGACGTGCTGTGGCGGAGGAACAGAGCGCACGGGTCCGACCGAAGTGACGAAGCTTCTCAGGTGGAAATGATATGGACGGTTTGAGGCATTCTTTTAGCCCGGCGCATGATAGACGAGGATCCAACGTGCGCCGATCGGCCGGTGGGTGCGCAGTGCGCACCCCCGGGTCGCGTTTGTTTCCGGGTTCGGACTTGCATCGTGTCACGTGAGATTATCTCTAGCCCACTTTTTGTTTTTATTTTTTTTTTGAAGTATTTTGATTTTCTATTTGATTTTTGTTGATAAGTACCGGAAAATCAAAATATTTTTTTGTGACGTGGAAATAAAACTCAAATTTCAATAGGTGTTCGGTATAAAGGCCTACTTGTTTCGAGTATAAAAAACCATATACAATTTCGAATGTCAATATTTTTCTATTTTTGAATGGTGCTGGGTGTTTTGTTTTGATAAAAATAAAAATCTAATTGTTGAAATACTTTTTCTCTATCTAATCCCTTTTCAATTTTAAAATCAACAAGAGAAAAAAAGTTAAAAGAGATAAATATTGGAGAGTATATTTGAAATATGTCTCTTTATCCGTTTTGTGCTTTCAAATTTGACTCGATAAAAGATGAAGATTTTGAGATAACATATCGATAAACAAATATTATAAGTTGAGTTATGATTTGCACCTTAACACGTGGCAATCACGGAGGCAAAATAAAGAGTGATGTGTTGCCCAATCATAAGAACAAATGCTCTTTCAACTCCGGCTTTAAGTATATGTCACCGGACATAATTTATTTAGTTTATTAAAAATTAAGTTAGAAAGAGAAGTATATCTTATTAAATGAATAAGAGTTATATTTTGAAGTATAACTTATTTTAAATGTGAATAAGTATACAATATATCCACTAAATTTAAAATTTAATAATATTATGTGAAGGCTAGCTAATGGTATGACTTTTTTACTTAATGAACATCAAGTATAAATATTACAATAACCATAATTTTTTTAAAAAGGATGCTAAAAACCTACCTTCTTTCAAATATGCATAACGGCATTTCATTCAATTGCAGGTCCTTCTTTTGAAATCCTATTATTTCGAACTTATCATATATCCTCTAAAGCAAATATATTCAGCAAAAAATAGAAATGAACATAATTTTAGGTAAAGTCTTTGTAATTTGAGGTAAAAAAAGAAGAAAGAAGAAGAGCAGAGAGAATTTCATAATTTTTAATGTATTATTTTGTTGTTCAACATAATTTTTCAAATACTAAAATTCACATAAAATGTATCCCATAGATTAAAAAAAAAGATAATCTCTAGCTTAACTTGGCCATTCAAAGATCAAACTAAAGTTGACATTTGAAGAATATGACACCAAAATTTTGAATTCCACACACTCCAAAAAAAAAAAAATCAAATTTAAGAAGATGCTAATAACATTTGAAATTATATTTTTATTTTTTATTTTTTACAATACTTCTATTTAGCAAAACTTCAAGTTTAAACTTTCAAGCTCATATCACCATTTATAACTTTTTAAATTGGTATTTTTTATCCGCTATGAATTAGAACACCAAATACTATATATGCGAAAATACATGTAAAAGTAAATTACGAATATTACTCGTTTTTTTAGGTGGAGCGTCTTATTCAATTCATTAACATTAATGAAATCCACCGAAAAGCAATAAGACGCATCTTTGCAATCTAAGATTATAACAAAGGTTCATGCACTTAAGCACATATGAAGTCAATAAAAGAAAAACACAATTTCACCCTCGTTGTCCACACTTTTTCCTATAGTACCACCATCAACTACAGCATACCATAATCCACACAAGTGTTAAAAAATGGGATAAATGCTTTGAAATTCAAAAACTTGTCAAAAAAGTCCAATTGAGTAATAAAATGTGCAAATGATGCAATCAAGTCTTAAAATTTGTCAATTGAGGCATTTCGTTAACTTAGTCCAATTTGGCTAACAAAAAATATTGATATGGCTAAAACATGAAACATAATGCTAAAATGACGTTGGTTTGGTTCAAATTTGATTACACAGAGTGGGTGGTGAAAACTAGTTGACGAGGGCTTGGCACTCCACCATCATCGAAAAGGCCAATGAGGGTGGGGGATGGCCGACGGAGGTTGCTAGGCTTCGATTAGTGGCTAGCAATATGTTCAACTCTGGCAATAGAGAGAGAGTGAAAAAGAAGATGAGAAGTTGGAAAGATTCTTCTCTTTCTCTTTTTTAAGAAGCTTTAGGCTCATGTGAACCTGATTGCCCCATATTGCACAAGATAGATTTCACTAAGTATGATCGGCATACAGTTTTTTTCACCTCAATATGATTTGTTGATGTGGAATCTCATAATTGCACATTTGGTGCTCGGGGCATGTGCGATCTTTCAATATCAGCAAAATTAGATTAATTGAGTTAAATGATCAAAACTTAACTAGTTTGTGGAATAATATCAAGAAAATTATTCAAATTTAACCAAATTAAAGCACGATAAGTTACATAAACCATAAGAAGTTGCAAAACGGTACTTTGCAACTTTGAGACAACTTTTTCTTCTTGAAGATAGTATAAGGGAATTTCCATCAATTTCATTATGAAGAAGAAGAAAGTGCATGTTTTTTTAAATGCCAAAGTTTCCTTATATTGATTTAGAATTACATATAGAAAGAATCATTTTTATTATTATGAGAAACAAAATTTTTCTTTCAAGATAATGGGTTGCTTCTTCTTCTTTTTTGTTTATGCAATCGATTTAACTTGCAGGCATCCAAATGGTGTTCCGATCTGAATTTTTTTTTTCTTTTTTCAGAAACAAAAGCCTAAATATATACTTGTAACCAAACTTGTTGGAGAGTAGATTGATCGGGCAATCTTGTTGGAGAATTCATGATTTTTTTGGTGTGAAAAAGGACTAATATCAATTATAAAAATATATAACATCATGAATCTACCATCCCTACTTTATCACTTAATAAAATATGAAATAATTCTCTAGGAGTAATGAAAAGAATCCTTTCACTTTGAATTCCAAGTGAGAGCTTCAACCAGAAAAAAAAAAAATTCTAAGTGAAAGTTTCGTGGTTTTTTTGGTATCTTTAAACAATTATAATTGAAGATTTTATGGTAATCCACAAGAATAAATACGTGCATATGTGTATTTATATATATAATTTGTATATAATGTATAAGGATAAATATTCTTGAAGAGGCAGGTCGATTTGGCAATCTTTTCGACCTGTGATTAGGACATGATTTGAATTTCTAAATATTATGATTGCAAGAGGATAGATTGACAATCTTATCAGAGAATTTGGTATCAATTATGACATGATTTGGATTTATGGTAATTATGGCAGCAGGCAGGTCAATTAGATTAAATTGCCTAATCGATCCGTCTCTTC
Organism: Corymbia calophylla; assembly: GCA_014182845.1. Lineage (NCBI taxonomy): Eukaryota > Viridiplantae > Streptophyta > Magnoliopsida > Myrtales > Myrtaceae > Corymbia > Corymbia calophylla. The sequence continues at coordinate 12,597,878 of CM024697.1, read as the reverse complement.
GATGATATTTATCTTCATACATTGTCTAATAATAAATTTGGTTTAGCATGATACCATCTATGAAATTGCGTCAATATATGATATGCTCCGTCCTTTCAATTCAATTATGCGGTCTTAATTAGAAAGTCATGTGAAAACTCCATCTCCGTTACAAGAAAAAAGGATCATGCATTCTCAAATCTCTTCCTTATTCCTGATCCTGCAAGAAGATTGCAGCCAATGTCCCAAAGTTGAACTTCGACTTCTGCATGAAGTCTCTTGGGTCAGACTAGAGAACTAGACTAGAGAGCTAGGATGTCAAAAATCGAATTGAAACCGAACCGAATTGAAATTTCTTATATTTTTAGTTTGGTTCAAATAATCAAAAAATAACCATTAATTTTCCGATTTGATTTTGTTTTCAGTCCAATTTGGTTCGATTAATCAATTTAAATCGAAATTCTTAACAAAAATTGAACAATCAATTAAAATTAATCTTCTTTCTCACCTCTTCTTAATTTTTGTTCCAATAAGCAAGGTAAAAATAGGAAAATCAAAAAATTGAAAAACCAAACCAAATTTGTATTTGGTTTGGAATCGCACCTTATCGGTTCAATTTTCTTGAAAACCTTAACTGAACCTTACACCTCTAGAGAGCCATGAGATGGATCTAGAGGGATTAGGATTGATCGGGCTCAAGCTGTTACATGCCGACTTGACGACCACGACCAAGTACATTAAACTAATGAAGTGTCTCTTAGCCAATAGATTAATGCATGGTCTATCAGTATCCATCGTAAATTTGAGTCTTTTTTTTTGTATACGCTCAATTTCTTGCAAACGGAATTGTTTTCAGGATGGAGATCCTTTATCTTTAACAAATCCCTTCTATTGAAACGAAACTGATCTCCATAAATCAAAATCAACGTTTGTGTCCGAGAGGGAGCCCATTGGCAGCCCGTCAATATCTCAAATTAAATTTCCAACGCTTGATTATTTGTGCCGTTTATTTGCTATTTTAATTGAATATCATGCATGCTAACATATGCATGATGAATCGATTCCAATCCATTGAGCCATTGAGAGTTGACATTTGCGCAGCATCGATTTTGGCATTGCTTTTCGACATCCTAAGTTCGATCCCTGGCCATAAAAGAAAAAAAGAATCTTTTACATTGTTGTCATTTAAACAGGATTAACAAATGGATAATATCCTCGAATATCTATGTGAATAGAGTTCATGTGTTTCGATCGAATAACAAATTAATGATCAGTTGCACGGCTTGAGACTGATCAGCCCCTAGTCCCTCAAGATCCACCTCGTGGCTCTCCGGGTTTGACCCAAGAGAACACATTCTTCCTTTGAAATCGCTTTGCAGAGCTTATCTGCTCGCATAATTGCATGGCGTGCAGGATTGGGAGACTACCATAACTACTTAGGATTTGACTGAGTGCTTGAAATTCTAATCAGGTCCCAAACACCTCACGATGGGGGCAAAGGGAGTCGTCCTAGGCTGTTGCTATCGATTTTAAACAATGTTGTTCAGTCTTTGAAGATGGAACAGTCTTGTTAGTTTCATAAGCTTTAATGAAATCCATGCATCAGTTTTTAATTGGAATAAATGCATTGAAAGTCTTTAAACTTATTAGGAAGTACAATTAAGTCCTAAAACTTTGAAAAAAATACAATCGAGTCCTAAAACTTATTACAAAAGTACAATCGAATCATAAATTTTTTAAAAAGTGCGATTAAGTCCTATAATTTGTCACGAAAGTGCAGTCAAGTCTAAAAACTTGCAAAATATGAAACCAATAAAATGATTTTTTTTAGATCAATTTGATAAGTTTTAGAACTTGATTACACTTTTTGAAAGTTTTATGACTTGATTGCACTTTCATGATAATTTTTAAGACATAATTGCATTTTTTGAAAGTCTTAGAACTCAATTATACTTTTTTGATAAGTTTTAAGATTTCTAATGCATTTATCCCATTTTCAATCCTCAAGATCTATTATTCATTTGATTTGTAATATGAATGTATCAGTTCAATTCCATCTTCTTAAAGTACATGGAGTGTCATAAAGCTTATGAAGTCCATTTATCAGTTTCTTATTGAACAATTTTTATTCATACAGTAGTCAGCCTATGCAATGTTGGATTTGTTCTCATCAGGATGAGAAGAATATGCAACAACTTTGAAGTACCGTCTATTCATCATTTATTTTTGACGCCTCAATTTTATTTCACTTTTTTCGGCATTAAGACCGACAATCGTACAGAGATATTGATGTCCAAATTCCACTGTAAAATCTCTCGGAAAGGAAGAAAGGTTTACAACTTCTATGGTCTACGACTCAGTCGAGATGGATTTGCGCGAGTTGATTAGCAGAAGGCATACCAATCACTACTAATGACGAATCATGTACAAGTCCAACCATTGCTGTCAAAGAATTAATGTCTATGCAAAAATGACAGAGCCCAAAGAATGGGATTGTGGTGCAGGCAGTAGTAGTCATAGCCATCCCAGTTGCATCGGAGACGTCGTCTCCCGAGATTTAAACACCAATGTCAGTAGCTTTCGATCCTCCCTTCTATGTAGCTCTCCATCGAATGAGGAAGCTTCTCTTTTTGGCTCTTCGGAAAATCCAACGAGTTCCGAACGGTCAGTATCCCTGCGGTGTCTCCCGTGAAGAAAAGGCCTCCAGGAGCCGTCTGAAGAGTCCTGACTTCTTGTCTTGAGAATATCTTGCCCCTTTCAGTGAACCTGGAGCACGATGCACGAAGTCAGCCAAGCAGAAGGAGAGAACAGTCTTCACCGAGAGACAAGGATGTCAAAGCAATTAGGGAAATTATTTTGGACTTCCGATGGGAGCTCGTACATGCTAACAGTGCTGTCGATGCATGCACAGAGGACTGGATTACCGACTGCATCATTCATCCCTGACAGTGCAAGAACCAGTGCCAGACAATATGATATTTGCAACATCAAGATATGCTATCACATCACTTCCATGAGACTAGGAGCACGGTGAGAAACTGACAAACCATCAACAGGTGGAATATGAAGATTCATGTATTCTCCATTTAGAGCAAGCAAGCACATGGAAGGTACTTGACAGGATGGCTATATTAAAAGATTCATTTCATGTGAATGCTAATTTTAGCTGAGGAAATAAAACTGAAAGCAATAAGATGCGTCTTTGTGATCTAAGATAGTAAAACAGGTCCAAGCACTTCGCACATATGAATCAATAATAGGAACCCATAATTTCACCCTTATTGTCAACACTTTTTCCTATAGTGTCATCATCAGCCTCAACATACCATAATCCACACAAGTGCTAAAAAAAGAAACAAATAGCAAGCAACATACATGGTCCTCATGATGTGTATACGCAACTTCCAAGCTGCCTCCTTCAGTGGCAAACCAGACCTCAACTGTTTGATCCTATGAACATGATATCAAGTACTGGTCCAGCATAGAAGTGACATCACCACATCAGTGTATCCAACAAGTTCCTGAACACACTGCAGAGTGTGCAAGTCCCACATTTGCGTGGGAGAAAAGAGAAAGATGTGAGGGGTCAGGACGATACTAAAGTGAAGCGGGGCAGAAAAATACGGAGAGGACGTAGTAAACCAGCAAACGTGATGCAAAAGAAAACATAAACTACAAGGGCCAAGTCATGCCTTCCCAGGAAAAACCGATAAATACGAGAAATGTTTAAAATGTCGATCTCGAGGTGTTTGAGATTTACCATATATATGTGTTTTTGGAAAAGCTTTAGAGGGTGAAGAAAATATAAGGGCAGAGAAAAGGAGGGAGAAAGAGAGGAGGAGGAATATTTTTGTTATCGATATTCAAAAAGGGTGGAATTTACTTTTTAGTAGTGAATGCCTCGGATAAATTATCGTAAAGGAATATAAATGTTAAAAAATGAGGTCGGAAAAAGAGGATATGAGAGGGAAATCATTTTCATCATTGTTATTTTTAAAAAACGAAAATGTCGTTCTAGGTTGCACGATTGTGGACGATTTTTGCAATTTTTTAGAAATTTTTCCTTTCCTTTTTTTTTATTTTCTTTCCTTTCCTTTCTCTCTCTTTTTTTTTTTTTTTTTTTCTTTTTTTCCTTATTTTGCTAGCCTCAGCCAGCCGCCAGTGATGTCTTGCACACCTTTGCTGGCCTCTGGCAAGGCTTGGGCGAAGGTCCCCTTGCCAGACCTTCAAAGCTAATGTTCTCAAGTTTCTTCAAAACTGCAACAAAGTTGAATCAAACTGACATGTTGAACGAAAAAAACCGCATTCTTATCCGGTTAAACCACATGATTTTTGTACTGGCTTTTGTTCGTCTTTCCTAAATGGTTATGAAGTTTGTACACATTAGATGTCTCTTCCTGTTTAAGACTTTTTTCCTCTCCTTGGGTACATCAAGCATTGTTGTTTACTCTTTCATGTTGCATAACCAATAGTGAGTTCGACACAGCATAAGGCAGAGAGTATCAAACTGTCAAGATTATAGCACTTATTCCTAAACAAAGTAAAGCCATTCCTACTGAAGCTGAACAATCGGAATCACAACTATGAGAAATTCACTCGAAAAAATCCAGAGACGTAACGAAATGGCTAAAACCCATCAAATTCTATCTGTGCTTTCCCTTTGATGAGACAACAGTATTAAATCTCATAAGTGCAATGTATAAACATGTATAAACATATACTTCATCATCTTTGCTGAGATAAATAGGGCAACTTCAACTTTACTATAACTATGAAGCTACATTTATATTAGGTTTCGAGGAGCTGAATTTAGACATGAGAATAAAAAAAAAAAATCAACTGTCCGCCAATGTTATTATAAATACGACATCTTGCGGACAAGACACATCTAGAGCCAAAGCAAAACTGTGCGAACAAATCTTTATTATTTTCTTTTTCCGGATTCAAGGGCGTATGAGTGGATCAAGCTTGTTGGGTGTGGCTAGATTTGGTTCATTTTCTAGTCAATAAATTAGAATTGGTGATTGATGTATTGAAATAGTAAAGAGTACGGAGATATTGAGCAACGATTATGGGTCTGTTTCCAAGTAAATTAGATATATAGAGTATGAGGAGGTAAAAAAATGACTTGTCATTATAAGACACAGATACAACTCGTCTCATACTTAGTGTTTTTGCCATTGTAGAATTAAGATTAGTAAGAAATGTTAAACAGAATCATCGAAGACCAGCAAGCTCAAATGAGACACCAAAAAGAGAAAGTCTTCATCCTTAGCTAAATGTCATTTTCTAGATCTTTCAAGGACTAGCTTGCAAGAATGATTTAACTTTTCATGCATTCGTATTCATTATGGATCGCATTTGCATTCATTTTAATGATATCGAGAATTTTCTTTTTGAGGCTGCTTTATGGAGGATTAATTATACTTCCATTGTTTCCAAATAAGAGATTAATTTATTTGCCCAAATGCTTAATTGGCAGGATAAATAAATCTCTTGAAAGTGTTTAGTCAAAGCAAAAATATTGCATCCATAATATTAGCTTGCAATCTAAAATCTCATGATCGTATGTGAGTTGCACGTGATTTACACATGAGAGGGGATGTTGCATGTTTAAGGCAGACAGTATCAAATTGTCAAGATTACAACACTTATTCCTAAACAAAATAAAGCCATTCCTACTAAAGTTGAACAACTGGAACTACAAGAGAAATTGCTTGAAAAAATTTGGAGACTCGATGAAATGGCTGAAACCCATCAAATTCTATGTTTTCCCTTTGATAAGACAATAGTGTTCGATCACAGAAGTGCAATGTACAAACATGTGCTTCATCAGCTGCTTAACCGGACTCCCCTTAGCGATTTGACGGAAAGCTTGATGATGGGGTTGACTCTCGAACGGGCGTCGAAAAGGCTCAATTGTTGAGCTCTCGAGACAGTGCAAACAAAAAAGACTTGCTTTGTGTTTGATAAAAGCTGAGACAAATAGAGCAAATTTCAACTTTACTATAGTTATGAGGCGACCCCCATATTAGGTTTCGAGGAGCCGAATTTAGACATGAGAATAAAAAAACACAAACCGTGTGACCATGATAATACAAATATGACAGCTTGAGTACAAGACACATTCAAAGACAAAACAAAACTATGTGAACATATCTTTATTATTTTCTTTATTCGGATTCAAGGGCGTATGAGTGGATCAAGCTTGTTGGGTGTGGCTAGATTTGGTTCATTTCCTAGCCTATAAATTAGAAATGGTGATTGATTTATTGAAATAATAAAGACTACAGAGATATTAAGCAACGATTATGGGTTTTTTTCAAGGAAATAGTACAAGGAGGTAAAGAAACGACACATGTCACTATAAGACACACATACAGCTCGTCTCATACTTAGGATTCTTGCCATTGTTTAATTAAAATTGGTAAGAAATGTTAAACATGATCGTTGAATACCATCAAGCTCAAATTTGACATCAAAAAGAGAGAAAAAGTCTTCATTCCTAGCTAATGTCATTTTTCTAGATCTTTCAAGGGCTAGTTTGCAAAAATCATTTTACTTTTTATGCATTCATATTCATTATGGATTGCATTCTCATTCATTTTAATGATATCGCGAATTTTCTTTTAGGGAATATTTTAAGGAGGATAAATTATAAGAGATTAATTTATTCACCCAAATGCTTATTTAATGGGATAAATAAATTTATTGATGTAAGTGTTTATTCAAAGTAAAAATATTATATTATAATATTCCAAGCTTGGGAGCTATCTAAAGCATCATGAACTTACACGTGACTTGCACATGAGAGGGACTATTGAAGTATTCTCCCACATTGCTTGATAACCGGTCCTAAATGCTCTTTATGTTCATGAGAAATCAATTAATTTTTGTGTGATTCACTTGTGTACCCTCCAAAATTGGATTGAAAACTCTTATTTTTCTTGTTCCAACTAATCATTTGGTGAAGAACAAAAAAAAGAATGAGCGGATCTCACAGAGATATATTCCCTGATTTCTCAATCGCCACCCATGCTTCATAGCTTCCCAAACAAGGTGATAAAACCAATACGATTCCGCTTGTTCAGTCGACCTCATCTATCCCAATGAATTATACCCTGATTTCTCAATCCCCACCCATGCTTCATAGCTTCCCACATAAGTTGAAAAAACCAACATGATTCTGCTTGTTCAGGCGCCCTCATCTATCCTATGAATGAGTGGATCTCTTAGAGATCTATTCCCTGATTTCTCAATCCCCACCCATGTTCCGTAGCTTCCCAAACAAGGTGATAAAACCAACATGATTCCGCTTGTTCAGGCGTCCTCATCTATTTAAAAATACTTTAATTGGTGTCTGCCCGTAACTCAATTCACAAATTACTCATAAATCACATTGCAAACTATGGTCACGAAGCATCATTCCACAACCTATTTTGTAAACCATTTCTTGCACCTATGTTGCAGCTTTCTGAGTCATTGGTAGTTCACGGCATTGATGAGGTTTCGATGTTAAGTATGGGGATAAGAAACCTTGGCGTGTAAGTCAAATTGCCATTTTTTGGATCCGTGGAAGAGATGGGTATCGAGGTAGGTTCCTGGCACTACTCTACTATTGCCTTATACATTCTTAAGTTAGTCCACAAGTAGGGGAGAGATTCTTAATGTTTTTCTGACTCAAAAACCCGAAGAAAGATTGAATAAAAGCGTCCAAGAACAAAACATGTGGCATCTCAGATGCTAGAAGTTCAAACAAAAAACATGCATTCATCATTATTAACTTGAGAATTTAATGCCTTCATCATCTGCAGAAGTCCCCTTGAAAATCGCCAGCTTCCCCTTGTGTTCTAGTAGTTTCAAAGCTCGCATGAGGATGACGCGATCCACACCTTGAAGATCTAGCAGGAAAAAAAGAAACCCTACTTAACTTGCACAAAAAGAGTTGTTCCAATCCTAATGAGTTGCCAAACCATGATTCACTTAAGATTTCAATGATTCTGCTTCCTACCAAGACGAGAGGATTAGAGGAGAAATACTTTAAGAAGAGAGAATATCTCATGAAAGTTTGTGAATAACATATCTGCCCGCAGGACTTTGAGCAGAAAACAGCTCTTTTTTCTTTCTGTCTAAGTTGAATTCAATAGCAACGATGTTTACTTAACGTGCAAGTCTTGGAATTTTCTTTTAGAACATGCAAAAGGTACTGTACCTGTCCCCCGAGATTCAGGACCAGAACGTATTTCCTCAACCGTCGTCACAGAGTTCTCCAGCCCATAATCTTTCACCTAATCAAATAAAGGTGGTGAGTGAACTTCTTCTAACTAAATGAGCTTCAAATTGTACTGAAGCTCTAATTAACTCACAAAGTTTAATATAATATCAGCCCAGTCTTGAATGCGGTGCCAGAGAATGAGACACTTCCTATGCCCTTTGTCCAACCATTCTGCACGTCCTGCTAGATGAGGAAGGCAATTAATGGTCTCCCATACCACATGACATTACTAACTCAGTATGTAGCATTAAACCAAACATAAAACAGAAAAGAAAGAATTTATGAAGTACTCCCACCTTCAGAAACTAAGGCAACAAGGAATGCTTCCCTTGCTTCATGAGTAAGAGATCCTGCACTATCAGAGTGATAAGAGTAAAAAAACGTATGTTGTTAGGCAGGCAAAGCAATAGTGATCTCAGACCAACAACATTGTGAGAGGAACTGGGGAAGTGTGCAAACCAATGCAATAGCTAAAAAAGATTGCATGGCAAGGAAATTAATTCAGTGGAAAGAAACAGTAGACCCATCCTGACATTCACGCAAACTAAACTTCTACCCAACTATGAAATTGTTCAGGAGTGACGTAAGACCTAGTATTGTTCAGAAACATGGGCAGATGGACAAAGACAGGGATATAAACTGTGATCAACCAGTGAATTTGGGCAGACGGACGCAATGATTCCTGATTAGCATCCACATATTCCCTGTTCTGTAAGAGAAAAGGTGAAACTCTCAACACTATACACCAGGACACGGAACTTTTTGCATGATGATACCTGCTATTCAAGTACCTTCTGCTCTGACCAAAACCGAAAAAAAGTTCCTTCTGCCAGCCACCATGCTCTTGGCAAAGCACAAGGCAACACAACCCTAGGGCAGTCGCAGAATAACCAAAAGAAATACCTAACACATAAATTGCTGGAAAGGCCCTTACTCTCAATTGCAGGATTTGAAAACAGTGGAAACTCTTCTTCCAATCCAATCACAAATATCTTTTGCGTTTTACAGTAATCAAGGATAAGTTCCTTCCAGAGTTGCACTTGCTTCTCTCGTGTGTCCCTTACTGGCTGCAAGCTAAAGAAGGTACAGCCAAGTTGTGAGCCATATGAATTTTTACTATAAAATGAAAAGGAGATGAAAATCTTCGCAACGAAAATATGGATACTACCAAAACAATTGATGTCACTTGTTTTGACTAGGACAGAATGAAACAACTAAAGCAACCCTTCATATGCACCGTTGACACTTTATTTCTTTTTTGAAAATGAAAAATGTAGATGGCTCTGAGATATCTTTTGCAGCCAACTTGCATCAACAACCTTTTTCAGACAACACCTAGCAGATAAGAAAGCAGCAGACACAGATGATATGCACTGGCAGAGATGGCAGTTTGTGACATTTTTGTTTGATATGGTTTACACATTCACATGCCAAATAGAAAACCAGTTCTGCTGCAGTACACATTTGCCCTTTCAATTAAAGAAGACAGTTCAAAAGAAACTAGTTTCGGCAAACAACCACTAGTCACACCAAAGCATATATGACCTTGACTCCTAATATCTCACTAATACTTCAATGGGCACATGCAAGATACTTTAAAGATTATGACATAAGCTAAAAAAATGCTGTCTCAATGCCGATCAGAACAGAGCCAGGCAGCTGGCCCACCCAGACTGGTAGCTACTTAACCACAAAAACTAACATAATTTTCTTGTCAATGGTCATCAAAAAATCCCCACCTGCCATACCATACAATTCTTAAGGGGCTAACTTATCCCCCAGACCAATAACTTATTCTCAAAGGATCGACAATGAAAAAGCCCTGTCTTGCCTACAACTCCATTGGAAACAAAGAAACAGAGTAGTGATAGAAGCAAGGACCTAAAACAGTGCCACAGACCAAAAGCAACCCTTTCCAGGGTTGTGGCTGTAACTCATGCTGCACTTCGGCACTGATAAACTAAGCTGAAACAATGTGCTCTTTGGTTGCATATATAGAAGGGCTTAACAATGACCATTGCATATCAGAAAACTATTAACTCTTGAATATCAGGTTATTGATGCTGATTTAATGACAAGTGCATCCTAACAACTAATAGAATAACAGATACAGCAGAAACTGTCCCATCAGAAGAGGAGATGCAAGGAGTTTAAGTCATTACGTGAAATAAGGAGGGTAATTGAAGAATGGAGGTAACTTGAAATTGCCCAGAGTCTGCATCTCTTCCACTATTCAGAGAGAAAATATTTGTTGCAAAGCTGTCATCAAAGCTGACAAGAAAAAAAAAAAAGAGGATTAGCTCCAGCTATTTTTTTAAGCATCATCATTCTTAGGACATTGCATAACACAACTAATTTCAAGATTCAACTATGCATTTGGCCAGTAGGAACTGGATATTCAAATCAAATCACAAGTCTCTGTTAAAGCAATTGGTGTAGAATGACGAGACTATAAAAATTGATGAAATAATGCCGTATCTAACGGTAGAGGAACACATAAATCAAGGACAGCTTCAGGCTAAGTTACTAGATAGCATATGAATGATCCTCTCTCTCTTTCACAAAAATACTTCTTTTTATAGCTCACAACTCGCCAGCTATATCCACTATTACAAGGAGGCTCAAGAGGCTCAACTCTCAAGCAGCTCAAGTAGCTGCGATTCGATACGGACTCTATACAGCTGAGTAGAACACAAGTAAACGTAAGTCCAGTCGTGAGCAGCACATGAGGAGCTTGACTAGCTTCCACCCCTTTCCTCACATCAAAGCTCCAAGATTTCCAAAAGGCACAGGGATGCCACTGGAACCAATCAGACTCATCCCCTACGGGGAAAAGCTCATCATTTTGCAAAATGACCAGGGAACACAAAAAACCCCCGGCCCGCATACAAGTCGCCAGATTCCTCCAAGATGGTCCTAATCAATCACTGGAATTCTCCTCCTTTTCCCTCCATTCCGATCAGCGGAGGGAGGTAAAGTAGAATACCGTCACTGCCACTGACGGATGGTCCGTGCGAACCGCACAGAAGAGAGGAACCCCGCAACGCCTGTAGATTTCCTCCACAAGCCCGACACTTTCTGCATACCCACCAGCAGCAAGCTCGCACCTTCGTGGTTCTCGTCTTCCCGAATCGATTCCTCGCGCGAGCCCAAAAAAAAACCCACGACGGACTCCGTCCCGCCCGAATCAACAACCTAGGACGGAGTGATCAAGAAAAACCCGAAAGCGAGCTCGAAATGTCCCAAAATCGCCGACTACCCCCCACGCGAAACACGACGATCGAATCGAATTGACAGCGAATGACAGGGGCCGGAGCGAAGGACGGAGATAGAGTACCTGCTTCGAATCGCGCTTCAATGTCGTTCGACGAAAAAGCTCCGTCGATCCGCCTGCTCGAGCACCAAAGAAGACGGAGGAAGAAGAAGAAGAAGAATAAGAAGAGTCAAAGGAAATTCGTTGACTCTGGGACTGGGCTTGGTTTTTTGGGCCTAATTATAAAAGATTGTTGGCGGGCCCAATGGGCCCACAACTGTGACAAACAATGGGCCCAAAGGACGAAATTTGCAAAGATGATCTCTTGTGACTCCCCCTGGATATTTTGGCGCCTCGCCGCCATCCGGTCGTGAAGGCGCGTCTCGCCACCACTGCGTGAGGGTCGCGAGCCTTGTTTGTGGCCCGCGATGGTTGCGAGCCCCAGTCGAGATACCGGTGACCCTTGCCGGCCCGCGAGGGCCAGCAATGGTAGGACGCAGTGGCACCCCATCTAAAGCCTTTGGGTGGCTCTAGATTATTTCTCTTCTTCTTTTTCTTGTCCTTAGTATTTTCTATTTCTTTTTTAAGTTTGTTTTCTTCTTGTGTTTTTCTAACTCTTTCGTTTTTTTTTTTTTAAATTTAACTAATTTAATTAAGTTTCAAGGGAAAAAAAAATTAAGAATTTGGTAAAAACGACATCAATTTGGTAATTGCTTTGTGCAATGACTGCAATTGCATGAGAGGGAGAAAGTAATAATAGGAAAATCATGTCGGCGCCATGTGTTTGCCAAATCGGGCAAAACTAATAAAGTAGCTTGCATAAATACAACAAGTTTGAGGACTTTTTTATATTATTTAAAAGTTTTAAGACTTGCTTGTACATTTATGATAAGTTTTAAGATTTATAATACATTGTCATAATAGTTAATTAGGCATACACGTGTTTGTTTTGTTAATATAGAATTGGTACACAAGTTTTCATATTTTGGCTTCTTCTTCTTTTTTGAGAAAAAGGGCTATAGCCGAATTAAGATTGGAATATAATTATGTGAAGTTATTGAGTTCTTTGTGTTCCGAATATGAACTTCGTGGATTTATCAGTTGGTGCTACTAATGAGCTTGGGACATTGAGAAATCAATGTCAAAATGTGGATTAAATCTTTCCTTAATCTTTTGATCATGCTTTTAGGTCGCTATGTTGCAAAAATATGAATAACAAGAGAATAAAGAATCCTAAAAAGATAAGGATCAAGAGTTTCATATCTGGTTCATCTCCTTTGGAGTCTCTGAAAATGCTGATATCCATCTTTCAATTCCAATTAGGAAACACGGTCAAACCTAGTAGACCCATGATGAACGCCATTGTCCTGTCCTATGTCCGATAAAGAGATATGACTTAGATATCAACCCTCATGCCACTTCGATAAAAGCCTTGATTTGGGTCTTGTACATCTAAAGAGTTTCATGTTGTCGTTTGACTCTTCATCTCATGAGAGTAGGATATCGCCTTAATCTCAAGAGAGCCACAAAGTTTAATAATAACTCCACATAATGCGAAAATCTAAGTATATCAAAGATCATATTGATGTGTCCACCATTCGTGTCATCGAATTGGATGGAATCTATGTGAGCTCTACTTGTTCTCTACAAGAACACAATGATGATTACATTGAGCTCTTGCCTACCCAAATTGGCAATTGACATTGCGATTTCCCCCAATAATAAAGAATGAGGAAGACAGGACAAAGACATTCAAAAAAGGTGAACGGAGCTCCAAGTCAAAATACAGCCGCTGGAAAGAGATCCCCTCGGTCAACTTTGGCTGGAGTGCTGCATTTTATAAGTGCAACCTGACCAGAATCTTTGGCATTTCATACGGCAACAAGGGAAATCATACAAGTGTCTTATATCTTAACATTTCGTGATCCAATATGCCGAAAAAGATTAAGAACATTTTAGAGTTTGATTATTTCACGAAAAATAAATATTTTAAAAACATTTTTTGACAAATGATTATTTATATTTCTTACAAAAATAACGAATAATTTTTTTTTTCATCTTTTATGGAAATATTTAGATATAAATTATTGCGGATGATGAAAATATTTTTTATTGACTAACTATTTTAAGCAATATAAACAATTTCTTTTAAGAAAATATTTTTCAAATTACTTATTTTCTGCTAAACAAACGAACCCTTAGTATAGTTGCGATCGAATTGTAATTTGGTAATTTATACTTTAAAAAACTACAAACTATTGTTATTTTGACGGCGCGCATGAAACCCTCTTCAGAAGTTGCTCGTCTTTTTTGCCGCCGGAAATTGCTTCAGCAAATCTATATTAAACAATCATTCTGAAATAGAAAAGTGCAATGTACAAACTTGATTTTTTTTATTGCATTATCGCATTAAAGAAAATAATGGATCCATGGTCATGCCAAAATAAAGAAATCCACTTGTTTATTTCGACATAGAATTCAGAGAAAGATAGAATTCTTAGTTATTGAGTATTGACTAAGGTGAGGCCAAAAGGAGGCATATTAATTCACATGCAGAACAAGAACAGAGACATGGTTGGTGGGGGAGTGTGTATATGAGCATTAAGCACCGAAGTTCTCGTCAAAGAACCGTACCCATCAACCGTCGCCTTCGCTGACCCCATCGAGTGTGAGCAGATCTCATCTCGCAGGTGCTCTCTCTCTCTCTCTCTCTCTCTCTCTCTCTGGGTTGGGTTGTGTGTCCTGTGCACGAATGTGAAGTGGCAAAAGTTTCGTGCTTTAATTGCAGTTAGCTGCAAGGGAGTGACTTTCGCTTTGGAAAGTCCGCTTCAAGAAGTTCCGCAGAGCTACAGAGCGAGAGAGGGAGAGGAGGAGAGACGAAGGAGGAAGGGAGACAATGGCAGTGTAAGACCTCTCGAATCCCCGTTTGATTTGATCCTCGCTGTTATTTGGGTTTCTGAATTATACCCATCGGTGGACCTTGGTTGCCTTTGCTGGTTCCGCTTTGATTTGCCGATGAAAAGCTAAGAACTCGAAGAAAGATCGACTCTTGGATAGTGGGTGTTTGTCGGAAGTTGTTTCTTCTTTACCGTTGGATGGAAAGTTGGATGCTTTCTTTTGTCTGCTCCATATGATGTTTTCTTGTTTTGCTGGTCAATAGATGATATAATGTTGGAATCAACTATGTGGGCGGTAATCGTTCATAAATCACATTAGAAGCTTCATTTTCGAGGAGGAATTGATGCTTGATTCTGATATTTTGTTATGTGGTAACCAGTGTTGCTTCAGCGCCTGGGAAGGTCTTGATGACCGGTGGGTATCTTGTTTTGGAGAGACCAAATGCAGGGATTGTTCTAAGCACGAATGCTCGATTCTATGCAATCCTGAAACCTCTTTACGAAGAAATCAAACCTGACAGCTGGGCATGGGTGCGTGATTTCGCAACTCTTATCTGCTAAATTTTGATTGGTGCTGTTAGTTGCTTGAATTTGTTTTTGGAGAATAATTTTTTTGAATGAAAACTATGTGAACCTTTTGCAAGTTATTCAATTTCAATCGACAAAAATTTCCTTAATCTTTTGAGGTGCTTGAGGTTCTTGTTAACAATGCCTCAAAATTAAGGTTGTCCATTCCTGATGCACAAGTCATGGGAATCATCTACCGGAGACTCAAATTTTGCATGAAACTGCTGTTGATTTTAAAATGCTGAAGTGAATTGCCTCTCGGCCATATTAGCTAGATCTCCTGATTAGCTGATGTTGTGGAGAGAGCCTTGCTCAATATAATCTGCCACTAGACCCTCCAGCAATACTTGTAACGCAAAGGGTTTTTTAAACTTGACCAAGGTCTTTCAGGGATTTAGTAGAATCTAGCAGAGTCCATTAACTAAGATTGATTCATTCCAGTGTAAAACTCTTTTTGCATTAAGTTGAACAATTGCATCTTCTTCCAGGTATGGACAGATGTCAAGCTAACATCTCCACAGTTATCTAGACAAAGCAACTACAAGTTGTCATTGATGAATCTAACTCTCCAGACAGTCCCTTCGAGGTAGGTTTGTATCACCTTTTATACTGTTGGTGGGGAAAACTAGAGCTTTGGTTTTTTAAATAATTTGTATGATAGCAAACCATGTATAGGCATATCATTAAACAGATTGTGATCCAGCTGCTTGAAATCTCAGCGAATCCGGGAACCCATTCGTGGAACATGCTCTACAGTATGCTGTGGCAGCTGCGCATGCAAAATTTGACAAGAACAAAAAAGATGAGCTTCACAAACTTCTCTTGCAAGGTAACGTTTGATGCTCGTATGCTCGTATGCCTTAGCAGATATAAGAAGCTTGATATTTTAATAATGTGAATTATTAGTTTTGCAGGGCTTGATATTACAATTTTAGGCGGCAATGATTTCTACTCATACCGGAATCTGGTATTAAAATACATCTATGGTTGCTTTAACTTCATTTTTCTTTCATTGATGTCCCAGCAATGATTTTGCATGCTGGCAGATTGTTTTTCCTTTTAAAGTTCTGGATGAATTTTCTTTAAGCATATGATGGAAGTGAATGAGACTCTATGGCATTTGCATCCAAAAAAATGAGAATTTGGGGAACATATATGTAGATATGTTAAAGAATTTTGTTCAGAAGTTCTATTTTTGGGTTCAGTTCTCTTTTATGACTCAAGAACGTGATTGGAATCTATTCTTTTATTAGATTGAAGCTCGAGGATTACCTTTGGCACCAGAGTCATTAGCTGCTCTTCCTCCATTTGCATCAATTTCCTTCAATGCAGAGAACTCAAATGGAGAATGTAAACCAGAAGTTGCAAAAACTGGACTTGGTTCTTCTGCAGCCATGACTAGTGCTGTGGTTGCTGCTTTACTTCATTACTTTGGTGTTGTTAACCTTTCTCATGTGATGACGGATTCCTCGGACCTTGATATTGTGCATATGATCGCCCAAAGTGCTCACTGCATAGCTCAAGGGAAAGTTGGCAGTGGTTTTGATGTCAGCTCTGCTGTTTATGGGAGTCAGCGCTATGTCCGGTTTTCACCAGATGTGCTTTCTTCTGCTCAGGTACCCCTCCCTCACCTCATATTGGCCTTGCCTCCCTTATGCCAATAACCTAGAGAAAAGAGAAGATGTTGGTTCATTGGATCACCGGTGAAGGCCTACGGAGGATTAAATCACATTTGTGTTTTCAAAGTCTGACTATATTGATGTTTGGAGGATAAAGCTAGAGGATTTGCTTATTGGTTGTCATCTTCTGCAGCTGTAGAAAAGTTAGCATGGGCTTCCCAATGATTTAGCATATGAGAGATTGATTTACCAAACTTTGAGTGTCACAATTAAAAAGTTACATGAACCCTAATTTTTGAGACTATGTGTCAAGAAGAAAGTTGGCTTCCTAGTGAATAACTGCCACATTCACTTATATTTTAGGTCTATAACATGCACATAAGTATTACAATTGATTTTTAGATATCAAGGCTTATATGGGTTGATGAAGAGGTGAATGTCTCATAAAGTTCCCGCACTTAAAAAATGATGAAGTCAGTTTGTTTCTCCTTGCTTTTATTATGATTTATGCAACATAAATGGACTCTTAACATTCTGTTCTATTTGATGGCCAGGACAACTTCTTTTCCAATGCATTTCTTATTAATATGCATGGTAATGGTCTCTTAGAGACATGATTCAATTTTGCAGCTGATATATTGGATGCAGATCATAATGTCTGCATGTATGGGCTGAGTTTAGCTGGTATTGATTGCCTATAGTAGAGCAGTGTAATATTGTAATGTCTTTAACTAAACTTATTCTTGAATGGCTCTTCAGCTTCAGAGGGTTGAATAAGAGGTATTAACATCCTTAATGTTGGCTGCAATATTTCAAAGTGAATCAGAATATTTAGTTTATTCTGATTAAATGATATCCTGAATTTGGCTTTCTGAAAGTTGGACTTGCTTGTTTACGTGGGTCAACTGGGGACATGTTGTCTTACATTGATGTATCTTTGAGAACAAGGGTTGCCTGATTGTACATCCAAGGTTGGGTTGTGTATTCTACGGTCAAATTGCATTTTTTCACAAATCTCAAACTTTCTCACCGAAACACAAATTTCAAATGGAGGTAAATAGATTAGTTTGCCACTAGTCTCTGCATTACTTCTTTTTTTGTTGTTTTGGCCAAATGGTCTTTGCATTACTTGGATAGGTAATTCAAGTCTCCAAATGAATTATAACATATATATCACATGTCCATGAAGGATGTCATGTACTTCATGTTTTCATTTTGGACACATTCTTTTATTGAGTGCCAGGTTGCTGTCAAAGGAATGCCTCTAGATGATGTCATTGTTGACATCTTGAATGGAAAGTGGGACCATGAGAGGACCAAGTTCTCCTTGCCGCCATTAATGTCACTTGTAAGCATTCCTTCTCCCTTTGATGCTAATGATAGTCCAGGGCACATTAAATAGAAGATGGATAGGTGAGAAATAAATCTGCTGCCAAATGCCATATAACATTTACCAAAATTTGTTGTCCTGATTTCTTCAAAAATTTACAAGCCAATTGTAAAAATTGGTAACACTGTTGACCTGTGCTTTGGCTTCAGTTTGCCAGGCATTCGTGTTATAACCTTTTCTGTACTAATTCTTGCATTGTTAATGGAATGGGTTGTGCTGAGACTTGAAGGCATGGATAATTACCCACTGGACAGCAAGAAACATATTATGGATGTGTTTGGAAAGCTTTACCATTCACTATTTTCTTTCTATTAGTTGCTCGGAGAACCAGGTACTGGAGGATCATCCACCCTGTCCATGGTAGGAGCTGTGAAAAAGTGGCAAAAATCTGATCCCCAGAATGCCCATGAGACATGGAAAAAGTTGTCAGAATCAAATTCAACTCTGGAAAGACAATTTAACTTGTTGAGCAAATTAGCAGAGGAAAATTGGGACATATATAAACATACTATAGACAGATGCAGCCCGCTTAAGGCAGACAAGGTACTTTTCTGAGCCAGATTTCCCTCTCTTGAATTGGAATTGATGATAAATATGATCTACCTATGTGATGTTTTAAAAAAAAAATTGGTGAAAAATTGCTTCCATTATTCTTTTATTTGAATTATTGATCACTAGTCATACTTCCAGCTTCTAGAGTGTGCCCGATTTTTGTTGTATTTGGTATCTTTTATTAAGGGAAGCTTTTTTAAGGAAGAGAGTGAATTTTGTTTATGCTTTTTCTTTTGTGGATGACAAGAAAAGCTTTTATTCTTCCCTGCAATAATGACTTTCTTGTCCCTGGATGTGCTGCAATTTTGGCTGCTTTTTTGCCCTAGGGATTCAACCAATCGTGGTGCAGGATGCTTTTTCTCATAAGATTTGCAGCATTTATGGAGAGATTAGCTACAGATTAGACTGTGGTGGTATGAGGTGGTCAGTAGAGCTTTTGGAGTTTAAAATTTAGCTTGGACTAAATAGGAGAACTAGAATTATGGATCTCACCGGTATCCTGTAAATATCTTGTGTATAATGTCTGTATGGTTTGATTCGTTTTCTTCCTGGGAAGCTCTGTGGTCTCCTAAGTATTTTTGTGAGCCTTTGAAACAGAGTAGGGGTAAGGTACTTGCCTATGATAGAGCGGGTTTAACATTTCAGAACAATCTTGTGCTTTCCCCACATTTTACGGGCACTGTATTCTAGAGATACAAACTCACTTTATACAGGGATTTATCCTTGGGCAGAAGCACTTCAGTGACATCAACTTCATTGGTGTTCAAATCTCTAATATTTTGTTCTAATGCTTTTCGAAATTAAACAGATTTAGGCCATCTAGTATAAAGGGAAGGCATCTTTAGAAGGAAAATTTTTTACATTGAGTTAAGGATCTTTGTGCAGGCAACTGAGACCTCATTCTGTTGTTCAGAAGAAGAATATTTTGCACTGATTAAACCTTTTTTTGTTAAATAGATTTCTTTCTTCTATATTATTTCCTCATATCATTGGTGTTGACACGATCTGACAAACTTTACAAACAGTGGATAGAACTTGGAACAGAGCCAAGAGAAGAAGCTGTCATCAAAGCTCTGTTGGGAGCAAGAGATGCTATGCTTGGGATCAGGAATCTTATGCGGTCAATGGGTCAGGCTGCTGGTGTTCCTGTAGGTTCTCTCTGTCACTGAATATCATGTAACATAGGCAAAATCAATCATATATGCATATGTTAATATTTTCTGCTGTTGTTACTAAGATTGTGGATATGTACTTGCGTTTGGAAATTTTGGATGACACTGCAGTAATTACCTCCTCATGCGGGTAGCATATATGTGTGCTGATCATACATTGTACCATCTATACCAAAAAATAAAACCTTATAGTAGGATGTGAAACTTTTTCTGTCTCATGCATGCTTAACATTTGAAAAAGGATTTGTGGTGGCTCCAAATTGAGGATAATGGGTTTCATGCTCATTTTCCCTCATGCCCAACTCTACTATTTTGATTACTACCGTTTAAATTATCCTGCATGTATCTGAAGAAAGATGTTGCCTGTTAGATGTAATTGAATTTACTTGGTATTATTTATTCATAATTTATTGATTTTGGCTCTTCGTATGAGGAGGAATGAATGAAAACACTCCTTTTTACAATGTACTAAATATCACTGGCCCACTGTTGTAAATTTACGAACATGTTTCCCAAGAAAATTCATCATTGGATAGTTTAGATTCTTCTCCAAGAAAAAATTAAAAGATTCCTGATCTGATCCTCCGCTCATGTTTCTCGATCACTTTAAAAATTGCTTCCTTTTTTGGTTTACAGATAGAACCTGAATCGCAGACTCAGCTCTTAGATGCTACTATGGGCATGGAAGGAGTTTTGCTGGCTGGGGTTCCTGGAGCAGGCGGGTTTGATGCAATATTTGCCATTACTTTAGGAGATTCCAACCAAAATCTTGTCCAAGCATGGAGTTCGCTCAATGTATTGGCTTTATTAGTCGGGGAAGATCCTAGGGGAGTATCGTTAGAAGCGGGTGACCCAAGAACCGCAGAAATTACATCAAACGTTTCTTCTGTTCGCATTGAGTAGTCCCTCTTTTTCTTTTTCCCTTTCCTGTATGCTAAAATTACAATTGTCATTCAAAAAGTTAATGGCTATTGTGTTTCAATATCTTGGGTTAGAAGCAAGAATTGTATTTCAATGTAGAGGAATGATCTTCATGTTTAAGACAGATTTGACTGGCAGAAGAAATAAAAAAAGAAGCCTATTGTTACATCATTTCCAGGCCCATTGGTATTATCCTTCTCATCCGTACTGCTATCCGTTGTCTTGAGTTATATTTCTGCTCTAGGACAAACTAAATGGTTAGAATATGTACATCAGAATGCATCCCTTTGGATATATTGGGAAAATTGTAGTTCCAGTGATGGGCAAATGGTTCTCATTGGCCAGAGACTTCGCGTGAGCCTTCAGTTAGTGGCTATTTAGATTTCCAGCCGTTAGTATATTTGGTTGTTGGAAGAAACTTTTTTCCTCTCTTTTGTCATTTATAGAATTGAGCCTGCAGGACAAGGAAGAAGATGGTTTGCATGATGTTCTTTATGTGAATTTAAAGAATCAAGACAGCCGAAAAGGAGGCAATCTAAATGATAATTTGAACTCCCCCAGCTTGTCCTCGCTTTCACTTGACTTTGTACCTGTATTTTTCTACTTCAACCATGTCATAATGTTACATCTCCCACTAAGATCAAGAAATCATATGCTAGACGATTATGCTATTCTTAATCATGTTATTATATGTACCTGGAGATCAGAACTTCCACATCAATTGTTACTCACCAGTAGTCATTACAAGAGCACGTTCCATCTCTAAAATGGTGGAACCGGTTTCGATCCCTTACAGTAATTTCCCTTTCATATATTAATGAGATGTACTTTGTGTAAGTGTGACAATCACTACACATCCTGAGGTTTCTGGTGATCCTGATTGGAGAACCTCGAGATGTGTTTAACAAGGCAAAAGCTGTTGCTAGCTTCTGGCTGTGACCTCTCAGTCTCTGCCTCTTCTCTTCTTCCTGGACATCAAGCAACACTTGCGAGGTGTCCGGTACATACCCTTCAAATTTCAGCTGCCATTCCATCTGGTGAATCATATCGCAAATGCCATCGTGATGAGGGTACTTAACGTCTTGCGAAAAGAATCTGTATGTCTTCCTCTGCACCTCAACTGAGCTAAATCCCGGCGCCTGATAAATCCCCTCGTTGTCGCCCAACTCTGTTCTGACCCTAGAAACATCCTCCCACCTCCTGGTTCTTGCGTAAATGTATGACAGTAACAGATAGTCACCGGGATTCTTCGAGTTTGATTGGAGTAGTTCGTTGGCCGCGATTTCTCCTATTTCCAAGTTTTGATGAACTTTGCAAGCACTTAGAAGGCTCCGCCACACAACGTCATTTGGCTTCATGGGCATGTTCTTTATGAGGTCGTAGGCTTCAATAAGCAACCCGGCTCGGCCAAGCAGGTCCACCATGCAGCCGTAGTGCTGAATGGTCGGTTCAACCTCATATTCAGATTTCATCTGCTCAAAAAATTGGAGACCTTCATCTACAAGGCCACCTTGACTACAAGCGCTCAGAACTCCTACATAGATAACAGCATCTGGCTTCAGGCCTTCCCTGAGCATTTCTGAGAAAAGTTCCAGCGCCTCTCGGCCCCGACCATGCATTGCTAGACCCGAGATTGCAGCACTATAGCTTAATTGATTTTTATCTGGCATCTTCTTGAAGAGGCTCACTGCTTCTTGTATGGCCCCGCATTTAGCATACATGTTTATTAAGGAAGTCTGTACAATTACATTGAGCGAGCTTATGTTCCTCAGCAATGAAGCGTGCACACATCTTCCTAAATGCAGCGCCCCCAAGTGAGTACAAGCACAAACCACATTCACTAAAATGCTCTCTTCAGGCCTCCAGCAACCTTCATTGTTCATGTCACCAAAGAGCATTAAGCACTCGTTCCATAACCCCAAGCTAGCATTTGCTGCTATAATAGCACTCCAAGAAGAAACACTCTTCTGATCCATATTTTCAAAAACCACATTTGATAATTCTATCTTCTTGCACTTCCCATATAAGTTGATCAAACTGTTTCGCACATAAAGGTCATCATGAAGCCCAAGTTTTACTATCTGTCCATGAATTTGCATTCCCTCATCAAGTGCCCTTAACAGGGCACATGCCTTCAGCAGAGCAGGGAATGTGAAATTATCAGGCTCAATCCCTCTCTCAAGCATAGCAGCATAAACAAGTAAAGCTTCCTCATAGTTCATATCCTTAACATGCCCTTTTATCATTGTGTTGAATTCGAAAGTACCCGGTTCACATATTTGGTGAAAGATTGAGCAAGCGTATGCCATGCTTCCCCAAACCGAAAGAGCACAAGTGGCCACAAGATTGCTTGCACAGAAAGAGTTCCAGAACAATCCCCACTTCAGGATATGTGCATGTGCCTGCTTGAATTCCTCCATGTTCTTACATCTCTTCAACAGTGACAAGCACTCTCGCTCCTTCAACTGGAGATTAAACTTGGGTATCGGTTGGTGATTTCTTGGTGGAATCAAGACATGGGTGGGTTGGATATGATCTCTTGGTGGAATCAAGACACTGATGTGCTGGACTTGTGTCCTAATCATCCTGATTCATCCACATCATTGTAAAACTCAAAAGAGTTTTAATGAGAAACATCAAGGTATCAATGAAGATGCTGAAAAAAAGACACGAAGAGGAAGAAGATGGGCCCTGGCGGCCAAACTCCTGAGTCACGGTGAAAATGGCTGGTGGGTCTTGAAAGAGTGACCAAAAGAATGAACTTTAGAGTGGATTCAGATTTCAAAGTTAAAGGTCAAGTGAGCTGATATTGTCAAATGAAGTGAGAAACTTTCTTTCTTTCCCTTGTTGAGCACTATATGGAAATTATTTTCAAGATTGGGATTGGAATTTCTCATCCATGAGATTGGTGGATGATTGGAGCCATGAGATTGTGTCAGAGCCTACAAGACAAGAAGAGAATTTGTGGATAGGATAACGTTGTGGAGGGGTTGGCTCCATCAGATCCCTCCTCCCAACATCCGGACCAGTAGAATCTTGCCACATCAGCTAACGGATCCATAGTCCATCATACGGCATGAGCATGTCGCTGAGCTCCAATTTAAAGTAGGCCTCTGGCTGGAACGGATCCCAGGAAGACTCACCCCCTTAAGCACACTGGTTACTTTTTACCACAAAAATGATTGAAGCTCTTGACCCTTTCTTCTTCTGTGAGCCTTGCAATTATGTCTGCAAGATGAGACCATGGCATAACACCCACAACTTTATTATCGATTACATGCTCTCGATGCCTATGAGCTGATGCTATGTCGACTATTGGATCATGAGGGATCTCACTTGAGGCCAATGCAATCAAATGGCGGAGATCAATAGAGCTTGTGTGCAGCCCCGAGACCACGAGGCCAACTTCATAGTATTAGTGCTGAAAGAGCTTCACAGTGGATAAAATGAGTAACAACAGTTGTTACTTCTGATTAAACTTGATCATGCGCTTCCCACTTTGCTAGATTCCATCATTTGCAAAGGGTGGGCTTATGTCACAGATGGGATGGGCCTGATGGGGCTGCTCTGAGAAAAAGTGCTTTGAACGAATGGGCTTGACCAAGTGCTCTCTCGTCATGAGCTTGAACTAGTCCTGCGTGGACCCGGACTTCCATTCGTGAAAGTTTTTAGGTTCCGAAGGTGCATTTCGTTTTTTAATTGGTGCGTGAAACTGACCCGACCTAACCGTTGGGCGATATAATCTTTTGAAAGCCCGGTCAAGACTGTCGATTCGCTTTACTGGGATGAGTTTGAGTTTCTCATTCCCTTGTGAGAGATATGATTGGCACAAAGATGGTTTGGTAAATCTGCACATGTGATTCACATGATTGAGCAAGGCAATAATGAAGGCACTAGCCTTAAGGTCAACATACAATAAATCTTCTTAAGAATGTGATTACAACATGCAAGGCACCCAATATATTTATATTATTTTGCACATGTCAAGTTTGAAGTACCAAGAAAACCATGAGGGCATCACTGTCATTCTCCGCTGTGCCATGCATTGATCCATAGATTCCAAATCTGTCATGAACAATCAAAACCCCTTCCTCTTCTTCCTCCCAAGTTCTTCTGTCCTTTGCCCCATGTCTTTCTTTGAGCAGCTTTTTAGCTAGGCCGGCAGAAGGGCGTCCAGAAAAGCAACACCTCGGTCTCTTGTCCTAAATAGATGTCGGGGTTTAGATTTGAGGCGGGTTTAGTGGGAGTAGACCCCAACAACAGCAACAACAACAACAGTACCCAGTTGGAGCAAGTGAATTTGGTCAACAAGACCACCGATAGTCAAAGGAAACCTAATAAATAAAGACACAACATTAGGCCTATCATTAATAGATCAGATCTGCTATGGCCCATCAGGAGAAACCGAAAGCAATAATTCAACTGCAGCACTCACAGGGTCAGTCTCTCAAGCTTAGGTTTGGAGAGAGGACTGCAGGAGCTGTGGAGCCCAAGCACCGTTTACCAGAGTCCTACAGCAGAGCAGCCATTGGTAGCCCTTGATGCCTTGATGGGTAAAATGATCCAGCGGTCTTCGATTGATGCCGGCTTGAAGAAGTAACATTCACCTTGTGATTTTTATATCTCATCTCTCTATTTCTGGACCGCAAGTTGACCTGATGCAGATCTACTGTGGGTTTGCTGCACTGTGGCGTGGTGTTTAGGATGACTGGAATTGCTACAGCATTGTTAGGTGAATCTGTTTATACACATTATATATATATATACACATGTATATACTAAAATGAATTTACTCAATATAGGAATTTATTTTTTAGTATAGTCTCATACTTTCTAATTTGCAATTTCATCATTCTAACTCTTCAATTTGATAACTTCTTTCATAGCTTTTTTTTTAATGTAAAATTTGTCCCGAAACTTTCCATCTATTCCTTTTTCAACCAAACTTTTCATCTCATAATTTATCTTGACGATATCATTTAAATATTAGGCAATAACTTTAGATCATTAGAACTATGCAAAAAGGGGCCTTTTTGTTGATTTCTATATTTGCTATGGATCTTCTTAACACTGCACACTACTCAAACTTGATGCAAATCTTTTCAAGTTCGAGGTGAGCTTGTGTAGCTTGAGCATTTGACCGAGCCAAAGTCGAACTCTTAAAAGTACCGAAATTCCAAAAGTTGATAGAGGAAAAAGAGATAAAAAAAAAGGGAACCGAAGATCAAACGTTGTGTCTTAAGTACGTGACATAAGCATAAGAAATTGCCGGTAAGTTAAAATTATTCTAAATATAAGAATCACATAACATATATAATTTACAAAACTGACGGCATGAAAGGGGCAATTTATAAAATGCGATTGAAATCATACATGTTAGAATATGACATAGACATGGGATCCATTTATTACGATGTCCTATGTTTTACGTCGATCGATGTCCCACGATGCCCCATAGCCTATTTCCCAAGAACAAAACAATCTTTCCTTTTCTTCGTATTATCCAACGTATTACCTCTAGGAGGAAAAACCATATCTTGGTCGCGTGAGCTCGTTTTCTCTCGCTGTCCCCTTCACCTCATCATCATCACTGTTCCAATTCAACTGGTTATCTCGATAAACTCGAAAGCCGTGGATCCCACCTCCCTTCCCTCCCTCTCTCTCTCTCCTCTCTCTCTGTGTCTGTCTCTATGCGTGCGAGATGAAGCTCTGTTCTGTTCCTGTCGATTGATGGGTTTCTGAACTGAACCCACTAGCGCTCTGATAGGTCCGGTGGGGGACGTGTGCGCGGATGCGTGTGCGCTCCTTTTCTTGCACCAGCCCCATCCACCAGCTCCCCTGTGCTTGCTTTACCGAGCTCAAAAAGCTCTCACTCTCTCTCTCCTTCTCTTTCTCAGAGGAAGCTGCTTGCACAGTTGCGGAAAGCAAGAACCCGCTTCTCTATCTTTTACTAGGATTCGTGGGTTGATGTGATTTTTCGAGCTCCGATTCGCTCTCCTACTTTGTCCCTTTCCGCTCGGGTAATACCCTCTCTCTCTCTTTTCTCTCTCTCTCTAGAGTCGAAAAGCTTTCGCCTTTACTCAAAAGGGCATTTCTTTCCATGTCCCCCGCCCCTTTTCTTTTCTTGATTATTCTTTTTGGAGAGGGAGAACTCATTAGTAAGCCGAAGCATCTTTCGTTTCGAACGGCTACCGAAAATTCTCTTGTTCCGCCTTTTTCGAATGGGTCTTTGGTCCCATCTGGCTTCCGCTGTTTACGATTCTGCTCTATGTGTTGTTTTTCTCTCTTCGCTTTTTTTTGACCCAGGATTCTTTTCAACGCCTGGACTGTTCAAGAAGTTGAAAAAGATATGATCTACGCTCTCGGACATGTCAAACTTGTCGTTCTAATGACTGAATACTTTGCATCTCTGGATATTCTATGTGTTACATAGAATTTCATGCTTGGAGTCTCTAGCTGTCGTTTCTGGTATAATTTTGACTTTTTTTTTTCTCCTTTTTGAATTTGGGAAATGTCATTTTCAGGATTGAGTCCGCTGCTGCCTGGCTTTTGTTTGTGTATGTT
The DNA here is from genome assembly GCA_014182845.1 of Corymbia calophylla. Lineage (NCBI taxonomy): Eukaryota > Viridiplantae > Streptophyta > Magnoliopsida > Myrtales > Myrtaceae > Corymbia > Corymbia calophylla. Next base: position 12,570,689 of record CM024697.1, on the reverse strand, counting down.
TGTGTGCTTAGCGAAGGAGCTCATGTTGGACTGAGAAAGGTTGAAAATTTCTGGGTTTTGACGCAAGCTCCGGCGTCCAGATTCATGATTTGATTTGTTCAAATTCGAAGGCTTTCAGAACGGATGAGCTATTGCGACGGCTGGTCTGATTGCGGCTGCTGGTCTGATTGCGGCTGCTTCATGACTGTCTTGAGATTTTAGTTGCAACCCTCATCAGAAAACGCCAAACTGAGCATAAGGAAGAGTAATTTATGGCAGCTACTTTCTCCTGAATGTTTTATGACTTTGCAAGGCATTTGGTCCTTTTATTGTGGTGGTGATATCTTGTTCATGCGTAGAAATACTTTTGTTAGTTTTTCTGCTTTGGAGATCATAGTTGGGATGTGGTGTCTGGTTTAGTTTGTGGAGTAATGGACGAGAAGGAAGGAGATAACTGGAAGGATTTGGTGAGAAAGATGCTCCCACCTGGAGCCTCCCTGCCCGACGATGCTACTAATCTTGATTACTCCATTGCCATGGAGTACGAGGGTCCGCCGGTGTCTTATGAGGTTCCTCGGATTGAACCAGTTGATCTGAACCCTCAGCTGATACCTACAGCAGAACCCTTTTCGGAATTACATAAAACTGATGCTAATGCAGGGCCTCCGGTTATTGAACCAATCTCACTTCCGGTTTCTCGCATTGCCAATGTCATGAGCTGTCCTGTCCAAAGTCCGAGGGTATCAGCAAGTTCAGAATCGGTAGTTTCTGTATTGCAGCAGCCTGATTCTTCCTCAGCTTCACCTTGTGGTGGTTCTCCTCATTACGACGATGGCCCGCGGGATGAACATCCTAATCAATTAGTTAGGAGAGCACCGGTGGTAACTTTTAATACTGATGATAGATCAGAGCAGAAAGAGGCTGATGGGGAGGAGCCTAACTTTTTGGAGTATGTTGCGGTTTCAAAAGAGAGAAAGAAGAAGAAGAAGAAGAGAAAAGTATGCTACAGATGTGGAAAGGGCAAGTGGGAGACTAAGGAGTCTTGCCTTGTTTGTGGTGCTAAGTACTGCAGCAATTGTGTGCTTAGGGCAATGGGTTCGATGCCGGAAGGGCGTAAATGTGTGACTTGCATTGGTGAACTGATTGATGAGTCCAGGCGCTTCAAATTGGGTAAACATTCTAGAGTCCTATCTCGGTTGCTCAGTCCTTTGGAAGTAAAGCAGCTTATGAAAGCCGAAAAAGAATGCGCTGCGAATCAGCTCCGGCCAGAGCAGTTGATTGTGAATGGATGCCCTTTGAAGCCAGAGGAAATGGCTGAACTAATCGGGTGCCCTTTGCCTCCACGAAAGTTGAAACCAGGGAAATATTGGTATGACAAAGAATCTGGACTCTGGGGAAAGGTAAGATCAGCATTGCCGCACTAATTTGTTATGATTGTGATTTCACTTCGTTTCTTAACGTCTGAGCTCTCGGTCAGATTAGATAAATGCAATGCCAATCTCTTCACTGGCTGCATGTGTCAATTTTTCAGGAAGGAGAAAAGCCAGATAGTATCATTAGTTCAAATCTGAATTTTACAGGGAAGCTTAGGCCGGATGCAAGCAAGGGAAACACTAAAGTTTTTATAAATGGGCGAGAAATAACAAAACTTGAACTGAGGATACTTAAGGTAAACTGTTGTCAAAGTTTATTTTACGGCTTCTTTCCTGCCTATGAACATTAATCCTCAGTTTTGCAAGTATGCTGCTATTTAGTGTCCTTAAGTTTTCTGAAACCCTTGCTTCTCATGCTCGTGGAAAAGATTGCATCCTTGTGCTTTTGGTTTAATGCATTTCTTGTAGGCCTTTTCAATTGGTGCTGGAGTGCTTTGCTGCTCTTTATGATGTTGCTAACTTAAATCCATATTGCCTTTTTCTCTAATTGCTTGATGTTTTAGTTTGCAAATGTCCAATGCCCACGGGACACACATTTTTGGGTCTACGATGATGGTCGTTATGAGGAGGAAGGTCAGAACAATATCAGGGGAAACATTTGGGAAAAGGTATGTAATGTAACGTTATCTATGGAGTTCTCTTGTTTTTGTGGATTGCTTTAGAGAGTACTTGTTGAACTGATGTCGATTTGCTCTATCCTACTTAGGCATCAACAAGATTTGTCTGCACCTTGTTCTCTTTACCTGTGCCCCATGGCCAACCTCACGGATTGCGTGATGAAGCTAGCAATTATACTACTATTCCAAATTATCTGGAGAAGAAGAAGTTACAGAAGATTCTTTTACTTGGACTTCAGGGATCTGGAACAAGCACAATCTTTAAGCAGGTAAAGCTGTACCCTTTAACAAGAATGGTTTCAAAATGCTGCAATGGTGCATTTTCTCATGGATGGGGAATTCATCACTATGATTTGTCCCTGATGTGATCTCTTCTTTGCACTGACTTTCATTCATTTTGCACAGGCGAAATTTCTTTATGGAAACAAGTTCAATGAAGATGAACTGCAAGAAATTAAGTTGATGATCCAGAGCAACATGTACAGGTACCTTAGCATTTTGCTAGATGGCAGAGAGCGCTTTGAAGAAGAAGCCCTGTCTAGGATGAGAAACCAAAATTCCCACAATCAAGCAACTGAAGCAGGTAAACCACACAGTCTCCCATCAATTTTTCCCTCTATGTGCAATCTGTACTACTGAGAGAATAATCAGCTAATTCAGTCCCTTGAGAAGCAGAATGTGACTTTTACTGTTTGGGAGTTTTAATTGCAGCATTTTCTTGACTAGTATTTATTAAATTATGTTGGATGTGAGTGTCAGTGCTCTTTGGTATTGTGTAACGGGAAGAACATCCTCATATATCCATATAAGAGTTGTGGATATGCTTAATAAAGTGAACCTTTACTTTTAGGAACTCTGGTTTGTGCAAGGCCAGTTTTTTTATTCTATTGATGGGTTCTATATTGTTTTTAATCGCATTGGATACTTTTGGAAGTAGTTAAGACTGAATACATTGCAAGGATAATGTGAATTAATTGTACGACCCTTTAATCATCATTCATTGATGTACCATTATCTTGCATAATATGAGCTTAAATTTGAATTGTATAGTATCAAGTCTTGTTCCTATCTACTTAACTGAATTTCTGGTACCTGCAGACATTCTATGATAAGGGAACCTTACTTGGCACTAAAAAAAAGTTGTGATAATTATCATGTTTATACTCTCTAAAAGATACTTCCTACAGTTTGCTGCTTATGAGATATCTAGATCACATCATTTCAATCTTAGATGCAGCAAATTGCATTAACGTGTTAAGGATACATCCTCTTGCAGGTGGAAGTGTTGTGCCACTTGTAGATAGTCCCTGTGTTTATTCCATTAACCATAAGTTGAAGCATTTCTCTGACTGGCTTCTGGACATCATAGCTACTGGAGATCTTGATGCTTTCTTCCCTGCAGCAACACGTGAGTACGCTCCATTGGTTGAAGAGTTGTGGAGGGATCCCGCGATACAGGAGACATATCGGAGAAGGAACGAGCTTCATTTCCTTCCCGATGTTGCGGAGTTCTTCTTGAGCCGGGTATGCGGATACCCTTTCTACATATCCTTTCCTAGTTCAGCATTTCTTAGACAGAATAGACGAATTTTCAACAATTAGTCTTGCTTAATTTTTATTAAATTTTATTTGCTGAGAACTGGTAGTTATTCTTTTCTCTAATTAGGTTATGTTATTCTGTCCTAACGCTCAGTTATGTGTTTTGTCTGATGTTTATCAAACAATTCTGTGAAGATGCGATTCAAACTGGTGGAATGTTTACAACTTATTTTTGTGTTCTGTGTCAACATGTCGAGTTACACTGAACATTTCTTGATGTCGATAGGTTGAGAGGCTTTATCTACTGTTCATTCTATGTGGCTTTTCATGCCTGCTACCTTTCTGTTTCTGCAAATTTAGTCACAATGATTTGTTTCCTTCTAGGCTGTTGAGGTATCAAGCAATGAATATGAACCTTCAGAGCGAGATATAGTATATGCAGAAGGTGTCAGCCAAGGAAACGGTTTAGCTTTCATGGAGTTCTCATTTGATGATCGTAGCCCAATGTCCGAAACATACACGGATAATCTGGATCCTCCGCCCCAACCTATGACCAAGTAATTATATTTTACCATTCCATGTTACAATGGTTATAATTTAAAAGCACAATTGAGTCTGAGCATTTACTCTGTAGGAAAATTAGCAGACCCTTTTCTTGTTCTGGTAAAAAACAGGTCCACTTGCCACAAGTGAATTTTCAAAAGCATGTTTTTCTGAATTTATACTTCACCAAATGATTCCTCATTGGGAGGCCAAATTTCTAAGAAATTTCAAACGTGACATTTTTGATGCAGATACCAGCTCATAAGGGTAAATGCAAAGGGGATGAATGAGGGATGCAAATGGGTTGAGATGTTCGAAGATGTGCGAGTGTTGGTATTCTGTGTCGCCCTGAGTGACTATGATAAGATGTTGGTTGCTCCAGACAGCAGCGGCAGCGGTGCACTACTTAAGAACAAGATGATGCAAAGCAAGGAACTCTTTGAGACGGTTGTCAGACAGCCTTGCTTCAAGGAAACGCCCTTTGTGTTGATATTGAACAAATATGACCTTTTCGAGGATAAGGTCAACCGTGTATCATTAAGTTCCTGTGAGTGGTTTAATGATTTCAGCCCCGTGCAGCCCCACAACAATAACCAGTCATTGGCCCAACAAGCTTATTACTATGTCGCAATTAAGTTCAAAGACCTCTATGCTTCCCTCACTGGTCGTAAGCTTTTCGTGTGGCAAGCTAGAGCCAGGGATCGAGTAACTGTTGATGAGTCGTTCAAGTACATAAGAGAGGTTCTCAAGTGGGATGAGGAGAGAGACGAAAACTATTACGGCGGACAGGAGGAATCATTTTATAGTACAGACATGAGTTCTTCACAATACATCAGGCAAGAGTAATACAAGGAGTCATCTGAGGTCCAGTACAAGTGTAACATAGACATGAATTGGGAGGTAAGCGCATGAATTGATTGTGTTTCATGTTGTAAACAACACTGGTTTTGATTGACAAAAGAAAAGCAAGTTTGTCAGTCTCGACGCTCAACTTCAGGTTCTTGGTTTGTTGTAGAACATAGAGAATGGAGATCACCGAAACTGTCTTCAAGCTGGAGTTGTCAGAATGGGGCATTGCTAGTATTTCTAGTCCTTTTCTTTTCTTTTTTTTTATCTTTATCCCTTTCTTCGAAAATAGCCAATGGGAATGTATATGTTGAGGAGATTTAAGTGTATCTTTAGCTGAGGGAATTCCCCCCTTCTTTCCTTTTCTTTTCCTGGCTTCTAAAATCTTGGATCTTCTTCTTCTGTAGTTCTATCATACATAGTAGCCTGTAGTTCTTCCCTGTGCTTTTAATTCCAAATGCGAGTAATTTGCTTTTACCTTGAGACCTATCCTCTAGCTAAGTGTACATACCTTTCTTGAATCTCCACAAGGCAAAAGGGTTTTGAGCAGTTTCTACAGTACTAGATGGCTGGTATTATACCACTGAATCGGATCTGAAATTTCAAGCAGGTGTCGCCTCATTGGAAGGGTATGAATAGCTTCAAAAAGATGCTAAATAGGATAGCTAGACAACTGAAGAGGGAATGAAATTCATCGAGTTTGGGACAGGGATTGCCCTAAGGGAACAATATGGTAAGACAACAGTCGCCGATAGTGGAGGGTAACGATGGTCTCATAGACATAGCTCTCAATATAACTTTTGAGCATGCAGACACGTATAGCGGAACCCGTATATGCCCTAAGAAGCACAAGCAACGTGCGCGCATGAGAGTGAGATCTCTCGATACATCAAATTTGCAGAAACACAAATGTTCGATCATAAAGAACTCAAGGCCATGGAACATGCAGATATATCGTGGCATCATATAAGAAGCACAAGTAATGTGAGCACACGCACGTGAGAGTAAGACAATTGGCACGACAAATTTCCTGTTCATTTGAAAATTTAATGAGAAATTAATACATATGGCGCAGATCATATCAAGAATATCGAATGAGATTCTCCTTGCATATTCTGCTGTCCGTTTTTAGCAAGTAAAAATGATCGTCTTCAACCTAATAACTAAGTCTCCGATCGATTGCTGAATATATTCACCTAAAGCGCATGAGACAGCCACTTCCAATGAAAAGTGATTGAAGAAAAATTAGAGACACAGAAGGAAGCCTTAATATGGATCAAGTGCCCATCTGCCTCACACTTTCTCTTTTCTTTGACCTCATTTTGCTTTGTTGTCGGCACATTCAATCAAGGACGTCACGATTGGCGGAGAGGAAAGCAACATAAGACTACACAGTGACAAGATCAGGTGTTTCCGCTTCAACGGATGACAAAGCAGTGTGGACTTTATCCACCCAGCCATCCAACCGATCTCGCAAGGATTTAACTTGTGGAATGCCCAGAACTCTTGGTTGGACCCAGGAAATATGCACTGTTCCCTCTACTTGATCAATTACACCCTCGATAAGATGAACCTGTATTGACATAACCATAGTTAAATATAACTGAATGAACGGGCATAAAACAGTCTTTCGAAAAAAAATGAAGGGGTACGAGAAAAAGGTGCAATCCACTTGGACTTTGGGATAAACCAAAATTGAAGAGAAATGGGAAAGAACAAAAAATCTTCACCACCCATGTATCTGCAGGATCAGACCAAGGAGAAAAACAGTTCTTTTATGCTCTCTTAATTAATATTAGAGCTTCTAACCATCCATATGATTATCAATTATTCATTTTTTAATCATCTAAACTAGTAATCTACTCAGATGGAGTTCATTCTGTCTTCAAGCTTCATGTACACAGCTGCACCATAAGGCCAAGTCAAACTATAGCCAATATGCTCAAAATTAGAGAAGGATCAGATACACAGCCAGAATTAATATGAAGTCCAATCTTCATCCTATCTCATAGAATAGCCCCCCAAATAAAAATGTTCCAGAATGACGACCACCAAGAAAGAAACAAAAGAATTGGGAAGACTTACAGAAAGGCTCTTCATGAGAAGGTGCTCAACATCAGCTACACAAAGCTTTGTGCGTTCAGCAATAACACTCAGTGGAATTGTCCTATCTTCTGATGCACGACTGCAAGGATAATATTGTATACATTATGTGGGGAGGAATATATGCTCATAATGCAAAATGTGAAATAATAAGCATCACAGAAATGGAGATAGGGAAAAGAATAGAAAGCAAGACCTGAATATGATTTCCATTAAGCAGAGAATGTTGATTTTCTCCAATAGTTTTTTCTCATTTTCGACCAAACCAGGTTGTGCATTGAGAGAAGCATTGTGTACACGACATAGTTCTTGATAGCGTTGCAAATCACCAGCATTAAATGCCTCAAGAATATAGTACATCCACTCGACATTTGTTCCCAATAGGCTCTTTATCTGTCAAATTTGTTAAAATCAAGATATTAGTATGATAATAAATAAATAAATGAAACAAATAATTGCACATTGGAAAGGACCATGTAACCAAACAGCAAATTATGTTTGAAGTTGCTTCCTAGAAAATGTGTCATCAACATAATATTAATAGCTACGCAATGAACGTGTTACGAATGTGTCTCAAGCGAAACTAGGGAGAGTGTTATGTACTTGGTTAAGTTAATGAGACCTACCACTAAGTTTTTGATGCAGGAACTACTATAGACAAAAACCTTAAAGAGATTTATAACCTTTTTGGCAAAGTACTTACAATAGGATGCGATAGCAGCTCGCCGAAATTGTATATGTCGTCTCCCAGTAGTGCAGATAGAGATAAATCAAATGCCAAATCCTGAAAAATAAGGCTGTGTCAGAAACTAATTCTCATAAACCGCTATTACAGAATACTAAAATAAATAAACACATCAGTGATTCAGCATGCAGAAAAAGAGAAGAATCTGCAATCCTCCTTCTTCACTGAGGTCACTTCCAACCTCTTGATGACAACCTCAACATAAAACATTCCTGACCTTTAACTGCCACAACAGTCCTCTACAAATATTTACTTTCACCAAGCAGTTTGAGTCAGAATCTATCCACTTTGAGGACAAAGACAAAAGGAGATTGATTTTACTAGAAGTCCATTCAACCTAGTTTATGATAATAAGCATTGTGGAGCAGAGAATTTCACACAAACACACAAATTGAATTATTTGAACTGGAAGTGAGGTAGATGGCAAGGCCATGTACAGACTACATGAATTAAATGCTAATGCATAGGGTAATCATCCCATTCCACCATTTACTATTTCTCCAGCCAAGGAAACATCCAAATTTACAAGAACAAAGAGTAAAAGAATGACAGTTTCATGAAAAAACTAAACCATCATTGAGAATTGACAACCCATTCAAAGCAACTTAAATCTGAGCTTGATATACGATTGGTAACAGCTTCCTCTCTAGCAAGTAGCTTTACAGATTGTGATGTAATTGTAAACCAAGTACCTGCTTAAATGCATCCGAAAGAGATTCCACTGAGGTATATGCCAAATAGAGGAGAGCACTTTTATAGAACTCTGCATATTCCTTTCGAACTTTGTGATATTGTGATGAAATCCAATAGTAGCTGGCATATACAGATGGATCTATGTCAGTCATGCTATCAAGAGTGCTCTTTCCTTCTTCCAAAAGTTTTTTACACTCCTTTTGCTCCTCATCAAGCTTGAACATAGCTATCTGCATCTTAATGTAGACGATAGGCTCTTCCACGCGCTGCTCTCTGGTAGATAGAAGCTTCTCTATAATCCCTTCAAGATAACTAATGGAAGCTTGTTTCTCTGAATACTGCCTAGAAACTACTACAGCGAAATGAGCAAGCTTGAGGAGATTAATTTTAGTCTCAAAATCAGTGATGAAATTATGATACAACTGTATCAACAAATCACCAGCCTGAAAGTCAGCAAAAGCAAAAACAAGGGTTACAGGATGCCAGACAAGCATCAATACCAAATATAACCAATCATTAGGAAGAAAAACATTGTGCAACTAAGTAATGGCAAGATGTTAAAAGAACTCGCCAAATGGCATATGTTGCAGACATCTACCAGACAAGGATAGACCAAGAAAAAGTTAAGGCTAATAATCGAGACACGTCAACGATGCTGATGATATTACATTAGTCTGTTAAAGTCAGCCATAGTGCCCTGGGCCCCTTATATGGGAATGGACAAAACAAATCCTAGTCCACGTTTTAGAAAACTTCCTGCACTGCTAACCATTGAATCAGATATTACAAAGACTTACCTTATTCTACCGTGCAAATACCTGAAGGAGCAAGAGAGTACAGGGGAAGGGAGGAAGCAGAGACAGTGTAGGGGGCGCACCATTCCTGGTCCCAAAACCATCAATAGCTAAATTTCTTTTAGACTTACACACCCATTATATTATTCATTCCACACTTAGAAGTGGCCCTTGGGCCTTAATCATTGTCACATTTCATTTTGATCCTAGACATTGAAATTTGTAATTATATATTGTCACGTCCCTGTGCGCAAAATTCGTACATGATTCTTTAATTTCTACAGAAAACCGTATGCTCCAAAGGTTGCCTACTAATAAAAGACTGAAGATCACGTAGATTTCAACCTTTCAAAATTTTTATAGAATTAAATGTCACTATCAATCATTTTTCAGAACAGTGACATTTGCTTAAGGTGAACCTTTGACAAATGGGCTGAGTAATTTACAATCTTGTGTAGATTTTCGGTAACATACTCCTTACTTCAGGTCAGAAAGTTCAGACCTAATATTCACACTCTGAGTAAGTGTAAATTGATCACACTTATTCATCTATTACTATGAAGACAAGCCAACTTGCACTATAAATAACCATCTTATTCCAAAATAATTTATCTTCTATTGTGTTTAAACAGTGATTAACAGAAAAGTAGGCTATAATATTGTCATTAATTTTCTGTCAAACACATTCTAGTGAAAAGGGCACATTCCACTTGTATCATATTTGGCCCCTCTAAACAGATCTATTCAAGAAATCAAGCGAGGGAAGGGGAGAATCGACTACCAATCATATCAAATTATCTAGAAAAGAATCACGTGACATACTATGCAATGGCTTATAGGAGAAATGCATGGTAAGCACAAACCTTAATGGCGATCATGATCCACCACCAGGACTAGAAGTTGGATTGACTAAACAACTTAAAGTGGCCACAAGAAACATTGGGTCCGAAGCCACTAAGTTATCTATGAAGGCTTGCTTAAAATAACCCACATAGATCTCATTTTGGAGATACCCTCGCAATAAATTCCCCCTAGACTTCCTTGATTTCAGGGAACTTTAGCAGGTTACTTATTTGGTACTGTACTCTGGTTAAATACTTCCCCAAAAATCAGTCTATAATTTCCTCATGGAAACTCAGAACTGGGAACACAATCCCTTTAGTCACGAGCTTAACATCAACATTATGGAAAAACTTGCTTTGGTCGCTAGCTACCTTGTTGAAGAACTGCCATCCTAACAAACACAGACTGAAGCAAACTTAAACAGAAGGAATTCCCCTTCCTCCCTCTCTTCCCCTACCCATTTCAAATTCAAAGCGAATAAAACGCCTTTTAATTCCTTAAAACCGGCTCGGCCGCAACACAGAATTACAGCCACCTCAGTCAACGACATTCAATGAAATTCCCCGCAACCCGAAAGCATCGCAACTTGTCATATTCCATATTTCTTCAGCACCGAACCATAGGACAACAATTAAAGCACCAACTTTTCATCTCGCTAAGGGACAAAAAGGCCTCACCCACGACCCTAATCGCTAATGCCTTCAGCTGGCAAGACCGTAATTTCCCAACCGCGAGACGCCAAAAACAAAGAAACCAGGACACCAGGGCCTCCCCAAGAGGCCTCAATTCCCGATCCCGCGAGATAAGCAAAACCCAGTTCACGTAATCACGAAAGAAGATTGCCCAGAAAGAGAGAAATAGAGGGCGACCTGAGAAACGGCGAGAGCGACGAACTGCTCGAGCTTGAGAGTGAGCTGGTGCCAGAGCTTCTTCTGGTAGAGATCCGCCAGCGAGGTGTACCACTCCTCCATCTCCGGGTGCGCGCTGCGCAGCGTGTCCAGGTACTGCAACGCCGCCATGGCTGCTCTGCTCCGACACCCAACAGCTAGAGAGAGAGAGAGAGAGAGAGAGAGCGCGCGAGGGAGGAAGCTTGAGAAATCAGGAACGACCTGCCCGTCCCCTTGCCTCTTGGGGTTGTTTTTTCTTGAGGAGAAAGAAAAGTATCGTGCCGTCTCCGAGTAGGGGAAAACGGGGCCCCCGCGACCGACCCGAAATGGCTGGGCCGGGCCGGGCCGGAATGAACCCGAATGGCCCGGCCCGTGCTCGGAGCTTTTGATTATCTTTTTTTTTTTAATCTATTGTGACTTTCCATTATTTATTTGTTTGTTTCGTATATTTTACACGATGAGATAGATACGAACGTACACATTATCTGTCGTTCCCCAGTAGAAATAACATTTTAAGAAAAGCGTCTTGTAAAATAGAAGGAAAAAGAAAACGAATTCAGTCTTTTGCTCGAATGGGCTCGGACCGAATCAACCATAACCTATAAGTTGAGCGGATCTTGAGCTTAATCAATCAGGCAGGTCGGATCCCGAGCTTATAAGTCTTTGTCCTTGCTTGCATATAGTTCAAATCTGTGAAATTCCTATCCCAAGATGGGAGGGTTTAGGTAGGCCGAAGCATATCGGGCTTGAAAAGGAAATTAATTATAGCTAGCTTACCATTATAAATTATTTATAAGTAATTTTTTAGGCGGAGTCATGTTTGTGTCTCGGTCCGTGATTCTTTCGTCCCGTGACACTTGTGAGTGCAGTTTGGGATTATCGAGTGAAAAACGACTAATGCTGAGGAGGTGAATACGACTAATTCATGAGAGTGGCATCTAGACGATTAATGTTAGGAGTTATAAAATAGAAATATTATATTACTAAGGAGCGCTACAGACGAGATTGGCTTCTCGTGCACAAATTGATTTGGAGCTGATATTACTCTCCTGATGAAACCACAATAGGGCAAAATTAGTTGTGGTAAAATGATCTATTATCTCGCTTGATGAACTAGATACCTGAATTAAATTGAATATGGCACGACCTTATATAAGGAAAATCATTCGTCGTATTATTCTTTGAAATAACTATTGAACAAAGGTTGGCGTAATGGTGTCCGCTCACCAGGTGCTGCACAAACTATTCCACTGGTACGAAATTGTCGACTCGTGACAGTTGTCTAGAGCTTGATCTTGAAACCTGCGAATTCGGATCAACGGTGTGGCCACTCGGCCATCATTTTCTGACTTTTACTTTTCATGTAAGAGTTTTGAATTTTGACTCGATTAAGAATAGAATGGGGTGAGAGAGAGGAAAATTTGGTGGCGCGCGTTCAGTCAATTATTAGAAAATCCTTTCGTTAATTATTTTCTATGAACAAATTGCTTTTAAGGAATAGCAGATACAAAATTTATTATGAGCATAATGCAACAATCATAACCCTATTCACCTCCCTAATTATATATTTTCATGCTTTAAGTTTAGACCAATGTTCAACTTACACGTGAAAGAGAATATTTAAATATTTAAATATTAGAACTATATGTTTATCTAACAGTTTAAATTTTTAAAACTATTGATAGTATCTCCCAATATCTCACACTTTGTTCAATGAAGAATAAAGACGATTATTAAACTTTTGAGATCATGCAACAATTTTTAAAAGTAAAACTTATTTACTCTTTTAGCTAGATATGATGAGAAATTTTAATAATTTAGCACGAGTAGATGCACCAACTGAGATTCAACTACCTTTTTTGTATTGCATAGTGTAACAAAGTATGTCAACAAGTCACTGAGATTAACTTTCAATTAGAAAACAAACATGTTTTGCTTCGACCTTGATTCAACGTAGAGTGATCCCAAGATATGAGATCTAGGGCTATGGTAACCATGGTGAGATTAGGGCTTGAGTCAAGTGTGGCTGAGTTTGAGACTTGAGGCTTGTGCTCAATTTCAAGACTAGACAATAAGCAGTGATGTGAAGCGATGAGTAGAAGAAGAATGATGAGTGCCTTGGCATCTTCACCTAGCTTCGAGTGATGCCACACTGAGTCTTGCTGGAGGCTAACAAGGTTGAGTCTAAGCTCATCGACATTGGATTCGACCTTTTAGCCTAGACTCAACTTGTAGTGTAGACAAAAAGGACACACATGAAGGGTGGTGTGCTCAAGGATGCTTGTTGGGTCATCACGAGGCATGAGTGGGAGTTGGCGGAGGCTTGGCTAGATGTGCTTGTGTTCGGTGATCGGGGTTGGCGGTTGATTGCCGATTGTCCACAATGTGGTTGCTAGTAGGAGGTGATGGTGGCGGAGACAAAGCTACAAGTGAAATAGAGAGATTTCACATGGGGTGTTCTAAAGTGCGGCGTTTAGCATATCATTTGGGAAAGTCTTTACATAAATGCAAATGACTTTAGCCTAAAGAGTATTCATGAAAAGCAAATACTATTACATAAATTGTAATTTATAAGTGCATTCGAAAGCAATCTTAAGAGAAAAGCCATTTGGAAAAGACACATTTGAAAAATCTACTGGCATGACCATGTGTTGTGTTGGCTATCCAGTCCCAAGTAGCATACATTTTGAAGTGCAGCAATTTGTTTGGCTTAGGATCAAGCAAGAAATAGATTCGAAGGAGGTCTCTTAGGATACGTTTGGTAATATTTATATTTCCAAAATAAGTTTCTTTTCAAAATAGTTTTTTTATGTTTCTATTCCATGGAATAATTTCTTAGTAAAAGAATACGTTTGGTAACTGCACAAAATTTATATTCCTAGAATAGAAAAAGAATAAGAACGCATTTGGTATAACCCACAAATTTTTTGACATTAAATTTCTTTTAATTTTTTAATAATTTTTTTTCTTTTCTTCTTTTTTCAGCAGGAACAACTACTTAGAAGAGAAAGAAGAAGAAAAAAAAAAAAGGAAATAACTAATTCCAGAAATTGTTTTCGGGAACAAAAAGCTAATTTTTTCAATTTTTATTAATGTTTTAAATCTATATTTCGGAACAATTTTCTATTCTAGGGAATAGAAAATTTGACTGATATTACCAAACGGATTTTTGTTCTTTTTTCATTCCGATGAACAAAAGAAAAGAAAATAGAAAAACATGAACATTAACAAACGGGGCAATTGTGACAACGAAGTTGGCGCCAAGGTTGGCAATGCCACGGCCAAGCAAGAAGATGGCATAAATGAGGGCAACGCTCATAATGAGGGGCCCGATGAAAAATAGGGTGGTTGTCGCCACAATTGTCCAATGGTGGCCTACTCGATCAGACATATATTTCGCCAGCACCAACCCAAGCATTGTCAACACGCCAAGAAAACGTCGTCAAGACCTGGAGATGCAAGTCACTTACCTTCAAGTCCGTCTTTATATATACCGGAAACCCAATCACCAATGCTTGGACTGCCAAAATTTAAAAAAAAATAATGAGAAACTACACCAAAATCACTAGACTAACAGTTGGTTCCAAACTTCATGGACCGGTTTTCGCTTGACAATATCGAACAAGAGAGACTAACCATAAGCTAGCGAAAAGATGGTCAAAGAGGTCGTGAAGATGTAGATAGTGGCCCACTTGTTTAGTTGCGGCCTTGCCAAAGCATCAAAGTCCTCAATCCTTCCTTGTCTAGCAATGACAAAATAAATAAAGATTAGTTAACGGCATGTTATTTGCCTAGTAGTGACAAATGCAGCTGACGAGCAACCATCGAGTAACTGGCGTGCCACTGACGTGGTGTGCCATTTACGTGCAAGACACTAGTCCTTATCATCATTAAGCTTTCATCCTTCTCATGGCCAGCATTGGTCGAAAGCCTCTTGGGAAAACTTACCAAAGACTCCAGCATTTTTCTAAGAGGCTTTTGAGGTCGAAAGCCTTTTGGGAAATTGAATCAAACGTACTCTATACACTACACTACTTCTGCTCCTTTGTATATACACAACTATATATAAAAAATGAAATTGAGAAGAAAAAAAATCTCTCATGCCGTAGATGGATGGATAGTAGATAGATGGTCGGACGTGGAGATGGAGGCGGCGGAGAGCCTTATTTAGATGAACATGAATTGAACAGGAGGACGAGGATAGGTGAAGGACGCACTAACTTGGGTGGAAGATATCCAGCCATCCGCCCAAGTTTTGGTCGGTGTTCACAACGTCATTGTTGCATTCCTCAGCTATGCTGGCCGCTTTCTTCATCTCGGCAAGTCGGAGTGCAGCCTCATCCTCAGATTTGCAGGTCCTAGTGAGGATGGGCTTGGCGAGGCCTAGGCGGCCCCACATGACAAGCCACTCAGGCGACTCTGGCATGTAGTGAAATGTGAAAGCAAGCACAATTGGGGCAGCAGGGACTGTTCCCCCAATAAGCATCCAACGCCACACTTTCTTGATGATGACCTTAGAGAGAACAAAATTCAATATATTGCCTAATAGGGTGCCCACGCTAATACACAGCCAAACCATGGAAAGGACTTGTCACAATGCAAATTCAATGTGAAAAAAAAAAATTATGACAAAAAAATGAAAAAGATGCCACAAAATTAGGAAAAAGAAAAGAAACAAAAATAAGTGAGTACCTCGGGTATGGAGATCAAGGTGCCGCGGGAGAAGGCAAGGAGATCTCGGTCGCATAAATTAGGGCACTTGTGACAACGAAGCTGGTGCCGAGGTTGGCAATGCCACGACCAAGTAGGAAGATGGCATAAATGAGGGCAACGCTCATAATGAGGGGCCCGATGAAAAATAGGGCGGTTGCCGCCATAATTGTCCAACGGCGGCCTACTCGATCAAACATATATTTCGCCAGCACCAACCCAAGCATTGTCAACACGCCAAGAAACGCCGTCAAGACTTGGAGATGCAAGTCACTTACCTTCAGGTTCGTCTTTATGTATACCGGAAACCCGATCACCAATGCTTGGACTGCCAAAATTCTAAAAAAAAATAATGAGAAACTACACCAAAATCACTAGACTAACCGTTGGTTCCAAACTTCATGGACCGGCTTTTGCTTGACAATATCGAACAAGAGAGACTAACCATAAGCTAGTGAAAAGGTGGTCAAAGAGGTAGCGAAGACATAGATAGTGGCCCACTTGTTCAGTTGCGGCCTCGCCAAAGCATCGAAGTCCTCAATCCTTCCTTGTCTCCTTCCTTGTCTAGCAATGACAAAATAAATAAAAGATCAGCTAACGGCATGTTATTTGCCTATTAGTGACAAATGCAACTGACGAACAACCATCGAGTAATTAGCGTGCCACTGACGTGACCTTGATTCGACATCAAGTGATCCCAAGATCTGAGATCTAGGGCTATGGTAACCATGGCGAGATTAGGGCTTGAGTCGAGCGTGGCCAAGTTTGAGACTTGAGGCTCATGCTCAATTTCAAGACTAGACAATAGTAGCGACGTGAAGCAATGAGCAGAAGAAGAATGATAAGTGCATTGGCATCTTCACCTAGCTTCAAGTGATGCCACATTGAGTCTTGCTAGAGGCTAGCAAGGTTGAGTCTAAGCTCGTCGACATTGGAATCGACCTTTTTAGCCTAGACTCAACTTGTAGTGTAGACAAAAAGGACACACACACGAAGGGTAGTGTGCTCAAGGATGCTTGTTGGGTCGTCGCGAGGCACGAGTGGGGGCTGGTGGAGGCTTGGCTAGATGTGCTTGTCTTCAGTGATCGGGATTGGCGATTAATTGTCGATTGTCCACAATGTGGTTGCTAGTAGGAGGTGGTGGTGGTGGAGACAAAGCTACAAGTGAAATAGAGAGATTCCACATGGGGTGTTCTAATGTGCGATGTTTAGAAGATCATTTGGGAAAAAGTCTTTACATAAATGCAAATGACTTTAGCCTAAAAGTATTCAAGAAAAGCAAATACTATTACGTAAATTGTAAGTGCATTTGAAAGCAATCAATCTTAAGAGAGAAGCCATTTGGAAAAGACACATTTGAAAAATCTATTAGTGTGACCATGTGTTGTGTTGGCTGTCCTGTCCCGAGTAGCATACACTTCAAAGAGTAGCAATTTGTTTGACTTGGGATCAAGCAAGAAACAGATTTGAAGGAGGTCTCTTAGGATACATTTAGTAATATTTTTATTCTCGAAATAAAATTCTTTTCGATTATAGTTTTTGTTTATGTTTCTATTCCATGGAATAATTTCTTAATAAAAGAACGCGTTTGCTAACTGCACATTCCCAAAATAGAAAAAGAATAAGAATGTATTTGATACAATTCACAAATTTTTTTATGACATTAAATTTCTTTTAATTTTTTAATAATTTTTTTGATTTTTTTTTTTTCTTTTCTTTTGTTTTTGGCAGCAGTGACCGCTTAGAAGAGAAAGAAGAAGAAAAGAAAAAAAAAGGAAATAACTTATTCCAGAAATTGTTCTTGAAAACAAAAGGCTAATTTTTTCTATTTCTTATTTCTGTTTCAAATCTATTTTTTGGAACAATTTTCTATTCTTGGGAATAGAAATATTGACTGATATTACCAAACGGATTTTTACTCATTTTCCATTCCGAGGAACAAAATAATTGAAAATAGAAAAATAGGAACATTAACAAACGATGCCTTAGTTCACCCTGGATTAGTTCGTACATGCTATCTACTTCAATGTCACCATAGCAAAATTACAACTTTTCCTCATCCCCGATCAATGTTAAGAAATTGATATCTCTAGGTACACTGGTTGAAAGACTTAAGAGCACCCCCAATCTAATGATTAAACAAATGCAACCAAATTTTAATGGTCAATGTTTTGAAACGAAATATTATGTGCTCAAATAGTTTATGAATTTTGGTTTAATGTACAATATCATTTATATACTTTTAATTTATATAATGTGATTCATGAACTTAAGCTAATATGTAATGTCGTTCCCATATTTTTAATTTGTTCAATGTTCAAGGGTCTTTAAAGGATTTTTGAAATGTGCCCAAATGCGCTCCTAAAATTGTTCACCAAACACTCTTAACATTTGCTCAACGGCCTTTAAAAGCTCGAGGTACTTTGAGAATGTTTTTCGGAATGCACCCTTGGAGTCCATTTGGGGGCTGGGGATACGAAGCTGCGAGTGAGACTCAAAAAGTCCCTTTGGAGTAAAGTCAAATGCCATAACACGATATTTTGCATCGATTGAAATTTCTCGGTGCCAAAGTCTCTCTTGTCTCAATGCAAATTCGTTCTTCCAAATGCATTCTAAATACGCTCATATGCATCAATACACCTTCATGACATGCTCATGCCTAAAAACTTCATTTTATGAACAAAATTACATGTCCCCTCCACAAATCCCATCCCATTACACATTAATCACATTATTCTAAGACAAAGCACCAACCACCAATCCAGAAAACTCGAACAACATAAGCTAAATGTCCGGACCGTTTGGACTTGGTCGGGTCCAACGGGCCTAACTTTACCCACATCCGACCAAGTCGTGCCCCTTTCTCAATCCCTTCAAAGCCGACACGAAAGACTGAAACTCCGATGACTAGTCTCCCACGACTCGGTCCGAACGAAGGAACGACCCCACCATAGCTCCGCAAATGTAGCGTACAATTAGTCAAGATTGGCGACCAACTCCACTAAAAAAACCAACCGCACCCACGAACCCGACATCATCCCACCATTTCAAAATGCTCTACAGAAATCATATAAAAAGCGATTTCAAATTCGGTGGAGTCCAGCCAAGAGAGAGAGAAGAAAGCAGCTCAGTACCGTTCCTCGAAATCTCCGAAACCTTTCCCGCAGCACGAGCAAGAGACAGAGAGAGAGGAAGATGGTGCGGTGCAGGACTCTGTTGACGTGCTTCGTCCTCGCGCTCCTCGTCCTCGCCGCCTCCGCCGCCGGGGGGATCCATCACCACCACGGCCCGCCGCGGAAGCACCGCGCTGGCAGGCCGCACCCGCACCCGCACCCGCACCAGCACCAGCACCACCGGGGGTGGCAGAGGAGGCCGTGGGCGCACCACCACGAAGGGAGGCACCACGGCGCTCGGAAGCAGCAGCAGCAGCAGCACCTCGTCGAGGCGACGGCAGCGGCGGCCGGCGAGCATAAGCTGCGGGCGCCGCTGTAGCTACTTGATGTTTCCTGTCGTGTGTCTCCGGCTCGTGCTTTGCTGAACCGGATCCCCAGCTCGGTGGAATTCGAGTTCGAAATGTGATCTTTCAGTTTTTGTGTGCTTTTTTTGTAAAGCGGATTTTGATATCCAGCGGGAGGCCGGCGAGACTGCCGCCCCCCTCGGTTGTTTCATACTCGTCACAGTTTTCGGCAGATATAAATTACAAAAATTCGAAAGTTTGTGCTAGTTCTAATGGCTTTTACCATGCCTTGTAAATTCTTAGCTCGATATGGATCTTTGTATCGATCTTGCATGAGCACCGGTACCGCTTACATGGAACTTACTAGTATGTTTTTATCTTTTTCGGGAAGAAATTGCAAAGTGCCGTTCTTTGATTCACTTCTTCTAATTCGTTCCTATGATAATATGAAGAGCAATGTCACTAGAGACTTTAATTTACGAAAGTGATGCGACAAATAATAAAAGAATTTGCGCAGACGATTTTTTACTTCGAACGGGGCTTGTCCACCTTGCCCCTCCCAAGCTAGCTCGAAAGACAAAATGGGTAGGTTCTTTTCGAGGTTGGCTCCCTCAAACTAGTTGATATTCGGTTTTAAAATGTGGGTGCCAAGATTTATAGGCCCTAATGTCCTGTGCTAGACTGATTGGCATATTGGTGTGTTCGATTCAATATTTTAAGAACCCATTAAAAAATGCAAAAGTGTTCAATTTAAAGGATTTTGGGAAAACACAAATTGTGTTGGTAAAAAATCATTTTTTAAAATAAAGTAGTGTTTAGCAAAAATTTCTTTGCAAAGAGCTTTAACTATAATTTTTCTTTTTCTTTTTATTCAAAAAGGTTTAGACCATCAGTGGCCATTGGCCAATGTCACATGACATTGAGCAACCCCAGATAGCCCTTACGTGGGTCATGTGACATCACCAATTTCTTGCCAACCTTCGTTAGTTAGATCTAACCTTGTTGACCACCATCACAAAGTAGATGAATAGTGAAAATGGTGAGGGTAGTTTTAGAAAGAAAAAAATTATTTAACCCTAATTTCAATATTTTGTAAATACTAAAAATCTAAAGTTGATCTCTATTTGTAATGGGCTTTTAATTTTTTCAAGAACAGCATTTGCTCAAAAATCATTTCACATTTTTCTCTAAAGGCTTTGGAAGTTGAACCTAAAAACTGAATCAAATGCGTAGTCCATAGTTGAGTCTAATCAGCAAATCACATCCTACCGTCTAACCACACCAGGTCAAATCACTTTCTAGACCGATTTTTATTTTTCGTACTTATATGACTTTATAATTTTCTGTCCATCCCATCTATTCCTTAGTTTAATTGCAAAGAACCTTCTGTCCGTCCGTAGTAGTCAAATCCAAATAGAAACAATGAATTGAAATTTCAAATCCATGAATAATAAATTGAATCAAATTTGATAAAGTACCTAAAATTAAAATTTCTTCAGAAGACACATATGAATTAGTGGAAAAATCCCAAAATAAAAATTTTTGAGTAAGCTTCGTGGTTGAAGGCACCGATATCTGAATTTCGGGCACATCAAGCCTTACATATTTTTATGGCATCTCATTGATTTTCTTTAAAAAAAAATGATAGTAAAACTGAAAAAGAAGAAGAAACTTTCTGTGCCCTATTATAATGTTACAAATGGTAATTTATATGGTTGTCAAAATATGATCCATACTATTATATAGAGGAAATAGAGCCTCTTTTTTTTTTTTTAAGGAATGTCAATAATTTGTTTTCTTCAAGATTTCCTTAATTACTTATTTTACAATGGGCAAATGTGTAAATTAATAGTTCTATTTATCTCATTGATAAATAGACTTTATCCAAATAAAGTATTTTTAAAAACATTTTAGATCTTGAAATATTTGGTTTTTTTGCAAATACTCATAAATTTGTATCAATAATTTTTCAAAATTATTTAATTCATTAGACTTTCAATAATAAATTGGTTTTTATAAAATCGTTTAAAAATGTCATTTCTCATTATACATCCACACTACGCGTGCACACATTTGCTAGTAAATATAATATACAGCACGAAATAGATCAGAAAATAAATCCATAGATAGGTATATATACTAAATTGTGAATGTGTTGAATCGATGTGTCAATGGGGAGTCGATGAATTTATGATTAGCACTTTATATATATATTTATGTATTACTTATACCTTGAATCAAAATGAAATTGTAAGTTAGGGATAGAGAGAAACCATCGCTATTAATAATTAACTTTTTTCCCACTTTACATCTCTTTAGTATTAAAAAAATCCAAACACGCAGGTGTCATTTATTTTACACAAAATGAATAATTTGAGAAATATTTTTTAAAAATAATTATTTATGAAATAAATAAATGAAAAATATTTTTATCACTCATAAAAATATTTATCATCATTTTAAATATTTATCAAATTATTTATTTTTGGGAACAAAAGCACGGTAAATTAAAGTTTTTCTCACTAGCGTCCTCGTTCCCCCTCCAATCCATCGCCAAACCTCCACCTCATCCCCCCCCAAAAAGAGGCCACCACAGGGGAGGAAAATAGAGAAAAGGGAAACCATGACGGGGCAGAAACATAAATTAACCGAAATTTCAGGGCCAAACCGTAATTAAACCCCCTTTTTCAGCCCACATCCTCTTGTCTGTCCTTCTGTTCTGCTAAAACCTCCCTTCAATCTCAGTCTCCTCTCTCTCTGTTCCCTCTCCAATGGCGACGACACCGCGAAACGAAGCTCCGGAGCTCGCCGTCCCGAGGCTTCCCGATCGCCGCCGCGCCGCCTGCTGAAGACGACGGCGACGACGATGGAGGAAGACGGCGAAGGGTTCGAGGAGTGGGACGCCGATTTCCTGGACCAGGTCATCCAGGTCGAGGAGCGCGCCCTCTCCTCCAATCCTTCCCAAATCCATCCCCAGACACCCTCTTCTTCCCTGCCTCTTCCGCCCTCCTACTTGCCCCCTCCGCTTCGGCCCCCGCCGCAGCCGCGCCAGCCCGCGGCCTCGGCCTCCTCCTCCCTCGACTGCGTCGCTTCTGTCAGCTACTCGCCTCCCAGGGAGCTCTCTCAGAGGCCGCCGAACGGGGCCGCCAGGACCGCGTCCGCATTGCCGTCCTCCTCCCCGTCGCCCGCGTCGCGCTCCGGGAGCTTTAAGGAGCTCGAGATTGAGAGGCTAAAGGTAGGGCTTTTGAGGTGAATGCGGTCTGCATTGCTTTCGGTTGGCATGAACGGCTTATTTTTATCGTTTTTCCGTTGCCCCTTTTGGTGAGTGACGTTCCAGTTGTCTTTCGATGTAACGCAGAGAGAGCTCGGGTACGTTTCGAAGGAGATTGCCTACCGAGTAAGCTTCCCATCTGTCATTTTCTCTATGTTTGAGGCCAAGTCGTGACGTCCTTAATACTTTTCCTTCTTTTTGCTCTGGTTGATTATGTTACGTGTTAAGATGCATGTTTGCTAGAGTCTTGGAAGATGTTTTGGCTAAGGAATGTCTTTTAGTCTTGTGGTTGGATTGCTCTTGGTGTTTTCACTCTTTAAAGTTCAGGCTGATGATAATGTCGGCCAACTGGATATTAGTATGTTTCTGCAATACCATATTGGGCAACTCTGCTAACATAGTATTCAACTGGTCAATAGTTGTCTTTCCATTTTCTTGTTTGGAATACGTGTGAGGTATTCTCCTCGTGTGCCTAATTTGTTCCCGAATGAGTTGCACATTCGTGAAGATATCTGGACATTTGTCTGTTAATCTTCTATTCTCATTTTTTCTTCACTATCAGTTGGTTTTTCTGCAGTCCGACAATACCATGAGAGATTTCTTTTATTAGTTGAATAAAGGAATTTTTTTGATGAACTCTCAGGAGCCGGAACATGTTAAATTTAGGAAGGAAAGAGGCAAAAAGGGGGAGCAACTTAAATCTGTATCTTCTCATGATGGAGGGAGACTTGCTGATAATCCCAGTTCAAAGAGAATTGGCTTGTAAGTCAAACTCTTTTTCCTGGTTCCTTAGTCATTAATTGCAAGTCTGATGCTTATGAAGGAGGCAAAGGCAATGAAGGTTGGATATATGTAATTCGCTTCTAGCAGCAAGAGGAAAAGTATATGGCTTTTCGTATTACTAGCATGCGTGACCTAAAAGACAGCATGAGTTGTGTTTGGTCAAACCTATTCCTCTTAGTTTTCTTGTACTTCTTTTTCATGCTTTGATGTGATGAGCAATGTACCATGATAGCTGAGACAGTTCCTAGAGGAAGAGTCTTGTTCCTTCAGACCTACATAAGCTGGACTTCTTCATGTATTTGAATAGGAAAGCAGAGTCAACAAAAGCCATTTTTTTTATTGGTCACAGGTAGCATAAGTCAAACTACTTTGGAGTATCTGACATGCATGTATATATCTATGTTGCATGCAGTATTCCTGAATATATGCTGCAGCTTAAAATGATCTTGCGACTGCTAATGGTTATTTTTAGAATTTAGTTATCTATATCTGTCTTTCGACATCTAAAATAAATTTTTGAATGCTCTCTTCATGTCTCTTTCTTTCATTCTCTAATGATTTCACCAGACACTATCTCTACAAAGTTAAACCTCAATTAGTTGCTTCAATTATTGCCGTATGATTTATTTTCTCCACATTTAAATTGCAAACGATTTACAATTTCCAGAAATGGCATATGTATTCTTTTCCTTTTGGCCAGAACAATATATAGTCTTGTACTTTCTATAACCAGCAGAGCTTCTGAAAGATTTCATTTTAAAGACATTGTAAGCATTTGCAAACCAGATGCTTAGCAGAGAGTCTTATTTAGTTGAAATAAAACAACTCTTCACTAGGTGTGTTCTGGTGGTTGTCATGCTTGGTTGTGAGTCATGAATGAGAAGCAACACATTGACTGAGAATGAGAAGCAAACGATTAACAGAGAATGCCTTGGAGCACTTATCATGTGATGCTGGTCTAGATACGCATGCATTTTACAATTTTACTCATTCAGGACAACAGTTAACTTGGAAAAGTAAATGTTTGTTGAAGCCTTTACATGTTTAATTTTGCATATTGAGAAATATAAATTTTAAGAAGTCTGCTATGGCAGGGACAAGGGAGTGCCTACTTCAGCCAATGTCATGCTGGAAGTTGAAAATGCAAAATCGTTGAATAATCAGGCAAGGTCTCAGACTAAGATAGGTGGGCATTGATTTATGATGTTTCTTAAATTTGTCCTAAAATTCCTTCTGCAAGGTTTTCGTTCTTTGGACACAGGCTCCTGACAAATTTGTTATGCACCCTTCTCTGGCAGAATCAACCTCTAAAACCATTGGAGTTCAAACAGATGAAGCTGGTGAAACTACTGGCATTCAGTTCAATAATGATCTATATGCTCGTCGTGGTCTCTCTAGGAAGTTGCTATCTGTGTGGAGTCCTTCACTTGAACAAAATGCTGGAAGAAGTCTTCTTCCAAAGTTGTATGTTGCCTGTCATTCCCTTTTCAGATGCATGGGCATAGATGTATCCTCCAAAATCAAAATAGACTCTTTGGCAGATGGGAGCTCTACTGATTTTTCTTGGTTGTGCCATCCACATCCTCTCACTGCTTCAGAAGCTGCTAAAATGTCTAAATTTCATTCTGTTTTCACCAAGGTAGTGTAATATACCTGCACATGCTGCATTTTTGTTAAGTTGTGGGCCTATTTACATGCAAGGCCACAAGGATCAATTGGCTGTTGGAGATAGTGATTTTTTGTTGTTGTTGTTGTTGTATTCTGTTGTATATTTCTTCATATGTCGTAAGAAAATGGGAAGATGGTATAGCTATAGCTCTCACTCATCCTAAAGAAACATAAAGGTGTCAAGGTTGTATTGTGTCTTAAGTTGAGTTTCTGCATTGTCTGTTGTTTCCTCTGTTGCTTCCTTGAAAAAAAGGAAAATTCTTCTGGCAAAGATAAATTTGGGGTACTGATATTTGAGGAGGGTTGGAGGAAACATTGATGAGCTTATAAAGAAAGAAATTTAGGCTTTCTTGAGGAGAGACTCTTCGTGTGTACACTTTCTTCTCAAGTGCGAAATGATCTTGTTAAGGGCAATGGTAATATATTGAGAAGAGAAGCTTACTAAAGAGTATCTAGTCCATTGCTTGGTCATCCTCAATATTGGGCTTATAACATTTCCCCTAAGCCTCTGCAATTATTTCGAAGCCTGAATAGGCAAATAATTATCTCAGTTGTGCCTATAGAGGGAGCCACTTACCTATACAATTGCAAGTTCTTTAAAGACATGCCTGGCTTGTCCCTGCCAAATGCCTCATTTGATGAGCATATAATTTGCAATTGTTAGCCTTATCTGTGGCTTTCTCTGATATGAGCATGCTATTAGCATTTACGATTTGCCTTGAATGTTGATGTCATCTAACTGTGACGCAGGTTAGCAATGGAGTGTCCCAGTTAGAAGCCTTGATCCAACCCCTGTATGATCTTTGTTGGTTAGACAATGTAAGTTATGAAGAGTGCTTTAATGGCAAAGTTTAAATTCGTTCTTGATCTAATACTATAGTAAGAATTTACTCTTATTCAAATCTATTAGCAGATGCTGAAAGCAACAATTATTTAATAGCAGGAATGGTAATTCCAAGATAGTCATCTGCTGTAGGAGAACAAAAGTTTAAGAAGGTGCAATATGTAAAGATTGCTTGTGTTCCTTACTTACTTGTTCTGTTCCTTTTTTCATTGCTTTTCTTTTACAGAGTTGGTCTATCTGAATGCCTCCAACCCATTGTCCTATTGAGTAACTCATGGTATATATTTATGAGAACGCTATGTGTAAATGGGTGCAAAATTTTGTAAATGGGTTTTTTTGCCTAGGGGCAGTACCCCCTTGGTACCATCTTAATGAAACTTTGTTTAACATTCAAAAAGGAAAATAATTTGAATAGTTGATCTTTCATGATGTCCTTACTTATGAATCTTTGAGGGTAGAAAGTCATTCACATCCTTCAGGTCGGTGTCTGCACTTTCCTTTGTCTTTTTTTTATGCAAACACATTTTCATTTCCCACCTTAACATGCTATTCACTAGAAAGTCCCATATGTTACTTTATGCCTTCTCAGTCACAGGTTCAGTGATCTTGATTAGTTGTTTTGTCATGTATGTTGTCCCTTTGCAGCTTAGGGGTGAGAAAAGTTTCTTGATTCTTGTATATCTGTTACAATAAGGAACTTGGTTTGCTTAGGAGTTAATATCTTCTTGGCTATGCATTTTTCGGTTACCTCCTTTATTTCCCATTTTCTTTACTGCTGTAGTTGAATTTATCCCCAGATGCATATTATTAATCTATATCATGTTGGGTGGCCTTTTCTTCCTGGGTACAGCTCAATATTGTACATAGGTCCCTCTGTATACTGCACCTGATTCTGAAGCATCTATGTAGCGAGGAAAGGAAATGTGGGGAAAGGTACATAATTGATTGTTCGCATGAATTAATTTTATTTCAGTTCTCTGAATGATAGCATCTTCAATTTTTGACATCAGATGTTTGCTTGTTGTTTTCTGTCATGAAGTATTTTATCTGCCTTCATTTACATTCTTGAAGAACTTGAGCAATGACTGCCGATAAAAGCAGATTTGAGTAGAGGATAAGCACTGGAAAACTTGAAGTTTATTCATGAACACTTAATAAATGCATTTTTCTGGCATAACATTGACAAAGGTCATTTCCTTGGACATTCCTTCCTTTATTGTATCAATAGTGTTTCTGAGACACTGTTTTCTGATTCCATGCATGTTTTAAGATGGTCTCATTTTAGTAATTTGATGCAGGGTAGGATCATGTATTTTTGCTTGTACTTTTTAATATTTACTTATTCATTTAATAATCAACTCATGGAATTATTGGTCTATCTAACCTATATGTTATTTCCACAGTGAAATTGATTTATTTACTGATAAGAAAATTTGTGGTGAGAATACCGTTCGTGTACTATATGAGTGTTGACATTGAGAAAGTATCTTATGGGATGGATACACCATGTAGCTGTGATGATGTGGTGTAACCGACCAATTATGATTGCCCGTGTGATATGGATCTCATCTTATTGGTGCATGTATGTATGTGTCTAATGTTTTAATTGGTTTGTTAAACCATGTGTAACTGCTCTGTGGTGTTATCCTCATATAAAATGCCTTCTTGATGTTATGATTGGTGCCAAAGATACCATGTACTTTGGTGTTATGTTAACTCTGTTTAATTAAGCAATAACTAGATGCTTATGAGCTTTAATTTGATTTTTCCAGTGCACTCTACTCAGGGAAAATATTATAGTAGAGGGACTTCTATCCAAGAAGAGTTTTTCGTGCATACGTGAATATGGAAGTGGAATCAGTGGACACCCTCTTTCTGTGAATTGGGATGAGAGATCTCACACTGTCTATGGTTCACATGGCATAAGCTCTTCTGATCCAGAAATACAGTTGATGAAGAGTCATAGCATGCTGTTGTTCTCCTTTCAAGACTGGGTCTCTGTGTTTGAATTTATGTGTCAACTTATCCAGAAGAACACTGAAGAATTTATAAGGGTAGAGGCTGTCTCCATCATGAATTTGATTCTGCTACGGGGCAGTGCTTATGAGGACAGGGAAAAGTAAGCTCTGATTGCACCTGCCAGTTAAAATTTGAACAATTTAGGATGAGCAATTTATATACTGCCAAAGAAAAAGATGAGCGATTATTTGACTCTTTTTTAAACTAGACTTAATTGACTTCTATTTATCAGGTTCGGATGTCCACTGGTTCTTGAAAGCATTTCGACACTTCTAAAGAAGGAATCTGGATTATGTGTCCAAGAGCAAGCATTACATCTGCTGTTCCTTCTATTAAATAGTATGTAAAGTTTATGTGAACTTTTCCTTTTGAATTTCATTCTATGAGCATAGTTTGCTGGGACTTAAGAGATCAGATTGAGGTTAATTAGCAATGTTGCCTTATCCATGGACCTTGAAAATGGGCCTTGGTAGGTGTTTTTCTTGCTAGCATAAGCTCATAATCCTTACAATTTAAGTTTCTAATATTATCTGTAGGTCCAAAAATCTTGGAGACTTTCTTCTGCGGTTTTAAAAATAGGGAATGTGCTTCCTCTATGGATGGCAACGAGGACAAAAACGTGACAATTTTTCGAGGATCTGATGTCATTCTCAAGGGCTTGGCAGATTGTGTATCTTCCGGGGGAAGTGGCATACAAGTAAGGATTGTTCTTCAGGTGTTCTTGTGTTCTACAGTTGCTTTGATATAAATTGAGATCATATGATAGTCAGCCCAGCTTATTTCTTGTTTTTGTCAATATATATTTTGAGTTAGCATTTCTACATATGATAGTGTGAACACAATCATCTCTTCATTGGAATGCCACTTAATGACCATGTGTAGGACTTGAAGCTTCAAAGAAGAGCAACAATTCTTCTGGCATTTTTAGCCTCATCTGGAACAACTGGCTTTGAAATCCTTATGAATCACAAGCTATCCAATGGAGCGAATTTCCTTATGTTGATTTTGCAAGCTTTGATATCAGAGATGGATGTGGAAGCAGGAGGCCCTACTGAGGCACCAGATATCATGAAAGAGAGGTAGTTGATTATGACCAGCATCTTGATATCTTTTTGGCTTCTACTTCTTCCTTTGCACGTAGCTTGACTTATTAGTTGGTTTGTAGCAATTCCCTGAAGAATATACCAAAGATGATATTTGTTGTGAGACATTGCTACTTCAATTTCCTTGCCTCTTTAGTTTGATCTTTAGGGCCTCTTTCCTGAATTCTCCAAAAGCCAGTAAGAATTATTTTATTGAAAATTTTTTTGGGGGAAGGTGACTAGTCCCGCTGCATGCCAGTACAAGAATGATGTATTTCTGTAAGTGGCTTCACTACTGTAGTTTGTGCCATGACAAAACTAACTAAAGATACTGCAAGGTTCTACAGTTTAAACACAGTATGCTGGATGAAGTACTCTTCCTTTTAGTTCTTCTTTATTGGATGATTCATTTGTTAGATAGCTAAATTTAACACCTTGGTCATATGGTATTGCTATTATCTGTGAAATTTGAAGGTGCTTGTGCTTGCATTTGTTTTCAGCATATTCTTGAAATTCCAGTTGATTATCAGTCCTATAATATCCCTATGGAGGTCTTCGCTGTTGACCTTGGCTCAATTTGTTTTGCGGAAAATGAATGATTTGGAAAATATTTTCCAAAAAATAGTTGCTTGTATCGCTTAAAATAATGATGACAACTTATGTCTCAACATGGTCATGGGTTATGAAGATATTTTTGTCTATTCTTTGTTATGAGCAATACAAGTGATCATTTTTTGGAAAATGTTTTCCAAATCATTCATTTTCCATGAAACAAGCGGAGCCTTGGTTTCTCTTGCCTTCCTTTCTCGTGCACTAACTTGTACTATTTCTCAGGAGCTTACTGATGCGGGAAGCTTTGATATTTCTCAACCGACTTGTGTCCAACCCTGCGTATTCTGCTGCTAGCTTACAAATGTTGACAAACAGCCGAGATATGGCCAGCTTGACCATTAACGTAGCAAACCGGATGTCCCAAAGAAGGATTATGCAGCTAGACAGTATGCATAGGCAGATGAGGGAATCTGAGGTCGTTGAATTGGGAAGAGCATTTAAACGAAGAGTTTATGCTTATTTAGGTGATCATGTATCATAAGAGCCCTTGAATAACCAAGTGTTATGAAAATTTTGATGGCATCAGCATTTATTGAAGCCAGCTGAAAAACTGAGCAAGCAAGGGCCCCTGCTCACCTTTTTGGGATGATGGATGCATTAGATGCGGATTTTTGGCACTCTTCAATGGAGCATAATCAAGGCGAACAATTTTGGCGCTGAGAGGATTTTTACCCTGAAACTGCCGAAGTGAAAGCTGAGGTTTTGGGTAGGTTCAAGATTCCAGCTTTTGTTCATGTGCTCCGAAGGGTGTGGCTGATCGGTTTATGTAATTTGGCTACTATAGAAGCTGTCGGAAATGTAATTATCCCCGACAATGTAATGGAGAACATTTTTTGGCATGGCAGAAAGATTTGCAATCAATAAGAAAGACTTTGTATGCGACACGGATTGTTCATGCTGACATTTTCATAACCGATTTCATTGTATATTTTTCCAACTAGATGATATGATCTCGTCGACGGCATTTTTAACATAAAACTACTCAGCGAAAAGGATGGGAGCTTTATTCAGAAGCTTTTGTGCTATTCTTTCACATTGATCCAGGAACATCTCAGCATCATTATATAGTCGAGACCAGTCCTGTTGTGGATGTCCGCTATCCTTCGGAAGTGACAGAATGCTGTTGTAGATGTCGCAAAATATGGAGGAAATGAATGCAATTTCTTGATGGAAGAGCTTTTCCTTTCCATCAACATTCCACCGTTGCGTGAATGGATATTTGTATGGCCAAGGAAGTTGATGGTGGTCTCTTTCGTCTCACTCCTTTGCCGATTCAATATGGATCCTCCGCCGAGTCGGTGCTTACTGTAAGTTGTCACTGCCTGCCTCGAGTTCCTTTAGAGCGCATAATCCTGGAACATCCGGTTCGTGGTTGAAGTTGTTTGGGTTTTACCTTATTTTCGTTTGTTTCACAAAAAATTCTTTCTTGCAAATATTTTCTTTCGTTTCCGACATATGGCTTGCTTTGTCTTGCTTGGGAAAATGAGTCAATGGACTAACCTATGATTAAATTTGGAAAAATTGTTATCTTTTGAAAATTAAAATCATTTTTCAAAATACCATTAGGTATCGATAGTCGAAGCAAAGACTTTAAGACTTGAAAATGGGAACCTAGATGCACGTGCTGGGTCCTCAATAGTCACACTTGTGTCCCAAAGGTCAAACTTGGGTCTATAGAGGCCAGGATGGGTCTTTTAAGATTGGACCTAAGACACTAGTGCTCGAGTGCATGGCATCTAGCTTCCGTGCCCAAGTCATTGCAGCTGATCCTAGATCCATTGAGGTCAGGCTTGGGAGACAGGTGTTTGTGCCCAGGTCCTTGGCAGCTATGATTTGATACCCAACTCTTGCTCCTAGGTCTTGGAGGGCCATGTCGTGGTAAATGGCTCATTCACTAAAGTGACCAATACCCGAGCTCTACTGTATTGAGGTTGGGCATGGATCCACAATGGGTCTCTCAAAGCCGAGCCTGAGACATTGGTGCTCGTGCCTAGGTCTTTCGTGGCCATGCTTGGGTACTTGGTTATTGTATCCAGATAATAGGCACTTGAGCTTGGGACCCCATTCATATGCTTGGATTTCTAGCAGTGATGCTCAGGCACTTGGCTCACATGCCCAAATCATTTGCACTTGGGCCTAGGTCTACAAACGTTGGGCATATATCCTTCAAGGCCAGGTCCAAGATCTTGGTATTTGTGCATGGTTCTTGGTGGCAGTGCTCGAGTACCTGACTCCTATGCCCAGGTCATTGGCAATGCAGCTCGTGTCTACTGAGGCTGGGCCTTGAAACCCTAGTGCCCTTGTCTAGGTGCCCAATTATCGTGTCTTAAGTCACAGGCACCTAGTTTGGGTTCCATTGAGGCTTCGCCTAAGTCCACAAAGGCCAAGCCCAAGTGCATAGAGGCTCGACTCGGAAACTTGGCATTGGAAAATATTTTTTAGATTTTACTAAACATAGGGAGTATTAAAGTTGCCGTGCGTTGGGGTTAGAGAGAGAGAGAATTGTAACACATTATGGAAAAAGCATGTAAATTCAGAATTGTAACACATCATGGAAAAAGCATGTAAATTCCTTGGATTCAAGACCTGGGACCTTCACCAGAAGTCTCGTATGCTAAAATTCCTGGCATAGGGACAGCATACGAATAAAACAACTGGAAGAGACTTGTCACGGTCAAGGCAGCAAAAAACCATTTTAAATTCTCCACCCGAAGTGAAATTCAGTGGAGAATACCAGGAGGGCTGGCATTTGTTTGAAAACAACACGCTTGTGAAGATGGGCTAAACGAGGAAAACATAGGAAAGTGCCTTCTCTGACTTGTAGCAGAGCAAAAAGAGTCTACGGCGTCCATCTTTCTCTTTCTTGGCCAACTGAGGACGCCATTCATGACGAGCAATATTGAGACTGTTCGGCGGACAAAAGCGGCTTTAAATGCAACACCCCAAGTCGCGCATCGGATGCTTCATAAGTAGGACTGTCACGACCTGACACATTCCATTTGGCCCTAGCCTGCAAAGGGAATGCTCAAATAATCACGTAATGTGGTGACAAACATCCAAATGGTTTCTCATAATAGCAGAATTTCATGATAAATCTGTGTACGCTCCAAGAAGTTCAAAGGTGAATATATACCATCACTTTTTCTCCTCTCTGAGGAAAATGGACTCCGCAGAATAATGCAAACCAGCTGCTAAATGTCATCTACAGACCCATAGTAACCTTACACTATGCTTGTAAACTCATATCACTAAGTAACAAGGATTTTCTAGAATTACAGTCACTCAATCACTAATGCCTCATGAGAAGTATAATACTGTATCCAAGGCTCAGCCTTTCATTTCAAGCATGGTGGAAATTCAACGCTCCTCACACAAATGCCTTGGTGAGCACAACATCCCGTGTCCTGTCTCTCCGGTAACCGTAATATACTTCTGGAACATGGGCCACTTTCTGGTAACAATCGTCTTGTCCATCTCGCACAAGTTTCTTCACGAACTCATCAGGCATGTCAATAAACTTCAGCACTTTCAGCTTTTCCAGGTGCTCAATACTGGATGGAAGCTTCTCCATTTGCTTACAATTCCTAATATTTAAATCCTCAAGACAAGGCATCGATCCCTTCTCCACTTCCACATATTTGAGTTTGTCAAAAGGACCGAGGCCCAGAACCCGTAGCTTCAAAAAGTTGTTGGCTTGGAAACGCAGCTTGGTTCCTTCATAAGCCTCACGCAAGGTGAGATGCACAAGATTAGGCAAACTCCCAAGAGACGACAGTGGATTATCCTTTAGCTGACTATGTCTCAGCTTCAATACCATTAGGCTATCAAGAGATGATATCCAACGTGGTAATGCTTCCAGACTTCCTGTCAAGTAGATTCTCTGGAGAAATGGAGGTGGAGAAGAGAGGGGTTGTAGATCAATAATCTCATTTTCATCGACTGAAGTTATGGATAATGCTTGAAGCTTCGTTAATTTTTCAATTGACGAGCACAATTCCCTTCCATCGTCTTTTCTCAACTCTACGATGCCTAACCTATTCAATTGTTTCAACTTTCCAAGCCCTCTTATTAAGCTGCTGTTTCTCTCATTACCTGCTCTTATGGAGGA
This sequence comes from Corymbia calophylla, assembly GCA_014182845.1. Lineage (NCBI taxonomy): Eukaryota > Viridiplantae > Streptophyta > Magnoliopsida > Myrtales > Myrtaceae > Corymbia > Corymbia calophylla. The sequence goes on along the minus strand of CM024697.1, from coordinate 12,537,113 downwards.
GAGCTTTTGCAGGGACTGTAGAGCCCCTATTTCTTCTGGGCACTTGAAGCCGCTTTTGGAGTACCATCTGTTAGAGTACCATTTATAACGATATATCAGTAAATGACGAAGTTGTTGGAGCTTCAAGATCTCAACTGGCAATTCTGTGACATAGGTCTGTTTAAGGTCCAGGGTCTCTAGGTTTTGAAGCTTCACTATGGAATTTGGAACAGTTCTCACCTTGCTGTACCTGAAACTCAGATATCTCAGGTAGCACCACCCAGCAACTTGAGCTGGGACCCTTGTCAAAGGAGCAGTTGCCAAGTCCAGAACAGTGAGCAGTCTCATTTCACTACCCAGAACAGCATCCGTGGAACATCTCTCTACCCCAAACATGTATAAAGAACGTAGCTGAGACAACGACCTTTTCTGTTGCATAGCTTGCAGGCTGTTCTGTATAGATAGGCGACGAACTTTTTCTGGCCATTTATGATGTTTTTCCATGGCTGTTTCTGCAAAGCCTTGGTTGCTCGACTTTGAAGTTATAATATCCAGCAGAAAATCATGCACGCGACAATACTCAAACCTTCCATCGCCTCTTTTAACAGCCACCTCTATCAGGCTTCTGTTAATGAGCTCATATAAGTAGTCCTGGGCTACTTCTTCTAATGTCATGCCTTCTTTCTGGTCTACAAATCCTTCTGCGATCCATAAACGAATTAATCTCCCACAGCTAATGAGGTAGCCCCTGGGAAATATGCTCAAGTGCAGGAAACAGGATTTCAAGTGGTATGGCAGGTCATCAAAACTAAGTAAAAGGACTCTCTTCAAGGTTCTGAATTTGTCATTGCAATTGACTTCAGTATGAAGACTTCGATGAACCAGATCCCATTGATCCTTTTTTCTTGTGTCTTTTGAAACCAAAACACCACTGATGGCCACAATAGCAAGTGGCAGTCCCTTGCACTTTTTTAGAATAAGCCTACAGGTCTCCTCTAGATGAGAAGGGCAGGAATTCCCCTGAAATGTCTTCGCGCAGAAAAGCTTCCATGACTGTTCAGCTGGCAGTGGCTCCATTTTGTAAACCATCCCTCTGAATTCCCCGCAGGAGGTATAAGCTAAATCAGAATTCCTAGATGTGATGATTATTTGGCTGCCACAGGTGTTGTTAGGCAATGCATATTTGATCGCATCCCAATCATTTATGCACCACACATCATCTACAACAATCAGGTACCTCGCATTTTGTAGTAAGTCCTTGATAATCATCTTCTGGCATAATCTGTCCATTTTGCTCTCTAGAGGAGGAACTGATTCTTGGGTGTCTCTCATAATTTGTCGTACGATACCTTGGAGGAGCTCTTCTATGTTCGGAGATCTAGAAAGAGTTATCCAAGCACGTATCATGAAATGTTTCTTCACTTCTGGATCTTCATAAACTTGCTTGACTAACGTAGTTTTCCCCAGTCCTCCCATCCCCACGACTGAGATTACTTGCCGAGTGGAAGCGCCCTCAATCAGCCAGCCGACCAGCTTTTTGTTGGTTCACTGATGCCCACGAGCTCAGCTTTGTCCAAAAGAAGGGCATTCCCTCGCTGGTCCTGCCAAGTGTTGTCTGGCTTACTAGAGCCACAGCAATGTTCAGCTTCATTAATTTTGTCTTGGATTCTCCAGTTTCCATCATAGATGCTTTTGATTCTGGAGTTGATGGATTTCATCTTTGAAGCAATTCGGTACCGACCTTTCATGTTCTTGATACAGCAGGACATCTTGGAGAGAAGACCGGGAAAACCAATTCCATGATCATGCACCAGGAGAAGTTTGAACTCATCAAGAGCGTCTTCAGTGTCATGTGCGATTTCTCTCAGCTGCTTCACCCAAACTCTGACTTCCTCATCCCTCTCTTCCAGGCAATCTGCAACCCTCAGCAATGCCCTTACGTGCTCCAATTGTCTCTTCACTAAAGTAACTTCTTCCTCGGCATCGCTCGATAGAGCCCCATTCTCTAGAAAGTCCTTGAGCTTGTCAAGTAGGTAGTTTACTGCAATTTCTGCCATGCTCTATTTTGTAGATATCGAAGTTCTGGAGAATACAATGTCACACCTCGAAACCAACAAGGGGGATGACATAGCCGTCCTTCCACTTGGAAAAGGCAGCCTCAACTATACTCAAAAGTCCAGCGCCCAAAAGTCCCCATTGTTAGTACTCTCGTACTATTGCCGCTAACTGAAGAATTTGAAATGATTGGGAAGGAATTGGATGAACAACCGGAGTTTAGTGAGTAGCGCACATCTCGTAGATTAGGCAGCCGCTATGCATATATATAAGTATAGAGCACTGCCGGAAACTCATAATCTAACTCTTTAATATACATATAAAACCATGTACAAGTCATTTATTCTCAACAAGCTTTATACAATTCACAAAATACTCATTTAAATCATCATAAACATCAATGGTCAAGGCAATTAATCAATCTCATCAAAATCACACCGGTCTATTCCACTGATCCTACTAATATCAAAACACACGTCAATGGTTCATTCATCAACCAATCTTTTGCTCAATATCAAACTACAGTCACGACACAACACTTGATGACAGGGTGAACAAGATTCCCTCGTTGACAAGGTCTCCACCTACAAAGCCGATGGTTCGACTTAAAAGGATTTCCTAAATTAGGTGTGCATATTCACAAGCCTTTCAATGGGCTCACAGTGATATTGAACACCAAACCCACATTCTTCAATACCAACAATCAAATCCACAATCAATTATATTGATAAATACATAATATTTCTAAACTTTGTTCATCAAACTAAACACATTTCACAAGATATTTCTCATATCATTTCAGAATTTTTCACAAGCCAAATTCACAAATTGATATATATCGAAATGTCTTTCATGAAAGTTTCTAAAAACGTCTTTCATAAAAAAATTCGCAAACCATCCAAAACAATCAGCTCAAGCTATGTTCAAAGTATACTTTGCCATTTCCAAATAGACAAAAGGGTAGTAAATGCTCGATCCAGTTTTATGCATTCAATACGCCTTAAGCACCACTTTAATTTCCTTTCAAGGGAATATCAAATCATGTAATGCTTCTTTAACTCATAATATATCATCATATCATTTTCTAGACATGCTTTTACAAAATCAAAGAAGAAGAGATAGCACTACTCACCTCCGAACGCCTATGACCAAACAAGAAATGTTACGCAAATTTCCATGAAATTCTGAAGCTCCACAACTCAAGAATCGGACTTTGTGACTTAATTTCCATTGAACTTTGAATTTGAGTCCTAATTTTGAAAACTATTCTGATTAGATGAATGACAAGCACTTACCAGATGTTGCGATATGAAGTCGAATTGGCGATGCATCCGTGGTGTGAATGCGCAAAGCCCTCTCTCTCTTCTTTTTTTTTTTCTTCTTTCCCTTTTCTTCTTTCCTTTTCTTCCCCTTTGTGTGAGCTCGGCCTCTGTCTTTAAAAGCCGAAGGCGTCCACTATCCCTTGTATTTGTTGATTAAGTCAACTTCGTCTAAGCTTCTGGGGTCTAGTCATCCATCAGTTATGGCTGTTTAACTATGATGCGCACCCGCCTAACATATACAAAAGCCTCACTCTCTGTCTCGAGTAAGCTGAAAATGACCATTATTGATATCTTTTAGTATGATTGGCCGCCACTTAATTTGCTTGGCTTGTGTATAAATGTACCCAATTTTGTGACTTTTTTTTGTTAAGATTGTTCTCCAACTTTTCAGAGGAACTGATAGGAAAGTCAATTGATTTCTAGTCCTCTCATGTTTTATATCTTGGAAACTGTTCTAATAAAATTTTGTGTTTACTTGGCAAGTTCACTGCAAGTACTGAATATACTTTTATACTAATGTTAATTAGAGTGACTTTTTCCTGAATGGTCAAGATTCCTATTACTAAGCAAGTTCACAGCAAGTACTTAATATATTTTTATACTAGGCTCTGTCTGTTTTATGGAAAATAACTTTTCAGAAAACGTTTTCTAAATTTTCCGACGTTCGTTTAACGAAAGTGAATTGGTTGGGGAAAACATTTTCCATCAAAAGAAATTTTTTTTCTAAAATAGGACAATTTTTTCCACTTTTGAAAAAGAGGAAAACATTTTTCATATCTTCTTTTACCAAACACTTTTTCCTTTTATTCTTTTTTTTTTTCTATTTTTACAAAATTGATTTTTTAATTATATCTTTTTCTTTTTATATTTCTTTTCCTTTTCTTTCTTTTTCATCTTCTTCTTCATTGACCGGTCACCGGCTAGCGATGGACCACAAGCGAGTTGGAGCCTTGCTATAGGCCAGCAAGGCTCGAGCTTGCCGGCTTGTGGCGAGGCTTTGCCTCGCTTGCTTGACGTTGGCAAGCTTGAGCCTCGCCAGATCCAATGACTTGGGGTGGGTCTCGAGCCTTGCCTGAGGTTGTTAGAGGTCGACGAACCTCTGGTGACCTTAGGTGAGGCTCAAGCCCTACTCAGGTCGCCCGATTTGGCGAGGGCCAAGCTAGGTTGACTGGCCTCAAGCAAGCTTAGGCCTTGTCAGATTGGCGACTTGACTGTTGCTAGAGGCGACGAGGCCCGCACCTCGTAGATTGGCGATGCTCATGCGTCACTAGAGGTCGTGAGGCTCGGGCCTCGCCAGATCGGTGACGCTTGAGTGTCGCTAGGAGGCGACGAGGCTTGTGCCTCGCAAATCAGCCAAGCTTTGAGCTCGTCGATCTGTGTCTTGGTCGGTCGCTGGGTAGTTGGCCATCATTGAGGCACGCGGCAGAGGAGGAGGAAGGAGCAGAAAGAAGAAGGAAGAAGGAGGAAGCCACGGAGGAAGGAGGAGGAGGGAAAAGAAAAAAGAAGAAGGAAAAGAAAATATAAAAAAAAGAAAAGAAAAAATAAAAGGGATAAGTACATTAGAAATCTTAAAACTTGTCAACAAAGTGCAATTTAATCTTATAACTTTTTAAGAGTGCAATGAAGTCTTAAAACTTGTTACGAGAGTGCAATCGAGTTCTAAAACTTTTAAAAAGTGCAATTAAGTCCTAAAACTTGTTAAATTGATCATCTCAAGTCCTTCATTTGAGTAGCAAACTTATGGCAAATATGCTATCCCACACACGGCTCTCTTGGCCTTAATAGGGACTGCCTGTTAGCTAACAAGTTTCTTCTCAAGTCTCGGACTTAGACCATAGTAATCTCTAGAATATCGGAAATTCTGGTGCACAGGATCCCAAAAGGGCAAGTGCAGAGCATACTCCAGGATTTTTCTCAATTATAATGTTCGTTTAGAACCAGCGTTCAGAACTAGAAGAGAATGGGAGTGTTTAGGAGATCATGTTGATAGTAGAGCACACAACACACTTCTTATTTCACTCTTTGGTTTTTACAATGGAGACTCCTTGCTTATATAGGCAAATGATGATGCAAACGATAAGAGCAGGCAAACTAGCCGTGCTCGGACATAATTATGGGAACATACTAGCTACTTATGAGCTACACACAGAGGGAGTTCTAAAGAAATCCCGTGATAGATTATAAATAGTAATTTTACGTCTCGTGCTATGGTAAACAGTTGGCTATATGAATAGTGAATAGTGAACAGTGACCATTGCTATAGTGATTTCGTAGTGACTTTTAGCGATCTCGGCCATCTCTAGCATTATAGTCATAGTCTGAATCATCAGAGCTATGATGAGCTAGCTGTGCTTTGAGTGAAGCGTCTTCATCTATATATGATGGACTTGAGCTTCCATCTTTTTCTCTTTTGAAAGCACAGATAAGATTCTCAATCTCTTTTGTCGACAGTCAGGTTGGCAAGATGAGCTTTCCCCGAAAGGATCGGAGAAAGAGCCGTGAAAAGGGCCGTGATTTTGGTCGTCTCCCTAAGGGTCTTGTGAGAGTGGGCCCCCCAAGGGTCATAGGGGGTGGAGGAATCTGGATTGTTTTGTCTGAAGACATTGAGAGCTTCTTGGATTTCGTCCCTCATAGGATCCCAAGCTTTGAGGTGATCCTAGGACACAGGGGCATGTGCGGGGGGCTATGCTTTTGGTGGGATGACTCGATTTTCTTGACATAGGATTCTCTAGAGTTCTCGAGAGGCAGGCCTACTGGTAGTTATGAAATATGGAAATGTCTGGTAAATTCGTGCCACTACTTGAAAAACTTGGGGCCTGTAAGTTGAAGTGCCTACAAGAGAAGGTTTGTTAGAAATCTACCAAGTGGGATGGCAAAATGTCCATGGTCGGTGGAACATGACAACATTATGTGTTTTTGGTTCAGGCCTTCCTTGTTGATTCTGGATCTTGAAAAGTTCTTTCCAATAAGTGAGCGGTTTAAACCATGTGAAGATATCCAGGAGATATTTCTGGTTGTGTTCTTGACCACGTCGGTCTTTCATAAGTACCTGCAAAATTTTGTCAGTGAGGAATTCAATGGCTATGGTGTACAGGTTGAACATGTACCAAAATAACCATTTTAGGTCTTCTGGAAATTCATCATCAGGAGACCATTGGAGATGATGAATAAATGGATATCCTGGATGGAGTCCATCGGGTCTGAGCATTAATCCGCCATAATCTCGAAAGATTTGGAGATGATATTCCAACATAAACTCTTGAAGTTTTTTTGTTAGAACATTATCTCTAATTGCAATTGGGACATCAGGAGGATATTTGAGACTCGGCCAACCACCTTGGATGTTGGTAGTACGGTATGTTCCTAGGAGAGGTTCCTTTTTGACATACATGTTGATTGCCTCCAATGGTTCTTTTGGTCTAGACAGGAAGTCGGCAAGGATGTTCTTAGTTCCTGGAATATGTTTTACATCAAAAGAGTATTTGGAAAACCATTCAGCCCAACGGAGCAACTGGGGGTGAGGAACTTGCTTCTGTTTGAACTTTTAACATCTGAGGAAAAGATGACATCCATTTCAACGAGGAAATGATGTCCAATGAGGTGGAATTCGAACTTTTTGATACCATACTTGACTACAAGTATTTCCTTGAAAGTGGAATGGTAATGGATTTCCGCTTGAGAGAATCGACCACTTTTGTAGGCACAAATATGCCCGGTTCATTCAATTTTTTCGAAAAGAATGGTTGTTCAATATTTATCACTGGCATCAGTTTGAAGAATTCGTTTTCCAGTGGAGGGGATTTTCAAAAGTTTTTAGGACTTAATTGCACTTTCATGATCGGTTTTAGGATTTGATTGCACTTTGTGAAAGTTTTAGGATTCGATTGCACTTTTGTTATAAGTTTTAGAACTATTTTGCAATTTTTGAAAATTTTAGGACTCTATTACATTTTCGTTACAAGTTTTATGATTTTTAATGCACTTATCCCATAATAAAAATTCGATTTTTTAAAATAAAAAATAATTAAAAATTCAATTTTTATAAAAATTAAAATTAAATTTTTTAGTCAATTTTTTTTCTAGAAAATCAAATCCAAACGTTGGAAAATATTTTTCATTTCATTTTCAGGTTTCAGCCAAATACCATAAAATATTGTTATTTTCCTAGAAAATATTTTATGAAAACGTGATATTTTCCGCGAAACGAATGAAATCTAATGTTACTAAGAGTGACTTTGTCTTGAATGGTCAAAGTTCCTGTTTACTAGGCAAGTTCGTTTGCAAGAAATGAACATATTTTCATACTAATGTAAAAGGGAGTGACATTTTCCTGAATAGCTATCTGCCTGATATTTTTTCAGATAATTGTTTTCGGTGAACGTTATTGAACATTTTGCAAGCAAACTATTCCGTTTGAGAATACCGTTGTGTTAAAGCTTTCTGAAGCTTGCTTCGTTGAGTAAAAGAATTGGCCGGGGCTTTATGGAAATGTAGCAACTGAACTTCATACAGAGCTTCAAAACGGACAAGAATTATGAATTGAACCTCCTCAGAAGCTTGGGCAAAATGAAGTTATGGGTATTCACCTAGCAATTTCTAGGAAACTTCTTGTTGGAGTTAGTGTTGTCATGAAGGCTTAAGAGGGTCATGTGACTTGTTACTCGTAAAGTTCATTATCGCTGAGGAAAGGGAGGCTAGTTCGCCCACTATGCTAGACAAGCAACTGAGGTCATATCCTTAAAATTTTCATCGCGCTCTTTTTTTATTCTTCCATGGCTTCATGCTAATAGGAACATCATTCAGTGACACTAACGCAGAGGTCTTTATATGTCTAGTTTCAAGCTAATTTCTGGGCTCTAGTCTCTAATAAAGTAGATCTCTTGCCCTTCCCAGCCAAGTGAGAAATAGACAAAAAGCCCTAACCAATTGCTGTTAACATTAGCATCATTGGCTGCGACGACCTTGATCCGACTTCCTGCCCCGACGAACTTGCTCTGCTGCTCAGGCCACAGGCTGGGGGTGAAAAGGCTATCCCATGAGGATGAGAAAGCTACTTTTACCAGCATCAATCTCCTGAATGAACGCACTATACCCGAAAAACTCCAAAAAAAAAAAAAAAAAAAAAAAACAATTCCAAGACACATGTTTCGAGTCACTCGTACGTTTGTGTATTCGCAATGTCTTCTGTTCTGTACCTTATTTTCCGTCTCCTGCTTGGCATTTTATCAAAAGTTTTAGTGGATGGATTTGTAAGGAAAATTAGGCCCTCCGAATCCAACCCCTGCAAACTTCCTTCTGTTGCTTAGCCTCGTCTGGAACAACTGGCTTCGAAAAACTTATGTTGATCCTGCAAGCATTGATATCAGAGACGAAAGTGGAAGTAGCAGGCCCTACTGAGCCACCAGAAATCTTGAAAGAGAGGTACTTGATTTTGACCAGCATCTTGATGTCTTTTGGGCTCTGGTTCTTCCTTTGCAAGCAGCTTGATTTATTGGTTTATTGTAGCAATTCCCTGTAGAAAATATCAAAGATTATATTTGTTGTAAAACAGTGCTACTTCAATTTACTTGCCACTTTAGTTTGATCTTTAGGGCCTTTCTCCTGAATTCTCTAAAAGCCAGTTAGTGATATTTTATTGAACAAATTTTCGGGGAAAGGTGACGTGTCCTGATGAATGCCAATACAACAATGCTGTATTTCTACAAGTGGCTTCACTAATTGTAGTACGTGCCCTGACAAAACTAACTAAAGATATTGCAAGGTTCAACAGTTTACACAAACAATATGCTGGATGCATTACTCTTCCTTTTAGTTCTTCTCTATTTGATGATTCACTTGTTAGATAGATAAATGTGACACTTTAGTCATATGGCATTGCCATTATCTTTCAAATCTGAAGGTGCTTTCGCTTGCATTTTGTAACAATTCGATCTGATGGGGGCAAGGAATTGTCGCTGGGGCCAAAGAGGGTCTAGAAGCAGCTTATGGCAAGCTTCTAGCATGGTGAAGGGGGCATGAATGAATTGAATTGTGTATCGAATAGGAGAAAAGTGATTGTGGAATATATATATATGAAAACTGATATATACTTAGGGAGGTGTTATTGGACGTAACGGCAAGTTTTGTTTTGGAACTCCAAAATTAAGCGAGCCCAGGCTAGAGCACTATAAGGATGAGTGATCTCTTGGAAAAGTGTATGCCTTTATGCCAAATGATTAAACCATGAGGTTCGGTATGGAACGGGCTAAAGCAAACAATATTTCTATGAGTTAATCCAGGGATGTCATAATATGGTATCAGAGCGAGACCCCCTCCAATAGGTGTATGGTTTGGGGGTGAACCATGCGGAAGTTGGTGGGCCTGTAACAACTCAATTCAATGAGAATGGGAAGTGGTCATTGGTAGGGGTGAGCATGGTTCCAGGGTAGAACCTGGAACCTAAGAACCGCACCAGTGGGAACCTATAGGTTCCAGGTTCTAAGGTATGCAGGGTAGGTTCTAGGTTCCAAAATTTGAAGAACCTGTACCCGAGGGTAGGTTCTAGGTTCTCGATTGGTGGAACCTGGAACTTGTAACTTGTAACCCGGAACCTAGAACCTAGTACAAGTTTTTATGTTTTTCTTAATCTATGTCTTCACGCGATTATGAGATATTCTATAGTGTTTGATGTTAAGTGTATAATCCAAAACCACTAGTCTAAACTTCCATTTTATAATTGAGAATTTTATTTTCATAGACTATCAGACTAGTGGAAACTCCAATTGCTTCTTTTAAGATAATGATTCTATATAATACAAGAGTAACCAGTGTATTAAAATCACAAAATTTCCTTAATACTATTTGACAGGTGCATATAGACACTCGTTCTCAAGCAATCGATAATAAAATCCTTATTCATTTTTATTGTTGTGTTTATTTACATATTGATTAACTAAAGATGAAAAAAAGAACCTGTTGGAACTTGGAACCAACCTTGGAACCTGTAATAGGGTAGATTCCAGGTTCCATGTTCCGATGAGTAGGTTTCAGGTTCCAAAAAATAAGAAACCTATACTCAATGGTAGATTCTAGGTTATAGGCGGAACCTGGAACTACTCACCTCTATTTGCAATATGATCAATATCCAGAAAAAAAGAATCATGGATGATGACATGATTGTTTTATGACTTAGGGAGATCTTCATAGAAATTATGTCGCCATCATTATAAAGACTATGTTGGAAGGGATGATCACGGTTCTCGATTCTAGGGAGGGAGGTTCCGGTTCCCGGTTCCTTTTTTTCAGAACTAGAACCGGTTCCACTTAAATGAAAAAAAAAGAAAAAGAACCTGTTGGACCCTAGAACCGACCTTGGAACCTGTGAGAGGGTAGGTTCTAGGTTCCAGATTTCGACGGGTAGGTTCCAGGTTCCAAAAAATGAGGAACCTGTACCCGAGGGTAGGTTCCAGGTTCCAAGCGGAACCTGTAAGGAACCTGGAACCGCTCACCCCTAGTCGTTGGGGCTAGAGAAGGTCTGGACAAAGAGCAGCTCCTAGTAGGCTTCAAGGATAGTGAATGGGGCAAGAATGAATCGAATTGTGCATCAAATAGGAGAAGAGCAATTTTGGAATATATATATAAATTGAAATTAACTCATAGAGATGCCTTTTAACGTAATGTCAAATTTTGTTTTGGAATTCCAATAGAGCACTACTAGGATGGCTAATCTTTTAGGAAAGTGTCTACTTTTATGCCAAAGGATAAAATCGTGAAGCTTGGTATGAGATGGGTTAAAGTGGATAATACCTCTATGAGTTAATCCAGGGATGTCATATTTATCTTCAGCATGTCATTCTTGAAATACTAGTTGATTATCAGTCCTGTAACATCCCTATCGCGGTCTTTGCTGTTGACTTAGTTTCTCTTGCTTTCCTTTCTCGTTCACTAACCTGTACTTTTTCTCAAGAGCTTACTGAAGCGGGAAACTTTGATATTACTCACCGACTTGTGTCCAACCCTGCATATTTCTGCTACTTGGTTACAGATGTTGACAAACAGCAGAGATATGGCCAACTTGACCGTTAACGTAGCTAGTCGATGACCAAAGAAACATTAGGATTATGTAGCTAGACAGCATGCATAGGCAGATGAGGGAATCTGAGGTCGTTGAATTGGGAAGAGCATTTAAACGAAGAGTTTATGCTTATTTAGGCCATCATATATCACAGGAGCCCTCGAATAACCAAGCGAGTTACGAAAATTTTGATGGCATCAGCAATTATTGAAGCCAGCTGAAAACTGAGCAAGCAAGGGCCCCTGCTCACCTTTTTGGGATGATGGATGAATTAGATGCGGAGTTTTGGCTCCCTTAAGTGGAACATAATCAAGGTGGACAATTTTGGCGATGAGAGGATTATCCCCGAAACTAGCGAATCTGGAAGCTGAGTTTTTCGTCGGTTCAAGATTCCATCTTTTGTTCTTATCCTCCGAAGGGTGTGGCGGGTCGGTTTATGTAATTTGGCTACTATAAAAGCTGTCGGAAATGCAATTATCCCTGACAATGTAACGGAGAACAATTTTTGGCATGGCGGGAAGTTTTGCAATCAATAAGAATGATTTTGCATGCGACACAGATTGTTCATGCTGACATTTTCATAACCGACTTGATCTTATTTTTTCGAACTACACGTATTCTGATCTCCTAGAATGGCTAGATGACATGATCTTGTCTACAACATTTTCAACATAAAACTACTCAGCGAAAAGGACGGGAGCCTTGTCGAGAAGCTTTTGTGCTTTTCTTTCACACTGATCCGGGAGCATCTCAGCATCTTTATATTGTTAAGACCAGTCCTGTTGTGGATGCGTCCGCAATACTTCGGAAGTGACGGCATGCTGTTGGAGATGTCGATAAAATTAGTAGGAAATGAATGCAATTTCTTGATGGAATAGCTTTCCCTCTCCATCAAGATTCCACCGTTCCGAGAGATGGATAATTGTATGGCCAAGGAAATTGACGGATGTCTTTCGTCTCACTCCATGCCGATTTAACATGGATCCTGTGACGACCTGGGTGACGATGCGCGGGGAGGAGGGATGGCGGTGCGTCCGCGCCTCCGGTCCTCGGACGTGCGCAAGGGAGGGGTGGACATGTCTCTTGTCCCACATCGCTTAGGGGGGGAGTCTTGGGATGATTTATAAAGGCTGGGATCCCTCTTCCCTGAGTAACGCGTTTTAAAGCCGTGCGGGTCTCGGCCCAAAGCGGACAATATTACTCAGCGAGCCCCAGGTCCTTACAGATCCTCTTCCTAGTCAGTGCTTATTGTCACTGCCTGCCTCGAGTTCCTTTAGAGTGCGTAATCCTGGATTTGTTTTGCAGAAGATTCTATTGAAAACATTTTCCTTATATTTCGACATTTAGCTCACTTGAGTCAACGGACAACCAATGATTAGATTCAGAAAAATTGTCATTTTTTGAAAATCAGAAATCATTTTCCAAAAAGCATTAGACATTGACGCTTGAAACCAAGACTTTAACTCTTGAAAATGGAAACCTCAATGCCCATGCTCGGGTCCTTGGTAGCCAGGCCTGTGTCCTAGAGGTCGAACTTGGGTCTATAGAGGCTAGGACAAGTCTTTCGAGACTAGACCTAGGACACTAGTGTCCATGTCCAGGGAACTCAGCTCCTAGGCCCAAGTCATGGTGGCCGAGCCTAGATCCATTGAGGTTGGGCTTGGGAGATACGTGCTTGTGCCTGGATCCTCTGTAGCTGTGCTTTAGTACCCAACTCTCGTGCTCGGGTCCTCGAGGGCCATGCCATGGAAAATGGCTCCTATGCTAAAGTGACCGATGCCCGGGCTCTAGTTTATTGAGGCTAGGCATGGATCCACATAGGCTTGTCCGAGGTCTCTTGAGGCTGAGCCTGATACACCAGTGCTCGTGTTAGATCTTTTGTGGGCATGCCTAAGAACTTGGTTCTCGTGTCTAGATAATAGGCACTCAAGCCCATTCATGTGCCTGGGTCCCAAGCGGCCATGCTCAAATACTTGGCTTATGCGCATGCGCCCAAGTCACTCGCACTTGGGCTTAGGTCTATAGAGGCTGGGCATAGATCTTTCGAGGCAATGTCCAAAATCTCAGTATTTGTGCCTAGGTTCCTAGAGGTGGTGCTCAATTACTTGACTCCTATGCCTAGGTCATTGGCATTGTGATATGTGTCCATCGAGGCCAGGCCTTGAAATCTTGGTGTCCTTGTTTGGGTACTTGGCTACCCCGTCCAAGTCACAGGCGCTTAGGTGTGGGTCCATCGAGGCATGGCCTAAGTCCACAAAGGCCAAGACCAAGTCCACAAATGCTGGATTTGGGAATCCGGCAGTGAAAAATATTTTTTAGAAATATCAAATTTTACACAAAACGAGGAGAGTTTTGGAACACATTATGGAAAGGTGAATATACACCGTCAACTGACCCTTATGAGGAAAAGACACTTTGCAGAAAAATGCAAACCAGCAGCTAAATGTCATTTACAGACCCATAATAACCTTACCCTATACTGTTAAACTTTTATCACAAAGTAACAACTAATTTCTAGAATTACAGTCATTCAATCACTAATACCTCGCGAGAAGTATTATACTGCATCCTAAGCTCAGCCACTCATTTCAAGCATGGAGGAAATTCAATGCTCCTCACACAATTGCCTTGGTAAGCACGATGTCCCATCCCCCACCTCTCCGGTAACCGTAATATACTTCTGGAACACGGGCCACTTTCAGGTAACAATCGTCTTGTCCATCTCGCATAAGTTTCTTCGCGAACTCATCAGGCATATCAATAAACTTCAGCACTTTCAGCTTTTCCAGGTGCTCAATACCGGATGGAAGCTTCTCCAATGGCTTACAACTCTCAATAATCAACTCCTCAAGACAAGGCATTGATCCCTTCTCCACTTGCACGCATTTGAGTTTGTCAAAAGGACCAAGGGCTAGAAACCGTAGCTTCATAAAGTCATTGGCTTTGAAACGCAGCTTGGTTCCTTCATAAGCCTGACGCAAGGTGAGATGCAAGAGGTTAGGCAATTTCCCAAGAGACGACACTGGATTATCCTTTAGCCGAATAAACTTCAGGGACAATACCATTAGGCTATCAAGAGATGATATCCAATGTGGTAATACTTCCAGCTGTCCGGTCAAGTAGACTCTCTGGAGAAATGGAGGTGGAGAAGAGAGGGGTTGAAGATCAATAATCTCACTTTCATCCACTGAATTTACAGATAATGCTTCAAGCTTGGTTAACTTTTCAAAAGATGAGCACAGTTCCCTTGCATCTTCTTTTCTCAACTTCAAGATGCCTAACCTATTCAATTGTTTCAACTTTCCGAGCTCTCTCATTAAGCTGCTGTTTCTTTCATTACCTGCTTCTATGTAGCAGAGCTTTTGCAGGGATTGTAGAGCCCCTATTCCTTCTGGGGACTTGAAGCCATACTTAAACCATGAATAGGCAGAGTCTGCATAACGATATATGAGTAGATGGCGGAGTCGATGGAGCTTCGTGATCACAACTGGCAATTCTGTGACATATGTGTGTTTAAGGTCTAGGGTCTCTAGGATTTGAAGGTTTCCTATGGAATATGGAACAGTTCTCACCTTGCTGTACCTGAAACTTAGATATCTCAGGTAGCACCACTCAGCAACTTGAGCTGGGAACCTTGTCAAAGAGGCTGTTTGCGAATCCAGAACAGCGAGCAGTCTCATTTCACTACCTAGAGCAGCATCCATAGTACAATTACACTATCGGGCGCCCCTTTAGGATTATTCTTCACGTTTGACCTGTGGTCGACAATTCATCAATCCTTGTTTAAGCCATTTCTTGAGTCAGGGTCATCTTTCGATTGTCATGTGATCTTGGGGGCTCAATCGATAATCTCAAGCACAAGGTAAAAATGAATCGATTTAGCGTCGCTCGCAGCTTGTACCGAAGTCGTGCGGAATCACCTGCAACCCGATTTTGTACTTCTGCCGAATTGATTTATTTCTGTTTTCCTAATAGTCTAGTACTGGAGGGCATCATTCCCACCCAGGCTTTTATGATCGAAGGGTTCGTCCCTGATCGAAATTGCGGGTTGTACGCGTATCGTTCCCTATCGGCACCTCTATATAGTCCGTTATTCCACGAACTAATAGTTCGGACTATTTGTATTGACCAAACACTTGATCAATATTATTATTTTATAAAATCCCAAAATGGGATCTATTTTCATGATGTTACGTAAGGTAAGTATCTTTCTTTTTCTTTGGCAAAAGGGGGGCCATTTATGAGAAGAGCAATGTTGAGACTATTCAGTGGATGAAAGCGACTCTAATTGGAGCACCCCAAGTTCCAAGAGGTATTATTGAGTGATTCATCAGTAAGATTGTAATGACCTGACACGTTCCATTTGGGCTCAGCCTGCAAAAGGAATACTCAAATAATCACACACGGTCATGACAAACATGTAATTGGTTCCGAGTGATAGTAGAATTTCGTCTTAAATCTGCATATACTCCAAGAAGTTCAAAGCTGGATAGACACCATCCCACTTGACCCTTCTCTTACTTCGAGGAAAAGGCATGTTGCAGAATAATGCGAACCAGCTGCGAAATGTTATTTACAGACCCATGGTAACCTTAGACAATACATTTAAACTTTTATACAACTACTTTCGAGAGTTACAATCATTCAATCCTGTCGCAACTTATTTTTTCCATCCCGAGGGGAAAGGAAGATCTAAATAAGTTTAGGGGTATTGTCCAAAAGGAGGGTCCAGGACCCTCATTAGACCTAGGCTGTCCCAAGCCCATACCCCGCGCAACATTGGGTGTTCATGAAAATCTTCAAATGAGGAGTTGCCACTAGCTTATTAGAGTAGGCTAGAAACCCAACGAGGCATGGGAGTATGCCTCACTTTTTACGCAACCAGAGAATCTAGAGTCGGGGACTTGATTATACTAATTAGCCAATTAGTGCCATTTCGATACTTAATCTTATTCATTTCAAAAAGACTTTTGTCAAGCAGTTTGGATTAATTTTAAACTTAACCACTAACATGTGAGGTGATCATGCGGTTGCACAATCATCAAAATAACAATAAGCAATTAAAGAAAACATTAAATAAATTGCAAGGGAAAATAAACACCTAACATTAAAAGATAAATAAATGGCAATCCTAATTAAAAGGATGCGTTTGTTTCAATGAAAGTATTTTCCTGGAAAGTGTTTTCCAGACTTTCCGCTGTTTGTTTTTCCAAAAATGATTTGGTCAATGGAAAATACTTTCCGGTCAACAGAAATATTATGTTTTATTTTAGGAAAATGAATTCCGTAGGAAGGGGAAAACACTATCCCTCTTTATTAGGTCTTTAGATCATTCCTTTTTATTATGTCATCTCTATTATTTTCTTTTACTCTCCAAAATCTCTCTCTCTCTTTTTCCCAGAGAAAAGCTACTCTTCTTCGCCGATTCTCATTATCTTCATCGATAAAATTCAAATGTTATTCAATCATTTTCCAAATGACATCCAAACGCTTGAAAACATTTTCAATCTCATATCACCAAACACAGGAAAACTAATTATTTTCCATTAAAATGATTTCTTAGAAAACATTTTCCAAAAATGATATGTTTTCCGCGAAACAAACGCACCCTAAGGGGAAAACCATAACCATTACATCATAAGCGTGCAATCAAGGGCAATTATGTCCGAGGATAATTAAAATCCTAAAGTAAAGTTGTGAGGACTTACTCAATTTTAAGCACAATCTTAGGCCGGTGATTTTTCGACACTTTTTAAGAGAAAATTGATCCAATAATTATTTTAGAGCTTTTTAAGGGAACTCTAAAACAAACTTGGAATTTTTGAGATTTTTGAAATTTTTTTTTTTTTTGGAATTTCTAACATTTTAATATTTTCGATTTTTTAAAAAAATATTTTAAAAATATTTTATCGAAAATTTTTATAAATTTTCAGATTCTGAATTTCCCATGAATTTTGTGAAATTTCGAATTTTTTATGATTTTAAAACATTTTAAATATTTTTCGATTTTGTGAATTTTTTAATATTTTTTTATGAAAAATAATTCGAACCAGGTCAAGAGACCCGGCCCTACTAAACTGACTCGGACCCTATTGGTCCTGGTTGGTTAAAAGAAGCTGGGCCGGCCCTAAATCCACAAGAAAGGCCCACTAAATTTTTTTTACTAAAAAATGGCCCAATTTTTATTTCTATTTTTCTA
Organism: Corymbia calophylla; assembly: GCA_014182845.1. Classification (NCBI taxonomy): domain Eukaryota; kingdom Viridiplantae; phylum Streptophyta; class Magnoliopsida; order Myrtales; family Myrtaceae; genus Corymbia; species Corymbia calophylla. The sequence continues at coordinate 12,519,505 of CM024697.1, read as the reverse complement.
GCCCAGCTAAAAAACCCGGCCCGCGGAAAATACAGCCCAACGGAAGCGGGCCCGCGGCGAAGCCCATCTCCTTGCCCCCTATTTTTTATTTTCGGCCTTTTCTTTGTTTTTTCTGATTTTTCTATTTTTTATTTATTTTTCCCCTTTTCCTTTTTTAATCTTTTTTGTCCTTTTCTGCATGCATATTTCTTCCCGCCATGCACGGCCGACGCTCCCCCATCTTCTCTTTTTTCTGTCTTTTCTTTTTATTCTTTTTTTTTTTTTCTTGTTCTCTCTTTCCTTATTTTTTTATTCTTTTTGGTCTTCTTTATTTCTTCTTCTGCATACTTCCCCTTCTTCCTTCGCGTCTTCCTCTCCCCGAAGCTGCAGCACGCCGAAGCTTCGCCGGAGCCGGCCTCACGCACGACAAACCTGCACCGACTTTTGGGGGTGTCGCCAGACCATCGGCCGGCGTCGGTCGTTCCGTCGGACCGACGCCAGCCACCGCCGTCACCCCCTCCCGGCTGAAACGACCGAACAGCCACCCGAGCTCAAAACTCAGGCCCCGACACCCCTGCTGGTTTCCCCCCGCGTCGACTTGAAGAAAGAATGAGACAGCGACGGCCATAGACGCAGCAGCCACGTCGAGGTCGGATATTCCCAACCAGATTTTTCAGATCTAGTCTAAGCATTATGTCGAACACCTATTGCGCGCTACGGAAAAGAGTGATTCTCAGTGCATTCGAGACTCGAACTCGGGCGGGGACTCTCGACAAAGCAAGCCAGAACATGGAACAACTCAACGGGGAACCGGCGGGGCCGGAGTTTTCGTGAGCCGGACGGCCGCGAGCTCCGGCCCGGTTTGTGTGAACAAGGTGAAAACAGAACACAAAGAAGGGCCTACCGGGTACAGTTTGAGGGCGCCGACTGAAGGGATGTCGGGCGGAGCTTGGGCGCGGCCGAGGCGTCAGCTGAAGTTCTTTCGCTCTCCCTCAATTGCTGCCTTGCTCGGACTCTGATCCCCCACTCGAGCTTCCTCTCCGGATTCTTCTCTCTCGGATCCGGGAGCTTTTGGCGAAGAGGAAGAGAACGCATCGGCGGCTCGTCGGCCGCGTTCGAGGCGCGGTGACTGCGGGAGCTCCTCTCTTGTCCTGTCCCAGTTCTCTCTCCCGGTCCCTCCGAGTTTTTTTCTCTCGGATCCCCCTTTCGGTTTCACTCCCCGCTGCTCCCTCTCCCAGTTTTTTCTTCTGTTTTTTCGGTCTCCCTTTGTTTTTTTCTCCTTTCGTTCTGTTGTTTTTTTTCCCTCGGTCTCCCTCCCTCGAGCACTCTTGGCTCAGCAAGAAAACCCCGGCTCCTTTTTTCCGACTTGCCGCTGCTCTCTTCTGCTCTGACTTTCCGCTGCTCCTCTTCTGCTCTCTCTTTTCGCTGCCCTCCTGCTCCTCTCTCTGCTGTCTTCCTGCTCCTCTCTCTGCTGTCTGACTTACTGCTGCTGGCTTGCGTCTGCTGCCTTTCTGCTCTGACTTGCGTCCCCATCTCGCAGGTCCAGCGCGTGGAGAAGAAAGGAGGAAGAAGGCCGACCGGGCCGGGCCGAGGAAAAAGGGAGAAGGAAAGAAGGAATGGGCCAAGCCCAGGCGCCAAAAAGAAAAGGGCAAAGAGGAAGGGGCCAGCCCAAGGCTGGTCCGAATCCGGCCCGACTATCCTTTTTCTTTTTCTTTTTTCGAATTTTCAAAATTAATTAATTAATGATTTTTTTGGATAAACTTAAAACTAGTGACGCAAATGCTCCTAATGTCTATGCGATGCAGTTTTAATAACAAATTTTTGTTAAGGGGTTAAGAATTAATCCCTAATTTTCCAATACAATTAATAAAAACTTAAACAAATCGCCAAAATTTAAGTGTTAACAAATCCTCATACCTTGTGAGAAGTATTATATTGCATTCTAGGCTCGGCCGCTCCATGCTCCTTTTGAGCATGGAGCAAATTCAATGTTCCCCATACTGATGCCTTGGCGAGCACAATTTCCCATCTTCTATTTTTTGGGTAACCATAATATACTCTTCGAACATGTGCCACTTGTGGAAAATCATGGTCTTGTACATTTCACATTAGTTTCTTCACTAACTCATTAAGCATGTCAATACACTTCAGCACTTTCAGCTTTTCCAGTGCTCGATACTGGATGGAGGTTTCTCCAGTACTTTTCAACCCGCAATAACAAACTCTGCATGACAAGGCATTGATCCCTTCTCCACTTCCACGCATTTGAGTTCGTCAAAAGGACCCAGGCCCAGAATCCGTAGCTTTAAATGCGTTTGCTTTGAAATGCAACCTGGTTCCTTAATAAACCTGAAGTAACTTGAGATGCACAAGATTATGCAAATTCTCGAAGGACCACAGTGGATTATCCTTTGGCTGTCAAGAGATGATATCCAACATGGTGATGCCTCCAGACGTCCTGTCAAGTAGACTCTGGAGAAATGGAGGTGGAGAAGTGAGGGGTTGTAGATCAATAATCTCATTTTTGTTGACTGAAGTTACAGATATTGCTTGAAGCTTGATTAATTTTTCAGTCGACTAGCATAAATCCTTTCCATCTTCTTTTCTCAACTTCAAGATGCCTAGCCTATTCAATTCTTTCAACTTTCCAAGCTCTCTCATTAAGCTGCTGTTTCTCTCGTCACTTGCTTCTATGAAGCAGAGCTTTTGTAGGGACTGTAGAGCCCCTATTTCTTTTGGGGATTTGAAGCTGTACTTAAACCCTGAGTAACTGTTATAGCTGATATAATCAACAAATAGCAGAAACTTCTCTGTTACATTGAGAGAAGAAAAAAAACAGAGCATTGAACTTCATACAACCATTAAAAAAATTGTCTAGTACAAGCTAAATAAGAACCAATTTTGGAACTGCACACAAACGTGCAAAACAGAACCGCACACAAACGTTTAAAACAAACTTGTTTCACTTCCTAGAAAATAGCTAACAAATCAACCGCCTAACAAATAAATTTGACTGAGTCAAAGAAAAACTAAAACGACAGCACATCAATAGCAGCACTGAGACACAGCTCCAACAGTAACGTCCGTCTCCATGACAATGTATGAGTAAATGACAAAGTCGTTGGAGCTTCAAGATCTCAACAGGCAATTTTGAGACATATGTCTATTTAAGGTCCAAGGTCTCAAGGTTTTGAAGCTTCACTATGGAATTTGGAACAGTTCTCACCTTGCTTTTCCTGAAATTAGATATCTTAGGTAAAACCACTCCGCAACTTGAGTGGGGAACCTTGTCAAAGAAGCAGTTCCCAAGTCTAGAACAATGAGCAGTCTCATTTCACTACCTAGAACAGCATCCATGGAAGATCTGTCTGCCCAAACATGTATAAAGAATGTAGTTGAGACAGTGACCTTTTCTGTTGCATGGCTTCCAAGCTGGTCTGTTTAGATAGGCGATGAATTTTATCAGGCCATTTATGATGTTTTATTATGGCTGTTTCTGCAAAGCCACGGTTGCTCAACTTTGAAGTTATAATATCCAGCAGAAAATCATGTATGTGGCATTAGTCGATCCTTCTATTTGACAGGGACCTCTATCAGGCTTCCATTCAGGAGCTCGTTTAAGTATTCCTGGGCCACTTCTTTTACCATCATGCCTTCTTTCTTGTCTACAAATCCTTCTGCAATCCATAATTGAATTAATCTCCTAGAGTTAATGAGGCAATCCTTGGGAAAAACGCTCAACTGTGAGAAACAGGACTTCAAGTGGTATGGCAGATCATCAAGACTAAGTAAAAGGACTCTCTTCAATGTTTTGAATTTGTTGTTGCAATTGATTATAATGCAAAGACTGACGTTCCAGATCCCATTCATCCTTTTTTCTTGTGTCTTCTGAAACCAAAACACCACTGATGGCCAAGACAGCAAGTGGGAACCCTTGCACAATAATCAGAATTCCCATATCCATGCTTATAGGTTTTAGGGATCACACAACAAAGGGAGAATGGGAGCAATTAAAAGACTACATTTTGATTGAATGGCTCACTAAAACCTTACATACAAGCTTTATTTTCGAGCATCGAGAGGCACAAGTAAAATGTAAATTGCCTTATCCAATATTACCTAACAGCTGACTCCAAACATTACTAACATATTTTTGATAGCTCCTAAATGGCATTTACAGACAGACTCACAGTCATAACCCCCTCACAATAGATTTATAAGTCACAAACATTTGGCTGACTCAGTTGTTCACTCATACAGTACATTCACTTCCAACTATGGGTACTCATGGCTCCTCGTGCTTGTGCCTCGAACATACCCTGATCCGATCTCTCGATTAATTGGACATCCCAACCGCCATCTCTCCAGTAGCCATAATATACTTGTGGAACATGCGCAACTTTCAGATAATCATCATCTTGTCCACCTTGCCCAAGCTTCTTGACGAGCTCATCTGGCATATCGAAAATCTCCAGCACTTTCAGCCTTTTCAGGTGTTCAATACCTGCTGGAAGCTTCTTTAGTAACTTGCAACGCTGAATGATAAACTTCTCAAGATAAGGCATTGCTCCCTTCTCCACTTCTATGCACCTGAGTTCATCAAAATGATCAAGACCCAGAGTCCTCAGCTTCTTGAAGGCTTTTGCTTCAAAGCACAATGAGCTTCCATCATAAACCTGAAGCAACTCGAGATGCACAAGATTGGGCATATTTTGGAGAGACACAAGAGGGTCATCCTTTAGGCGACTGCACCTCAGGTGCAATTTCATCAGGCTACTGAGAGAGGGTAGCCAGTGTGGTAAAGCCCCCAAGCATCCTCTCAAGTAGATTCTCTCAAGGAATGGCGGTGGACTAGAGAGGTGTTGCAGATCAATAATCTCATCATCATCAACAGAAGCTACAGATATTGCTCGAAGCCTGGTTAGTTTGGAGATTGACAAGCACAAATCCCTTCCATCTTCTTTTCTAAGTTTCAAAATGGCTAACCTATCCAGTTGTGTCAACATTCCAAGCTCTCTAATCACACTGTTGCTATTCTCGTTATCTGCATCTATGTAGCAGAGCTTTTGAAGGGATTGCAAAGCCCCTATTCCCCTAAAAACCCTAAAGCCGAATTTGAAGGATGAATAGGATATGTTCTTGTAACGATAAACAAGGAGATGACGAAGTCGTCGAAGTTTCAAGATCTCAATAGGCAGCTCAGTGACTTTAGTGTGTTTAAGGTCTAGAGTCTCTAAGTTTTGAAGCTTCCCGATAGAACTTGGAACTACACTAACCTCAGTGAACCTGAAACTTAGATATCTTAGATAACACCAGTCAGCAACTTGAGTAGGGAACCTCGTTAATGGAGCCGCTTGCATATCCAAAACATTGAGTAGTTTCATATCACTAGCTAGAACAGTATTCATAAATGATCTCTCTATCCCAAACATATATAAAGAGCGAAGTTGAGACCAGGACAAGTTCTTTTGCAGAGCTTGCCGGGTGTTCTGGATCGACAGGTGACGGACTTTGTCTTGCCATTCACGATTTTCTTCTTTGGCTATTTCTGCAAAGCCCTGATCACTTGACTTCGAAATGATAATGTCCCGCAGAAAGTCATGGATGCGGCAATACTTGACCCTTCCATCACTTCGTTTAGAAGCCACCTCTATCAGGCTTCTGTTCAATAGCTCCATGAAGTAGTCCTTAGCAACTTCTTCGAGGGTCTTTCCTTCTTTCTTTTCCACAAAACCTTCTGCAACCCATAACCGAATCAGTCTCCTATGCTTAATGGGGCGACCCTCAGGAAATAAACTTAAGTGCAAGAAGCAGGATTTTAGGTAGTATGGCAGATCATTAAAACTAAGGGAAAGAACTCTCTTTAAGTTTTTAAGTTTGTCGGCGATCTCAATACGAAGACTGCGACGAACCAATTCCCATTCATAGATCCTCCATTTGTCTTTTGAGGCCAGAACACCACCGACGGCCACGATTGCAAGTGGAAGTCCTTCACACTTTCTCAAAATGTACTTACATATCTCCTCCAGGTGGTAAGGGCACGAGTTCCCCTGAAATGTCTTCCGACAGAAAAGCTCCCACGACTGTTCGGGATCAAGCGGCTCCATTTTTTTTGCCTGCCCATTGAACTCCTTGCAGGAGCTAGATACCAAATCGGCATTCCGGGTAGTGATGATCACCCTGCTTCCGTGACCATTGATAGGAAAGGCATGCTTGACCGCATCCCATTCGTTTATGTGCCGTACATCATCGAGAACAATCAGGTACCTCCTCCTGTGAAGCAGGTCCTTGATGATCATCTTCAGCCAGTGGCTATTCATAGTGTTGGCTCCATGGGGGACTGGTTTCCTGATCACCCTCATGATCTGATCAAGTATGTCTTTGAGGACCTCTTCAATCTCTGAGGATCGAGAGAGAGTGATCCAAGCATGCACCGTGAAATGCTTCTTCACGGCAGGGTCTTCGAAGACTCGCTTCACCAGAGTGGTTTTGCCCAACCCTCCCATTCCCATGATGGAGATGACCTCCCGCCTGAGAGCCCCGTCAAGTAACTGCCCGACCAGCTTGTTTTTCGGTTGCTCAATTCCTACCAGGTCAGTTTTATCTAGGGGAAGGGCATCGCCTTGGAGGTCCTGCCATGAGTTATCCATGACAGTCGAGCTTGGATCTTGTTGAGCCCGGGTGAATTTGTGGCACAGCCTTTGGTGCTCATCACATAAGCCCTTTACTCTAGAGTTGATGCGCTCTATCTCAGACCTTACACGGTATCGAGCCTTCAGGTTCTTGATACAGCAGGACATCCTGCTTATGAGGCCAGTGAACCCGACTCCATGATCATGTCTCAGGACCAGTGAGAATTCATCGAGTGCGTCCTCCATGTCATATGCTGTGTTTCTCAACTGCTTCACCCACACTTGGACTTCATCATCGGTTTCCTCGAGGGAATCTGCAACCCTGAGGGAGGCCCGGACACGCTCCAGTTCTCCTTTCACCGAGAGAGCTTCTTCTCGAGCGTCTGTCAAGAACCACATCTCGTTCTCAAAGAATTGTGTGAGCTTGTTGAGTAGGAAAGTCACAGGGCTCTCTGCCATGCCGCTAGTCTGGTGAGGCTTTTGGTTTATGAATTGCCTGGAGGTTTTAGACTAAGTTTCAAAAGTTCAGGCTTTTCATGGTGCCTGAAATTTAGTCCTATATTTATAGCTGCTTTGTGTGGGATCCATGTCTGCTAAGCACATTGCACAAGTTTTGTTTTAGATTCATGGTATGCCTCCGAATTTTGCAAGTGTTTAATATTTTTGCCTTTGACAGCAAGATGTTCAATTTTCTTGTTTCATGTAGAAATGCCTGCAAGTATGTTTAGTACTTTATTCTTTTGTAGTTTCATCTTATCTGAACAAGATAACTAAAATTTCTTAATTTGTCAGCAGAAATAACTTGTATAATACTGTCTGAATATTATACATTTAATGCGAAATCATGGGAAGTTTCGAAGGAACCTTCGTGTTCTATTTTATTGGAGTAGATTCTTATCTGAATAACAGCTAATTTAGATGTGCTTGTTGTTAGTCCACACTCATGTCATCTTCTCTGGGTAGCTTATCGAAATATATTTCAGCGACCAGTTCCTGCTCTTAAATTTTATTGAAAAATTTGCATTGCAAGGTAAAAGAGCTGATTTATGACTGATATCGATGGAGGAAACTTTCAATCAATTCAGAATATCAAGATGGCCAAGAGTTCGTCAGAATCAAGACTTCTATACCTCAGGCCAGGATGATCCATTCATCAACTGTCAAGTGATATTCGCGGACTAATCACTAAGCATGGCAAACACCAAATTCATTTCTTGACCAGGTTACATGAAGGAAATTCAAGCAACATTTCATTGCTAGCAAGTAGAAGAGATCATCAACTGCAGTAAGGCGATGAATGGCAGCTGAGCTCAGATCTTCCGTGAATTTCACTGTACACTACTCTGATTTTTCGGTAGAATTACCCTACTGAATCATTAAATACGTAATGGTCAAGATTGCACACTTACAACTTGTTCATATTAAATAAGGATATTATATATATAAACCTATACCTCGTTCTTCCTCGGTCGAAGGAGAAGTGGACCAAATTTGAGAGGAAAGTGAAACTTATTGAACTAAAAAAGGACTATTATTACGTATGAAGCAACTAAGCAAAATAAAGCGAAGAGTTGCATATCAGTCGCTATGGACAGATAGCATTCAAATATAGAATGACATCAACATAAACTTTATAAAATATGAAATTATGGCGCCTTTTCGAGAATAATAGAGTGGCTGTCACCGTCTGTCATGTGGAGTTGATTAGGATTCCATGAGGAGGAAAAGCTGGCTTTGACAAGCCACCATTCCAAGGCAGGACATGAACTCCCTCCCAACAAGTTTTGAAGAACATGCAACTAATTTAACAACCACTTGTTACATCCAAATTGTTAGGTCACTGTCTCTAATCAAACATCTTGTTTACTAGGCAAGTTCACTGCAAGTGCTGAATATATTAGCATATTTTTGTTAATAAAAGAGACGTTTACTGAATGGCTATTGGCATTGGCCAGCTATCAATTTCGGATGATTGTTTCTTTTGAAAGTTACTGAACATTTGCAGGCAACTATTTTGTTTCAGAATACTAAAGCTTTCTAAAGCTTGCTACTCAGAAGTCAGAAGTATTCGCCTAGCAATTTCTGTGTAACTTCTTGTTGGAGTTACTGTTGTCATGCACCCGCAAGAACATCAAGTGTTGCTGAGAAACTGGTAATGTCCATTATTCACCTTCTCAGGACCTCAAGCTGAATGATCCCCCGCCCCCCAACCAGGGGATCCTGGAGAAAACCCGATTAGCACAATCTGTGAACCAAACAACCTCCAGACTTGTACAACCTGCCCATCTCCACAACTGTGTCTCATCTCGGCAACAAGCCTGTTCTTCAACCCTTACACGCCTCCACAATTCGGGATACCACTATTACCTACAAGTCTCTTGACTCTCTGCACAATTTCTTCCGTCCAACAGTTTCCATTGCCATAAACATTTTGCTGGAAAGTACAAAATCAACCTTTTTCTTTTTGGGCCAAAACCTACATGATCAACTGGTTACATTTTCTCAGTTTAATGAGAGGAACCCAAAGGTCTTTACTTGATGACGTCATCGAAAAGTCCGATGGAGCGTTTCTTCCTAGGAAATTGGGGCGAAATTCATCTAAAATGGTTTTGGTCCCCTAGGAAGCTCTTGCCCTTGTCCAGTCGAGGGGAGCTAGACCAAGTCCGAGTGGTACAACAGCAAATCAGAAAATGGAAAAGGACATTGATTACAACCGAGCCACTAAAATACGAGCAAATCGTCACAATAAATCGTCAATCACTAGCGACATGAAACTTTAGAAACAGGGTCCCACCGAAGGAATTTTGACAATCGCTGGAATATTCAAGGCCGCCAGCATCTACTTTGTGGAGTTGATGAGGATGGAAAAAGCCAATTATACCTGCACCAACCTACTGAATCAACACACCAAACCTGCTAAAAAAAGAACTATTCCAAGACCCCTGTTCTGAGTCGCTCATACCTTGCTGTGTATTTGCAATGTCTTCCATCCCGTACCTTCCTCGAAGACTGTAAGTGTGATGCATTGAATTTAACTAACTTGAGATATTGTCCACTTTAACCTTGATAGGCAGGCACATTTTTTTATGTGAGTTAATTTCGGTTTTCATATATATATATATGTGTGTGTGTAAGAATCACTTTCTTTTTGTTCAGTGTGCAATGTAGTTCATTCTAGCCCCCTTTACCATCTTAAAAGCTTGCCAAACACCCTTCCTTATCTAGGTTCTCTAGCCTTGATGACCACTTGTTGTCCTTATTGGACCAGGTCGTTAGAAGCCCACCAGCTTTCGCATGGTTCATCCCTAAACCACACACCTAGTAAAAGGGGTCCTACCATGATACCAGATTGTGAGGCTCTAGATTCAACTCACTCAAGGCATAGTTTAGTTTATTTTTACCCCTAGGCCATCCTAGATTACTATTGGAAGCCACTCCTTATTTAGACCATCAAGCCTGGCGATCACTCTCCGCCCTCATCAAATCGGGTCGTTATAATAAGAATTTAAAAATCTCTTAATTCTCAGTGATCTTCGAAAATGAGATTGATTGGTGATGGCCCCGTCCAGACTTGACCATTCCAAGCGCCAGCGTATTTGAATGGTCGTAGTTAACAAATGCAAGCTAATTTCGTCCTAGTTGCATGGTTGCGTGGGACGTACACGCTCACTCGAAGCAAAAGTTCAGAGCGTATTTGAATTTAAAAATCTCTTAATTCTCAGTGATCTTCGAAAATGAGATTGATTCGTGATGTCGTGCGTAATCAATTAAGACGTGAAAAATATTAAACTAAATTCTCTTAGACAGATTACGATAGAGGCAAATCTACTGTAATGCCACTAAAATTTCACAGCCTGGAGGTTCGGCATGGACATGTTCAACTTCTGATATTACCCTATAAAATTCTCAATTTTTGTCTAAAAGGTCGGGTTTAGTCCTAAATTTGCCATATTTTTTTATATTAAATAAATTGCAAACTTTAACTCTAATTTGAAATCTTCTCCCTTCAGCTCTCCGTCCAAAAATCATTGTTAGTCGTTTCTAATTTCCCTAATTTCATAACAAAGGATGGTTTCATTTTCGAGATAATTTTCCATGTCACCTAGCCGACGTGGATATGTACCAATGTGGAAATGCTACGTTAAATAACTAATGATGATTTTTGGATGGTGGGTTAACAAGGGTAAATTTGAGAGTAGATTAAAAGTAAATAATATTTTTTAGACAAATAAAGTTCAAGACAAGTTGGGGATTAGAGTTAAATGTCTGCGATTTTTTTAGACAAAAAATATTCAAGACAAATTTGAGATTGGATCTAAAGTTTAGGTTTTTTTTTTAGATAAATTTTTTTTAGGGCAATATTGAAACTAAATCTAAAGTTGGGGTCTTTTTGACAAGAAGAAGTTCAGAGCAGAATTGGAAGTAAATCTAAAGTTGGGGCTTTTTTAGGAAATTAGGCCCTAATCATTCTATTAGGGTATGGCTGTTTGTTCATGATGCACACGCGCTTTAGCAAATTAAAAATCCTTTGCCCTCTTTGTCTTGACTAAGTTGAAAGTGACCATTATTGATATCCTTTAGTATGCTACTTAGGGTGGGTTAATTTGCTTGGTTCGTGTATTAAATACCTAACTCTGTGAATTTTTTAATTAAATTGTTGTTTAACTTTTCAAAGCAACTGATGGGAAACATTAATAAATTCCAATCCACTCTTGTTTTATATCAGCGGAAACTTCTCGGAAACTTGTCGGAAACTTCTGATATGGTTCTAATCAAAATTCTTGTTTACTAGGGCAAGTTCACTGCAAGTACTGAATATATTTTCCTATTCATGTTAATGAGAGCGACATTTCATGAATGGCTATCGGCATCGGCCGGCTATTAATTTCAAATAATTGTGTCCGGTGAAAGTTACTGACCATTTGCAGTAAACTATTCTGTTTCAGAATACCAATGTTTTAATAGCTTTCTAAAGCTTGCTTCGTCGTGTAAAAGAATCGGTCGAGGGTTTCTGGTAATGAAGCAACTTAAACTTCATACGGAACTTTATAGCGGACAAGACTCCTGAACTGTCACCACCTCAGAAGCTCAGGCAACAAGAAGTTATTGGTATTCACCTAGCAATTTCTGTGCAACTTCTTGTTGGCGTTAATATTGCCATGAAGCGTGAGAAGACCACGGGACTCATCCCTGAGATACTAGTAACTTCCACTATTGCTGAGAAAGTGGAGACGAGTTCACCTACCATAACTAGACAGGCAACTGAGGTCATATACTTAATACAGAGATTTTTGTGTCTACCTCCAAGCAATCTAGGCTCCAGTATCTGATAAAGTAGATTTCTTGCCCTCCCCAGCCAAGTAAGAAATAGACCAAGTTACGACAAGGGCTCTCGTTACGTCTAGGGCATGTGTCGACACATTTGCTCCTATAAATGAGGTGAACTGTAATTAATGTGCCTTGGAAAATTATAAGTGTGATCAACATATCTTAATGTTATTCTAACGTTTGTAAATCACTGTACGTATTCTTAATGTACTATCTTGCAAGAAGGAGTATTTTGTTTATAGTATACTAAGAGCGTGCATGGTAAAATTGTTGTTTCAGAAATCAATTTCTAGCAAGAAATCAATTTTTCTATTTCTGTTCCTCGCATAAATTTCTAAGATAAAATAGGCATTTGATAATAATATAAATTTTCCGTTTCTAGAATAAAAATTCGTTTGACAATATTATAAAATTTCTCTTTCTCGAATGGTGGTGGCGGCGACCTGTGATTGGCGGCCAACGGGGGGCGATAGCGGGGGTCGGCGACTAGCAGGGAGTTGTAGTAGCGATCGGTGGCTGACGGCAGTGGGCGGCGGCAGCGGTTGGTGATCGACAGTGGTCGGTGGCAGGTGAGTGACCAACAAGCAATAATGAGAGCGAGCAATGGGATGAGTTTTTATTTCTTACTTTTATTCCATAAATTATTTTTCACTTTTGTTCTAAAAATAGAGAAGTAAAAAGTTTTAACTTTTGATTTATGTTCCAAATCTATTTCTAGAGTAGAAATTTGTTCTAGAATTAGAAAAATAAAATTACATTACCAAATGGATTTTTGTTCTAAACCTATTCCCCGAAATAGAAAAATAGAGAAATAGAGAAGTATAAATGATTTCATGCACAGAGTCCCTAAACAATTTGTGAAACCATTTCATGTCAATCGTGGGTGACATTAACTTTAGAAATAGAGGGGCATCAACAAATATCATGACAATATTAAACCGATTACACCATTCTAGACAAGTTTAAGTCATCACTAATGTGTTGGGTGGGGTTAATTCTGTAACGCCCTGGGTCCGCTACTGTACACATATTGTTCACTTTGGGCCTCACTGAGCCCTCATGGTTTTGTTCCTCTAGGCTTTGCCTAAAAAACACGTATGTACAGATAGAGAATCCAAAACCTTATAAGCCAATCCATGATTCCCTCCTAAGCAATGTGGACAAGAGATATGCCCTCTCCTTGTGCACATTCAAGGACTGACGTGCGGACACACCGCCATCCCTCCTTCCCATGCACCACCGCCTAGGCCGTCACACTCTGCACCCCTTAGGAGCACAGCGTCCTTGCTGTGGTCCCATACGTGGTCAAGTCCATGATTCCCTCCTAAGCAATGTGGGACAAGAGATGTGCCCCCTCCCTGTGCACATCCGAGGACCGAGGTGCGGATGCATTGCCATCTCTCCTCCCCGTGCACCACCGCCTAGGTTGTCACACTCTGCACCCCTAAGGAGCACAATGTCCTTACTGTGGTCTCATATGCGGTCAAGAGTTGACTTTGATACCACCTATAATGCCTTAGGTTTGCCTAGGGTACACATTTTGTCTGCTTTGGACCCCACTAGGCCCTCATGGTTTTGTTTCTCTAGGTTTTGCCTAAAAATGCATATATACAGATAGAGAACCCATAATCTTATAAGCCAATCCAAGACTCCCCTCTAAGTGATGTGGGACAAGAGACATGCCCCCTCCCTGCGCGCATTCGAGGATTGAAGCGTGGACACACAGTCATCCCTCCTTCCCATGCATCACCACCCGGGATGTCACAAATTCGGAATGATAGGGTGGTAAAAGCTCCTCCATTGAGCTTTATCCTTAGGGTAATAGGTTTCAGAATGGGTAGTCTCTAGACTAAGAACCAGGAACCTACTCTATCATACTCATTATATGGATTTTCGAGTTGAGAATTGAACCGATTCCCTTAAGAACTGGCATGGAATTACAACCAAGACAGAACTTAAACCATTTATACCCTATTTCAATACTTTCATGATCAGTAATTTCGTTATTAAGTATGTTTAATAAGTGCCTCACAGATAGATAGAGGTGATCATTGGGTGGGCTGACTTTTGAGCAAGAAGAAGTTGAGACTTGCCACTTTCAAAGTGGCAAAAATAATTTAAGACATTACATGGACAAGTATCAAAGATTGGAGAATCAAATTCAAAGTTTACTCTAGAGGATTCTCCAATATCAAGAGCAAGTAGATGATGGTAGCTACCAAGAACGTCCGTGGAACACTGTCGATAGTTTAAGAAGGTAACTACTCAACCAGGTTTATCATACGAAGTTTATCTGATCTCCTTTTTATGCGATCAAGTAAAACATGAGACTTGAGATTTGCTAGAAAGTTTTTACCATTGCATCTGCCTACTACAGTAAAGCCATAGCAGAAAGAGCTGAGGGCTAGCATCAGAAACATTTCAAACCTGGAGTAAGCAATTAAATGGCAGGAGCATCAAATCTTCTGGTGATGAAAATGCTCTTCAATAAGAACTCATAACAGGTTGAATCTTGCAGGTTCTACCTTCACCAATCTTCGGGTATCTATAGTGGGCCTTACGAGATCGTGACAGGGTTGAACCCTGCTTATTGTAATTGTAATAATCTACTCTGATGAGATTTCACGACACTGATGAAAAAAAGGAACATCCTAAAATAAGAACAAGTTATTAGTTCCAGTACATGTTTGAGGTTTCAGGGATCACACAACAGAGGGAAAGCGGACAAGACTGCATATTTATTAAATGACTTAGTAAAACATTACTTACAAGCTCTCTTTGTAGAGCATTAAGACACAATTCAAACCCTTATTTCTTTATATCACCTAATAGCTAACTCCAAATATTACCAACATAGTTTTGACAGCTGCTAAATGTCATTTACCAAAAGACTCACAGTCACAGCTACCTTACAGCACATTCACATTCACAAGTCATCAGTCCCAAACACTTGGCAGACTCACGGTTATTCACTCATGTGGTACATTCACTTCCAACATGGTGGGAACCCGTTGCTCCTCATGCTAGTGCCTTGGGCGGTAGCAACATCACTCTGCACTGATCTCTCGATTAACTGGACGTCCCAACCCTCATCTCTCCAGTAGCCATAATATATTTCTGGAACGTGTGCAACTTTCTGAAAGTCATCATCTGGTCCACCTTGCACAAGCTTCTTGACAAGCTCGTCTGGCATATCAAAAATCTCCAGCACTTTCAGCCTTTTCAGGTGTTCAATACCTGCTGGAAGCTTCTTTAGTAACTTGCAACGCTGAATGATAAGCTTCTCAAGATAAGGCATTGCTCCCTTCTCCACTTCTACACACCTGAGTTCGTCAAAATGATCAAGACCCAGAGTCCTTAGCTTCTTAAAGGTTTTTGCTTTAAAGCTTAATGAGCTTCCTTCGTAAACCTGAAGCAACTCAAGATGCACAAGATTGGGCAGAGTTTGGAGAGATACAAGAGGGTCATCCTTTAGGCGACTGCACCTCAGGTGCAATTTCATCAGGCTACTGAGAGAGGGTAGCCAGTGTGGTAAAGCCCCTAAGCGTCCTCTCAAGTAGATTCTCTGAAGGAATGGCGGTGGACTAGAGAGGTGTTGGAGATCAATAATTTCATCATCATCAACAGAAGCTACAGATATTGCTTGAAGCCGGGTTAGTTTGGAGATTGACAAGCACAAATCCCTTCCATCTTCTTTTCTAAATTTCAGAATGGCCAACCGATCCAGTTGTGTCAACCTTCCAAGCTCTCTTATCACACTGCTGCTACTCTCATCATCTGCCTCTAAATAGCAGAGCTTTTGAAGGGATTGCAAAGCCCCTATTCCCCTAAGGGCCTTAAAGCCGAATTTGGAGGATGAATAGGACACATTCTTGTAGCGATAAACAAGGAGATGACGAAGCCGTTGGAGTTTCAAGATCTCAACAGGCAATTCGGTGACATTTGTGTGTTTAAGGTCTAGGGTCTCTAAGTTTTGAAGCTTCCCAATAGAACTTGGAATTGTACTGACCTCAGTGAACCTGAAACTTAGATATCTCAGATAACACCAATCAGCAACTTGAGCAGGGAACCTTGTTAAAGGAGCCGCTTGCATATCCAAAACATTGAGCAGTTTTATATCACTAGCTAAAACTGAATTCATTAATGATTTCTCTACCCCAAACATATATAAATAGCGAAGTTGAGACAAGGAAGAGTTCCGTGGCAGAGTTTGCGGGGTGTTCTGTATTGACAGGCGACGGACTTTGTCTGGCCATTCGTGATTCTCTTCTTTTGCTATTTCCGCAAAGCCCTGATCGGTTGACCTTGAAGTGATAATGTCCCGCAGAAAATCATGGATGCGGCAAGTCTTGACCCTTCCATCACTTCGTTTAGCAGCCACCTCTATCAGGCTTCTGTTCAACAGCTCCCGAAGTAGTCCTTTGCTACTTCTTCAAGGGTCTTTCCTTCTTTCTTTTCAACAAATCCTTCTGCGACCCATAACCGAATCAGTCTACTACGCTTGATGGGGTGACTCTCAGGAAATAAACTTAAGTGCAAGAAGCAGGCTTTCAAGTAGTATGGCAGATCATTAAAGCTGAGGGAAAGGACTCTCTTCAAGTTTTTGAGTTTGTCGTTGCAGTCAATTTCACTACGAAGACTGCGACAAACCAATTTCCATTCATCTATTCTGTGCTTGTCTTTTGTAGCCAAAACACCACTGATAGCCACTATAGCAAGCGGCAGTCCTTCGCACTTTCTTAAAATAAACTCACAGAACTCCTCCAGATGGGAAGGGCAAGAATTCACCTGAAATGTCTTCTTGCAGAAAAGCTTCCATGAGTGTTCCACTCGCAGAGGCTCCATCTTGTAGACCTTCCCCTTGAATTCTCGGCAGGAGATGTGTGCTAGTTTAGCATTCCTGGTTGTGATGATTATTCGGCTGCCGCATGTGCTGTTAGGCAGTGTGTGTTTGACAGCATCCCATTCGTCAATCGTCCATGTGTCATCTAGAACAACCAGATACCTCATTCTCTGTAGCAAGTCCTTGATTATCATCTTCAGCCAGTATATATTCGTGGTGTCCGCACCAGAAGGAATTGGTTTTCTGATCACTCTCATTATTTGCCGAAGCATTTCATGGAGGAGCTCTCCTATATTTGGAGAGCCAGAGACAGTGATCCTGGTACATATTGTGAAATGCTTCTTCACCTCTGGATCTTCATAAACTTGATTTACCAGTGTGGTTTTGCCCAATCCTCCCATCCCAACGACAGAGATAACTTGACGCTCAGAAGTGCCATCAACCAACCACCCAATCAGCTGCTTCTTCGGCTCTTCAATGCCCACAAGCTCAGTTTTGTCTAAAAAAAAGGCATTACTTTGGTGTTCATGCCATGTGTTGTCAGAGTAATTGGAGCCTGGGCCATGTTCAGCTTTACTAAACTTGTAGCTGAGCCTCTGGTATCCATCACATACGCTTTTGATTCTGGAGTTGATGTTCTGTATCTCCAAAATGGTTCGATGTCGAGCTTTCATGTTCTTTACACAGCAAGATATCTTAGAGAAAAGACCAGCAAACCCAACCCCATGATCATGTGCCGAGAGTAGCTTGAACTTGTCAAGAGCATCTTCAGTGTCATATGCAATCTCTCTTAGCTGCTTTACCCATATTTTGACTTCCTCATCACTCTCTTCCAGGGAATCTGCAACTCTCAGGCATGCCCTTATGCATTCAAACTGTTGCCTCACTGAGCTAACTTCTTCCTCAGCATCTCCAAAGAGTTGCACTTCATTCTCCAGAGAATTTGTGAGCTTGTCAATGAGGAAGTTTACAGCAGCTTCTGCCATGCTCTAATGGTGCATGTGCAGAAGTTAAGGATTATAATTCTATCAGTATCCTTTACATAGTGGCTGCAAAAGTTGGGGGAGTCCAATGTGGAAGTGGTGAAGCATATGATGTCCATGCTGTTTTGTATCTCTTTCCTGGTGGTCCACATCTGTTACAGACTTGAGCAAAATATAATATTTAGTCCTTTCCCGAATTATTGTAATTGTTATTTATTCCTACAATGGGCTATTTAATTTGTTTGATTTTAGTAGAAATACCTCTTATGGTGAGAATTTCTTAATGTTTCAACCCTTCTAATGAAGTAACACAAAACTTATCAGATAACTTGATTTGCACTTCCATTTTTTGGTTTTGGAAACAATTGACCTGGTTCTAACCAGAATCACTGACTAGGCAGCCCACTGCAAATTTTGAAGAAAATGTCATACCAATGTTACTGGAATATATAATTTAAGCATTTCCATGAATGACAATTGAATTGGCTAGCTGTGAGTTTATAATAATTTTTTCTAGTCAAGTTAATTGAATCTATTTTGTGGGCTATCGCTGTTTCAGGTTGGCATACTGATGCAGTGTAGGCTTTCTCAAGTTTGCATTCGGTACAAGTTTGGCATGAGGTTAGGTTTGAGCTGATGAAACAATTTAAGATCAGGTCATATGTTAAAAATTGATGGTGAAGACTTCACAACAATCACCTTTTCAGGACCTCAAGCTGAATGATCCTTCCCCTGAACCTGGAGGAAACCTGATCAGCACAATCTGTGAACTGAACAACCTGCAAGCTTGTACAAGTTACCCCATCTCCACAAATGTGCCCCATCTTGGCAACAAGCCAGTTCCTCAACCACTATATGCCTCCATAATTCGGGATACAACTTTTACCTACAATCTGCACAATTTCTTCCGTTCAGCAGTTTGCACTGCCATTAGCCTTTTGCTGGAAATTACATGATCAACTGATTACATCTTTTGGTTGATTGACAGGAATTCAATCGTCTTTACTATATGACATCCAATAAACAGTTTCTTGATGGGAAATTGAGGTGGAATATATCTAGAATTGTTATAAATTAACTGAGGTCACATAATTGAAACTTAATAGTTCTCTATTTAATTTTTCAGTGCTTTATGGATTTGATTGTCATTGAATAAGCTAATAAGAGGATCTCTATCAAACTTCCTAATAAGTACTTGGGTTTTAGTCTCCAAGAAAGCTCTTATTCTTGTACAGTCAAGGGAACAGGACCAAGCCTGAGGGTGAAAACAACATATCAAAAAATGGAAAAGGATGTTAATTACCACTGAGCTACTAAAATATCAGCAAATTGTCTCACTGCCTCGTCATCACTAGTGACATGAAACTTTAAAAACAGGGTCCACACCAATACATCTTTTAGAAACATTGGAGTATTCACAAATGCGTCACCATCTATTAGGTGGAGTTGATTTGGATCCCATGAGGATGAAAAAGCTACTTTTATCAGCGCCAATCTACTGATTGAACACACTATACTTGAAACAAGAAAACAATTCCAAGGTGCATGTTCTGAGTCACTCATACCTTTGTGTGAATTTACAATGTCTTCTATTTCGTACCTTCCTTTTTCATCTTGCAGTTGGCATTTTATCAACCACTTGGTGGACATACTTGTGAAGTAAAGCAGGGCCCTCCAATTCAAACCCCTGGTAGAATTTCAAAGGGTGAATTCTTCCAAGACTTCAGAAGTAGAAAGAATGTGTCTATTAAAATTATATTCATGATGATCCTTGAAAATTAGCTTGGTTGGTGATGGCAACGTCTAGACTTCACCATTCCCAGCACCAAGGGATTTGGATGATCATCTTTAACAAATGCAAGCTAATATCCTCCTAGTTACATGGTTGCCTGGGGCATACATGTTACTCAAAGCATAGATTATATCTCTTTTCTGGCTATGCACATAATGACTTTTAGACAAAAACCCATAATAGATTCTAAACTATGTTCTCATGGAAGATACCAATCTAAATCTCGAGA
Source organism: Corymbia calophylla (assembly GCA_014182845.1). Classification (NCBI taxonomy): domain Eukaryota; kingdom Viridiplantae; phylum Streptophyta; class Magnoliopsida; order Myrtales; family Myrtaceae; genus Corymbia; species Corymbia calophylla. Next base: position 12,499,719 of record CM024697.1, on the reverse strand, counting down.
AAGAAGAAATACTTTGATTTCAAGTGGTACCGGAAGAGATAAAACTACCAAACGAATATCATCATATTCAAAAGTTGCTATAACTTTCCTTCCAAAAGAAAGCATTGCTATTTTCACTTTGCATGATTTTACTTGTAAAGTATCTTTGGACCATTCACAAACATGTCATAGTTATGCATTTCATATTGTGAAGCATTTCTCCATTCCGTTCTCTAGTAGATGTAACATCTCCTACAAAGTGTTTAAAAATGGTGAGTATGAGGGTGTCAACTGCATTGACACATTTTGAATATTCTGCATTCCATATTCTCCTACGCAATAGGTTTGTTCATTTCCAACAATGATAATTGAATTGGATAGCTGTGAGTTCACAATAATTTTTTCTAGTCAAGTTTGTTAAATCTATCTTACAGGCTACCACTGCTTTGAAGTCTTTCTCAAGCTTGCATTTCCAGGTCTAAGTTTGGTAGGAAGTTACGTCTGAGCTGATTAGATCAGGTCATATGTTAAAAAATGATGGTGAAGACTTCACAACAACCACCTTCTCAATACTCAAGCTAAATGATCCTCCCCCTGAACCTAGAGGAAACAAGATCACCACAATCTGCAAACCAAACAACCTCCAAGTTTGTACAGGAACCATCTCCACAAATCTGTGCCATCTCGGTAACAAGCCAGTTCCTCAACCACTATACACCTCCACAATTCGGGATACCACTTTTATTTACGAGTCTCTCCACAATTTTTGCCGCTTTACAGTTTCCACTGCCATGCATTTTGCTAGGAAGTACAAAATCAACTTTTTTGTTTTGGCCAAAACATACAAAATCAACTGGTTACATATTTTTGTTTGATTGCTAGGAAACCAAACGTCTTTGCTTGATGACATTAACGAAAAGTCCAATAAACAGTTTCTTCCTAGGAAATCAGGGTGAAATTCATCTGGAATTGTTCAAAATAAGTGATTGAGGTCACATACTTGAAATACAATACTTCTCTTTTTAATTTTTGCGTGCTATACAAGATTGGAGCATCATTGTATAAGCTAACAAGCTTCCTAATAAATACATTGGCGTTAGTCTCCAAGAAAGCTCTTGCTGCTTGTACAGTCGACAGAACTAGACCAAGTCTGAGTGGGACAACAACAAATAGAAAATGGACAGGAACATTGATTACAACTGAGCTACTAAAATAAAAGCAAATTATCACGCTCAATCATCAATCAGTAATGACATGAAACTTTAAAAGAAATATTCAAAGCGTCTATACGAATAAGAACATGAGTTAGGTGGAGTTGGCTTGGATCCCACGAGGATGAGAAAGCTACTTTTACCAGCACCAATCTACTGAATGAACACACCATACCCAAAACAAGAAAACAATTCCAAGTTGCATGTTCTGAGTCACTTATACCTTTGTGTGAATTTACAATGTCATACGCTCTGCATCTTTCTTTTTGTCGCCCGGTTGGCATTTTATCAAACGGTCGGTGGACATACTTGCGAGGAAAAGCAGGCCCTCACCCTCCCCATATTAAAAAACCATGCGATAAATTCAAAGGGTGAATTCTTCCAAGATTCCGAGAATTTAAAATTAGATTCTTGGTGATCCTTGAAAACGAACTTGATCAATGATGGCGACATCAAGACTTGACCATTCCAATCTCCAAGGGAATTGGATGATCATATTTAACAAACGCAAGCTAGTTTCCTCCCTAGTTGCAAGGTTGCCGCGAAATAATATTGTTTTCGCTGCACGTACGTAATTAAGTTTTGATAAAACCCATGAAAAATCTCAAATTATGGATATTTTCAACCTATTTCACCTAAATTTTTCGTCCTATCTTAAAATTCCTAAATTGATATCTTGGGATAAATATACTCAACGGCCACAAACTCCTTAGATTCAGGGATATCTAGACAGAACTTCCGATTTTGTCCTTCAAGTTCTTTTCTATCAATTTTGTCCCTACAAGAACCAAAATTTCCATAACCTCACTTTCTTCACTCTTTTCAATCTAGTTCCTAAGAAGCATTTTGCTATCGATTGTGTTAAAACCTGGGTCAAATGGAGGACCCTAATCTAAATCTCTTGAAAAAATAAGTACTTTGATCTCATGTGGTATTGGAAGAGGTAAAACTATCAGGGCGAACATATTCATCAAATTTAAAAGTTACTACATTCAATTCAACTTTAATTTTTAGTGACTTCCCAAATTTTGATAATATAAAACATCCATTCACAAAAATTACAAATGAAGTATATTAAACACGATCACAAACCATCACGATATTTCTAAGATAGCTCTGATACCGAAAACCATCGTGATATTTCTACATTAGATCACAATTTATTTATGAAGTATATTAAACACGATTACAAACGCGCTGTAGTTCTTCCAATGTTTTCTTCTTTAATTTTGACTTTGAGATGTCCATTTTGAAAGGGTCAACAAAATAAAATTTATTGAGAGGATAATTCAAATAATTAGTCTGGGACGGTGGAGGTGGTAGAACAAGAAGCTTTCTAGTCCAGTGAAATTGGGATAGATTTGAAAATTTACGAAGTCACTATGTAATTTCTGACTTCTTCTGGCTTCATTAGTTCCAAATAGAGTAAACCAATATCCGAATCCATGGAAAATTTTTGTTGCCTACATCTAGGTTGGATAACCCATGAATATTATTGTTCATTAATTTGAAAGCAAAAAAGGTTTCTCAAACGCATTAACATAATCAAAATATTTATATTTTTAGCCCCCAACTTGTGTTCTTAACTTTTTTAAGTATTAACAGCATCCAAATGAATACAATTATAAATAAGTTAGATAATTTGAAAGTTCAAAAAGTCAACAAGATCAAGCTTTTGACTTGAAAGGACCTGAAATTTCTTTAAATGGAAAGTTCTTTCTCTAGAATGAAGTTTTGGGCCTCAACTTGTGCTCTAAAATGTTTAGATGGCTCTCTTAGTATGCTAGTTATTGATGGATTTTCTTCCCATTCTTCCATAAAATTAAAATGACTTTCCTGATCTGAAATTTTTTAAAAGCCAACTCGTGATGGTTCTCTAAGATAATGCGATATTAAAAGGAATCTGCTTCAGATACTACTCTTTCAATAAATATTCTTTTGTTATGCCTAATACACGAATGTTTGTGTCATTGTTCTGCATTGTGTATTTTCTTGTCAATCCACTTAAACTCTATTCCTTAAGTTTCTGTGAGTAGTTTCCCATTAGAACAATAATATGACTCAACTCGAATGCATATAAATTCTAGCTTTCTACGACAATGTAGTCATTCCAATAATTTTAGTCGGAAATCGCTGACGTGTGATTGTACCACTTAGGATAGTAGATGTCTATATCAACAATTTTCACCAAAATTGATTGAAAAGACTACATTAATAAATCGTTGGAAAATCTATGACTAAACTAGTAAAATCTAAAATTTTAGAACTAAATTAGCTACCGTACAATACGTTCATGACTTTTTAAACAATTTTCCCATTGAAAAGTATGCTGCTATTTTGATACATTTTCCCCGTAAAAATTCTCTAATTAGGTAATTTGTTAAGTATTTGGTCGTACGAAGAAAATCACTATATATATTTTTTGTTCTATTACTGCATTCACTTTTTCTAAAGTGGCAGATTTATTCCACGCTTCTTTCTTCCCGCTCACTTTATATGGTAATGCTTTAGTGTCCTCCCAAAGTTTTAATCCAACCGCAGGAGAATGGATTGATCTTGGGATTTTTCATTTATCGTAGTATGAGTTACATAATGATCTTGGATGTTACGTATGATTTGTTGTGTTACTCTAGGGAGAAACCAATAGTGGAATTTCAAATTTACTTTTGTTTTTTTAAATTCTGCATAACAGTACTCTTTTTTTTTTTGTCGAAAATACGTGCGTTTCATTAAAAAGTAGTCAAGTGGGTTACATCATAACATAAAATATCCAAAAGGCTCGACGGGGGTATTGGACCCAAAACCCTTTTCTATTCCCTTCATTCTTTCTAAAAAAAAAATATCATTGAAACTTTTGTGATTTATCTTACCGGAAAGTGTTGATAAACTCATTTGAAATGTCCAATATTCAAAAAGTTAATCTATTGTTTTAGATTAGTATTAAGGGATGTGCGATATACTTTTACAACTCCATAGAGAGGCCAATAACAACTTCTATAAAATTAATAATTATCATATATATCCAACTATACTAGAGGATAATGTCCCTGTCAGACAAGCAAAATATAAAAAATGACTCTTTGAAGAGGCAATAATGTGTGTCAACTTAAAAGAAATAACTAAGGGGCAATGCTATGATTGTTTATATGGTTGTAGTTATATATTGTCATGCACGAACCAACCCACCATAGAGGCTTCGTTTGGCTCTTTCGTAGTTTGTCAAACTGTCCATCTTACTCTTATCGTCTCCTGTTATTGCGTGCTCCATTGAAACCATCTTAATTTACAATAAAAGAGATTAATTGATTTGCTATATTATAATTGCCAAAAATGTAATTCACCCAACTTTATTGTTTATTGTTTTGTGGTCCTCACATCAGACGTACACATCCTTTGTCTTTCTTGTGCAGCATTCAGGATATTGCAGAATCGGTGTCGGTCCTCTATGTTCTAGGACAAGAAGAACGAGGCACATCGAGACCTTCGATGTCCCTTGGGCGAAGCACTGCCTTTATAGCATCGTCTGATGTCCGAAACCGAGGTTATAATCCCAAGAGCAGTCAGTGTTGATTGTAGAGGGAAGGACATAGAGAAGACTCGGCCAACTTCAAGTAGTTAGGAGGGTTTCGCATGCCCAGGTATATGACACTAATTGGGCAAGCAGAGACTTCCGTTCCTTCATAACACGGTATAATACAACAAAGAGTTGTAAATTGTATTCCATTATGACCAAGGCAAAACTAATGAGCTTACCATCCGGTCACTCATCTTGTCCTGTTAATGCTGAGGACTCAACTTCCTTGACTACGTGGCCGATGATCAATTCAATGGTATGATTAGCAGGATGAAGTGATCAGCAGGTATCTGTTGCAGGGAGACTTACAGAAGAGAATGCCAAAATTTTTTATTGCCAGTGCCCCAATGAGTTGCAACTGTCGAAACAAGCAACCTTGCTGGCATTACGCACTCAGAAAAGCAATCCGTGAGAGAATGCACGCAGATTAGTATAACAAGGTTGCTTGTTTACAACCTCAGCTGTTAAAATGCTAGGTGAATCGTTTACTGAACATATACATGCCATGTAGATATGGAGATGATAGTAGGACTAAAAGAGACCCAGAGCAAGCAGGTGGAAAATACAGTCTAGGCTAGTGTTAAAACGCTATTTCATCCGATATATCCTCTATCTGTTAGAGAGATTGTGATTGACACTGATATACACAAAGGAACAAATAGGAGTATTGTGCCAGGGTCGTAATCTGGATATTAAGGTGGCAACAAATGTAAGTATTTTGAGCCTTTCTCATCAACAGCAGTTCTGGATCTTCCCACTGCAATATGCTTTTGAAAATGTTATCTGTTCTTTCTCCTCAAAGCAATCTGTAGTCTTGATAAATGTACTTCAGCTTAGGTGTCTATCATAGGTTGATCATCCTTCATTGGCCTAGTTGCAAGCCCCTTGTTATTCTACATCGATGAACATCCATGACACCGAAGGTGGAAGCGCATTTCAAGAGGATAATATAGTGAACTAGCTGCTTTATTCATGTCAATTAAAGGAATAGAAAATAACCTTACACCAGTATTTACATTTTTTACATGTGCATTGTATCGCCAACATTTGCTATACTTACAATCACACACTCACATGTACATGGCAAACATTATGACGTACTATACTCAGATCAGCAAAGGGGGCTCAATCCTCTACTTCCAGCAAGGAGGGAATTCACTGCTCCTCATGCTAGTACCTTGGCGAGGAGATGTGATGCCCTCGGATGATCTCTCTATCGATTGGACGTCCCAACCTCCATCTCTCCAATATCCATAGTAAACTTCTGGAATTTGTGCAACCTTCTGATAATCCTTGTCCTGCTCGTCTCGCACGAATTTCTTGACCAACTCATCGGGCATGTCGAAGAACTCAAGTACTTTGAGCTTAGTCAGATACTCAATGCCTGATGGCAGCTTCTCCAGTAGCTTGCAGCGCTGAATGATCAACTTTTCGAGGCAGGGCATTGCTCCTTCCTCCACTTCCACGGATCTCAGTTCATCAAAATTGTCGAGACCCAGAATTCTCAGCTTCCTAAAACCTTTGGATTTGAAGCATAAGGTCTTTCCTTCGTAGACCTGGAGCAGCTCGAGATGCACGAGATTGGGCAGACTTTGCAGTGATACGAGTGGGTCATCCTTCAGCCGGCTCCATCGTAAGTGCAACTTGACAAGACTATTGAGAGTAGCTAACCAGTTTGGTAGCATCTCGAGACGCCCTTTCAAGTAGATCCTCTGTAGTAATTGGGGTGGAGATGTAAGGTGTTGCAGATCCAATATCTCGTCCTCCTCCACCGAAGCTATGGATATTGCACAGAGGTTGGTCAATTTTGCTACCGATGAGCACAAAGCCCTTCCATCTTCTTTCCTCAACTTCAGGATGCCCAACCTGCTTAACTGCGTCAGCTTCCCGAGCTCTCTCATGATGACGTCATTCCTCTCATTGTCTGCCTCTATGTAGCACAACTTTTCAAGGGACTGCAGAGCCCCGATCTCCGTGAGTGCCTTGAATCCATACTTGTTGTAAAAATAGGATATGTTCTCATACCGATACACCAATAGATGCCGGAGTTTTTGCAGCTTCAAGATTTCGACAGGCAATCGCGTTACATTTGTGTGCTTAAGATCTAGTGTCTCTAGGTTCTGAAGCCTCCCTATCGAAGTAGGAATTGTTTTAATTTCTGTGTGCCTGAAGCTTAAATATCTTAGGTAGTAGCAGTCAACAACTTGAACAGGGAACCTTGACAAAGGGGTGGCTTGCATGTCTAAGACATGAAGCAGTTTCATGTCACATCCTAAAACAAGGTCAATGAATCCCCTGTCCACACCGAACATGTATAGAGAGCGCAGATGAGAAAGTGACCTGTTTTGTTGTGCCACTTGCAGGCTGTTGTGCAATGAAAGGCAGCGAACTTTATCTGGCCACATGTCGGTCTGCTCTTTGGCTATTGTTGCAAAGCTTTGATCTCTTGATTTTGAAGTTATGATTTCCCTCTGGAAATCATGGATGCGGCACAACTTGACCCTTCCATCGGTTGTTGTTTCGGCCACTTGGATTAGGCTTCTGTTCAGGAGCTCACTGAAGTATTCCTTTGCAACTTCGTCAAGCGTCTTGCCTTCTTTTCTCTCGACAAACCCTTCCGCTGCCCAGAGCCGGGTCAGTCTCTTGCGCTCAATCAGGTGACGCTCAGGAAATACACTCAAGTGCAAGAAACAGGACTTCAGGTAGTACGGCAAGTCGCTGAAACTGAGCGAAAGCACCCTCTTTAAGTTCTTGAGCCTGTCGTTGCCATCAATCTCGGCACGGAGGCTGCGTCGTACCACATCCCATTCATCGATCCTCCGCTTGTCTTTTGCGGCCAGAACACCACTGATGGCCACAATTGCCAGTGGCAGTCCTTCGCACTTTCTCAATATGAACTTACATATCTCCTCCAGGTGGGAAGGGCAAGAGTTCCCCTGAAATGTCTTCTGACAGAAAAGCCTCCACGACTGTTCTGGATCGAGTGGTTCCATATTTTTGAGCAGCCCATTGAACTCCTTGCAGGAGGTAGATGCTAGATCAGCATTCCGGGTTGTGATGATAATTCGGCTTCCATGACCGTTGTTGGGCAAGGCATGCTTGACTGCATCCCATTTGTTTATATGCCATGCGTCATCAAGGACGATCAGGTACCTCCTCCTCTGAAGCAGGTCCTTGATGATCATCTTAAGCCAGTGGCTATTCATAGTGTTGGCTCCTGGAGGGACTGGTTTCCTGATTACCCTCATGATCTGATCAAGCATGTCTTTGAGGAGCTCTTCGATCTTTGAGGACCGAGAGAGAGTGATCCAAGCATATACTGTAAAATGCTTCTTGACAGCGGGGTCTTCGTAGACTTGCTTCACCAGAGTGGTTTTGCCCAACCCTCCCATTCCCACGACAGAGATGACCTCCCGCCTGAGAGCCCCCTTGAGTAACCGCCCAATGAGCTCGTTCTTGGGCCGCTCAATGCCCACTAGGTCAGTTTTATCTAGGAGAAGGGCGTTGCCTCGGTGGTCCTGCCAGGTGTTGTCTGTGCTGGTCGAGCTCTGATCTTTTTGAGCCCTGCTCAATTTGTGGCACAGCCTCCTGTGCCCATCGCATATGCCCTGTACTCTGGAGTTGATGCGCTTTATCTCAGATGTGACACGGTATCGTGCTTTCAGGTTCCTGATGCAGCAGGACATCCTGCTGATAAGGCCTGTGAATCCAACTCCATGATTGTGTCTCAGGATCAGGGCAAACTCGTCGAGCACGTCCTCCATTTCGTAGGCTGTGTTTCTCAACTGCTTCACCCACACTCTGACTTCCTCGTCGCTCTCCTCAAGGGAATCTGCAACCCTGAGGAAGGCCCGCACACGCTCCAATTCTCCTCTCACTGAGAGGACTTCTTCTTGACCGCATGTCAGGTGCCGCACCTCGTTCTCAAAGAACTGTGCAAGCTTTGTGAGTAGGTGACTCACTGCGCTCTCTGCCATGACTCTAGTCTGTTGAATGGTGGTGAGGTTTTTGGTTTATATGTTGCCAAGAGGCTATAGGCCGTGGTGGCAAAAGTTGAGGCTTTTCATGCGACACCCCAAAACCATCCAAATAGGGGATGACACGGCTGTCCTTCCACCCGAAGGACACAACCTCAAATCACCAAATCCAACTCCCAAAAGTCCCCATAGATATTACTCTTGCTCCATTGCCCACTAACCGAGAACCTGAAAAGGTTTGAAAAGAAAGGGAAGAGTAATCACAAGCTCAATAAGTAGTGCATCTCTTTTAAGCGAATCGAACATATACTATGCATATTTATAAACATGATATCACCGTTTATCAATCCCAAAGCTAGAGTTCCGTAATCGCAAAATATCAAAAGTAGATAATATTTTTCTAACAAACCTTTTTATGTATAAATCAATAATAATATCAGTTCACAATAACAAATCACTATCAATAGTTTATTCCATTGATAAATCTCATTTAACCACACATCGATAGTCCGTTCCATCGACTAATCTCAAATCACAAATGTTAATGGTCTATTACATTAACCAAACTCAAATCACATGTCAATAGTCTATTCCAATGACCAAATTTAGCTCAAATATCCAGTCATGGTCACGAATAATGTCACGTGACAAAGCGATCAAGATTTCTCATTGGTTAAGTCTTCACTTATTATTAGCCGATGGCTTGACCCACAAGAATATCTTAAACTAGTATGCACATACCCATAAGCTACTCATTAGGCTCATAGTGATATTGAGCATCAATACCAATCCACAACATCCGCAAAATCCAAAAATCATTTAATATATCACAATAAATTTCACAAATCAATCATATAACCTTTTGCAGCTCAAGTCGTCCATCAAAAATACTTTCCATAACATGTTCTCAAATTAGTTCAAGACTCGTCTCATAAACTGATTTTACATACCAAATCAATTAAAATGCATATGAGAATATATATATAACATTCCAAAAACCATATTCAAAGTCGAGCTTTTCATAAAAAGGTTTTGCAAACCTAAAATATATAACATTTCCCAACTTCGTTCATAAATAGAGAATATATATTTTCATCAAATAGTTCTCACACCATTCACAAATACCCAAAACTTAGTAAATACTCGATCCAAATTTTATGCAATAAACATGCTTATTCATAACTCAAATATATACCAAATATTTGTCATTTTGAAGAAATGAGTTAACAAAATTCTTAGAAGAGATAGTATCACTCACTTTGTTGCCTATGACCAAACAACAAGCATTACTTGAGTTGTTGAACTTGCAATCCTATCAAATAAGCGAGAAATGACTTTAAAATTGAGTAACGCACTTCCTGGACTACGAAATGGTTATAGTACGCCTAAACACTAACAAAACAATTCCTATGCGGTAACACATCACATACCCAAAGCAATTATTGAAGCCGTCTGCAATGCGAAGCTCAAGCGCAAAATTTGGTCATGCCATAACTTTTTGCTCCGAACCTCATTTCAAACATTCTTACAGTCAATCAAAAGTTCTTTCAACATACTATGAGAACCCCAACTTAGTCAATCCAAAATCAAGCTGAAAATCAAGAAAAACGGCCCTGAATTTGCTGGATGCGCACAGTTCATCACATGTGGGAAACTTTGAAATTTCATTCTGAGCAAACCGTAAACTCAAATTGAGATCCGTAAAATCCTACAGCTCTATAGCATCCTAAACTATCATTTCTGTAAAAATACGCAGCTCAAGATTCAAAAATCGGACTTTGCTACTTGAATCTTCAACAATTCCGAATTTTAAATCCTAAATCTGAAACTACTTATTGAATGAACGAGGGACACAAGCACTTACTGGGCATTGAGTTGTGGAGTTGATTCAGCTTGGCAAGGCGCCCGTGGTAAGCGAGTGCAAAACCCTCTTCTTCTTCCCCTTTTCTCTCTCTTCCTCTCTCTTTTTCTTTCCCCTTTCTTCTGCGCTAGCTCTTCGCCTCAGAAAGCAGCGCGCACGACCCCTTTGTTTCTTCCCTCTTCTTTGACTTTTTCAACTTTTCTTTTGTTTTATTTTCTCTCTTTTTTTGCTGGGTCCCACTGATGGCCAATACTACATTTCATATTCTCTGAACTGTTAAACTGCTTAACGTTCGTGAATCTTATATTTATAGCTGCCTTGTGTGGAATCCATGTCTGCTTAGCACATCCTACAAGTTTTGGTTTATTTTAGTGATACCCTTTTAATTTTTCATGAAACTGTTAAATATTTGTGCCTTCGACAGCAAGCTGTTCAACTTTCTTGTTTCATGTGGAAAGGTCTGCAAATATGTTTGGTATTTTATTCTTTTGCAGTTTCATCTCATGTGAACAAAAATTTCTTAATTGCCAGCAGAAATAACTTGTAACGCAGTCTGAATATTATATATCTAACGCGTAATCACGGGAAGTTGCCAAGGAACTTTCGTGTTTTATTTTATTATAATATATTCTTATCTGAATCCAAAAACGGCTAATTTAGATGTGTTTGTTATGAGTTCATAATCCTGAGATTTTCTCCATGTAGTTTATTGAAATATATTTCGGCTACCTATTCCTGCTTGATCACACCATTATGTCAACATAAACTTTTGTTGACAAACTTGCATTGCAAGGCACAAGAGCAGATTTTGGCTAAGACCGATGAAGGAAAATTTCAATCAATTCAGAATATCATGATGTTCAAGAATTCATCAGAACTAATTTTTTGACCAGGTTACCTGAAGGAAATTCAAGCGACATTTCATAGCTAGGAAGTAGAAAATTTAATCAACTGCAGTAAGGTGATGAACAAGCAAATTAGCTCAGATTATCCACGAACTTCACTGTCCACTGCTCTGATTTTCCCATGGCATTACCCAACAGTATCATCTCAAATATGAAATGGTCAAGATTGAAATCTGTAGTGATATATACGTCTTGTTCTTCTACTGGTGAAGGAGAAGGGCCCAAATTTGAGAGGAAAAGCAACACCTAAGGAATTAAAAAAGGGACACCCATTAAGTATGAAGCAATTAACCAAATAAACAATGGAATGACATCAACTATATCTTTATAAAACACGAAATCATGGTGCCTTTTCAATAAGATTAAAGTGGCTGTCGCTGTTTATTATGTGGAATTGATGAGGATTCCATGAGGAGAAAAATTGGCTTTGTCATGCCACTATTCCAAGTCAAGACAGGAACTCCCTCCTAACAAGTCTTGAGTAACATGCAATTGAATTATAGACCATTTGTTATATCCATATTTTTAGGCCACTGTCTCTTATTTTGGTGAAAGTATTTCTCTTTTTGATCAAATTATAGACCACACGATCAGTTTTATATCGATGATATTGCATTGCTTTTCTTATGCCTGACCAAGACAAGGGAAGGATTGCAGAGGAATGAATAAAGATCAGATTGCCATCCAATCAAATCAGAATTAAAACATCTACACATATACACCATACTTGAGTGGAAGGACCAAAGATGCACTGGTTGTCATATCTACTTCTGCACTTTGTTAAACTATGTTTAAACAGAGTGAATTTTTTATGTCATGCGGAAGCCAAGTGTTTCCTTTTGAGTTTATATTTCATGTGTATCAAAATTTGGCCAGGTAAATGAAATTTGATTATAGATGTAACATGAGTTAGGACATAAGACCAATTGAATCAGGTAGTAACGTTGCTGAGTTTGAGATCACAGCAGTCTATTGTTGACGATCTTTAGTATGGGCTCGCAACGTAATTAGTTCATCTGTCTATTTCATTCAAAGAGTATACTTGCTAACAAAAAACGAAAGAACGAGCTCCGTTTTAGCTCGATGCATGTATTAACCTTTTTTCTGGGCCTGTTTTGGCATCAGGGAAAATGCAGGTGCTGGTTCTGAATCAAAGACTCCCTGAAAGTTTGTCCATTTGACTGACCAAAATCAAATGTGAGACTTTCAGACGTGGTGACGACATTCTTGCTCATTCGAAGAAGTTCAAAATAAACCTGTCTCTATTGCATGGATAAGGGCCAACCTTTGACCCTTAACTTGATCTTTGATGGCCCCTTTTTAAGACTTTGGCCTTGTAACGAGCACCAAGAGTTGTGGATAACTACTGCTTAAGAAACAGGAGCTAATTTCGTCGAAGTTTCATTGTTGTTCTGGATATAGAGCTTACTCGTCACTCCGAAAGATTCAGGGGCTGATTCAAGGGCCGCGTGTCAAAAAATTAACGAGGGTTGTCCATCAATTTCATGGATCGAAGAAAAATATGTGAATACAATTATCTTTATTAAGAAAAGTTCAATTTAATTTGCAGAAATGCCACTCAAGAGGATTGCAATAAGTTTCCATGATCTTTTGGGTGTTGGTTGCATTCCTGGCAAAACTTGTCAAATGTCGGGAAACATCTAATCAGCTCAGCAATAAAAATAATCTAAAGATGGTATTGCGTGAGTACATTCATGAACAGTCATTTGACTTCTCACCTAATTCTGTTTTTTGAAATTGAAATCGCTTCCTCACGCACTTCACTTGCTCTATCATATTAATGACATCTGTTGTTGAAGAGTAAAAAGAGGAGATGCTTTCCGGAGAGGCAACGAGCTGATCTATGTGGTCTCTCGCCATTTAAATTGGCATAAAATTACTATATTGTAAAGGGAATCTATTATGTGATGGCAATTCCTATTACGTCGACATGTTTGCTTCAATAAATAGTGCATGTTCAATTTAAGTATCGTTAAAAAATTTAAATATTAAATCGCGTCCTCTTTTAATATCTTAAACTTTTAGATTAGTTAATAGTGACTTTACAAAAATTTTCATGATATTAAAACAAGAGATCCTAAGACCACACACCTAGCTTTTAGGGTAAATCTGGTCCATTTTTATTCTTTCTTTTTTTCTCATTTTCTTTCTGCCATTGTCTCTTCTTGAGATCCCTAAATCTAAAGCCCACGACAAAAAAATCCATGGAAGATGAAGTCGGCCATCGCAAACCTGTAGTATTTTGGCCCATAGCTCAATTCATTTCTTTACGGGCCCAACCCAGCCATGTCTCTTATACAAGCCCAAGCCCAACCCTTTTCTTTCTTTTACCGTGGTGCAAGAAGACTCCAACAAAGAAAACAAGAAGAGAGAGAGAAAGAGGGAGCTCGTGGGAAGAAAGAAAAAGGGGAAAGTGGAAAATTTTCGTGCGCTCACAATCCAGAGGACTCGTCAAGCCGAATTAGCACTATTTTATTACGCCGGTAAATGATTGAAGTCTCTTATTGTCTAATTGAAGGAATCATCAAAATTAGGACTTGAAATTCGAATTTAGGTAAATTATGAATTGTGGTGTTCTATTGAGGATTTCAAGCAGTAAATATGTATGTATGTATGTATGTATAGGATGTTTTGAAGTTATAGCACTTTACGGATTTCAATTTGAGTTTATGGTTGCCCGAAACAAAATTTTCAAGTGTGTTGGGCATGCTAGATAGATTCCAAGCAATATACTTTGGGCTGAAGTTCAGCCATTTTCGGCTAGGTTTTGGAGCGATCAAGTTAGGGTTCTTGTAGTATATCGAATGGATTTTCTATGGACTGTATGCTTGCTTGAAATGGAGTTTTGTAGAGGAAATTATGGTGTGAACAAGTTTAGTGCATGAGTTGCGCATAGTGGACAACAATAAGTTTCCAATATGAATGAGCCTTTTATTGGTGTGGTGTCATTTTATTGATGAATAGGTGCAGTTTAGTTAATTCGTTCATTAGAATATTGGTTTGCTTGGCCTTTTGATATAGTTTTTCGGTTAATTGTAGTGTGTTGGCTCAGGTAACCACCGTGGGTTGGTTTTTGGCTTTCCCAAATGAATGATACTATTTTTTTTTATGTTATTAAACTCATGTTTTGAAAAACGTCGTGAATTATCTATATCATTGATTAATAAATATCATTTTTTTTTTTGCATAAAACATAATTGAGCCTTTATTGTTGTTTTGTTTGTTTGAAATGGAAAGTCAATATTTGACTTCACTTAGACTGATTGTCTGCAAATGGTTTGTGAACCTTTCATGAAATAGTCACGAAAAGTTGCAATTTGGTTATTAAACCTAAATCATGAGATGATTTCTGATTTTGATTGTGGATTATCGGGAATTGAGGTTGATGGATCATGCTTGGTGTCTCTATGAGCCCATTAAGGGGTGTGTGATTATGTGCATACTAGTATATGATATCCTTGTGAGCCGAGCCACTGGCTAATAGACCTAACCAAGGAAGAAGCTTGGTCGCCTTGTCACGGGCATTATGATTGTCCATGATAGATATTTAAGCATGAGTTCGGTCAATGGAATGAACTATTGATATATGTAGATTGATTAATGGGCTGGACTATTAATGTTTGCTCTATTATTTTAGGGTATTTCTACTATGAAAATGTTATGTTAAAGTAAGAAATATTGCATTTTGATCTTGAAGGCATGTAAAATTCCGAGTTTGACGAAAGTGAGTTATGTTTGTATTGTAATTGTGCATAGCGATTACTTGATCCGCTTGAAAGATATGTATTATTCATTGGGTTGTAGCAGCTCATTGTTTTCATCTACTTGCTTATTAAGGTTCATTAGTGGGCCACAAATAAGATGTGAGCATTTTGGTATGGGGAGGACTTTTTGATAGTTGTGACTTTGTGGTATGAGTTGTGTATAGTTGATAAGTTTATGAATTAGTTTTTAACGAAGGTGTATATATCTTGTTAATGGATTATAGGAAACTTTGGTTAAAAATATATATGTGTGTGTGCATGCGTGCGTGCGTGTGTCAATATGAGGTTGAGTTTTGGTTATGTTGAGGCTGCGTTCTTGGTTAAAGAACTGCCATGCCGTGCCCTTGCTCTTGTTGAGTTAGGGGTGTGACCAAACCAATCTCATTAATGATTGAATTTTGCATGAGAATCGGTGAGAATCCTAGGCAATTTTGTAACATCAGAGGAAGCTATGTGATTTCTGCTTTTATGGCCTTCGCACCAACGATTTCCTTCGTTCTCAGTTCAGTTGTGTAGGTTTAAACTTACATGTATCTTGAGAAATTAAAAGAAGAGTGATGACGGAAATAACTGATGATTTACACTTATGTGCATCAACCTTAATCATAGACTCTCACTTTGCTTCTCTGTTCTTGTAGAACATGGGAGTTGAACTTTACGCCTAAAATTAAACGTCCTCACCTCACCCAATTCCTTTACCACTAGATTGCGTACCTAGTGGCTTCTTACCTTTATCTGGCCATTCTTCTTATGCAGTTAATTCCGAGAATTCAACTTTCCTGGGTATATGGTCGATGATCAATTTAATGGTATGATTAGCAGGATGAAGTGATCAGCAGATATCCGTTGCAGGGAGAATTACAGAAGAGAATGCCAAAGTTTTTTATTGCTAGATATTCCCCCAAGAGTTGCAACTATCGAAACAAGGAACCTTGCTGGCATTATGCACCCAGAAAAGCAATCCGTGAGAAAATTTACACAGATTAGTATAATAAGGTTGCTTGTTTACAACCTCAGCCGTTAAACTACAAGGTATATCGTTTACCGAACATATGCAGGCCATATAGATATGGAGATGATAGTAGAATAACAAGAGCCCCAGAGCAAGCAGTGGAAAATGTTCAGTCTAGGCTGGTGTTAGAACGCTATTACATCCAATATATCCTCTATCTGATAGAGAGATTGTGATTGACACTGATATACACAAAGGAACAAATAGAAGTATCGTACCAGTGTCGTAATCTGTATATTAAGGTGGCAACGAATGTAAGTATTTTGAGCCTTTCTCATTAACAGCAGTTCCGGATCTTCCCACTGCAACATCCTTTTGAAACGTTATCTGTTCTTTCTCTTCTAAGCAACCTGTAGTCTTGATAAATTTACTTAGCTTAGTTGTCTATAATGTTGATAATCTTTCATTGGCCTAGTTGCAAACCTCTTGTTATTCTACATGAACATCCATGACGCCAAAGGTGGAAGCGCATTCCAAGTGGATAATATAGTGAACTGGCTGCTTTATTCATGTCATTTACATGCATAGAAAATTACCTTACACTAGTATTTACATTTTTTACATGTGCATTGTATCATCAACATTTGCTATACTTACAGTCACACTGTCACTCACATGTACATGGCAAATATTATGCACGTACTATACTCGGATCAGGAAAAGGGGCTCAATCCTTTACTTCCAGCAAGGAGGGAACTCACTGCTCCTCATGCTAGTGCCTTTGCGAGGAGAGGCGTCACCCTCAGACATTCTCTCTATCGATTGGACGTCCCAGCCTCCATCTCTCCAATATCCATAATAAACTTCTGGAATGTGCGCGACCTTCTGATAATCCTTGTCCTGCTCGTCTCGCACGAATTTCTTGACCAACTCATCGGGCATGTCGAAGAACTCAAGTACTTTGAGCTTGGTCAGATACTCAATGCCTGATGGCAGCTTCTCCAGTAGCTTGCAGCGCTGAATGATCAACTTTTCGAGGCAGGGCATTGCTCCTTCCTCCATTTCCACGGATCTCAGTTCGTCAAAATTGTCGAGACCCAGAATTCTCAGCTTCCTAAAACCTTTGGATTTGAAGCATAAGGTCTTTCCTTCGTAGACCTGGAGCAGCTCAAGATGCACGAGGTTGGGCAGACTTTGCAGTGATACGAGTGGGTCATCCTTCAGCCGGCTCCATCGTAAGTGCAACTTGACAAGACTATTGAGAGTAGCTAACCAGTTTGGTAGCATCTCGAGACGCCCTTTCAAGTAGATCCTCTGTAGTAATTGGGGTGGAGATGTAAGGTGTTGCAGATCCAATATCTCGTCCTCCTCAATAGAAGCCACGGATAATGCACAGAGGTTGGTTAATTTTGCTATCGATGAGCACAAAGCCCTTCCGTCTTCTTTCCTCAACTTCATGATGCCCAACCTGCTTAACTGCGTCAGTTTCCCGAGCTCTCTCATGATGATGTCATTCCTCTCGTCGTCAACCTCTATGTAGCACAACTTTTGAAGGGACTGAAGAGCCCCAATCTCCGTGAGTGCCTTGAAGCCATACTTGTAGTACAAGTAGGATATGTTCTCATACCGATACACCAAGAGATGCCGGAGTTTTTGCAGCTTCAAGATTTCAGCAGGCAATCGTGTTACATTTGTGTGCTTAAGATCTAGTGTCTCTAGGTTCTGAAGCCTCCCTATCGAAGTAGGAATTGTTTTAACTTCAGTGTGCCTGAAGCTTAAATATCTTAGGTAGTAGCAGTCAACAACTTGAACTGGGAATCTTGACAAAGGTGTGGCTTGCATGTCTAAGACATTGAGGAGTTTAATGTCACATCCTAGGACAAGGTCAATGAATCCCCTGTCTACACCGAACATGTATAGAGAGCGCAGATGAGAAAGTGACCTGTTAAACTGTGCAGCTTGCAGGCTGTTGTGCAATGAAAGACGGCGAACTTTATCAGGCCACATGTCAGTCTGCTCTTTGGTGATTGTTGCAAAGCTTTGATCTCTCGATTTTGAAGTTATTATTTCCCTCTGGAAATCATGGATGCGGCACAACTTGACCCTTCCGTCGGTTGTCGTTTCGGCCACTTGGATTAGGCTTCTGTTCAGGAGCTCGCCGAAGTATTCCTTTGCAACTTCATCAAGCGTCTTGCCTTCTTTTCTCTCAACAAACCCTTCTGCTACCCAAAGCCGGGTCAGTCTCCTGCGTTCGATGAGGTAACCCTCGGGAAATACACTCAAGTGCAAGAAACAGGACTTCAGGTAGTACGGCAAATCGCTGAAACTGAGGGAAAGCACCCTCTTTAGGTTCTTGAGCCTGTCGTTAGCATCAATCTCAGCACGAAGGCTGCGTCGTACCACATCCCATTCATCGATCCTCCGTTTGTCTTTCGCCGCCAGAACACCACTGATGGCCACGATTGCCAGCGGCAGTCCTTCACACTTTCTCAAAATGTACTTACATATCTCCTCCAGGTGGGAAGGGCAAGGATTCCCCTGAAATGTCTTCCGACAGAGGAGATTCCACGACTGTTCCGGATCGAGTGGTTCCATATTTTTTACCACGCCATTGAACTCCTTGCAGGAGGTAGATGCCAGATCAACATTCCGGGTTGTAATGATAACTCGGCTTCCATGACCATTGTTGGGCAAGGCATGCTTAACTGCATCCCATTTGTCTATGTGCCATGCATCATCGAGGACAATCAGGTACCTTCTCCTCTGAAGCAGGTCCTTGATGATCATCTTCAGCCAATGGCTATTCATAGTGTTGGCTCCTGGAGGGACCGGTTTCCTGATCACCCTCATGATCTGATCAAGCATGTCTTTGAGGAGCTCTTCGATCTTTGAGGACCGAGAGAGAGTGATCCAAGCGTACACTGCGAAATGCTTCTTCACGGAGGGATCTTCATAGACTTGCTTCACCAGAGTGGTTTTGCCCAACCCTCCCATTCCCACGATGGAGATGACCTCCCGCCTATGAGGGCCGCTAAGTAACTGTCCGACCAGCTCGTTCGTCGGCTGCTCGATACCCACCACATCAGTTTTATCGAGAAGAAGGGCATTGCCTCGGTGGTCCTGCCACGTGTTGTCTGTGCCGTTCGAGCTCGAACGTTGTTGAGCCCTGCTGAATTTGTGGCGCAGCCTCCGGTGCCCATCGCATATGCCCTTCACTCTGGAGTTGATGCGCTGTATCTCGGCCGTCACACGGTATCGAGCCTTCAGGTTCTTGATGCAGCAGGACAACCTGCTGATGAGGCCAGTGAACCCGACACCGTGATCATGTCTCAGGACCAGTGAGAATTCGTCGAGCGCGTCCTCCATGTCGTAGGCTGTGTTTCTCAACTGCTTCACCCACACTTTGACTTCCTCGTCGCTTTCCTCGAGGGAATCTGCGACCCTGAGGAAGGCTCGGACTCGCTCCAATTCTCCTCTCACTGAGAGGGCTTCTTCTCGAGCGCCTGTCAGGAACCGCACCTCATTCTCAAAGAATTGTGCGAGCTTGTTGAGTAGGTGAGTCACTGGGCTCTCTGCCATGCCTCTACTCTGGTGGGTGGTGGAGAGGCTTTTGGCTTACGTATCGCCTAGAGGCTTTAGACTCTGGTTGCAAAAGTTGAGGCTTTTTAGTGTCTCAACCTTTAAACTGCTTAACTTTAGGGAAACCTATATTTATAGCTTCTTTGTGTGGGATCCATCTCTGCTTAGCACATTGTACAAATATTGGTTTATTTTAGTGATATCCCTTTTAATTTTTCATGATTCTGCTAAATTTTTGTGCTTTTGGCAGCAAGCTATTCAACTTTCTTTTTTCATGAGGAAAGGTCGGCAAGTATGTTCAGTATTTTATTCTTTTGTAGTTTCATCTCATGTGAATAAGCTAATTAAAATTTCTTAATTGTCAGTAGAAATGACTTGTATAACACTGTCTGAATATTACATTTCTAATGCAAGTCACAGGAAGTTTCCAAGGAACTTCCGTGTTTTATTTTATAGGAGTAGATCCTTATCTGAATCCAGGAACAGCTAATTTAGATGAGTTTGTTGTGAGTTCACAACCATGTCATCTTCTCCACGTGGCTGATTGAGATATTTTTGAGCTACCAACTCCTGCTTGAACACAACATCATGTCGACATTAGATTTCTCTTGAAAAACTTGCATTGCAAGGTATAGGAGATTATTCTGGCTAAGAACAATGGAGGAAACTTTCAATCAATCCAGAATATCCTGATGGTGTAGAGTTCATCAGAATCAAGACTTCAACTCCAGAGGCCAGGACAAGTCATCTGTGCCTGAACACTCAAGCAAAATTCGTGGACTTATCACTGAGTATCACCAAAGCCAAATTTATTTTTTGACCAGGTTACCTGAAGGAAATTCAAGCAACATTTCATAGCTAGGAAGTAGAAGAGTTAATCAAGCAGTGAGGCAATGTACAGGCAAATGAGGTCAGATTATCATGAACTTCACTGTACACTGCTCTGATTTTTCCGAGGCATTACCCTATCAAATCATTTCAATCATGAAATGGTCAAGATTGCAAACAAAATACTTGTTTATATAAATCATACGCGTAAGTCTGTAGCGATATACATGTCTTATTCTTCTACTGGTGAAGGAAAAGAGGACAACATTGGGAGGAAAAGCAACATTAGTCGAATTAAAAATAAGACTATCATTACGTATGAAGCAATTTATCACATAAAGTAAAGAGTCACATTTCAGTCCCTAGCGACAGAAAGCATTAATCAATAGAATGACATTAACTAAATAATTATAGAAATGCAGAATTATGGCGCCTTTTCGATAAGATTAGAGCGGCTGTCACTGTCCATTGTGGGAAGTTGATTAGGATTCCATGAGGACCAAAAGCTGGCTTTGTCAAGCCACTGTTCCAAGTCAAGACACTAGCTCCCTCCTAACGTGCATTTAATTGGACAACCATTTGTTACATCCTTAATGTTAGGTCACTGTCTATTATTTTAGCGAGAGTAGTTTGCTCGTCGATTGAATTATAGACCCTTCTCTCAATTTTCTATCGATGATCTTGTATTGCTATTCTCAAGCCTGATCAAGGAAAGGGAGAGGGAAGGGTTGCAGAGGAATGAATTAAGATCTTACCATCATTGAATCAAATTGAAATCAACACATCTACACAAACGCAATAGGGAACGAGAGGTGCCAAAGATGCATAGGTTGCCATACCTACTTCTGCAATTTGTTAATCTATGCTTAAACGGTGTCAATTTTTTTTATGTCGTGTAGAAACTGTGTTACCGTTTGAGTTATATTTCATGTATATTGAATTTTGGCCTCGTAGGCAAAATTTCATCATGGATGTAACATGAGTTAGGACAAAAGACTGATTGATTCAGTTGTCAATGCCGTTGCTAAAGTTCAAAATTACAGCAATCTACTGTCGACAGTTTTTCAGTTTGGGCTTGTAACAAAATTAGTTCGTCTGAACATTTCGTGCAACGAATACACTAGCTAACAAAAATTAGAAGAACAGATTCCATTTTAACTCGATGCATGTATTGCATTTCTCATTGTATTGGCCTTTTTCTATTCCCATGTCCACATCAGGGAAAATGTAGGTGCTGGTGCTGAATCAAAGACTCCATAAAGTTTGTCCATTTGACTGACCAAAATCAAATGAGCACTTGGTTCTCAAGCGAGAACGTGTGAGACTTTCAAACATGGTGAATACATTCTTGCTCATTCAGAGAAGCCAAAAAACAAATCTGTCTCTATTGAATGGATAAGGGCCAACCCTTGACCCTTAACTTGATCTTTGATGGCCCCATTTGGAGACTTTGGCCTTTTAACGAGCACCAAGAGTTGTGGATAGCTACTGCTAAAGAAACAGAAGCTAATTTCCTTGAAGTTTCATAGTTGTTCTGGAGATTAAGCTTACTCGTTGCTCGAGGAGATTCAGGGAATTTTGTTATCCTTTGCCTGCGAATAGGATATCAACTACTTAAACAAGGGTTCGTGTTTTGCTGACATATGGTAGTTAAGTTAGTTATCTTGTGTACTGCCATCGATCTGAGGGCCACGTGTCGAAAGGTTGACAAGGTTTGTCCATCAACATCCTGGATCGAAGAAACATACGTAAATACATATGAACTCGAAAACACCCTGCAATACCTCTTTCATTTGATAACTTATCGCTCTTTCGCCTTCCTAGAAGACGGAACAATCATTTCTCGACCTTCGGGATCCGTTTGGACCTAATCCGCTGCAAGCCGCACTTGCACTCAAGGAGTTCTGGTGTAATGCTATCTATAACGGCTCAATTTGACCCATTTGGACATGTTGACAACATAAAATCTTACGTCCAAAATTTTCTTGACTATATATGGAGTTTGTTTGCTAATAATTGACCGAAAAACTACATTATTCATTTTAACGTTAGATAAGGATCGGCCAACTTGAAAGGAAGTTATTGATGGATAATGCTAACTCTGGATAAGAGGAAAGTTACAAATGGATGAGAATTTCTTCTTTTAATTCTCTTTCAAAGTGCAACTGTTTAAATTTATGTTGTGTGATAAGAAGTACCGGTTGTAACAGCCTATAAAAAGGCATCGTGCACTTTGTAATAAAAGTTCCCCGAATCACATATCAATCTGTCATTTTTATCATGGACCTTCATTTTCAATTTTACTGTCCATTTCTTCAATTTCCTGCATGTTTGCTATTTTGTCAATGTCAAGCCCAAGTCCACTTGCAATGATATTGTTCACTTGAGACTAGAGCCTGCATGGTTTTGTTTTTCGGGCTTTGCTTGGAAAAGATATCATTACAAGTTAGGACAAGTACCATCTCATATATGGCATTACACCTTACCATACCTATGCGATGTGGGATTCAATTCATTTCTGTACTTTTCACCATCCATGAGCTGGAGCTGCACTTTTTCCAGACCCTCTGTGGCTCCGACGATTACTCCCGCCCTTGTCAAACTGGGTTGTTATAGTTACATATCGAAGTAGATTTCTCTCCCAAGATCTGCTGCCATCAACTTCAAGAACCTGCAAATTGAGTGTTTAAATCGTTCTAGATCTCTTAACTTCAAGATCCAAGATCAAGTTGTTGTTCCACTATTGATTGTAGTCGTTTGTTTAACGCATAAGGATTGCTGTTGCATCAAAGCTTTCGATTCGTTTGAGTCATGCGACAAAACAATCAAAGGCGGCACGCCTAGCATTTTTTCTGACCCAAGTAATTTGGTGTAACCAACATCAAGCTATCCAAAGAAACATTCAGATGAGACAACATAAAATGGAAACCACATAGAGATACTTCATTTACATAGAATACTCATCCCAAATAGATTTAACATAATTGATTGGGTGACAGTGCTTAATCTATTTGAGAATAGTAATTTATTCTTGACCACAAAAATCAAATAACAAATAATTTAAATTATTGTTGGATTCAATCTTTCAAGAATTTGTGACTTATAATAAGATGTTATTATTTCAATATCCCAAATATTATAATTCTAGCAAAATCCTAGATTTAACCCTCTCAGTCATGCATCTTATTTTGTTGGAACAAGGCTCTATCTTCTCATAGAAGTCATCTTGTATTCCCCATTTATATCAACTTCAATTAAATTAAAATATTTTCTTTATAAATACTCTGTTTGTTTCATTAAGAATGAATGATTTAGAAATTATTTTTCAAAAAATGATGGCTTGTATTGCTCATACAAATAAATTAATAAAAAAAATTTCATTGTTCACGAAATAAATTATTGTTGATCATAAATTTTTTTTTTCTGTTGACTAGTTATTTCAAGGATATAAGCGATTATTTATAGAAAAATATTTTTAAATCATTAATTTTCCGCAAAATAAACGGAGCTTGAGCGAAGTTCAATTTAATATGCAAAAAAGACAATCAAGACAATTGAAAGAAGTTTTCATCATTTTTCGAGTGTTGGTTGCATTCCTAGCAAAACAAGTCTAATGTCGAGAAACGTCCAATCAGCTCAGCAAGATTACAATGATTTAAAAATGATTTTGCATGAGTACATTCATGAACAACAAACTGACTTCTCACCTAATTCTGTTTTTTTAAATTGAAACCGCTACCTCAAGCTCTTCGTTTGATCTATCAAGGTGATGACAACCGTTACCAACCAAAGAATAAAAAGAGGAGATACTTTCTGGAGGGCCAACAAGCCGGTCCATGTGCTCTTCCCCTTCAATTGGCATAACATCACTAAATTATAAAGGAAAGCTATCATCTGATGGGAATTTGTGTTGTGTTGACATGTTTGATTGTTAGAATATTTAAATATCAAATCATGTGTTTATTTAGTTATTTAATTTTTTAAAATTTCAAAATAGTTAGTAATAGTCTTGCAAAAAAAAATTTGGTACGAGAGCATGAGATTATAAGTTCAAATCTTTTCCAAAACCAAATGTATAGCTTAGGCCAAAGTTCAACCTACATGTGTTGGAATGCTAGATTATATAAATATTTTAGCATAGTCTTAAGTCAAAGTCTAACTTATACGTGAGGAAATGTTAAAATATTTAAATATTAAATTACGCATTCACCTAATAGTTTAAGTTTTTCGAATAATTAACGGTGGTCCTATAAAATTTTTCAAGTATCATGAAGATTTCAGTTGTCATATTGATCAATTACTATTGGAGGATGCTTGGACTGATGTTCTTTATTACATTAGAAAATTTAAATGGTCCCTAAGTGCCCCTCGGATGTACGCAAATTCATTTACTGCTGTCAGGCGTGCAGACCAAGCAACTCATTTCAATTTTTATTTGAAATGGAAATGCCCAGTGCGATTCAATCTACATAAAGTTGCTCAGGCCGGACCTTGCACAGCACATGACTGGGCCCCATGTTTGACTTCATCAAAGACTGCCAACAAAGTTTCAAATTTTTTTTTTGTTTCTCTCCCTCTGCACGGTACATCTGCTCCCTTTATTTTGTCTCTTTTCTCTTGCCTTCTTTTCTTCGGCTTCCTTTTCTTGAGATCCCCTAATTAAACACCAAAACAAATTTTCATGGATGACTCAGCCGGCCATTGCAAATTGACCTCGTTTATCATCGAACTTTGCGTGACGACATGTGAAAATCCTAGGCAATTTTTGTAGAGAAAATTATTCAAAAAATTCTCAATTTATTGAATAGTGGTCAATTCTATACGAAGCCTTTCGATTAAGTTAATTTACTCCTAAAAATTTTGACAATTTATCAATTTAGTTCTACACATTTCAATTGGATCAATTTAGTCCTAATCCTTTTAATAATTTGTTAATCTAATCTTAAACTTTTTGACAATTTGCTAATTTACTTATTTGGTCAATTTTGATAAGAAATTGCCGACATAATGATATAGTCAGCCTCACACCACCAATGTGGCATGATTGATATGCTGACGTGGACAATTTATGCAATTTATAAAATTTTTCGATTTTTCAGTAAAATTTCTAAACGCCTTTCATAAAACATTTCCTCAATCATTCACAAATAACCGAAACGTAATAAATACTTGATCCAACATTTTATGTAGCAAACATGAGTTTACTTTTGAAATATGAGTTCAAAAATTCAGAAAAGAGAGTACCACTCACTTGGGAAATTTAAAAACCAACTTACGATGGTAACTTGAGTCGACACACTCGTATTCCTATTAATTAATTGAAAAATGATATAAAAAACCGAGTAATACACCACTCTAATGAACAACTCTATTAATTATGCTCAATTGTTGTTAACGACACCTACGAGCCAATGAAGAAACTCATTTATAACAAATGTTCATCTTTCTCCATCACGCGTAACTCGAACACGAAATTTCTGAAATTTGTTCCGATCAAATCGTACTTCAAAATCAATTTTCATCAAACCCCACAACTTCACAATGTCTCCAATTATCATTTCCATATATATATCTACAGCATGACAACTTCTCAATTGAACCTCACAATCCAAAATTGACATAACTTCATATTTATGACCTAACTTTGAACATTACTCCGATTAAACAAATAATGGGCTTGATTACTTACCTGGCATTATAGTTTGGACTTGATTCAGCTTGTCAGGACGTTCGGATCGGCTACGTACGAAAATATTTCCCTTTTCTCCTTTTCCTCTTTTCTTCTTCACGGACGAACGTCTTGTTCTTTCCTTGTTGTATCCGCTGATTTCAATGGCTTCATCTGTTGAAAAGGAGTAAAATGGTTGGGCTTGGGCTTTTAGAGACATGAGCTGGGCTTTGAGCCCATCTATTACAATGCTCGTGTTGTCCATTCCCTTTTTTTTTTTTTTTGTTCGAATTGTAAATATCTATCATCGCAAAACCAATTAATGTGGGAGGACCAGCCGACTAGTATCTGTCATCAATGCAAGTAAACAGCAAACAGGTAAGCACTTGGGCAAAAAGTAAAAATCACTACTCTGTCGATCAAAAACTGACCATCCAAGGTTTGCAAAAAGCTTTTAACATAGCTCAGCAAATGTTCTCTGCCATCACGCAACAGAGATTCCAACGCAATTCCAACAAACGATGGGACATCGGCAACATCTCTTTGAAAAGTGCAGCTTCCAAGATCCAAGCAAGTGAAGCAGGGCAGCCACTAGCCGCTCTGATGAAGCCAAAAAACGGTAGAAAATGCAATAGAAGAACCAAATGATCTTCTGATTCATTATCCAGTTTGCATAGAACATATATTCCATCACCGCAGCTCCATTTTTCAATCCTATTGAAAGTTTGCGAACCTTCTAGGACTGGCAAGTCCATGAGAGCAATCCTAGGGCTGCAGCCGTGGTGAACACCCTATCTGTCTTCTAAGTTTAAATCAGGAGACATGCAGCCTTGCCAGCCACAAGGTGCAGCCATGTATGTCATCCCGTTGAGTTGAGAGCTTGAGTTGTGTTAGAATTGCAAGTTCCCGTCTGATCAACCAGCTGTCTGCGTGCTATCAGGTCCACTTTCCTTTAAGTAATTCAGCCATTACCTCATGATATCAGCTTTCTACTTCTTTTGGAAATCAACATAGTCACCAACCTAAGCGGAATCCTCTAAATATGGCAGCATATTCGACACACTTTGTTTGACAATAATCAATGCAGCATCCCGGGATTTTGCTAAGAACAACAATCACCGGTGAAGCAATGAGGCTGTGATCGAGTCTCCGCGTGGGACCCGTATTCAAACAATCCCATGCAGTCTCCAATTTCTAAGTTTCACAGAATCAGATTCCAATGTGGGTGCATACAAATGTCTTAGAGGACTAGCATGGCAAAAAGCAAATTTAACTTAAACGTATCAAATTTTCAATGAAGAGCCTATGGGAAGTTGAGTAGGTTCAGACATACCCAACTTTTTTCTGCAATAAAAACTCATGATCTATAAACCCGCCCGCATTGAGTAATAACATTTGGATATATGCGTAGACTTACACTAGCTCTATTAGTATCAAGTAAGATATAAGATGACACGTGGGGATTTGAATTTTTCACCTAATGGATGACATGATGAGCACCAAATTTCTATGTCAAGCTTAGAGCAGGGTCATACGAAATTCCCATGCTCGAAATGGTGAGGCTGGGCTCGGAGATATGCCCCGACTGGCCATGCCCAAGCCCAGTCATAACCTACAAGAAGTATAAATTGGAGCTCATCCCGTCATGTTCACATTTAGTCGGGCTTGATGGGCTAGAAGTTGTTTCAGCCGAGGCAGCTCCAATAGCTGTTTTTGACAGGATCTCCGGCACTAATCATGTAGACTCAGTATTCAGTATGTCGTAACATGATCCCCGGCCAACAGAAGTTGGTCGCAAGACTGACAACTTCATCGGACGAATTCAACGATCCACTCAATTCGCGATGATAATCAGTGATTACTTGTCTGCTCACGGAAAAATCCACTGCTTCGTTTCCGAATCCGGAAGCTCACAGTAAACTTTTTTTTTTTCTCCTTATAAGTGTATATTAACCAGTGTTCTTTCAAAATTGGTAGCAGGTAATCATCGAGAAAACTATGTTGTTAGATTCATAAATTATAGACTTTTGCAGGCTATCTCTTTGATTAATTTCGGATATGGCCGGTGAACTACCTTGCAATATTGTTTTGGTCATCTTTGATGTTGTGGGGTAAGCTAGGACAAGCCCGCCATGACCATTCATCCTTTCAAAATCATGGATTAAAAATCTCGATGGTTGTCCTTAGCGATATTAATATAACATCAACATCCGATGAGACTCCAAATTAAATTAAGGAATTGGCCTGCAAAATTTTATAGTTGTCCTTTTACTATACCTTAGTTAATTTAATTAATAGCCAATTTCTCAATCATTACTTACAAGCAACTTTTAAAGGCAATGTTGATTATTGTAAGGAAGGGGAAAAAAATTTCCTGTTAGGTTACTTAGCTCATTAACTTTGGTCGGCCATCTCAATCTTTGTTCAAGATTTTTTACTTCACTTGTGAAAGGGACCGTTTTTGGGACTTTTATTTGGTACACTAGGGATGTATAAGTCATAACAAATTCAGGTGCTGATATGTCTATATTTTTAATTCTGACAAATAAATTCATTCCACTAACATATGAGAGTTTTTCATTTCATGACTACTTGTGAAAAAAAAAAAAATTCTACACCAGTGATACCTCATATAAATCCACAAATGAATACTTTATTATTATAATGCAATGCTGAATCGCCTATCTCCATATGAAGTTTTATTTAGAGAAATGTGAATTGTTTTTGCAAAGAAAAAGATATGTAAGTGGTCATTGTATCAAAGCCAGGTATGATTCTTGTTTCTTTTTTTTTTTTTTTTTTATTAAAAGAAGTTGGGATAAGTACATTAAAAGTACCAAAAGTTGTGTACGACGTTCATTTTAGTATTAAAATTTTTCGCTGACTCACTTAAGTGTCAAATCGGAAAAAAAGTGATCACTTAAGTGTCAACAACGAGAAATTCCGACCAAATTCATTACGTGACATTTATAAATAAAATTATTATATGACTTGGTAAATTTTTTAAAAACTTCAGTTCATGTGGCATTTCCACATGGTATATTTGACATAGAAGTGATCACTTTAAATAAATTTTGGCACTCAAATTATCACTATTTACAACTTTTAGATAACGTTCAGGGATTATATGCTGAATAGGCACGTCGGCGAGCCACGTAAGTTTGAGAAATTAATAACATATAGCCACATCAGATTTCTAGTGACCCAAATCGGAGTTGGCACTTAAGTGATCAATTTTTTAATATAGTGGTACTTAAGTGATTTGAAAAAAAAATTTACCACTAAAGTGAGCACAATACATAACTTTTGGCACTTTTAGTATGCTTATCCTAAAGAAGTTCAATTTAATTTGTAGAAATGACACTTAGAAAATCGCAGGAAGTTCCCATGCTCTTTCAAGGGTTGGCAGCATTTTGGGACAACCAAATGAATTGTCGGGAAACATTGAATTGGCTAGCAAGATTACAACTAGTAATGATAATCTAATGATGGTATTGCGTTAGTCTATAAATAAATTAAGGTAGTCTCCCTACCTAATCTTGTTTTTGAAATTGAAATTGCTTTCTCAAGCGCCTCGTTTGCACTGTCACATATAATTGTAAATTTGTCCTCATGACTTCTAAAGGCAACTCGTGGCATGTTGACATAAGCTTTTCACCTGTTTAGGAAGTTGGCTCTTTCCTTTGTGAACAAATGTGTGACTTCCTCGCCAATGAGGCATCCTGCCTAGTGATTGGAAGGTTAAAGCGGGGACGTTAAAGTCCAAGGTTCAAAATCAAGCAAAAAAAGAAATATGCGGGACCTTCTCCCAAACTTGCTTTGGCAAAATTACATTTTAAAGATGGATTCTGTCAACAAGATCCTTAAAACATTCAAATGAAAATAATCGATATTTTGAAAACACCATCATCACGTAAGGTACAATCAGCGCATTAAAAATAGAAACATTTCCTTATTAATAATAGTTAACAAGTGCTATTGAGTCATTTATAGGGCTAAGCTTAATAGACTACCCAAATCGAGACTGGACTGGACCGAACTAACCAGTTGATCCGGTTCCCAAAGACATTGGTGTGGAACCGATGATTTTTGGCCCGCTTCCTAGTTCCTAAGGGGAACCAAATCAGACTGCACTGATTTTTATAAATATATATTTTTTATTTTTAAAAATTATTAATAAATTCTAAAATAGATTATTTTATTTTTTAAACACATGAATACAAAATAAATTTGAGTTAAAACTTTTATGGAATAGAAAAGTCTCTCAATTGAAGACCTTTGTGGCCAAGAGACCACCAAATCCCCTTCTTGCTCCTTGCTACTTAAAGAGGACGCTTCCTTCCTAGTTTCTTTTTCCACCCAATGTAGGACTAAAGCTCCAACAGCCACATTTTCATTTCTCACACTTATTTCTCCTCTCTTTCTCTCTCTCTCCCTCCCCTCATTTACAAGAGACAAGTCACTTCAAGTCTTCAAGAGTACCACGTCAACCAAATACTCAAAGAGCATAAGAGAAATTATCTATAAAACCTAAGCCAAACTTGCCCTTTGGCCATACCGTTCATGGCCCTTTGGGCTAAAATTGAATGCAAAGTAAATATAGTGTGATTAATCTCACACAACTGTAGTTTAATATTTTGCACCTAAAATTGTGTGCCTTGAGTTCAAGTGGGACGGCTTGGCATCGAACCAAATGGGTTTGGAGCATGGTCATTTCAATGAAAGATAGGTTCAAAGCACAGCCATTTCAGTGGAAATAAAGTGCGGCTAGTCTTGTTGGACCGGCCCAGATCGAAACCAATGGTTTGGTCCGGTTCCCTGTCCTTAGACTAAGTGGTCCGGTGAATTACCTTGCTATATTGTTTTTGTCATGCCTCGAACTCCGAGCATGCAACAACCCCTTACCATGGTCTATTGAAACCGACGTCCTAGGATTTGTTGACGACCATTCATTTTAATGTTTCATTAAGTGCAAGCGGAAGACGAACCATCTCCACCCAAACAGACAATCAAATAGTCAAATAGGGATAGAGAGATGAACAGCAGAACAACAACCACTACTCATTTATACATCTTCATTTGATTAACCAACGGAGGATCGTTTCCGATATACAAGCCGAACAAAGGGACCGATCCATCTTCTAAGCTAGTCCAAAAAGAAACTAGGCTAGGCTAATCGAACTATAGAAAATGAACCCTCGGGTTCAGTACCACGGTCATTCGGACCCATCAGACTCAGGCTTCGTCGGGTCGACCACTGGAGGAACGGGGGAAGGATTCTCCACTGCACCAGTCTAAGAGCCTGAAAGTGGTTATATAATAACCAGTGAGATAAAATCTTAGCGAGTTCTTTCCTTAAGTCCCGGTTAGTATACCAACTCAACCCAGAATATATTTCCAGAATCACCTCTCATTCAACCCAACAACCCACAACCAACAACAACAACCAACAAGCAACAACAGCTAGGGTCAACCAATACTTAATAATCGGTTCGCATGCAACCTTACCCGGTATGCCATACCTTGCACGTTATATATCAGCACAATACACGCAATGTACATGGCCGTTAGATGATGCAGTTCATCAATCACATATGAGTCGTGTTACAAGCGATCTCACCTGGCCATTGCCATACCCTGCACGTTATAAATTCATGCGTGTGTGCCATAAATGATGTGATCACCTTATGTATAATCGGAACCAATGATGCTATGTTTTTCATACGCTTTTGCATCCACACGTTTTCCGATTATTACTGTCCCTTGGGCTACAACCGAGGCGTTACGGCGTTACGGCATCCTTCCCCCACAGAGGTACAACCGTGTCCTTCCGCCCTCCCTATCCATAATCTTCGATAAATCAGACTATCACCCCCAAACTATGGCCGAGGTGGCTGGTTCAACTTAGTGATTATGCAAGCACACATGCTTGTATGTACAAAACCTCAAATCCTTTCTCATAAAAGCGGTCAATTTCTGATGTCCTTCGGACAAATCATTTTCCCATTTCTTTTGTGAAAATCACACGATTTAAGCAGATGTTCATGCAATGGATGTTCATGCAATGACATATCCAATTCACCTCATAAAATCAAGATACCGAAATTATGCACATTTTTACTTTCGGTTAATAGTGCCGTGAATAGTGCACTATGAACAATGTAATTTCAGAATTCAATAATTAAAACATTAAATTCAGAAATTACACAAATCATTAATTAAAAATTTTAATTAATCAATTAAGCTAAACATGCTTAATTAACACATAAAATACAATTAAGCATAATCAAGCACAATTAAGCAAGATTAAGCTAAGCTAATCTTAACCATCTATCTAATCACTTATCTTAGGGCTAATATAACTTAATTAAACTCCTTGAACTAAAATTATCACTAACTAAACCAACCATAAGCAAGTTTAGGCACTAACAAGGGATTATGAGCTAAACTCGCCCGTTAAGCGGGCCGGCGACACGGACACGGCGGCGGCGACGAAGGTGACACCCGGAGACCTCTACCACGGCCCGATCCAAGGCAGTCCCTGTGGCTGAAACAATAGCAACAACCTCTCGCTCTCTCGAACTTCGAAAAACTACATTGTTTGAAGAGGAAAATGGCTAATTGGAGCAAAACGGCCGACCAGGAGCTCCGACGAGCGGTTGGCCGGCGGCCAGGTGGCACTTAGGGGTCGAGAGGGAACTGCTGGTGGCTGCGATGGGCGGAGATCGGGTCGGAAAGGGAGGAAAATGGCTGAAAAGGAGAAACTGGATAGGGGCTCGCGCTACAATAGATGGTCAGGCCGGTGGTGGCTTCTGGCTGGCCGGCGGGTCGGCCAGCGGCTTCGATCGACGAACGGCTATCGTGAATAGTTAACAAGTGCTATTGAGTCATTTATAGGGCTAAGCTTAATAGACTACCCAAATTGGGGGACCGAACCGCACCGAACTAATCGGTTTGGTCCGGTTCCCAAAGACATCGGTGTGGAACCGATGATTTTTGGCCCGCTTCCTAGTTCCTAAGGGAACCAAATCGATCGCACCGATTTTTATAAATATATATTTTTTATTTTTAAAAATTATTAATAAATTCTAAAATAGATTATTTTATTTTTTAAACACATGAATACAAAATAAATTTGAGTTAAAACTTTTATGGAATAGAAAAGTCTCTCAATTGAAGACCTTTGTGGCCAAGAGACCACCAAATCCCCTTCTTGCTCTTTGCTACTTAAAGAGGACGCTTCCTTCCTAGTTTCTTTTTCCACCCAATGTAGGACTAAAGCTCCAACATCCACATTTTCATTTCTCACACTTATTTCTCCTCTCTTTCTCTCTCTCTCCCTCCCCTCATTTACAAGAGACAAGTCACTTCAAGTCTTCAAGAGTCCCATGTCGACCAAATACTCAAAGAGCATAAGAGAAGTTATCTATAAAACCCAAGCCAAGCTTGCCCTTTGGCCATACCGTTCATGGCCCTTTGGGCTAAAATTGAATGCAAAGTAAATATAGTGTGATTAATCTCACAAAAATGTAGTTTAATATTTTGCACCTAAAATTGTGTGCCTTGAGTTCTAGTAGGACGGCTTGGCATCGAACCAGATGGGTTTGGAGCATGGTCATTTCAGTGAAAGATGGGTTCAAAGCACAGCCATTTCGGTGGAAATAAATTGCGGCTAGTCTTGTTCAACCGGCTTGGATCGGAACCAATGGTCCGGTCCGGTTCCTGTCCTTAGACTAAGTGGTCCGGTGAATTACCTTGCTATATTGTTTTTGTCATGCCTCGAACTCCGAGCATGCAACAACCCCTTACCATGGTCTATTGAAACCGACGTCCTAGGATTTGTTGACGACCATTCATTTTAATGTTTCATTAAGTGCAAGCGGAAGACGAACCATCTCCAGTCAAACAGACAATCAAATAGTCAAATAGGGATAGAGAGAGAAACAATGAGAACAACAACCACTACTCATTTATACATCTTCATTTGATTAACCAACGGAGGATCGTTTCCGATATACAAGCCGAACAAAGGGACCGATCCATCTTCTAAGCTAGTCCAAAAAGAAACTAGGCTAGGCTAATCGAACTATAGAAAATGAACCCTCGGGTTCGCACCACGGTCATTCGGACCCATCGACTCGAGCTTCGTCGGGTCGACCACTGGAGGAACGGGGGAAGGATTCTCCACTGCACCAGTCTAAGAGCCTGAAAGTGGTTATATAATAACCAGTGAGATAAAATCTTAGCGAGTTCTTTCCTTAAGTCCCGGTTAGTATACCAACTCAACCCAGAATATATTTCCAGAATCACCTCTCATTCAACCCAACAACCCACAACCAACAACAACAACCAACAAGCAACAACAGCTAGGGTCAACCAATACTTAATAATCGGTTCGCATGCAACCTTACCGGTATGCCATACCTTGCACGTTATATATCAGCACAATACACGCAATGTACATGGCCGTTAGATGATGCAGTTCATCAATCACATATGAGTCGTGTTACAAGCGATCTCACCGGCCATTGCCATACCCCGCACGTTATAAATTCATGCGTGTGTGCCATAAATGATGTGATCACCTTATGTATAATCGGAACCAATGATGCTATGTTTTTCATACGCTTTTGCATCCACACGTTTTCCGATTATTACTGTCCCTTGGGCTACAACCGAGGCGTTACGGCGTTACGGCATCCTTCCCCCACAGAGGTACAACCGTGTCCTTCCGCCCTCCCTATCCATAATCTTCGATAAATCAGACTATCACCACCAAACTATGGCCGAGGTGGCTGGTTCAACTTAGTGATTATGCAAGCACACATGCTTGTATGTACAAAACCTCAAATCCTTTCTCATAAAAGCGGTCAATTTCTGATGTCCTTCGGACAAATCATTTTCCCATTTCTTTTGTGAAAATCACACGATTTAAGCAGATGTTCATGCAATGGATGTTCATGCAATGACATATCCAATTCACCTCATAAAATCAAGATACCTGAAATTATGCACATTTTTACTTTCGGTTAATAGTGCCGTGAATAGTGCACTATGAACAATGTAATTTCAGAATTCAATAATTAAAACATTAAATTCAGAAATTACACAAATCATTAATTAAAAATTTTAATTAATCAATTAAGCTAAACATGCTTAATTAACACATAAAATACAATTAAGCATAATCAAGCACAATTAAGCAAGATTAAGCTAAGCTAATCTTAACCATCTATCTAATCACTTATCTTAGGGCTAATATAACTTAATTAAACTCCTTGAACTAAAATTATCACTAACTAAACCAACCATAAGCAAGTTTAGGCACTAACAAGGGATTATGAGCTAAACTCGCCCGTTAAGCGGGCCGGCGACACGGACACGGCGGCGGCGACGAAGGTGACACCCGGAGACCTCTACCACGCGATCCAAGGCAGTCCTGTGGCTGAAACAATAGCAACAACCTCTCGCTCTCTCCGAACTTCGAAAAACTACATTGTTTGAAGAGGAAAATGGCTAATGGAGCAAAACGGGCGACCGGAGCTCCGACGAGCGGTTGGCCGGCGACCGGTGGCACTTAGGGGTCGAGAGGGAACTGCTGGTGGTTGGGATGGGTGGAGATCGGGTTGGAAAGGGAGGAAAATGGCTGAAAAGGAGAAACTTGATAGGGACTGCGCTACAATAGATGGTCAGGCCGGTGGTGGCTTCTGGCTGGCCGGCGGGTCGGCCAGCGGCTTCGATCGACGAACGGCTATCGTGAATAGTTAACAAGTGCTATTGAGTCATTTATAGGGCTAAGCTTAATAGACTACCCAAATTGGGACCGAACTGCACCGAACTAATCGGTTTGGTCCGGTTCCCAAAGACATCGGTGTGGAACCGATGATTTTTGGCCCGCTTCCTAGTTCCTAGGGGAACCAAATCGATCGCACCGATTTTTATAAATATATATTTTTTATTTTTAAAAATTATTAATAAATTCTAAAATAGATTATTTTATTTTTTAAACACATGAATACAAAATAAATTTGAGTTAAAACTTTTATGGAATAGAAAAGTCTCTCAATTGAAGACCTTTGTGGCCAAGAGACCACCAAATCCCCTTCTTGCTCCTTGCTACTTAAAGAGGACGCTTCCTTCCTAGTTTCTTTTTCCACCCAATGTAGGACTAAAGCTCCAACATCCACATTTTCATTTCTCACACTTATTTCTCCTCTCTTTCTCTCTCTCTCCCTCCCCTCATTTACAAGAGACAAGTCACTTCAAGTCTTCAAGAGTCCCATGTCGACCAAATACTCAAAGAGCATAAGAGAAGTTATCTATAAAACCAAGCCAAGCTTGCCCTTTGGCCATACCGTTCATGGCCCTTTGGGCTAAAATTGAATGCAAAGTAAATATAGTGTGATTAATCTCACAAAAATGTAGTTTAATATTTTGCACCTAAAATTGTGTGCCTTGAGTTCTAGTAGGACGGCTTGGCATCGAACCGATGGGTTTGGAGCATGGTCATTTCGGTGAAAGATGGGTTCAAAGCACGGCCATTTCGGTGGAAATAAATTGCGGCTAGTCTTGTTCAACCGGCTTGGATCGGAACCAATGGTCCGGTCCGGTTCCCCTGTCCTTAGACTAAGTGGTCCGGTGAATTACCTTGCTATATTGTTTTTGTCATGCCTCGAACTCCGAGCATGCAACAACCCCTTACCATGGTCTATTGAAACCGACGTCCTAGGATTTGTTGACGACCATTCATTTTAATGTTTCATTAAGTGCAAGCGGAAGACGAACCATCTCCACCCAAACGGACAATCAAATAGTCAAATAGGGATAGAGAGATGAACAATGAGAACAACAACCACTACTCATTTATACATCTTCATTTGATTAACCAACGGAGGATCGTTTCCGATATACAAGCCGAACAAAGGGACCGATCCATCTTCTAAGCTAGTCCAAAAAGAAACTAGGCTAGGCTAATCGAACTATAGAAAATGAACCCTCGGGTTCAGTACCACGGTCATTCGGACCCATCGGACTCGAGCTTCGTCGGGTCGACCACCGGAGGAACGGGGGAAGGATTCTCCACCGCACCCGCCTAAGAGCCCGAAAGTGGTTATATAATAACCAAGTGAGATAAAATCTTAGCGAGTTCTTTCCTTAAGTCCCGGTTAGTATACCAACTCAACCGAATATATTTCGAGAATCACCTCTCATTCAACCCAACAACCCACAACCAACAACAACAACCAACAAGCAACAACGGCTAGGGTCAACAATACTTAATAATCGGTTCGCATGCAACCTTACCCGGTATGCCATACCTTGCACGTTATATATCAGCACAATACACGCAATGTACATGGCCGTTAGATGATGCAGTTCATCAATCACATATGAGTCGTGTTACAAGCGATCTCACCTGGCGGCCATTGCCATACCCCGCACGTTATAAATTCATGCGTGTGTGCCATAAATGATGTGATCACCTTATGTATAATCGGAACCAATGATGCTATGTTTTTCATACGCTTTTGCATCCACACGTTTTCCGATTATTACCGTCCCCTTGGGCTACAACCGAGGCGTTACGGCGTTACGGCATCCTTCCCCCACGAGGTACAACCGTGTCCTTCCGCCCTCCCTATCCATAATCTTCGATAAATCAGACTATCACCCCAAACTATGGCCGAGGTGGCTGGTTCAACTTAGTGATTATGCAAGCACACATGCTTGTATGTACAAAACCTCAAATCCTTTCTCATAAAAGCGGTCAATTTCTGATGTCCTTCGGACAAATCATTTTCCCATTTCTTTTGTGAAAATCACACGATTTAAGCGAGATGTTCATGCAATGGATGTTCATGCAATGACATATCCAATTCACCTCATAAAATCAAGATACCCGAAATTATGCACATTTTTACTTTCGGTTAATAGTGCCGTGAATAGTGCACTATGAACAATGTAATTTCAGAATTCAATAATTAAAACATTAAATTCAGAAATTACACAAATCATTAATTAAAAATTTTAATTAATCAATTAAGCTAAACATGCTTAATTAACACATAAAATACAATTAAGCATAATCAAGCACAATTAAGCAAGATTAAGCTAAGCTAATCTTAACCATCTATCTAATCACTTATCTTAGGGCTAATATAACTTAATTAAACTCCTTGAACTAAAATTATCACTAACTAAACCAACCATAAGCAAGTTTAGGCACTAACAAGGGATTATGAGCTAAACTCGCCCGTTAAGCGGGCCGGCGACACGGACACGGCGGCAGCGACGAAGGTGACACCCGGAGACCTCTACCACAGCGATCCAAGGCAGTCCCAGGGCTGAAACAATAGCAACAACCTCTGCTCTCTCTGAACTTCTGAAAAACTACATTGTTTGAAGAGGAAAATGGCTAATTGGAGCAAAACGGGCCGACCTGAGCTCCGACGAGCGGTTGGCCGGCGGACCGGTGGCACTTAGGGGTCGAGAGGGAACTGGCCGGTGGTTGGGATGGGTGGAGATCGGGTTGGAAAGGGAGGAAAATGGCTGAAAAGGAGAAACTTGATAGGGACGCGCTACAATAGATGGTCGCGGTGGTGGTGGGCCGGGCCGGCGGGTCGGCCAGCGGCTTCGATCGACGAACGGCTATCGTGAATAGTTAACAAGTGCTATTGAGTCATTTATAGGGCTAAGCTTAATAGACTACCCAAATTGGGACTGAACCAGACCGAACTAATCAGTTTGGTCCGGTTCCCAAAGACATCGGTGTGGAACCGATGATTTTTGGCCCGCTTCCTAGTTCCTAAGGGGAACCAAATCGACCGCACCGATTTTTATAAATATATATTTTTATTTTTAAAAATTATTAATAAATTCTAAAATAGATTATTTTATTTTTTAAACACATGAATACAAAATAAATTTGAGTTAAAACTTTTATGGAATAGAAAAGTCTCTCAATTGAAGACCTTTGTGGCCAAGAGACCACCAAATCCCCTTCTTGCTCTTTGCTACTTAAAGAGGACGCTTCCTTCCTAGTTTCTTTTTCCACCCAATGTAGGACTAAAGCTCCAACATCCACATTTTCATTTCTCACACTTATTTCTCCTCTCTTTCTCTCTCTCTCCCCCTCATTTACAAGAGACAAGTCACTTCAAGTCTTCAAGAGTCCCATGTCGACCAAATACTCAAAGAGCATAAGAGAAGTTATCTATAAAACCCAAGCCAAGCTTGCCCTTTGGCCATACCGTTCATGGCCCTTTGGGCTAAAATTGAATGCAAAGTAAATATAGTGTGATTAATCTCACAAAAATGTAGTTTAATATTTTGCACCTAAAATTGTGTGCCTTGAGTTCTAGTAGGACGGCTTGGCATCGAACCAGATGGGTTTGGAGCATGGTCATTTCAGTGAAAGATGGGTTCAAAGCACAGCCATTTCGGTGGAAATAAATTGCGGCTAGTCTTGTTCAACCGGCTTGGATCGGAACCAATGGTCCGGTCCGGTTCCCTGTCCTTAGACTAAGTGGTCCGGTGAATTACCTTGCTATATTGTTTTTGTCATGCCTCGAACTCCGAGCATGCAACAACCCCTTACCATGGTCTATTGAAACCGACGTCCTAGGATTTGTTGACGACCATTCATTTTAATGTTTCATTAAGTGCAAGCGGAAGACGAACCATCTCCAGTCCAAACAGACAATCAAATAGTCAAATAGGGATAGAGAGATGAACAGCAGAACAACAACCACTACTCATTTATACATCTTCATTTGATTAACCAACGGAGGATCGTTTCCGATATACAAGCCGAACAAAGGGACCGATCCATCTTCTAAGCTAGTCCAAAAAGAAACTAGGCTAGGCTAATCGAACTATAGAAAATGAACCTCGGGTTCGGCACCACGGTCATTCGGACCCATCGACTCGAGCTTCGTCGGGTCGACCACCGGAGGAACGGGGGAAGGATTCTCCACCGCACCCGCCTAAGAGCCCGAAAGTGGTTATATAATAACCAAAGTGAGATAAAATCTTAGCGAGTTCTTTCCTTAAGTCCCGGTTAGTATACCAACTCAACCTGAATATATTTCCAGAATCACCTCTCATTCAACCCAACAACCCACAACCAACAACAACAACCAACAAGCAACAACAGCTAGGGTCAACCAATACTTAATAATCGGTTCGCATGCAACCTTACCCGGTATGCCATACCTTGCACGTTATATATCAGCACAATACACGCAATGTACATGGCCGTTAGATGATGCGGTTCATCAATCACATATGAGTCGTGTTACAAGCGATCTCACCGGCCATTGCCATACCCCGCACGTTATAAATTCATGCGTGTGTGCCATAAATGATGTGATCACCTTATGTATAATCGGAACCAATGATGCTATGTTTTTCATACGCTTTTGCATCCACACGTTTTCCGATTATTACCGTCCCCTGGGCTACAACCGAGGCGTTACGGCGTTACGGCATCCTTCCCCCACGAGGTACAACCGTGTCCTTCCGCCCTCCCTATCCATAATCTTCGATAAATCAGACTATCACCACCAAACTATGGCCGAGGTGGCTGGTTCAACTTAGTGATTATGCAAGCACACATGCTTGTATGTACAAAACCTCAAATCCTTTCTCATAAAAGCGGTCAATTTCTGATGTCCTTCGGACAAATCATTTTCCCATTTCTTTTGTGAAAATCACACGATTTAAGCGCAGATGTTCATGCAATGGATGTTCATGCAATGACATATCCAATTCACCTCATAAAATCAAGATACCTGAAATTATGCACATTTTTACTTTCGGTTAATAGTGCCGTGAATAGTGCACTATGAACAATGTAATTTCAGAATTCAATAATTAAAACATTAAATTCAGAAATTACACAAATCATTAATTAAAAATTTTAATTAATCAATTAAGCTAAACATGCTTAATTAACACATAAAATACAATTAAGCATAATCAAGCACAATTAAGCAAGATTAAGCTAAGCTAATCTTAACCATCTATCTAATCACTTATCTTAGGGCTAATATAACTTAATTAAACTCCTTGAACTAAAATTATCACTAACTAAACCAACCATAAGCAAGTTTAGGCACTAACAAGGGATTATGAGCTAAACTCGCCCGTTAAGCGGGCGGCGACACGGACACGGCGGCGGCGGACGAAGGTGACACCCGGAGACCTCTACCACAGCGATCCAAGGCAGTCCCAGGGCTGAAACAATAGCAACAACCTCTGCTCTCTCTGAACTTCTGAAAAACTACATTGTTTGAAGAGGAAAATGGCTAATTGGAGCAAAACGGGCTGACCGGAGCTCCGACGAGCGGTTGGCCGGCGACCGGTGGCACTTAGGGGTCGAGAGGGAACTGCTGGTGGTTGGGATGGGTGGAGATCGGGTTGGAAAGGGAGGAAAATGGCTGAAAAGGAGAAACTTGATAGGGACTGCGCTACAATAGATGGTCAGGCCGGTGGTGGCTTCTGGCTGGCCGGCGGGTCGGCCAGCGGCTTCGATCGACGAACGGCTATCGTGAATAGTACGTAATGCCTCTCCTGAGCATGGTAGTGGGTGGCACGAGCGGTGATCAGCACGGGAAGGCCACGAACAACTCGATTTTTCAGAGGAAGGTCAGAAGGAAAAACAAAATGGAGGAAGGGAAATAAGGGGAGAGAGAGGTGTTCGGTTTTGGAGCTGAAAGAGGAGGAGAGAGAGAGTGAAATGAGAGCTGATTCAAGGCCTCATTAAGGCCATTAAATGGGTTGGTCCAACTCCCAAGTAAGATGACATCATCTTCTCTCTCTTCTTTTGTCTTTTCTTCAATAATATCTAGAGGCAAAATGGTCATTTCCACCTTGCACATTTCCCAATTTGCCCTTGGGCTGAAAATGAAGGTCGGTCCTAAGAAACGGGCTAGAAAATGAATAGGAAAGAGCTCGGGAATTTGTTGGGCTCGAAACAGTTTAAGGTTAGACAACGGGCTTGGAAAGGTAAATTGGTCAAGTTGGGTCCAAAGGGCTCACTTGCTTGTCTCGGGCTTACCATGGTGGCCGTCCCACCTTGGGTGTGAGGCCTACACTGGTCTTGCCCGGCCCATGTCCTCGTAGGCTCGTTTCCTCTGTCCGAAAATCCCTCTTCCAAATACTCGGCTCAACTAACACTTGTCGAAGAAGTATCATCCAAAAATCTGTCCCGGACATTCCCGAAAATTCGAAGTCCAATACCGGATTCTCATGCCTTGTCAATTTCGCCCAAATGCCATTTTGGTACAACTCAGACTGACAAGCGGCTTCGAGGATTCATGCGTAACCAACTCGTGCCAAATTACGTTCAAGACTTCTCGACACATGAATGTCCTTGACTATATGAAATTGCGAATGATAGATTCTTATTTCAAAGTACACGATTACCAATGATCGACATAGGGTCGTTCGCGGGCTCGATAACAGTAAACAAAATCACCCGTCGTCTCATTATGTTCTGTTCGCGAATCGACTTCTAGTCGTTCCTGAAATCGGCCTGCATAACTACAAAATCGTCCTTATGCAAGTCTCACGGTTGAGTCGTTTTCTCAGGTTAAGTTCTTTAGCCGCACGAGTTTTGTCCTCATTAGCGTTTTCCCTCAAGGTCAGTATCTCAAGAGTAATCAATTCCGAGTGAGATCAACCAACAATGCATTGACGAAATTAACGTTCATTCCTCCCTCAAAGGGCTCGAATTTCAAGACGTCACGTTTTGATCATCTTTGATGTTATGGGGCAAGCTAGGACAAACCCACCATGACCATTCACCCTTTCGAAAACATGGATTAAAAATCTTGCTGGTTGTCCTTAGCCATATTAATATAACATCATCAACATCCGATGAGAATTGACTTGCAAAAAATTATAGTTGTCCTCTTGCTATACCTTCGTTAATTTAATTGATAGCCAATTTCTCAATCATTACCTACAATCAATTTTCAAAGGCAATGTTGATTATTGTAAGATAGGGGAAAAATTCCAATTAGGTTACTTAGGTCATCAACTTTGGTCTGCCATCTCAATCTTTGTTCAAGATTTTTTATTTCACTTGTGAAAGGGACCTTTTTGGGACTATTTCTTTTTGGTACACAAGGGATGTAAAAAGATCATAGCAATTTTTAGATGATGATATGTCTATGTTTTTTTTTTTTCTGATAAATAAATTCATTCCATTAATTTATGAGATATT
This sequence comes from Corymbia calophylla, assembly GCA_014182845.1. Classification (NCBI taxonomy): domain Eukaryota; kingdom Viridiplantae; phylum Streptophyta; class Magnoliopsida; order Myrtales; family Myrtaceae; genus Corymbia; species Corymbia calophylla. Next base: position 12,456,170 of record CM024697.1, on the reverse strand, counting down.
TTCATTTTGTGACTACTTGTGAAAAAAAAAATTCTATGAATATGATACCTTATAAAAATCCACAAATGAATACTTTATTATTGTTATGCAATATTAAACCTAACCTACTTATTTATGTGTGAGTTGATGTGAGTAAAATGAGGAGAGAGTATAATAAACTTATAGAGTCAAGGGTTGTACGGTGATTGAGAAAAAGGAGAGACAAATGAGGTAATTTACAATTAATACTACTTATGTATTAATACATAACCGTCATTTTGATAATATTTTTATTTCGATCTTTGTTGAAAAATTAAATTTAAAATATTTTGATTTTTTTTATGCAATGGGCTTCATTCATGAGAAGTACCTAGTCTTATATTAATGGTACCGCCGTAGGCCGGGGTCGCCGGCGACTCCCAGCCGACCCTCACCCACCGTCGCCGGCCCTTCCCGGCGATGGTGGGGCGGTGACGGCGGCGGCGGCCACAGGCGGGTTGCTACCCCCTTTTTTTAAATTTTCGCTTTTAATATTATTTATTTAATATTTATATTAAAAATTAAACTTTGACCAAAATGACGTCGTTTTGGGCTTATTTTGGCCATGTCAGCACCTTGAAACGACGCCGTTTCGATCCTAGATCGCCAGAAAAATATCATGTCAGCATTTTGGTCAGATTTTCTCGCCGTTGGCACTTAAGTGATCCTTTTTGCTCCGATTTTGGCACTTAAGTGTACCTTTTGTAACTTTTTGCACTTAAGTGTCCCATTGTGCCAAGTTTTGGCATTCTAAGGGTCTGTACGTCTTTTCTATCAACCGAATTCCAAGCTTCAACTAGAGTAAGCTTTCTATTCTATATAGAGTGGTTGAGTTTAAAATTGTATTACGGATGGCTGCTGGTGTACATATTTGGACATATAAAAGATTTTTCACATATTTGCACATCACGATAAGATTTTGTATCATATTTGGCTCATGACTATTGCCATGTTAGAATTTTCCATGAATAAGTGTTTTAGTGCATATCTGTGCCATTTAGATTACATTATTATTTAATTGCCACGTTTGCACATTATTTCCATTAATCACATGCTGTAGTATGAATTATAACAAAAAATTTATATCTTGCACATTAGTAGTTTTGGGTTACGTTTTCAAAAAAAAAAAAATCACATAAAAATAAATTTAGGATTTCATGTAGGGTAAAAATTGCATGTTTTTATCATCTGGAGGAGATATATTTATCTCCTCTTTTGCATAGTTCTCTTTAGGAAAGTATTTTTGCAAGAGTCATAAGAAATATATAAATTAGAATATCGACCTACTAGATTTAGGACTACATTTTGTATAAAAGTCTTGAGATTACTTTATGATGAAATTCATTTCCATGTTTGTTGGCTCAATTTCAAGAAGAAACTTATCTAGGACATACTCTCGCATAGCATATCATATTTGCACATTCACTCTTTTTCAATAGATTAGTTTGTTTCAGAGAATGTTCACAAACATGTCCATACATTTCATTCACTGCTCATGGGGTCTGGTCCCGGCGCAAAAACAAGACAATATTAATTATTGCTCAAGGTGACTTAGGTTGATTTCTTTTTCTTTATGTTGTCCAGGATGCTAGTAATTGAATTTATTTATATAAGTGTTTATTATGGACAAAAGAACAACCCAAGTAACAAAATTTGGCACGGAAGATACTAAAGTGTCAAAAGTTATGAAATGTACATTTAAATGTTACATTTTTTTGGAAATTGGATCACTTTAGAGCTCGTTTGGTTCAGCATTCCCAAGGGGCTTTCAGCCCTCAAAGCCCCTTGAGAAAATGCAAACCTATTTGGCTTAGTTTTGGGGAGGACTTTGGGGAGATGCAATTGCATCTCCAAATGTCCTCAAAGTCCCTTAGCTAAATGCAGGTTTAGAGGTGCATTTGCAAGTTGCATTTTCGGAATGCAACTTGGAGGACTACTGTTCATCTTCCCCGCGTGGCCAACACCGCTAACGACCGCCGGCCAAGGAGGGCGACCGCCGATAATTGCCGGCGACCGTCGGCCAAGGGAGCGACCGCCTAGGTCGCCGCCTTAGGTGGCTGTCATGCCCCGAACCCCGAGCACGCGATAACCCGTTACCATGGTCAATTGAAAGCGACGTCTCAAGACTCGTCGACGACCATTCATTTTAATCTTTCATTATGCGCAAGCGGAAGACGAACCATTCTTAGTCCAAATAGACAATCAAACAATCAAATAGGGATAGAGGGATGAACGACAGAAACCTCGACTACTCATATAATTACTAGATTAACCAACGGAGGATCACTTTCCAATTTACAAGCCCTACAAAAGGGGCCGATCTATTCTCTAAGCCAAATAAAAAAGGAATTAGGCTAGGCTAATCCAGCTATACACAATGAACCCTCGGGTTCAGCACCATGGTCACTCAGACGCATCGGACTCGACTCCGTCAGGTCAATCACTGGTGGAGCGAGGGCAAGATTCTCCACTGCGGGTGCACCATTTTTAAAGCCTGCAAATGGTTAACCACGACGGGTTGAGATAAAATCTCAGCGAGTTCTTCCCCTAAGCCCCGGTTAGTACACCAACTCAACCTGGGGTATCTCTCTAGAACCACCCCCTCACTCAACCCAACAATAGACAACCAGCAATTAGCAATTAAATAACAGGTAGGGTCAACCCATAATCAAAAGTCAATCCGCATGCAACCTTACCCAGTATGTCATACCCTGCACGTTATATATCAGCACAAGCGATCTCACCTGGCCATTGCCACATCCTGCACATTATCAATTCATGCATGCGTGCCATAAATAATGATGTGATCACCTCATGCATAATCGGAACCAATAATGCAATGTTTCTCATACACTCTGGCATCCACATGTGTTCCGATTATTACTGCCCCACAGGGCTACAACTAAGGCGCAATGGCGCTATGGCGCCCTTCCTCCGCAGAGGCGCAATCGTGCCCTTCCGTGCCCAAAAGACGTCAAGGGATACTCTTCCAAGACGGCATACCCAAAAGAATGTCAAGGGATACTCTCCCGAGACAGCATGCTCGCAAAACGTCAAGGGATATTCTCCTGAGACGGCATGCCCAAAGAACGTCAAGGGATACTCTCCCGAGACCGCATGCCGGGATACTCTCCCAAAACGGTGGGTTCAGTTTAGTGATCATGCAAGCATATCATCACAACCTACTTATTATCTTAAAGTATTAGCCAATGCACACATGCTTGCATATAAAACTTCAAGTTCATTTTCATAAAAGCGGTCAATTTCCGGTGTTCCTCAGACAAACCATTTTTCCCCTTTTTGTGAAAATCACACGATTCATGCGAATGTTCATGCAATGCCACATCCAATTCACTTCATATGATCAAGGCACATGAAATTATGCACATTTTTATTTTCGGATGAACAATGCATGAATAGTGAAATTTCAGAATTTAATAATTAAATAATTAAATTCAGAAATTAAAATAAATAAATAAATAAATTCCGAAATTAAAAATAATTAACTAATTAATTTCAGAAATTAAACAAATCATTAAATTAAACAATTAATCACATTAATCAAGTAATTAAGGCAAAACATGCTTAATTAGCACATAACACTCAATTAAGCCTAATTAAGCACAATTAAATATAAATAAGCAAGATTAAGCTAAGCTAATCTTAATCAATTATCTAACCACCTATCTTAGGGCTAATGCATTTAATTAAACACCCTAATCAGCCCTTAGCACAAATTATCCCAACCCTAAGCAAGTTTAGACACTAAATAGGGTTTAGGAGCTAAACTCACCTGTTAAGCGGGTCGGAGACACGGACGTGGCGGCGGCGACGAACCCGACACCCGAGGACCTCTCCCACGACACTCCAAGGCGGTCCCGGGGCAGAAATCACAGCAACAACCTCTGCTCAAACTCTAAACTTCAAAAGATAGCACTGCAGTAGGAGGAAGCTGCTGGTCGAAGCAAAAACAAGTTGGCTGGAGCTCCAGTGAGCGGGTGGCCGGTGGCTGGTGGTTCCAGGGGGTCAAGGGGGAGTTGTGTGTGGCTGGTGTGGGCAGTGGGTAGGCCAAAAATGGAGAGAAACGGAGGAAAAAGCGAAGCTGCGCAGGAGGCGCGCTATAGTGACGGACGGAGGATCGTCGACTTCAGGCTGCCGTACGGGACGAACGGCGACTGGTTCCAATGATTGGCCGACGCAGCGTGTACGTATTTTCTGTGTTGAATAGTTTGATAGGTGGCTCGGCCCGAGATTCCACCGGGAAGGCAATGAACAGCTAAAAATTTGGTGAGAGGTCAGAAGTAGTAACTGCAGAAATGCAAGGAGAAGCAAGGGGAAGAAGGGCTGCGATTTTTCTGAGATCAAGTTGAGTGAGAGAGGGGTATTCAACAGCTCAAAATCCTTCATCAATGCCATTAATGGCTGCTCCAATTTCCCAAGCACATGACCTCATCTTCTCTCTCTTCCTTTTGTCTCTTCCCAATAATATCTAGGGGCAAAATAGTCATTTCCACCTTGCACAATTTCCAAACTGCCCTTGGGCTAAAAATGAAAGGCAGGCCTAGGAAACGGGCTGGGAAATAGGTAGGAACGGGCTCGGGAATTTGTTGGTCTTGAATTGGCTCAAGTTTGGATAATGGGCTAAGACGGTTGAGGGGTCGGTTGGGTCCAACGGGCTTGCTTGTTGTCTTAGTCTTCCACAGTGGCCGTCCTACCTTGGGCGTGAGGCCCTCATTGTTCTTGCTCGGCCCACGTCCTCATAGGCTCGGGTTCTCGGTCTAAAATCCCCTTTCTCAAAAACTCGGCTCAATCGGCACTGTCGACTGTTTAAGAAGCATCGTCCAAAAGTCTGTCTCGAACGTTCCAAAAAATTCGAAGTCCAATCTTGGATTCACATGCCTTATCAATTTCGTCCAAATGCCATTTTGGTACTACTCAGACTGACAGGCGGCTTCAAGGACTCACGCGTAACCCACTCGTACCAATTCACGTTCAAGATTTCTCGACACATGGACGTCCTTGACTGCATGAAATTGCAAAGGATCGATTCTTATTTTAAAGTACTCGATTATCAAGGATCGACATAGGGTCGTCCGCGGATTCGATAACAGTAGACGGAATCACCCGTCGTCCCATTATTTCTGTCTGCGAATCGACTTCTAGTTGTCCTTGAAATCGGCCTGCATATCTATAGGATAGTCCTTACGCAAGTCTCACAGTCGAGTCGTTTTCCCAGGTCAAGTTCTTTAGTCGCACGAGTTTTATCCTCATTAGCCTTTCCCCTTAAGGTCAGTATCTTAGGAGTGATCAGTTTTGAGTGAGATCAACTAACAATGCACTGACGAAATTAACGTTCATTCATCTCTCAAAGGGCTCGAATTTCAGGATGTTACAGTGGCCGTTACCCGTCGCGTGCTTGGGTCGCTGCCTTAGGTGGCGGTCGCCCGTCGCCAGGTCGCCCGGGCGCGACCACCGCCCGGGTCGCTAACCCAAGCGACCTAGGCGGTCGCGCGCGTAGGTCGCCGCCTCAGGCGGTGGTCGCTTGTCGCCCGGGTCACGCTTAGTACCACTTCCGGTGAAGGCTACCGGAAGTCCTACGTGTCAATTTTTTGATAATTTTCTTGCCTACGTGGCTCACTGAAGATCCACATCAGCTTACCCCTCACCCAAAACAATGCCATTTCCATAGATGGCCAAAGTGAAAGGCCTAAATCGGCCAAAATGGTGTCATCTCCCCAATTGCCCCAAATCTAAAAACGACATCTCCACATTTTGCCCAAAACTATAACCCTAAATTAGCCAAAATCCACCCGAACCCTAATTTCGATTTACCTTATATTCCTGAAGCAACCGAACCCTAATCTCGAACCCTGATTTTGATTTACCCCAAATTCCACCACCAAATATTGGAAATGAAGAGCAGGACTTTTAGCAATAGCTCTAATTCTTCTCATCGAAGCGAAGGAGAAGGCGAGTACGAGCGTTTATGTTATTGTGGGTTACCGAGTCCAAGAAGAACATCATAGACTTGAATGAATCCCGAGTGAAGATTATATGGATGGGCTAGATATAGAGAATGATTGAAGTGCAAATACTTCAAATGGGTCGATGCAAAGTTCTTTGACCGAGCAACAAAGGTGATATTGGATCTACTTAATGGTTGATTCAACCTCCATCTACGTTCATGGACAATTTGAACGACGTTGACTCAAAGCAAGCTGAAGCATCTTTGGCTAACCATTTAAAGAATAAAGTTTCAAAGCAAGTTGAAGCATTTTTGGCTAACCATTTAAAGAATGAAGTTTGAAGAATGAAAATTGAATGGAAGTGTTATCAAGCTTTTATTGTGGTATTGTTTTGTTATCAAGCAACGAATGTTAAGCATTTTGAGCCATTCTCATGAACAGCAATTCTGGATCTTCCCACTGCAAATGCTTTTGAAAACGTTGTCTATTCTTTCCCCTCTAAGCAATATGTAGTCTTGATAAATGAACTTCAGTTTAGTTGTCTATCATAGATTGTGCTAGAGTAATTAACTTAAGCTTTTTGAATAGTTAGTACAAATCTCACATGATATTAGAGTTGGCGATCCTGAGTTCAAATCTTTCCACACCCTATTTGCCTCCTCAATTGAATTTCCACGCTTGATACTAGGCAAAAAGACTAGACTAATTATGAGGAGGAATGTTAAAATAATTCAATATTAAACCACATCTTTATCTAATAACTTAAGTTTTTTGAACAGTCAACAGTAATTCCCATAAAATCTCATAAGTTGGTCATCTTTCATTGGCCTAGTTGTGAGCTTAATGTTATTCTACATTGATGAACACCATGATGCCCAAAGAGGGAAGCACATTTGAAGAGGAGAATAAAGTGAACTTGCTGCTTCATTCATGTCATTTACAGGCATAGAAAATTACCTTACACTAGTGTTCACATTTTTTAGATGTGCATTATATCGTCAACATTCTCTATACTTACAGCCACACTGCACATGCACATGGCAAACATTATGCACATACTATTCTCAGATCAGGAAAAAAGGCTCAATCCATTACTTCCAGCATGGAGGGAACGCACTGCTGCTCATGCTAGTGCCTTGGCAAGAAGAGTTGTCGCTCACGAACGACGGTCTGTCTATGGATTGGACGTCCCAGCCTCCATCTGTCCAATATCCATAGTAAACTTCTGGAATGTGTGCGACCTTCTGATAATCCTCGCCCTGTTCTTCTCGCGCAAACTTCTTGACCAACTCATCAGGCATGTCGAAGAACTCAAGTACTTTGAGCTTGGTCAGATACTCAATGCCTGACGGCAGCTTCTCCAGTAGCTTGCAGCGCTGAATGATCAACTTTTCGAGGCAGGGCATTGCTCCTTCTTCCACTTCCATGGATCTGAGTTTATCAAAATTGTCGAGACCCAGAATTCTCAGCTTCCTAAAACCTTTGGATTTGAAGTGGAAGCTGTTTCCTTCGTAGACCTGGAGCAGCTCGAGATGCATGAGGTTGGGCAGACTTTGGAGGGATACGAGTGGGTCATCCTTCAGCCGACTCCATCGTAAGTGCAACTTGACAAGACTATTGAGACTGGCTAACCAGTTTGGTAGCATCTTAAGACGCCCCTTCAGGTAGACCCTCTGGAGTAATTGAGGTGGAGAGGTAAGGTGCTGCAGATCCAATATTTCATCATTCTCAACCGAAGCCATTAATATCGAACGGAGGTTGGTTAATTTCGCTATCGATGAGCACAGAGCCCTTCCGTCCTCTTTCCTCAACTTCAGGATGCCCAACCTGCTTAAATGCGTCAGCTTCCCGAGCTCTCTCATTATGATGACATTCCTCTTGTCGTCTGCCTCTATGTAGCACAACTTTTGAAGGGATTGCAGAGCCCCAATCTCTGTGAGTGCCTTGAAGCCATGCTTGTGGTACAAAGAGGATATGTTTTCATACCAATACACCAAGAGATGCCGGAGCTTTTTCAGCTTCAGAATTTCAACAGGCAATTGCGTTACATTTGTGTGCTTAAGATCTAGTGTCTCTAGGTTCTGAAGCCTCCCTATTGAAGTAGGAATTGTTTTAATTTTGGTATACCTGAAGCTTAGATATCTAAGGTAGTACCAGTCAACAACTTGAACTGGGAACCTTGACAAAGGTGTGGCTTGCATGTCTAAGACATGAAGAAGTTTCATGTCACACCCTAGGACAAGGTCAATGAATCCCCTGTCCACACCGAACATGTATAGAGAGCGCAGATGAGAAAGTGACCTGTTTAACTGTACAGCTTGCAGGCTGTTGTGCAACGAAAGGCGGCGAACTTTATCTGGCCACGTGTCTGTCAGCTCTTTGGCGATCGTTGCAAAGCTTTGATCTCTTGATTTTGAAGTTATTATTTCCCTCTGGATATCATTGATGCGGCAGAAATCGACCTTTCCATCAGTTGTTGTTCCAGCCACTTGCATTAGGCTTCTGTTCAGGAGCTCACTGAAGTACTCTTCAGCAACTTCTTCTAGCGTCTTGCCTTCTTTTCTCTCGACCAACCCTTCTGCTACCCAAAGCCGGATCAGTCTCCTGTGCTCGATCAGGTGACCCTCAGGAAATACACTTAAGTGCAAGAAACAGGACTTCAGGTAGTACGGCAAATCACTGAAACTGAGGGAAAGCACCCTCTTCAGGTTCCTGAGCCTATCGTCGCCATCAATCTTGCCACGAAGGCTGCGTCGTACCTCATCCCATTCATCGATCCTTCGTTTGTCTTTTGCAGCCAAAACACCACTGATGGCCACAATTGCAAGCGGTAGTCCTTCACACTTTCTCAAAATGGACTCACATGTCTCCTCCAGGTGGGCAGGGCAAGAGTTCTTCTGAAATGTCTTCTGACAGAAAAGCTTCCACGACTGTTCCGAATCGAGTGGCTCCATATTTTTTACCAGCCCACTGAACTCCTTGCAGGAGGTTGATGCCAGATCGGCATTCCGGGTAGTGATGATCACCCGGCTTCCGTGACCGTTGTCAGGAAAGGCATGCTTGACCGCATCCCATTCATTTATGCACCAGGCGTCATGGAGGACAATCAGGTACCTCCTCCTCTTAAGCAGGTCCTTGATGATCATCTTAAGCCAATGGCTATTCATAGGGTTGGCTCCTGGAGGGATCGGTTTCCTGATCACCTTGCGATCTGATAAAGGATGCCTTGGAGGAGCTCTTCAATCTTGGAGAATGGAGAGAGAGTGACCCATGCATATACTGTGAAATGCTTCTTCACGGCAGGGTCTTCATAGACTTGCTTCACCAGAGTGGTTTTGCCCAACCCTCCCATTCCCACGATGGAGATGACCTCCCGCCTGAGCGCCCCCTCGAGTAACCACCCGAGCAGCTCGTTCTTTGGCTGGTCAATGCCCACTAGGTCAGACTTATCTAGGAGAAGGGCATTGCCTCGGTGGTCCTGCCATGGGTTATCTGTGCCGGTTGAGCTCGGATCTTGTTGAGCCCTGCTGAATTTGTGACGCAGCCTCTGGTGCCCATCACAGATGCCCTTTATTCGGGAGATGATGTGCTGCATCTCGGACGTGACACGGTATTGAGCCTTGAGGTTCCTGATGCAGCACGACATCCTGCTGATAAGGCCGGTGAACCCAACTCCATGGTCGTGTCTCAGAATCAGCAAGAACTCGTCGATTGCGTCCTCCATTTCGTAGGCTATGTTTCTCAACTGCTTCACCCATACTCTGACTTCGTCATCGCTTTCCTCAAGGGAATCTGCTTCCCTGAGAAAGGCCCGGACACGCTCCAATTCTCCTCTCGCTGAGAGGGCTTCTTCTTGACCGCCTGTCAGGTGCCGCACCTCGTTCTCAAAGAACTGTGCAAGCTTTGTGAGTAGGTGAGTCACTGGGCTCTCTGCCATGCCTCTGGTCTGGTGAGTGGTGGTGAGGTTTTTGGTTTATGTATTGGCAGTATTGCCTTGGACTCTGGTCGCAAAAGTTGAGCCTGTTCTTAGTCTCTCAACTGGTAAACTGCTTAGCGTTAGGGAATCTTATATCATAGCGCTGGGATCCATGTCTGCTCAGCGCATTGTACAAGTTTTTGTTTTTTTTAGTTATATCTCTTTAGTTTTTTGCATGTTCCTGTTAAATATTTTGCCTTTTACTGCAAGCTATTCAATTTTATTGTTTCGTGTGGAGAAGCTGCAAGTATATTTAGTATTTTATCCTTTTGTAGTTTCATCTTACGTGAATAAGCTAACTAAGATTTCTTAATTGTCAGCAGAAATAATTTGTACAATGTCATCGAGTATAATATATTTATTGAAAATATGTCTCAAATTTGAGCAGTAGAATAATACCTTTGCCGAAACTGAAGGGATTAAAATAACTAGCCGTGTGAAAGTGACGTACATCGGTTCTTGGCCGTGAAAATTGAAAAGAAAATAAAGGGGCACGAGAAAAAAAGATTTCCTTGCATGTCCGATTATGTTCTGGAGTCGGCCAAGGAAAAGTGAAGAGGAAAGTCCAAGATTAAACTTGATGGACCGAATCCTAATTGGACCTTGTTTCCTTCTCCAACGAGAATTAATAGTATTGAAGCCAATTAAATTCTTATGATAAGAATATGTGTACAATTCCTTTATGAGATTGAAAGATCATTTGTGAATAACTGTATGACTAAATACTGTCCGATTTATTCAGTGTAATTAGGACTTAGAAACACTGAGAGTTTTTGAATGACTCGAGTGTAATTGTAATCTCAGTTGTATTACTTAATATATAAATGGGTTTTTTACCGCTTTCGTAGATCACCCAACCGAATCACGTAATTCTGGTATCCGATCTATTTTTTTGATTTTATTGTTTGATCACTTCTTCTTGCAATGATATCTATGTTAAAATTATGTGAAGTTTCAAAGAAACTTTCGTGTTTTTTATTTTATTTTTATGCAAGTAGATTCTTATCTGAAACTAGGAACAACTAATTAGATATGCCTATTGTGAGTTCACAATCATGTCATTTTCTCCGTGTAGTTTATTGAAATATATTTCATCTACCAATTCCTACTTGATCACACCAAAACGTTAACATAAATTTTTCTTGAAATACTACAGTTAAATTTATAAGAGCTGATTTGACTAAGATCGATGGAGGAATATCTCAATCAATTCAGAATATCTTGAAGTTCAAGAGTTCATCAGAATCAAGACTTCAACACCTGAGGCCAGGACAATTCATCTGCGCTTGAACATTCAAGTGAAATTTGCAAACTCATCACTAAGTATCACAAAAGCCAAATTTATTTTTTAACAAGGTTACCTGAAGGAAATTCAAGCAACATTTCGTAGCTAGGATGTAGAAGAACTAATCGACTGCAGTAAGACAAAGAACAAGCAAATGAGCTCAGATTATTTGTGGATTTCACCATACAGTGCTCTGATTTTTCCATGGCATTACCCTACCGAAGCATCTCAAAAATGAAATGGTCAAGACTGCATACAAATAACTTGTTTATATAAATCGTAAGCGTAAATCTGTAGCAATATAACTGGCTTGTTCTTCCACTGGTGAAGGAGAAGGGCCCATATCTGAGAGGAAAAGCAACACCTATCGAATTAAAAAATAGACTATCATTGCGTATGAAGCAATTAACCAAATAATATGAAGAGTCACATTTCAGTCACTAAGGACAGATAGCATTAAACAATAGAATGACATCAACTAAATCTTTATAAAACACGAATTTATGGCACCTTTCCGATAAGATTGTAGTGGCTGTCGCTGTCTGTTATGTGGAATTGATAAGGATTCTATGAGGAGGAAAAGCTGGCTCTCTCAAGTCACTATTCCAAGTCAAGACAGGAGCTCCCTACTAACAAGTCTTGAATAACATGCGATTAATTTGATAACCTTATATCCATATTGTTAGGCTACTGTCTCTTACTTTGGTGAAAGTATTTTGCTTTTCGATCAAATTATAGGCCATACAATTTTCTATGATGATCTTGGATTGCGGAGGAATGAATTTAGATCAGACTGTCATCGAATCAAATCGAAATTAAAACATCTACATATACACAGTATTCGAATGGGATGGACCAAAGATGCACAGGCTGTCATACCTACGTCTGCACTTGGTTAAATTATGCTTAAATCAGTGCAAAAATTTTTATGTGGTGCAGAAGCTGAGAGTATCCATGTGAGTTATATTTTATGTTTATTGAAATTTGGCTGGTTCTATGAAATTTGATCATGGATGTAACATTAGGACATAAGACCAATTGAATCGGGTTGTGAATACGTTGCTAAAGTTTGAGATTAAGCAGTCTATTTTTGATGATTTTTCAGTCTGGGCTCGCAACGGAATTAGTTTGTATATTTCGTTCAACTAGTAAACTTGGTAACGAAAATCAGAAGAATGAATTCCGTTTTACATCGATGCTATTAACCTTGTCTAGACCTGTTTTGGCATCAGGGAAAATGGAGGTGCTGGTGCTGAATCAAAGACTACCAGAAGGTTCGTCCTTTTGACTGACCAAAATCAAATGAGCATTTGGTCCCTAAGCGAGCACTTGTGAGAGATTTTCAAATGTGTATATTGAATGGATAAGAGCCAACCTTTGACCCTTAACTTGATTTTGATGGCCCCATTTGGAGCAACTATCTTATGAAAGATCAGCAAGTGTGTAATGTTTCATCCGAGCCATCCCCAATAGTTGTTTTTGACAGGACCTCTAGAACTGTTCGTGTAGACTCAGCAGGTCATAACATGATACCCGGCCAACGGAAGTTGGTAGCAAGATTGACAACTTCATCGCGCAAATTCAATGATTCACTCGAAGCACAATGATGACCAGGGATCACCTGCCGTCTCACCTAAATCCACTGTTTCATATCCGGATCTAGGACCTCACAGTAAACTTTGTATTTTCCCAAGTCTATATTAACAATTGTTCTTTCAAAATTGGTTGCAGGTTATCCTCGAGAAAACAATGCTGTTAGATTCATGAATTATAGAAGGACAACAATCATATAATTTTGCAGGCTGTCTGTTCGATTAATTTCGGATATGGCCAATAAACTACCTCATTGAACTGTTTTGGCCATCTTTGATGACGCCAATCACCCTTTCGAAAACAAGGATTAATCTTGCTGGTTGTCCTGAGCCATATTAATATAACATCAACATCCGACAAGACTTCCAAATTTAATTAAAGATTTGGCTTGCAAATTACGTTAATTAATTTAATTATGGTATTGCATATGTACATAAATAAATAAAGCTAGTCTCCCTACCTAATCGTGTTTTTGAAATTGAAATCGCTTTCTCAAGCACCTCGTTTGCATTATTAAATATAATTGTAAATTTGTCTTCATCACCTGCTCAGGAATTTGCTCCTTCCTTCGTAAACAAATGCGTGACTCCCTCGCCAATGAGGCATTCGGCCCAGTGACTAGGAGGTTAGAGTGGGGATGTGAAAGTCCATGGTTCAAAACCAAGAAAAAAAAAAGAAAAATACGGGGCTTCCACCTAAAATTGCTTCGGAAAAAACATCATTTTAGGCCCTGTTCGTTTCACGGAAAATAAATTTATTGGGAAAACATTTTCCATGAAGAAAAAAAAAGTCTTCTAAATTAGAGAAAAATCTTTTCCACTTTTCAAGTTGGAAAAAACATTTTCTACACTTATTTTCTTTTATCTCACATCTTGTACTAGTCCCCAATTCTTTCTTTTTATTATTTTTTCTTTTCTAAAAAATTCAATTTTTTATTTTTTTATTTGTTTTTTATTTGTTTTTCTTTTCTTTGTTTCTTCTCCTTCCTTGGCTGGTTGTTGGCCACGACTACGGTTGACAACCGGCCACAAGTGAGCCTAAGCTCACCAGAGGAGGCAAGCTTAGGCTCGCCGCTTGTCGGCAAGGTGAGCTCAAGCCTTGAGCTCGAGGCCGATGAGCTCACCCAATTAGTGAGCCAAAGTGCCTAGTGAGCTCATAGGCCGAGCTTGTTGGCCTTGGGCCTCGCCAAATTAGTGAGCTACAAGCCTGAGCTAATTAGAGGTGGGCGAGCTCACTGGCGAGCCGTGAGCCTAAGCTTGCTTGTGGCCGGTTGCTGGCCAACCAAGGAAGAAGAGGGGACATAGAAAAAAGAAAAGAAAAAGTAATTAAATAATCAAATTTTCAAAAATAATTAAAAATCTATTTTTTAAATAAAAATGATTAAAATCGATTTTAAAAAAATAAAAAAATAATAAAAAATTATTGAAAAAGATCGTATAAAAGAAAATATTTTCCCTTTTTATTTTCAAATTTCTCACAAACACTAGAAAAAAAGTATGTTTTCTTGAAAATGGCTTCCTGGAAAATATTTTCCTAAAACGCCACATTTTTCACGAAACAAACGAAGCCTTAAAGATGGTTTATGTTAACAAGATCCCTAAAACATTTGAAAAAAATAAATTATATTTCGAAAACACCATCATTGCATAAGGTTGAACCAGAGCATTGGAAATGGAATTTTTTTCAAATGTTAACAAAGTACTATGAGGTCACTTGTTAACAAAGCCCTTTAAAAAAATAGTGACTTCGACGTTCAAGATACATCTTGCATAATGCCCACAAGTCATAAATATTACCCTATTTACCTATGCTATCCATAATTTGCAGCCTGTTTAATAAGGTCAGCCAAACAGTTAATGCCTAGTCACTTTTAGTCCTTTTCCTGTCAACCAAATTGCAAGCTTTAACCTAAGTAAACTTTTCATTCTATCTGGAGTGGCTGAGTTTGGGAACATTGTGCTCCGAATGGCTGCTTGTGTACATATTTGGACATATATAAGATTTTGCATCATATTTGGCTCATGATTATTGCCATGTTAGAATTTCCCATGAATAGGTGCTTTAGTGCAAATCTAGGCCATTTATATTACGTTATTATTTAAATGCCACATTCGCACGTTATTTCCATTAATCACATGCCGTAGTATGAATTATATATATATATGTTGCATGTTAGTAATTTTAGATTACATCTTCATAGAAAATCACATACAAGTTCGGAGAATACACTTGCTGATATCCTCTAACATAGTACATCCACAGGCTGGGGGTTTGGTGTGGAAATGGTCAAGTTCATGATGTCTAGTCATTTCATCACTTTATGGCTATTTGCTCCAGATGCACACCCGCTTAACCAATTAAAAAAACCTTACATTCTTTGTCTTTACTAATGTTGTCTTGACTAATTTCTTTTTTTTGGTCGGAGTCTTGGCTAAGTTGAAAATGACCATTATTGATATCTTTTAGTATGATTGCATTCTACTAAATTTGATTGGTTCGTGTATTAACATACCTATATCTGTGAATTTTTTTATTAAATTGTAGTTTAACATTTCAAAGGAAATCATAGGAAACTTAATTAATTTCCAATCCCCTCTTATTTTATATTTCGGAAACTTCTCGGAAACTTCTTAAATGGTTCTAATCGAAATTCTTGTTTACCAGGCAAGTTCACTACAAGTGCTGAACATATTTTCATATTAATTTTAATGAGAGTGACATTCCTCAATGGCTGTCGTCCGGCTATTAATTTCAGATTACTGTTTCCGGTGAAAGTTACTCAACATTCGCGGGCAACTATTTCATTTCAGAATCCCTTTGTGTTAAGGCTTTCTAAAACCTGCTTCGTCGAGTAAAAGAATGGGCCGGGGATTTATGGTAACGAAGCAACTTAACTTCACACAGAACTTTTAAAGCGGACAAGAGTTTTGAACTGTCACCTTCGCAGAAGCTAAGGCAAGAAGTTAGTGGTATTCATCTAGCAATTTCTGTGCAACTTCTTGTTGGAGAGAAACTGGTAATGTCCATTATTGCTGAGAAAGATGACATTAGCATTAGAAATAGAGGAGCGTCAACAGGTATCTTGATAGTATTAAATTGATGGCACCCTTCAATGTAAGTTTAGGAAGTTGTCATGGGGGTGTAATGTGGGGCCGATTTGGCTAATGAGAGGCGGTAAAAGCTTCTCTACCCGCCTCCTCCATTGAGCTCTATTATAGGTAGAGATCTGAAGGGAATAACTTACTTGTAAGGATCTGAAGTCCTCAGTCTGAATCATTGTCGAGACATCACTATGCAGCAGCACTAGCTCTCAAAATCTACTTCATTTGTAATTGCTCCTTACAACTTTTTAGGCACTTACCATTGCGAGATTGCAGATTGTTACTCTTTGTTTCGGCAAGAAAAGGTGGAAATTTGTGTGGTAATTCTATGAGTTTTGCAGTGGATAAGATAGGATTGTACGTGAACATGCTGTCGAGTTCCCCCTTCAAATGTGAATTCCAATTTTGTCTGCTTAAGACAGCCATTATCAGCTCTTTCAGTCTTGTTGGTTTAGACTGTTAAATAGGCCTTCCTAGTTTGTTAGCTTGTTGAATAGACTTATTTCAAATTGGACCTTGAATGTTGTTTTTCTTTTCAAATAGCTCCCCAGCTGTGAATATCGACTTTCGTCCTTGTTTAGTACTACTCTCGATGAGCCTACTTTTCCATGGACTAGGCTTTCCCTTGCTCCATGCACCGTCATCTCATAAAAGGATGTTGTGTGCTCTGTGCTACAGAACAACGATCATTATTGGAAGGTTAAAAAAAATTGTTGCAAGCTTCTACTTGCCACTAAATATTTGTCTCTATTGAGTGAATTTAGTAATCCCTTCTCTTTTACCTTATCAAGTAAATTTTGGACTTGGATGAAATCTATGAGTGTTAATAAGATTGAAAGAGCTGATAAAGCTTTCAACATCAACAATTTCCTTGTTAAGTATGTTTAACAGTTGTCTTACGGTAAGTGATTTGAGACTTGGCACTTTCAAAGTGGCAAAAAATATCTTAAGACACTACATGAATTGGCATTGAGCACTGGAGAGTCAAATTCAAAGTTCACTCTATAGGATTTTCAAGCGTGAAGAGCAGGCAGATGATGGTAGCTACAACTGAAAAAGCCCGAACATTTTTATAATGTATCTACAGACATTGCTAACTTATTTTTGATGGCTCCTAAATGTCGTTTACAGACTCGCAGTCACAGCTACCTTACAATACATTCACATAGACAAGTCATGAGTTACAAACATTTGGCAGACTTAGTAATTCACTCGTGTAGCACATTCACTTCCAACATGGTGGGTACTGATTGCTACTCATGCTTGTGCTTGGAACATGCACTGATCTGATCTCTCTGCAATGATCTCTCTGCACTGATCTCTCGATCAACTGGACATCCCAACCCTCGTCTTTCCAGTACCCGTAATATACTTGTGGAACATGTGCAACTTTCTGATACTCATCATTTTGTCCACCTTGCACAAGCTTCTTGACGAGCTCATCTGGCATATCGAAAATCTTCAGCACTTTCAGCTTTTTCAGGTATTCAATACCTAATGGAAGCTTCTCTAGTAACTTGCAACGCTGAATGATAAACATCTCAAGATAAGGCATTGCTCCCTTCTCCACTTCTACGCACCTGAGTTCATCAAAATGGTCAAGACCCAGAGTCTTTAGCTTCTTAAAGGATTCTGCTTCGAAGCACAATGAGCTTCCTTCGTAAACCTGAAGCAACTCAAGATGCACAAGATTCGGCAGATTTTGGAGAGGCACAAGAGGGTCATTTTTTAGGCGACTGCACCTCAGGTTCAATTTCATCAGGCTACTGAGAGAGGGTAGCCAGTGTGGTAAAGCCCCTAAGCGTCCTCTCAAGTAGATTCTCTCTAGGAATGGAGGTGGGCTTGAGAGGTGTTGTAGATCAATAACCTCATCATCATCAACAGAAGCTACAGATATTGCTTGAAGCCTGGTTAGTTTGGAGATTGACAAGCACAAATCCCTTCCATCTTCTTTTCTTAATTTCAGAATGGCCAATCTATCCAGTTGTGTCAACATTCCAAGCTCTCTTATCACACTGCTGCTACTCTCGTCATTTGCCTCTAAATAGCAGAGCTTTTGAAGGGATTGCAAAGCCCCTATTCCCCTAAGGGCCTTGAAGCCGAACTTGAAGGATGAATAGGACACATTCTTGTAGCGATAAACGAGGAGATGACGAAGCCGTTGGAGTTTCAAGATCTCAACAGGCAATTCAGTGACATTTGTGTGTTTAAGGTCTAGAGTTTCTAAGTTTTGAAGCTTCCCGATAGAACTTGGAATTGTACTGACCTCAGTGAACCTGAAACTTAGATATCTCAGATAACACCAATCAGCAACTTGAGCAGGGAACCTTGTTAAAGGAGCCGCTTGCATATCCAAAACATTGAGCAGTTTTATATCACTAGCTAAAACTGAATTCATTAATGATTTATCCACCCCAAACATATATAAAGAGCGAAGTTGAGACAAGGACCAGTTCCGTGGCAGAGTTTGCAGGGTGTTCTGTATTGACAGGCGACGGATTTTGTCTGGCCATTCATGATTTTCTTCTTTGGCTATTTCTGCAAAGCCCTGATCAGTCGACCTTGAAGTGATAATGTCCTGCAGGATATCATGGATGCGGCAAGTCTTGACCCTTCCATCACTTCGTTTACCAGCCACCTCTATCAGGCTTCTGCTCAACAGCTCCACGAAGTAGTCCTGAGCAACTTCTTCGAGGGTCTTTCCTTCTTTCTTTTCAACAAATCCTTCTGCGATCCATAACCGAATCAGTCTCCGACATTTGATGCGGTGACCCTTGGGAAATAAACTTAAGTGCAAGAAGCAGGATTTCAGGTAGTATGGCAGATCATTAAAGCTCAGCGAAAGAACTCTCTTCAAGTTTTTGAGTTTGTCGTTGCAGTCAATCTCTGTACGAAGACTACGACGAACCAATTCCCATTCATAGATCCTCCGTTTGTCTTTTGTGGCCAGAACGCCACTGATGGCCACAATTGCGAGTGGTAGTCCTTCACACTTCTTCAAAATGTACTCACATATCTCCTCCAGGTGGGAAGGGCAGGAATTCCCCTGAAACGTCTTCCGACAGAAAAGCTCCCATGACTGAGCGGGATCAAGTGGCTCCATAATTTTTACCAGCCCGTTGAACTCCTTGCACGAGGTTGATGCCAGATCAGCATTCCGAGTCGTAATGATCACCCGGCTTCCGTGACCGTTGTTGGGCAAGGCATGCTTGACTGCATCCCATTCCTTTATGTGCCAGGCATCATCGAGGACGATCAGGTACCTCCTCCTCTGAAGCAGGTCCTTGATGATCGTCTTCAGCCAATGGCTATTCATAGTGTAGGCTCCTGGAGGGACCGGTGTCCTGATCACTTTCATGATCTGATCAAGCATGTCTGTGAGGAGCTCTTCAATCTTCAAGGACCCAGAGACATTGATCCAAGCATACACCATGAAATGTTTCTTCACAGCGGGGTCTTCGTAGACTTGCTTCACCAGAGTGGTTTTGCCCAACCCTCCCATTCCCACGATGGAGATGACCTCCCGCCCAAGAGCCCCCTCAAGTAACTGCTCGACCAGCTCGTTCTTTGGCAGCTCAATGCCCACTAGGTCAGTTTCATCTAGGAGAAGGGCATTGCCTCGGTTGTCCTGCCATGTGTTGTCTGCTCCAGTCAAGCTCGGATTTTGTTGAACCCTGCTGAATTTGTGGCGCAGCCTCCGGTGCCCATTACATATGCCCTTTACTCTGGAGCTTATGCGCTTTATCTCAGACATGATTCGGTATCGAGCCTTCACGTTCCTGATGCAGCAGGACATCCTGCTGATGAGGCTGATGAACCCGACTCCATGATCATGTCTCAAGAGCAGCGAGAACTCGTCGAGAGCATCCTCCATATCATAGGCTGTGTTTCTCAACTGCTTCACCCACACTTTGACTTCGTCGTCGCTTTCCTCTAGGGAATCTGCAACCCTGAGGAAGGCCCGGACACGCTCCAATTCTCCTCTCACTGAGAGAGCTTCTTCTTGGGCACCTGTCAGGACTTGCACCTCACTGTCAACGAATTGTGCGAAGCTTGTTGAGTAGGTAATTCACGGGGCTCTCTGCCATGCCTATAGTCTGGTGAGTGGTGGTCAGGTTTTGGGTCTATGTATTGCCGAGAGGCTTTAGACTGAGGTTGCAGAAGTTGAGGCTTGTCATAGGGTCTAAACTCTTAAAACTGTTTTCACTTTTAGTGAATCTTATATTTTTAGCTGCTTTGTGTGGGATCCATATCTGCTTAGCACATTGTACAAGTTTTGGTTTATTTTAGTGATATCCCTTTTGATTTTGCATGATCCTGTTGAATATTTTTGCCTTTGACAGCAATCTATTTAACTTTCTTGTTTCATTGGGAAAAGTCTGCAAGTAGGTTTAGTACTTTATTCTTTTGTAGTTCCAGCTTATTCAAAGAAGCTAATTAAAATTTCTTAGTTACCAGCAGAAATAACTTGCATAACGCCATTGAATATAATATAAGGTAAAATCATGGGAAGTTTCAAAGGAACTTTCATGTTTTACTTTATTGGAGTAGATTCAGAAAATTATCATATTCAAGAGTTCAGCAGAATCAAGACTTCATCACCAAAGGCCAGGACAATCCATCTGTGCATGAAAAGTCAAGTGAAATTTGCGGACTTATCGCTGAGTATCGCATAAACCAAATTTATTTTTTGACCAGGCTACGTGAAGAAGACACAAGCAACATCTCTTTGCTTGGAAGTAGAAGAATTCATCAACTGAGCTCAGATATTGCGTAAATTTCACTGTATAATGCTCTAAATTTTCCATGGCACTCAAGTATGAAAAGGTCAAGATTGCATTCACATAACTTGTTCATACAATTCGTACGTGTAAATCTATAGCTATAGATATGTTCGGTTCTTCTACGAGCGAAGGAGAAGGGGACCATATTTGAGAGGTAAAGCAACACATACCGAATTAAAAAAAGACTGAGTACGTATGGAGCTATTAACGAAATAAACTGAACAGTCACATATCAGTCACTAATGACAGATAGCTCTAAAAAAAAAGAACGACATCGACAAAATCCTTTTCAAATACAAATTATGGGGCCTTCTCAATAAAATTAGAGCGGCCGTCATTGTCTATTATGTGGAGTCGATTAGGATTCCATCAGGAAGAAAAGCTGTATGGAATTTCGTCGATGCATTGTTGGTTGATCTCACTAACCGATCACTCCGAGATGCGACCTTGAGGGCAAAAGGCTAATGAGGATAGAACTCGTGCGACTAAAGAACTTGACTTGGGAAAACGACTCGACTGTGAGACTTGCGTAAGGACGATCCTGTAGATATGCAGGCCGATTTCAGGGACGACTGGAAGTCGATTCGCAAATAGAAATAATAGGACGACGGGTGATTCCGTCTCATTGTTATCGAATCCGCGAACGGCCTATGTCGATCCTTGGTAATCGTGTACTTTGAAATAAGAATCGATCCTTCGCAATTTCATGTAGTCAAGGACGTCCATGTGTTGAGGAGTCTTGAATGTGAATTGGCACGAGTCGGTTACGCGTGAATCCTCAAAGCCGCCTGTCAGTCTGAGCAGTACCAAAATGGCATTCGGGTGAAATTGACATGGCATGAGAATCCAATATTGGACTTCGAATTTTCGGGAATGTTCGAGAAGGACTTTTGGACGATGCTTCTTAGACGATCGACACTTTGCCGGTTGAGCGAGTATTTGGAAAAGGGATTTTCGGACCAAGAAAACGAGCCTACGAGGACATGGGCCGGGCAAGAACAAGTGTGGGCCTCACGCCCAAGGTGGGGACAGCCACCATGGAAGGCCCAAGGCAAGCAAGTGAGCCGTTGGGCCAAACCGACCCTTTACCCTTCCGAGCCGTTGTCTAATCTTAAGCCGTTTCGAGCCCAACAAATTCCCGAGCCCATTCCTATTAATTTTCCGGCCTTTTTCCTAGGCCCGCCCTTCATTTTCAGCCCAAGGACAGATTGGGAAATGTGCAAGGTGGAAATGACCAAAATGCCCTTGGATATTTTGAAGAAAAGTCAAAAAGAAGAGAGAGAAGATGAGGTCAATTGTTTGGCAAGTGGGGCAAGCATTGATGGCCTTGATAAGGCTTATCCTTCAGCCTTCACTTCACTCCCTCTCTCCTCTTCATCTTCTCCAAAATCGCAGCCCTCTTCCCCTTGCTTCTCCTTGCAATTTCTGCAGTTTCTGCTTTGGACCTCTCACCGAAATTTGAGTTGTTCATTGCCTTCCCGGTGGAATCTCGGGCCGTGCCACCTATCAAAATGTTCAGCACAGAAATTCCGTACTGTTCACGGCGGCCGATCGCCGAACGGAGCTTCCGTCCGACCCGTACGGCGGCTAGAAGTTACCGGTCCTCCGTCCGTCACTGTAGCGTCGCCCCCTGCACAGCTTCGCCTTTTCTTCCGTTTCTCTCCATTTTCGACTAAACCACCGCCCATCCCAGCCACAAGTGGTTCCCCCTCGACCCCCAGGTGCCGTTGGTCGCTGGCCCGCCGCTCACCGGAGCTCCGGGCAGCCCGTTCAACTCCGGTCGCTTCTTTCCTCCTGTGCAGTGCAGTTTTCAGTGTTGCAGTGGGTATTCCGAGTTTGTTGCTGCTGTTCCAGCCCCGGGACCGCCTTGGATCGTCGTGGTGGAGGTCCCCGGGTGTCGGGTTCGTCGCCGCCGCCGCATCCGTGTCGCCGGCCCGCTTAACGGGTGAGTTTAGCCCCTAATCCCTATTTAGTGCCTAAACTTGCTTAGGGTTGGTTAGTTAGTGTTAATTTTGGTTTAAGGGGTTTAATTAAGTTGTATTAGCCCTAAGATAGGTGGTTAGATAGTTGGTTAAGATTAGATTAGCTTAATTTTGCTTATTAAGCTTAATTGTGCTTAATTATTGCTTAAATGAGGGTTATGTGATTTTTGTGATTAATTAAGCATGATTTGATTTAATTGAATTGATTAATTGTTTTAATTAATGTTTTGTTTAATTTCTGGATTAAATGTTTTAATTAATTGAATTTCGGAAAAATCACTTTGTTCACAAATTATGTTCACTAATCACTTTGTTTTACGGATTCGTTCACGATTACTATTCACGGATTCTTGTTCACGGCCTTGTTCATGCGAAGCTAATTTTTGGCTTATTTTGATGTGTTCTTGGTTGTTATGATTTATTGAAGTGTCGATTGTTAATTATGCTCGTGAATATTGATGAAATGCGTGATCGAGTGTTGGTTGGATTTTGGATTTTGGAATTGTCGAGTGAGATCGCATGACATATTGCGTGGGTTATACGAAATGGCATGTCGCATGAGCATGAGTGATGTTGCATTCACGACGAGCAAAGATATAAATGGATTGCTTGATGATGTGTTGCATGATCACATTAAATGAGAGAACCCGGCGTTGCCGAAGACCGCCAATCCCTATGGGGTTGTACCGTGGCGTGGGTCGCCCGACTTCGGTCGGATGCCCGACGAGGGGAGGGGTTCTATGTGGGATCGCGGTATGGGGGCGGGTCAGGGCCTCTGTCAGTAGCGGGACTGCGGTAGTGGGCGAGTCTTGTGCTCCTTCGGGAATGCCGTCTTGGGAGTGAGCCCTTGACGTCGCCGTGCCTTGAGGTAAAGAGGACGAAGCTGGTTTAGCCAGGAACCGCCAACCATAAGGTTGTGCCGTGGCCCAGGAGGAGGGGTCGTAATAATCGGAGCATGTGTGAGTGTGAGACATGAGAAAGTTATGTGAGATGCTCTGATTATTCGCATGCTCTTAGTGTCGTGATGATCGTGATGATCGTGATGATTTATGGTACGCACGCATGAGTTGGGTCGTGCGGGGTGTGGCAATGGCCAGTGAGATCGCTTGTGACGCGATTCGCATGTGATTGATGAACTGTTTCACCTAACGGCCATGCCTTGATTGCATTGTATGAGATTGAACGTGCAGGGTATGGCATACCGGGTAAGGTTGCATGCGAATCGAATATTGCTATGTTGGTTGCCCTATCTGTTGTTGGTTGCTGTTTGTTTGTTGTGGGTTGAGTGAGGGGTGGTTCTGGAGAGATACCCCGGGTTGAGTTGGCGTACTAACCGGGGCTTAGGGGAAGAACTCGCTGAGATTTTATCTCAACCCGTCGTGGTTAAACATTTTCAGGCCCCTAGAATGGTGTCAACCCACTAGTCCAAGTCAAGACATGAACTCCCTCTAATAAGTTCCAAAAAACAAGCAATTAAGTAAACAACCATTTGTTACATCTATATTGTTAGGCCACCATCTCTCAATTACATAATTGTCCAAAAATCCTAAATTTATTATGTTACAGCTTATACAATTCTAAACTTTTCAATTTTTTCTGTTTAGTTCTAAGCTTTATGATGATTTGCCAATATAGTACTTCTCTCCAAAATTTGGTCGAAAAGCATTGATATGAACATCGGTCTTTTTACGTGACATGATCGCCGCATCAACAATTGAGCTCTATTTCATGTATATTGAAATTTGGGCTCATAAACAAAATTTGATCATGAATGTAACACGAGATAAGACATAAGATCAATTGAATCAGGTTGTTAATATGTTGCTAAAGTTCGAGATTACACCAATCCATTGTTGACATTTCTTTAGTTTGGCTCAAAGACAGAATTAGTTCATCTGAATATCCCGTTCGATGAATACACTTGATAACGAAAATCGGAAGAACGAATTACGGTTTACCTCGATGCATGTTTTGCATTTCTCATTTTATTGACCTTTTCTAGCCTTACTTAGGCATCGTGGAAAAATGGAGGTGCTGGCGCTGAATCAAAGACTCCCAAAAAGTTTGTCCATTTGAGTGACCAAAATCAAATGAGCATTAGGTCCTCAAGCGAGCACCTGTGAGACTTTCAAACATGGTGAGTACATTCCGGCTCATCTAAAAAGTCAAAGCAGTCTGTCTCTTTTGAATGGATTAGCGGCAACCTTTGACCCTAAAGTTGATCTTGGAGACTCTGGCCTTTTGAACGAGCAGCAAGAGTTGTGGATAAAAACGGTAGCTAATTTCGTCGGAGTTTCATGGCTGCTCTAGAGATAGAGCTCGTTCGTTACTCCCGGAGATTCAGGGGACTTCATTGTGATTTACCTGCAAAATAGGATATCAACTGAGACATGGAGTGACATAGAATTTGAAGAAAGTGAAGATGAATATGTCAATATCTGCCTAATACTGGAAAAGTCGAAAACCAACCTATGGTGATTACTCGAGTTGACACACTCGTATTCCTATTAATTAATCGAATAACGATATTAAAAATCAAGTAATACACAGGTCTAACAAACGACTCGACTAAACCACATTCAACTGTCAACGTATCAACTCTAAGCGCTACGAAGAAGCTCGTTTAAGGCATATGCTCATGTTCATCTGTAAAGCGTATTATCCTAAGGTGTAACTTGCACGCAAAACTTTAGAACTTCGTTCCGAACAAACCAAACTTCAAAATAGATTTTCATCAAACTCCACTGCTTTACAACACCATAAGCCATCATTTTGACAAAAATCGCAGCTTAATAACTCCTCAGTCAAACCTCGCAGTACAAAATTGAGATTACTCCATTTTTGTGCCCTTATTTCCGAAATCACTCCAAGTAGATGAGTAATAGGCTTGAATAGTTACCGGATGTTGCAATCCATAGTTGATTTGGCTAGTTGACATGACCAAAACGGCTACATGCGAAGATCTCTCTCCTCTCTTTCCCTCTTTCTTCATGATCGAGCGCTTCTTTTGCTCTTTTCCTTGCTTTTGCCGTTGCTGCCTTCCTCTTTCTTTTTATGCTCACGCTCAATTGCACTATTAACTGAGGGGAGGAAAAGAAATGGGTTGGGCTTAGGCTTAAAAGAGAGATGGGCTAGATTTTATATTGGACCTTGAATTTTGTTTTTCTTTGAAATAGCAACCAACTATGGAATTTTGAATTCATTCCTTGTTTGATTGCTCACTCACAACGATCCTGCTCTTTTATTTATTCGCCTCCCTGCTTCTCCCACCGTCTTTACATAAACTAGGTACATTGTATTATGTGATACTATTTTTCCTAAATTAGATTCAATGATGAGATATCTTTCAACAAAAGTCGTTCTTTGGTTTTTTATAAGAGCAGATAGGTTCTGTGGCAACTCCGAACAAGAAAAATCACAAAAGTACAAGGAAACTCATAAACACACTACAATGGAATTAGATATGGACAAACCTTGCCAGAATTTAATCGACTACAAAGCCCGATAACATAAAGATGCAACGTCAGAATTTAATCAACGATGAAGCCCTAAAAGTTAGAACTACGATATATGTCAGAATTTAATCAATGATGAGATATTTAAAAACTATAACAATGATACAAGAATTGAAAAATAATTGAAAGAGTTAATACCACAAAAAACTCAAAACTCGTACACTTGTGATAAATTTTTCCTAAACTAATTTTTTGAATACTAAAAACCCCAAACTAGTATATCTATGACAAATTCACTAACTCACTTAAGTATCAAATCGGAGAAAAAGTGATTAATTAGGTTCCAATGGCGAGAAATTCCGACCAAATTCATTACAAGACTTTATAAATAAAATTATTGTGTAACTTGGCAAATTTTTTAAAAACTCCAATTTACGAGGCATTTCCATGTGGCATATTTGATATTGAAGTGATCACTTTAAATGAATTTTGGCACTCAAATTATCACTATTTACAACTTTTAGACGATGTCGTTTAGGGATTATATGTTGACTAAGCACGTCGACGAGCCACGTGAGATTGAGAAATTAATAAAATGTAACCACATTAGATTTCAAATGACCCAGATTAGAGTTGTCTTTAAGTGATTGATTTTTTAATAAAGTGGCACTTAAATGATCTGAAAATTTTTTTAGCACTAAAGTGAGTACTGTACATAACTTTTAGCATTTCTAGTATACTTATCCTAAAAAAAGTTCAATCTAATTTGCAGAAATGACACTCAGACAATTGCAGGAAGTTTCCATGCTCTTTCAAGGGTTGGCAGCGTTTTGGGACAACCAAATGAATTGTCGGGAACCATTGAATTGGCTCAGCAAGATTACAACTAGTAATGATAATCTAATGATGGTATTGCGTTAGTCTATAAATAAATTGAGGTAGTCTCCCTACCTAATCTTGTTTTTGAAATTGAAATTGCTTTCTCAAGCACCTCGTTTACACTGTCACATATAATTATAAATTTGTCTTCATTACCTTTTCACCCCTAACAATCCAACCTATAGGGGTGAAAAGGTTGTTTCTAAATTTTAAATAAATTTTCTTATGGAAGATAATAAACAATAATCTAATAGTGATTAGTAGTAGATCAATAGTGACCGATGCTAGCGTTACTAACACTTAGATGCTGTTAGTAATGAGCCGATAAAGATGACAATGAGGACGTAGAGAAGATTACACAGAGATTTATAAAGGTTCAATTTTATCCCCAAGCCTATATCCTCTTTCAAAGAACTTTTAAACCGACAAATCTACAATATTACCAGAAGAAGAGAATGATCAATAATGTTAGTATTTCTCTATTTTTCCATACTAACCTTTTCGAGCTTCTTTCCTTTTTATATAGACATCTCCAATCTATCTTTTTTGAGAAGTGAACGTGTGATTGTAGTAGTGCTTGGAATTAGGTGGTGTAATATTACGGTGTAAGCACTCATTATCATGAAATGGTAGATAAAGGTTTAATTTAAGTCAAATCACTATAAAGATTTGTGTGCATCATCTTTTATCTCTCTACTAATTTCTTTATTTGTCTGATAGAAGCAATGCACTTGATAATATTAACTTTCTCTTGTGTATATTAATATGTTCCTTATTATATTAAACTTGATTTTAATAATTCTACAAAAAAATTATCAAGTTTTTTTAAACAACTTATCCATCTTATGTAGGTCGCATATTTAGCCATAACATGTAGCACACCAATTATTTGGTGTCTTCTTTTTTTTTTTCAACAACTTTTAATATCCCTCTCTTGATGTCGAGCCTCCACATTTTTCGTCTTGTCCAATGGTGATTTCAATAGACGACCAAGCTCTTGCCACAATGACAGCCTCTTATCCCAATGACCAGCCTCTTGCCACAATAACACCCTCCTACATGATGATTGCCTCATGCCTGTCGTATGCACATCAACCACGACAATGCACAACAACCACGTGAGCAATCGTGCCGACATCCATCGGTTCTTTCTTTAGCGAACCGAACTGCTTCAGGGATCTTTTTAGACATTTTGTATTTGATTCTTTCATCCAAACTCAGGTTGACTTCTTCTATGTCACCTTTAGTTTGAGAGGGAACATTAGACATATTTAAAAATATATTTCTCTTGATTTACCATATCTCTGGACTAGGAAATTCTCCATATCTCCTTTTGAATGTGCATATCCTAAACTGATATGTTACCATAGATAGTCATATAATAAATCCTATAAATATGCTCATGTACTCTTTATTATAGCACATAGAAATACCCAAATTTTCTACAAGTCTATCTTCCTCATTATTTCTTTATCTGTCTCTTCAATAAATTAACTTCTTCCTCGGCACCTCTCAAGAATTGAACCCCATTGTCTAGGAAGTCCGTGGGCTTGCCAAGTAGGTAGTTCAATGCAAATCTGCCATGCTTAATTTTGCATATGTTGAACTTCGGAGAAGTACTTGCTGACATCCCATAACATAGTGCTGCCACAGGCCGGGGGGGCGTGGAAATGGTCAAGCTTACGATGTCTAGTCATTTCATCATTTTATGGCTGTTTGCTCCTGATACACACCAGCTTAACAAATTTAAAATCCTTACGCTCTTTGTCTTTACTAATATAGTCTTGACTTCTTGTTTTTTTGGGTCGGGGTCTCGACTAAGTTGAAGATGACCATTATTGATATCTTTTAGTATGATTGCGTGCTACTAATTTGCTTAGTTCGTGTATTAACATAACTAACTCAGCGAATATTTTTACTTAATTGTAGTTTAACATCTCAAAGGAAATGATAGGAAACTTAATTAATTTCCAATCCTCTCTTGTTTTATATTTCCGAAACTTCTCGGAAACTTCTTATATGGTGCTAATCAAAATTCTTATTTACCACGCAAGTTCACTACAAGTGCTGAACATATTTTCCTATTAATTTTAATGAGAGTGAAATTTTCCTCAGTGGCTATTGTCAGGCTATTAATTTCAGATAACTGTTTCCGGTGAAAGTTACGGAATATTTGCGGACAATTATTTCGTTTCAGAATATCGTTGTGTTAAAGCTTTCTAAAACTTGCTTCATCAAGTAAAAGAATCGGCCAGGGGTTTATGGTAATGAAGTAACTTAACTTCATACTTCATACAGTACTTTTAAAGTGGACAGGAGTTTTGGGCTGTCACCTTCGCAGAAGCTCAGGCAACAAATTAGTGGTATTCACCTAGCAATTTCTGCGCAACTTCTTGTTGAAGCATTAGAAATAGAATAGCGTCAACAGATATCTTGATGGTATTAAATTGATGGCACCCTTCTAGGTATGTTTAAGAAGTTGTCATGGGTGTGTCATGTGGGGTCGATTTGGATAATGAGAGGCGGTAAAAGCTCCTCCACCCCCCTCCTCCATTGAGCTCTATTATACGTAGAGATCTGAAGGGAATAACTTGTTAGGATCTGAAGCCCTCAGTCTGAATCACTGTGGAGACATCACCATGCAGCAGCACCAGCTCTCAAAATCTACTTCATTTGTGATTGGTCCTTATGATTTTTTAGGCACTTACTATTATGTTTCTGCAAGAAAAGGTGGAAATTTGTGTGGTAATTCTATGAATTGTGCAGTGGATAAGATAGGATTGTAAGTGAACATGCTGTCGAATTCCCTCTTCAAATGTGAATTCCAAATGTGCCTGCTTAAGACAGCCATTATCAGCTCTTTCAGTCTTGTTGGTTTAGACTGTTGAGTAGGCCTTCCTAGTTTGTTACCTTGTTGAGTAGACCCTCGTCTTTTAGTTATTTCAAATTGGACCTTGAACGTTGTTTTTCTTTTCAAATAGCTCCCCAGCAGTGAATGTTGACTATATTAATAATTTGGTACCACTCTCGACGAGCCTGCCTGTCTATTGACTAGGCTTACCCTTGCTCCATGCACTGTCATCTCGTAAAGGGACGTTGTGCGCTGTGTTCTACAGAACAACAATCATTTTGGAAGGTTAAAAAAAATTTGTTGCAAACTTCTACTTGCCACTAAATATTTTTGTCTGTTGAATGAATTTAGTAACCCCTTCTCTTTTACCATATCAAGTAAATTTTGGACTTGGATGAAATCTTTTAGTGTTAATAAGATTGAAAGAGCTGATAATGATATCAAAATTGACAGTTTCCTTGTTAAGTATGTTTAACAAATGTCTTAGGGTAGAAGTGATTTGAGACTTGGCACTTTCAAAGTGGCAAAAATAATTTTAGACACTACATGAATAGGCATCGAGCATTGAAGAGTCAAATACAAAGTTCACTCAGTTGGATTATTTAGCGTGAAGAGCAGGCAGATGATGGTAGCGATGACTGAAAAAGTAAGAACATTTTTATAATGTATCTCCAGACATTACTAACTTATATTGATGGCTCCTAAATGCTGTTTACAGACAGACTCACGGTCACAGCTACCTGACAATACATTCACTTCGACCGGCAATATGCTCTTGCCTAGCGGGATCTCTTTCTGTATCGGCTAACTCATAAGTCACAAACATTTGGAACACTCACAGATATTCACTCATGTAGTACATTCACTTCCAACATGGTGGGTACTGATTGCTACTCATGCTCGTGCTTGGAACATGCACTGATCTGATCTCTCTGCAATGATCTCTCTGCACCGATCTCTCGATTAACTGGACATCCCAACCCCCATCTTTCCAGTACCCATAATATACTTGTGGAACATGCGCAACTTTCTGATAGTCATCATTTTGTCCACCTTGCAGAAGCTTCTTGATGAGCTCATCAGGCATATCGAAAATCTTCAGCACTTTCAGCTTTTTCAGGTATTCAATACCTGCTGGAAGCTTCTGTAGTAACTTGCAACGCTGAATGACAAACTTCTCTAGAAAAGGCATTGCTCCCTTCTCCACTTCTACGCACTTGAGTTCATCAAAATGATCAAGACCCAGAGTCTTTAGCTTCTTAAAGGATTCTGCTTCAAAGCACAATGAACTTCCTTCGTAAACCCGAAGCAACTCAAGATGCACAAGATTCGGCAGATTTTGGAGAGACACAAGAGGGTCATTTTTTAGACGACTGCACCTCAGGTTCAATTTCATCAGGCTACTAAGAGAGGGTAGCCAGTGTGGTAAAGCCCCCAAGCGTCCTCTCAAGTAGATTCTCTCAAGGAATGGAGGTGGACTCGAGAGGTGTTGCAGATCAATAACCTCATCATCATCAACAGAAGCTACAAATATTGCCCGAAGCCTGGTTAATTTGGAGATTGACAAGCACAAATCCCTTCCATCTTCTTTTCTTAATTTCAGAATGGCCAATCTATCCAGTTGTGTCAACTTTCCAAGCTCTCTCATTACACTGCCACTACTCTCTTCATCTGCCTCTATGTAGCACAGCTTTTGAAGGGATTGCAATGCCCCTATTCCCCTAAGGGCCTTAAAGCCGAATATGAAGGATGAATAGGATATATTCTTGTAGCGATATACTAGGAGATGACGAAGTCGTCGAAGTTTCAAGATCTCAACAGGCAATTCGGTGACATTTGTTTGTTTAAGGTCTAGAGTCTCCAAGTTCTGAAGCTTCCCAATAGAACTTGGAACTGTACTCACGTCAGTGCACCTGAAACTCAGATATCTCAGATAATACCAATCAGCAACTTGAGCAGGGAACCTTGTTAAGGGAGCCGCTTGCATATCCAAAACATTGAGCAGTTTCATGTCACTGGCTAGAATTGTATTCATAAAAGATCTCTCTATCCCAAACACATATAAAGAGCGAATTTGAGACAAGGACCAGTTCTGTTTTGAAGCTTGCAGGATGTTCTGTATTGACAGGCGACGGACTTTGTCTGGCCATTCACAATTTTCTTCTTTGGCTATTACTGCAAACCCCTGATCAGTCGACTTTAAAGTGATAATGTCCCGCAGAAAATCATGGATACGGCAATACTTTACCCTTCCATCACTTCGTTTAGCAGCCACCTCTATCAGGCTTCTATTCAACAGCTCCACAAAGTAGTCCTTAGCAACTTCTTCGAGGGTTTTTCCTTCTTTCTTTTCAACAAATCCTTCTGCGACCCATAACCGAATCAGTTTCTGACATTTGATGCGGTGACCCTCAGGAAATAAACTTAAGTGCAAGAAACAGGATTTCAGGTAGTATGGCAGATCATTAAAGCTCAACAAAAGAACTCTCTTCAAGTTTTTGAGTTTGTTGTTGCAGTCAATCTCAGTACGAAGACTGCGACGAACCAAATCCCATTCATAGATCCTCCGTTTGTCTTTCAAGGCCAGAATGCCACTGATGGCCACAATTGCAAGTGGTAGTCCTTCACACTTTTTCAAAATGTATTCACATATCTCCTCCAGGTGTGAAGGGCACGAATTCCCCTGAAACGTCTTCCGACAGAAAAGCTCCCACGACTGAGCGGGATCAAGTGGCTCCATATTTTTTACCAGCCCGTTGAACTCCTTGCAGGAGGTTGATGCCAGATCAGCATTCCGAGTTGTGATGATCACCCGGCTTCCATGACCATTGTTGGGCAAGGCATGCTTGACTGCATCCCATTTGTTTATGTGCCAGGCATCATCGAGGATGATGAGGTACCTCCTCCTCTGAAGCAGGTCCTTGATGATCGTCTTCAGCCAATGGCTATTCATAGTGTAGGCTCCTGGAGGGACCGGTGTCCTTATCACTTTCATGATCTGATCGAGCATGTCCATGAGGACCTCCTCGATCTTCGACGACCGAGAGAGAGTGATCCAAGCATACACCACAAAATGTTTCTTCACAGCTGGGTCTTCGTAGACTTGCTTCACCAGAGTGGTTTTGCCCAACCCTCCCATTCCCACAACGGAGATCACCTCCCGCCCAAGAGCCCCCTCAAGTAACCACCTGACCAACTCGTTCTTTGGCTGCTCAATGCCCACTAGGTCAGTTTTATCTAGGAGAAGGGCGTTGCCTCGGTGGTCCTGCCATGTGTTGTCCACTCCAGTGGAGCTTGGATCATGTTGAGCCCTGCTGAATTTGTGGCGCAGCCTCTGGTACCCACTGCATATGGCCTTTACTCTGGAGTTCATGCGCTTTATCTCGGACGTGACACGGTATCGGGCCTTCAGGTTCTTGATGCAGCAGGACATCCTGCTGATGAGGCCAATGAACCCGACTCCATGATCATGTCTCAGGAGCAGCGAGAACTCATCGAGAGCATCCTCCATATCATAGGCTGTGTTTCTCAACTGCTTCACCCACACTTTGACTTCATCATCGCTTTCCTCTAGGGAATCTGCAACCCTGAGGAAGGCCCGGACACACTCCAGTTCTCCTCTCACTGAGAGGGCTTCTTCTTGGGCTCCTGTCAGGACTTGCACCTCGTTCTCAACGAATTGTGCGAGCTTGTTGAGTAGGTAATTCACGGGGCTCTCTGCCATGCCTATAGGCTGGCGAGTGGTGGTGAGGTGTTTGGTTTATGTATTGCCGATAGGCTTTAGACTGAGGTTGCAGAAGTTGAGGCTTGTCATAGGGTCTAAACTCAAACTGTTTTTACTTCAGTGAATCTTATGTTTACAGCTGCTTTGTGTGGGATCCACGTCTGCTTAGCACATTGTACAAGTTTTGGTTTATTTTTGTGATATCCCTTTTGATTTTGCATGATCCTGTTGAATATTTTTGCCTTGACAGCAATCTATTCAATTTTTTGTTTCATGTGGAAAAGTCTGCAAGTAGGTTTAGTACTTTAATGACTGGCATAACGCTGTTGAATATAATATAGGGTAAAATCATGGGAAGTTTCAAAGGAACTCTCATGTTTTACTTTATTGGAGTCAATTAAGAATATGATCATGGTCAAGAGTTCAACAGAATCAAGACTTCATCACCAAAGGCCAGGACAATCCATCTGTGCGTGAACAGTCAAGTGAAATTTGCAGACTTATCGCTGAGTACCGCAAAAACCAAATTTGTTTTTTGACCAGGCTACGTGAAGAAAATTCAAGCAACATCTCTTTGCTAGGAAGTAGAAGAACTCATCAACTAAAGTAAGGCAATGAACAAGCAACTGAGCTCAGATATTTCGTTAATTTCATTGTACAATGCTCTGAATTTTCCGTGGCATTACACTACCAAATCATCTCAAGTACGAAATGGTCAAGATTGCATACACAGAACTTGTCATACAATTTGTAAGCGTAAATCCGTAGCGATATATACGGCTTGTTCTTCTATGAGCACACGGGAAGGGGACCATATTTGAGAGGAAGAGCAACGCTCATCGAATTAAAAAAAAAAAAAAAAGAAAAGACTATCAGTACATATGAAGCTATTAACCAAATAAAGTGAATAGTCACATATTAGTCACTAATAACAGATAGCTTTAAAAAAAAAAAAGGAATGACATCAACAAAAACCTTATCAAACAAAATTATGGGGCCTTTTCAATGAAATTAGAGTGGTTGTCGCTGTCTATTATGTGGAGTTGATTAGGATTCCATCAGGAAGAAAAGTTGGCTTTGTCAAGCCACCATTCCACGTCAAGACATGAACTCCCTCTAACAAGTTTGGAAAAACATGCAATTAATCTAACAACCATTTTTTACATCCATATTATTAAGCCACTGTCTCTGTAACATCCTGAAATTCGAGCCCTTTTAAGGGATGAATGAACGTGAATTTCGCCAATGCATTGTTGGTTGATCTCACTCGGAACGATCGATCACTCCCGAGATGCGACCTTGAGGGCAAAGGCTAATGAGAACAGAACTCGTGCGACTAAAGAACTTGACCTGGGAAAACGACTCGACCGTGAGACTTGCGTAAGGACGATCCTGTAGTCATGCAGGCCGATTCCAGGGACGAATAGAAGTCGATTCGCGGACAGAATATAATGGGACGACGGGTGATTCCGTTTACTATTATCGAGCTCGCGAGCGATCCTATGTCGATCCTTGATAATCGTGTACTTTGAAATAAGAATCGATCCTTCGCAATTTCATGTAGTCAATGACGTCCATGTATCGAGGAGTCTTGAACGTGAGTTGGCACGAGTCGGTTACGCGTGAATCCTCAAAGCCGCCCATCAGTCTGAGTAGTACCAAAATGGCATTCGGGCGAAATTGACATGGCACGAGAATCCAATATTGGACTTCGAATTTTCGGGAACGTCCGGGACGGACTTTTGGACGATGCTTCTTAGACAGTCGACAGTGCTAGTTGAGCCAAGTATTTGGAAAAGGGACTTTTGGACCGAGGACACGAGCCTACGAGGACATGGGCCGGGCAAGATTAGTGTGGGCCTCACGCCCAAGGTGGGACAGCCGCTATGGAAGGCCCGAGGCAAACAAGTGAGCCTATTGGACCCAACCGACCCTTTACCCTCCCGAGCCCGTTGTCTAACCTTGAGCCAATTCGAGTCCAAGAAATTCCCGAGTCCGTTCCTATTCATTTTCCGGCCTTTTTCCTAGGCCCGCCCTTCATTTTCAGCCCAAGGGCACATTGGGAAGTGTGCAAGGTGGAAATGACCAAAATGCCCTTGGATATTTTGAAGAAAAGTCAAAAGGAAGAGAGAGAAGATGAGGTCATTTTCTTGGCAAGTGGGGCAAGCATTAATGGCCTTAATGAGGCCTATCTCCAGCCTTCACTTCACTCTCTCTCTCCTCTTCATCTTCTCCAAAATCATGACCCCTCTCTTCCCTAGTTTTCCTTCATTCCTTCAGTTTTTCAGTTCTGACCTTTCACCGAAAATCGAGTTGTTCATTGCCTTCCCGTTGGAATCTCGGCCCGTGCCACCCGTCGTTACATTCAGAAGATGAAAATCGTTCAGATGGCATCGGCCGTTCGTCGAACGGAGTCGCCGACAAATCCCGTACGGCCGCCGGAAGTCGCTGCTCGCCGGACCGTTTTCCGTAGCGGCAGCTGCTGTTCAAGTTTCGCCTTTTCAGCCATTTTCCTCCCATTCCGACCCAACCACCGCCCATCCCAACCTCCAAGTGGTTCCCCCTTGACCCCCAGTGCCGCCGGTCGCTGGCCCGTCGCTCGCCGGAGCTCCGGGCAGCCCGTTCAACTCCGATCGGCTTCTTTCCTCCCTGTGCAGTCAGTTTTGAGTTGCGGTGGGTATTCCGAGTTTGTTGCTGCTGTTGTTCCAGCCCGGGACCACCTTGGATCGTCGTGGTAGAGGTCCCCGGGTGTCGGGTTCGTCGCCGCCGCCGCCGCGTCCGTGTCGCCGGCCCGCTTAACGGGTGAGTTTAGCCCCTAATCCCTATTTAGTGCCTAAACTTGCTTAGGGTTGATTAGTTAGTGTTAATTTTGGTTTAAGGGGTTTAATTAAGTTGTATTAGCCCTAAGATAGGTGGTTAGATAGTTGGTTAAGATTAGATTAGCTTAATTTTGCTTATTAAGCTTAATTGTGCTTAATTTGAGATTAATTGTGTTTATGTGATTAATTAGGCATGATTTTCTTTAATTGAATTGATTAATTATTTTAACTAATATTTTGTTTAATTTCTGGATTAAATGTTTTAATTAATTGAATTTCGGAAAAATCATTGTTCATAATTACTGTTCACGAGCACTGTTCACGATTACTGTTCATGGTTACTGTTCATACAGAAGCTAAATTTAGTCTTATTTTGATTTGCTCTTGATTGTTGTGATTAATTGGAGTGCCGATTGTTAATTATACTCGTGAATATTGATGAATTGCGTGATCGAGTGTTGGTTGAATTGAATTTTGGAAATTGTCGAGTGAGATCGCATGACATTTTGCGTGAGTTATTTGAAATGGCATGTCGCATGAGCATGCGCGATGTTGCATTCACGACAGAGCAAAGA
Source organism: Corymbia calophylla (assembly GCA_014182845.1). Classification (NCBI taxonomy): domain Eukaryota; kingdom Viridiplantae; phylum Streptophyta; class Magnoliopsida; order Myrtales; family Myrtaceae; genus Corymbia; species Corymbia calophylla. The sequence goes on along the minus strand of CM024697.1, from coordinate 12,419,162 downwards.
TATAAATAGATTGCTTGATGATGTGTTGCATGATCACATTAAGAGAGGGAACCCGGCGTTGCCGGAAGACCGCCAATCCTTATGGGGTTGTGCCGTGGCCGTTTGTCGTCGTCGACTTTTGTCGGTTGACGGGGGGACATGTGACGGGGGCTGCGGTAGTGGCGGGTCTGTGCTCCTTCGGGAATGCCGTCGGAGGAAGGGATGACCTCGACGTCGCCGTGCCTGGAGGTAAAGAGGACGAAGCTGGTTTAGCCAGGAACCGCCAACCATAAGGTTGTGCCGTTGGCCTAGGAGGGGGCGTTAATAATCGGAGCATGTGTGAGTGTGAGACATGAGAAAGTTGTATGAGATGCTATGATTATTCGCATGCTCTTAGTGTCGTGATGATTGTGATGATTTATGGTACGCACGCATGAGTTGACAGTCGTGCAGGGTGTGGCAATGGCCAGGTGAGATCGCTTGTGACGCGATTCGCATGTGATTGATGAACTGTTTCATCTAATGACCATGTGCCTTGATTGCATTGTATGAGATTGAACGTGCAGGGTATGGCATACCGGGTAAGGTTGCATGCGAATCGAATATTGCTATGTTGGTTGCCCTATTGTTGTTGGTTCTTTGTTTGTTTGTTGTGGGTTGAGTGAGGGTGGTTACGGAGAGATACCCCGGGTTGAGTTGGCGTACTAACCGGGGCTTAGGGGAAGAACTCGCTGAGATTTTATCTCAACCCGTCGTGGTTAACCATTTTCAGGCCCCTAGAATGGCGTACCCGTAATGGAGGATCCTACCTCGCTCCTCCAGTGATCGACCCGACGGAGATTGAGTCCGATGGGTCCGAGTGATGATGGTGCTGAACCTGAGGGTTCATCTTGTTTAATTGGATTAGCCTAGTTACTTTTTGGTTTGGCTTAGAGGATGGATCGGCCCTTTTTGTCGGGCTTGTAATTCGGAAACGATCCTCCGTTGGTTAATCCAATGAAGATGTATAAATGAGTAGTTCTTTGTTGTTCTTTTTGTTCATCCCTCTATCCTGTTTGATTGTTTGTTTGTGCAGGGATGGTTCGTCTTCCGCTTGCGCATAATCAAAGATAAAATGAATGGTCGTCGATGGGTCGGGACGTCGCTTTCAATTGACCAAGGTAATGGGGTTGCCGCGAGCTCGAGAGTCGGGGCGTGACAACCCCGTCGGTTTTGGTATCAGAGCGAGGTCGAGATTTGGAGTGATAAGGTGCGTGGGGTTTTTGGGATAGTGAGATAGGGATGGCTTTTATATTACGTGCTTGTGATTGCTTTTGTGGTTTTGTGTGGTGACGGGTTGCTCATAGTCCAGAGTGATAAGGTGCGTGGGGTTTTTGGGATAGTGAGATAGGGATGGCTTTTATATTACGTGATTGTGATTGCTTTTGTGGTTTTGTGTGGTGACGGGTTGCTCATAGTCCAGAGTGATGAGCAATCCTGAGCAGTCAGCCCCTAGACGTAAGGTAGTGTCTGGTCAAACCAGTGCTAGAGGTAGCGCGCAGGCAGATCCTAGGTTAGACGGGATCCTGCTGGCTCTAGAGACCTTGTTAGGACAGCAAGTTGAGTGCTTTTGCTGTGGTCCTTGTGGTTCCCCTAGTGAGCAAAGAGGTCTGTGAGAGACCGATGCCCCCGAGGTTGGTAGAGCGAGTTCGAGATTGAAGCCACCGAGGTTCGGTGGCGTGGGTGACCTGAAGGCTGCGACCCTTTGGATAAGGGATTTCGAGAGGCTATTACGGTGTTGAGGTGTTCAGAGTAAGACAGAGTGCTTTTGGCAGTTTATCAGATTCAAGGTAATGTCAGTATTTGGTGGGAAGCCACTCAAGGAAGAGTGTTCCCTGAAGGCACAGCTCAGACTTGGGGTGTCTTTCGTGAAGCTTTCATTGGATAGTACTTCTTGGACAGTGCGAGAGAGTCAAAGATGGCAAAGTTCCAACAGTTTCGTCAGAATCAGATTTCAGTGGATCAGTATAAGACGAAGTTCGCTGAGTTGGCCTAGTATGTACCGAGATTAATGGAGGACCCTTTGGATAGGGCAAGACGGTTCAGAGATGGCTTGAAGCCAGAATTGAAAGCCAGCTGGTGCCCTTGAGTTTAAAGAGTTTTAATGAGATGTACGAGAGGGCCCAGATGATCTAGAAGAACATGATCGAGAGGGCAATCGCATTTGGCTCGCGGTTCGTGCCTAATAGAGACAATCGTCGATTTGGAAAATGACCGATGATGGGGAGAAGGAATACCATCCCACCCAACAGAAAGTGGATTGTCATGGAAAGACAATTCAGTTTAACTTAGTAGTGGGTGATAGTTTTGATGTTGCGGGAAATCGAGGAGGACCCTTGACCCCTTTGAAATTCGTCGTTGGTAGTAACTTGTTTATTGGACGAAGGTTGCTAAGGTTATTGGACAACTGAGGTTAATTGGTTAGTTGGAGAATCAAGGATGGATCGTTACACTTATGCATCGCTTTTCAGTAGCTCAACCAAGGGACGGTCATGAGCAAGTATCCATTACCAAGGATGGATGACTTGTTTGACCCATTTCAAGGAGCTTCGATATGTCCCAAGCTAGACCCAAGGACGGGTTATCAGTAGTTGAGGATTAAAAAGGAGGAAAAACTAAAGATGACATCGTGTGTGATTTGGTCACTATGAGATTACCGTACTGCCGTTTGGATTAACTAATACGCCAGCTGCTTTTATGGATTCGATGGATTGAGTGATTAAGGCGTATTTGGAGCAAATTGTAATAGTGTTTGTGAGTGTTATATTGGAATATTCAAAGAAATTAGAGGAATGCAAATAGCACTTGAGGACGGTGCTATAGACCATTCGAGAGCATAAACATTATGCCAAGTTTAATACGTGCGAGTTTGGGTTTACTCGTGTTGTTTTGTTGGTCATATGATTTTGGACGAAGGAATTTCTATGGATCCACTAAGATCAGGGCAGTCATGAATATGTCAGGACTTATGACGGTAACAGAGGTTCGAAGTTTTCTAAGTCGGACAGGTTAGTACAGACGATTCGTAGAAAGGTTCTCTACGATAGCTACACCTCTGACATGAAGGTTAATGAAGGACGTAAGAATTTGAATGGACGAGTAAGTGAAATTTTTAAGAGCTTAAGTATAAGCTAATTACCGCACCAGTTTTGAGGATTTAGTCTATTATTGGAGAATACGAGATTTGCAGTGAGGTGTCGTATAAGGGATTTGACTGCGTGGTAAGGCAACAAAGGAGATTGGTTGCTTACGCGTCACGACAATTGAGGTCATTGGATTTGATGGAAGTCAAATAAGTTTATTTTAATGATTTGAGGAGTTGTAGGTATGGGATCATAAGAGATGATCTATTAAATGGCGATAATCTTTGACAAGAATTACGGTGGATGATTTATTGATCGGAAGTCTTAGATTCGATTAAGATATGAATTTACCCAAGGTGGATTATTTCAGGAGATATATAAGATAGGGATTTGAGGAATGGATTTTTGTTTTCGGTGGATTAAGAATTAATTATCCCTTGATGCTAAATGGATGAGTGGTGAAATAACATTATCGATGATTTCTTCTCGAGGTATCAGAAAGGATTTGAAGAGGTATCCGAAAGCCTTTAGTGCGATAAATGACATTTGGTTTGCACCAATTTTCAAGTGGTTGAGGTGAATTCTTGGTTTGGTTATTAAATGGACGTGAAAGGATTGTTGAAAGAAAAATCTGTGGTTTGTGGAATTCAAACAGCGTTTTGATGGAAATTCAGTGAATCAGATCTCAAGTGTTGATAAGTGACCCCGTGGAAACGAACTCATGGTTGACGAGCTGGAGAAAGTTTTGCACTTTGAGGTGCTCAGACGAGGTTAAGACCGTGAGACTTGGTATGGGACGGGCCAAAGCAGATAATACCTCTATGAGATGGTGTATGTCAAAAAGGGACTTTTGCTAGTAGTGGTGCAGTTCGAAGATGCCCGTGACGACTGATCCGACGAGGGCGGGGAGTGGTCGCCGGGGCCAAAGTGCCTGAGTAAGGAGCGACTCCTGGCAGGCTTCTAGGATGTCGAAAGGGGTAAAAATGGGCGAACTACGCCTTTGTGCAAAAAGAGAGTGCTTGTGGGATAAGAGTTTATCGGAGTGGTATAGCAGAAATATGGTCAAGTTTGTGGAACTCCGAGTCTATGGAACGAGGTCGAGAGGCGGGAATCGCTGATTCAAAATTGGTTTAGCAGTTATTGAATGCAGTTCAGATTATCAGAGACAGACTAAAGACCGCTCAGAGTCATCAGAAGAGTTATGCAGATAAGCATCGTAGACCGTTGGAGTTTAAGGTGGGCGATCATGTATTTTTGAAAGTATCGCCAATGAGGGATACTTCTAGATTCAGCAAGAAAGGAAAGTTAACTCCGAGGTACGTTGGACCCTTTGAAATTTTGGAAAGGATCGGGGTTTTAGCGTATCGTCTTGCATTGCCACCGAAACTTGCTCAAGTACATGATGTTTTCCACGTGTCTATGTTGAGAAAGTATGAACCGGACTCGACTCATGCTTTGGATTTTGAGGAATTGGACGTAGACGACAGGGTGTCGTACGTGGAGAGGCCGATTCGAATAGAGGACCATAAAGAGCAAGTACTTCGAAACAAGACTATCGCCTTAGTTAAGGTGATCTGGCAGTATCACGGAACAGAGGGAGCTACACTGGAAAGTGAAGAAGTAATGAAGCATCAGCACCCCCATCTTTTGAGGATTTTGTTAGTAGCAGCAAATTTCGAGGACGAAATTTTTATAAGAGGGGAAGAGTTGTAACATCCTGAAATTCGAGCCCTTTTAAGGGATGAATGAACGTGAATTTCGCCAATGCATTGTTGGTTGATCTCACTCGGGCGATCACTCTGAGATGCGACCTTGAGGGGAAAGGCTAATGAGGACAGAACTTGTGCGACTAAAGAACTTGACCTGGGAAAACGACTCGACCGCGAGACTTGTGTAAGGACGATCCTGTAGTCATGCAGGTCGATTCCAGGGACGAATAGAAGTCGATTCGCGGACAGAATATAATGGGACGACGGGTGATTCCGTTTACTATTATCGAGCTCGCGAGCGACCCTATGTCGATCCTTGATAATCGTGTACTTTGAAATAAGAATCGATCCTTCGCAATTTCATGTAGTCAAGGACGTCCATGTGTCGAGGAGTCTTGAACGTGAGTTGGCACGAGTCGGTTACGCGTGAATCCTCAAAGCCGCTGTCGGTCGAGTAGTACCAAAATGGCATTCGGGCGAAATTGACATGGCACGAGAATCCAATATTGGACTTCGAATTTTCGGGAACGTCAGGACGGACTTTTGGACGATGCTTCTTAGACGTCGCAGTCTTGGTTGAGCCAAGTATTTGGAAAATGGACTTTTGGACCGAGGACACGAGCCTACGAGGACATGGGCCAGGCAAGATCAGTGTGGGCCTCACGCCCAAGGTGGGACAACCGCCATGGAAGGCCCGAGGCAAACAAGTGAGCCTATTGGACCCAACCGACCCTTTACCCTCCCGAGCCCGTTGTCTAACCTTGAGCCAATTCGAGTCCAAGAAATTCCCGAGCCCGTTCCTATTCATTTTCCGGCCTTTTTCCTAGGCCCGCCCTTCATTTTCAGCCCAAGGGCACATTGGGAAGTGTGCAAGGTGGAAATGACCAAAATGCCCTTGGATATTTTGAAGAAAAGTCAAAAGGAAGAGAGAGAAGATGAGGTCATTTTCTTGGCAAGTGGGGGCAAGCATTAATGGCCTTAATGAGGCCTATCTCCAGCCTTCACTTCACTCTCTCTCTCCTCTTCATTTTCTCCAAAATCGCAGCCCTTCTCTTCCCTAGTTTTCCTTTCTTCCTTCAGTTTTTCAGTTCTGACCTTTCACCGAAAATCGAGTTGTTCATTGCCTTCCCGTTGGAATCTCAGCCCTTGCCACCCGCCGTTACGTTCAGAAGACGAAAACCGTTCAGATGGCATTGGCCGTTCGTCGAACGGAGTCGTCGACCGTCCTGTACGGCCGCCGGAAGTCGCTGCTCGCCGGACTATCACTGTAGCGGCAGCTCTGTCCAGTTTCGCCTTTTCAGCCATTTTCCTCCCATTCCGACCCAACCACCGCCCATCCCAACCTCCAGCAGTTCCCCCTTGACCCCCAGGTGCCGCCGGTCGCTGGCCCGCCGCTCGCCGGAGCTCCGGGCAGCCCGTTCAACTCCGATCAGCTTCTTTCCTCTGTGCGGTCGGTTTTGAGTTGCGGTGGGTATTCCGAGTTTGTTGCTGTTGTTCCAGCCCCGGGACCACCTTGGATCATCGTGGTAGAGGTCCCCGGGTGTCGGGTTCGTCGCCGTCGCCGCCGCCGCGTCCGTGTCGCCGGCCCGCTTAACGGGTGAGTTTAGCCCCTAATCCCTATTTAGTGCCTAAACTTGCTTAGGGTTGGTTAGTTAGTGTTAATTTTGGTTTAAGGGGTTTAATTAAGTTGTATTAGCCCTAAGATAGGTGGTTAGATAGTTGGTTAAGATTAGATTAGCTTAATTTTGCTTATTAAGCTTAATTGTGCTTAATTTGAGATTAATTGTGTTTATGTGATTAATTAGGCATGATTTGCTTTAATTGAATTGATTAATTATTTTAATTAATATTTTGTTTAATTTCTGGATTAAATGTTTTAATTAATTGAATTTCGGAAAAATCACCGTTCATAATTACTGTTCACGATTACTGTTCACGGTCACTGTTCATGCAGAAGCTAAATTTAGTCTTATTTTGATGTGCTCTTGATTGTTGTGATTAATTGGAGTGCCGATTGTTAATTATACTCGTGAATATTGATGAATTGCGTGATCGAGTGTTGGTTGAATTGAATTTTGGAAATTGTCGAGTGAGATCGCATGACATATTGCGTGGGTTATTTGAAATGGCATGTCGCATGAGCATGCGCGATGTTGCATTCACGACGAGCAAAGATATAAATGGATTGCTTGATGATGTGTTGCATGATCACATTAAGAGAGGAACCGGCGTTGCGAAAGACCGCCAATCCTTATGGGGTTGTGCCGTGCCGTTTGATCGTCCGACTTTTGTCGGTTGCGACGGGGACATGTGACGGGGCTGCGGTAGTGGGCGAGGTCCTATGTTCTGTCGATTGGGGGGACTGCGGTAGTGGGGGTCTGTGCTCCTTCGGGAATGCCGTCGAGGGAAGGATGACCCCGACGTCGCCGTGCCTCGAGGTAAAGAGGACGAAGGCTGGTTTAGCTAGGAACCGCGAACCATAAGGTTGTGCCGTTGGCCCAGGAGGAGGCGTTAAGAATCGGAGCATGTGTGAGTGTGAGACATGAGAAAGTTGTGTGAGATGCTCTGATTATTCGCATGCTCTTAGTGTCGTGATGATCGTGATGATTTATGGTACGCACGCATGAGTTGTGTCGTGCGGGGTGTAGCAATGGCGAGGTGAGATCGCTTGTGACGCGGTCGCATGTGATTGATGGCTGTTTCATCTAACGGCCATGTGCCTTGATTGCATTGTATGAGATTGAACGTGCGGGGTATGGCATACTAGGTAAGGTTGCATGCGAATCGAATATTGCTATGTTGGTTGTCACATGCGTTGTTGTTGTTGGTTCTTTGTTTGTTTGTTGTGGGTTGAGTGAGGGTGGTTACGGAGAGATACCCCCGGGTTGAGTTGGCGTACTAACCGGGGCTTAGGGGGAAGAACTCGCTGAGATTTTATCTCAACCCGTCGTGGTTAACCATTTTCAGGCCCCTAGAATGGCGTACCCGTAATGGAGGATCTGCCTCGCTCCTCCGGTGATCAACCCGACGGAGATTGAGTCCGATGGGTGCAGTGATGATGGTGTTGAACCTGAGGGTTCATCTTGTTTAATTGGATTAGCCTAGTTACTTTTTGGTTTGGCTTAGAGGATGGATCGGCCCTTTTTGTCGGGCTTGTAATTCGGAAACGATCCTCCGTTGGTTAATCCAATGAAGATGTATAAATGAGTAGTTCTTTGTTGTTCTTGCTTTGTTCATCCCTCTATCCTGTTTGATTGTTTGTTTGTGCAGGGATGGTTCGTCTTCGCTTGCGCATAATCAAAGATAAAATGAATGGTCGTCGATGGGTCCTGGGACGTCGCTTTCAATTGACCAAGGTAATGGGGTTGCCGCGAGCTCGAGAGTCGGGGCGTGACAGTCTCTTATTGACATAAATGTTCAAAAAGTCTTACACCTATTGTACAACAACCAATCAGTATTAAACTCTTCAATTTTATTAATTTAGTCCTAAACCCTTTGGCAATTTGCCAATATAGTTATTCTAGCCAATTTTGATGGGAATGGCTAATGTGGACGCCGATCATCCTACATGCTACGTCCACTACGTCAGTGATTTGGCCGGAAAGATTACATTGACAAATTATCAAAATATTTAAGATTAAATTGGCAAAATTGAAAAGTTCACCATTGAATTAGCTGCCATACAATAGGTATAAGTTTGGCATGAAGTTAGGTTTGAGCTGATGAAAAAATTTAAGATCAGGTCATATGTTAATTGATGGTCAAGACTTCACAACAATCACCTTCTCAAGACCTCAAGCTAAATGATACTCCCCCACGAACCTGGAAAAAACCCGATCAGCACAATCTGCAAACGAACAACCTCCAAGCTTGTACAAGGAACCCAATCTCCGCAAATGTGCCCCATCCAGGCAACGAGCCAGTTCCTCAACCACTTTACGCCTCCACAATTCAGGATACCGCTTTTGTCACACCCCAAATCCTAGCCAGAAAGGGGGATGACACGGCCGTCCTTCCTCTCGAAGGACGCAGCCTCTAAGCTCCCAAAAGCCTGCTCCCAAAAGTCCCCTCAAGGCTATCGCTCTCGTACTACTCATCACTAGTTGAAAAACCTGAAAAGATTGGAAGAATAGAGGGGTGAGCAAAACCACGCTCGGTGAGTAATACATCTCTTCTAAGTGGATCGAACACCCACTATGCATATTTACAAACAAATCACAACTCTTTTAACCCAATTTCAAAATAAAACAAATATGTAATAAGAGGATAAATCATATGTGTTTCAACATAGCTATATTTATGGCGGAAATATTTATTTCACAATAATATCAAAACAAACATCAATGGTCTAATCCATTGATTAATCTCATTAACTCATGACAATGGTCCATTCCATTGGTTAATCTCATGCCATACATCAATGGTCTATTCCATTGATTCATCTCAAATAAACCACAACTCGATGGTCCATTCCATCGACTAAACTCAAATCACATGTCAATATCATATTCCATTGACCAAACTCATATCACAAATCAATGGTCAACTCCATTGACCAAACTCAGCTCAAATATCCAACCATGGTCACGAATAACGCTACGTGACAAAGCGACCAAGATTCCCCCCTTGGTTAGGTCTCCACCTACTATAAGCCGGTGGCTCGGCCCACAAGGATATCCTAGACTAGTATGCGCATACCCACAAGCCCCTCATTAGGCTCACGGCGATATTGAGCATCAACACCAATCCATGATAATATTATCCACAAGTCATAAAGCCCAAATTATAAACCATTTCATAATTCAGGTTTAATAACCAAACCACAACTTTTCATCATCACAATTCAAATATCAATGGTCGAGTCCATTGATTAATCTCTATAAAATCACACTTTATAAATCACAATACATTTCCCAAACTATTCCAAATCCCACTTTATAAACCAGTTCACAAATCAATATATAACTTTTCATATGCCATATTTAAAATCAAGGACTCCTCATGAGTCTCTTCCAAAAGGTTTCACAAACCCAAAATACATAATATTTCTTAACATCCTTCATCAAACAAAATATATATTTCCACCAAATAATTTTCACACCGTTCGCATATATCAAAATGTAGTAAATGCTCGATCCAAATTTTATGCAACAAATATGCTTATTCATAGCTCATAATATCTCAAATCCATATCATTTTGAAGACATGAATTTACAAATTCTTAGAAGAGATAGCACCACTCACCTTGGAAAGCCTATGCTTAAATGATAAAAATTACTTGAACCGTCGGAACCCGCAATCCTATCAAATAGGCGAGAAATAATATTAACATCAAATAAGACGCTATCTTAATCTCGACTTGACTAAACCATACTTATTCGTCGATAAAACGATGCCTACGTGCTAACAAATCGCATATCCAAAGCGATTAGTTAAGTTGTTTGCAACGCGGAGCTTAAACGCACAACTTGATCACACCATAACTTTCTCCACCGAGCTCCGTTTTAAACGTTCTTACAGCCAATAGAAAGCTCTTTCCATGTACTCCAAGAACCCTAATTTTAACCGTCCCAAAATCAATCCAAAAATCGACAAAATATGGCCCCGAAGTGTTCGACGCGCACTGTTCATCACGCGCGGGAAACTTCAAAATTTCGTTCCGAACAAACCGTAAGCCCAAATCAAGATCCGTAAAATCCTACAGCTCCACGACATCCTAAACTAGCATTTCTATAAAAATGCGCAGCTCAACGACTCAAAAATTAGACTTCGCCGCTCAAATATCCAATAATTCCGAATTTTGAGCCCTAAATCCGAAACTACTCCGATTAAACGAACGAGCGATGCGAGCACTTACCGGGTGTTGCAATACCAAGTTGAATCGGCTTGGCGAGGTCCCCGTGGCGCAAAACCCTCCTCTCTTCTTTCTTCCTTCTTCTTCTTTCCCTCTCCCTCTCTTTCTTTCTTTCCCCTCTGTTCTGCTCGAGCCTCCCCTTTCTTTCCCTTTTATATTCTTTTCTTTTTCTTTTTCTTTTTCTTTTCTTCTCTCTCTCTCTCCCGAAACCTCTCGATCACTCCCTCTCGGCTGAAGCTTTCCTCTTTTTCCTCCCCTTTCTTTTTGACCATTCAACTCTTCTTTTTCTCTCTTCTTTTTTTTTTGACTGGGTCAAAACCCATATATTACAGCTTTTACCTACTAGTCTCTCAATTACAGTTTCCACTGCCACTAGCATTTTGCTGGAAGGTACAAGATGGACTTCTTTTTTTTGGGCCAAAACGTATAAGATCAACTGGTTACATCTTTTTGGTTGGTTGCCAGGAAACCAAGCGTCTTTACTTGATGACATTATTCAATGTCCAATATACAGTTTCTTCTTGGGAAATAGGGGCGAAATTCATCAAAATGATTCTAAATAAATGATTGAGGTCACATACTTGAAATTTAATACTTCTCTTCTTTTAATTTTTGCGTTCTTTACAAGAGTGGATCATCATTGAATAAGCTATCAAAAGGTATCTCTGTCAAACTTCCTAATAAATACTTTGGCGTTAGTCTCCAAGAAAGCATCTGCCCTTGTACAGTTGACAGAACTAGACCAAGTCCGAGTGAAATAACAACAAAATTTAATTTGGAAAAGGACATTAATTATAATTGAGCTACTAAAGTATAAGAAAAATATCACACTCAATCATCAATCACCGACGACATGAAACCTTAAAAATTGGAAGAGGACATTAATAAATACTTTGGCGTTAGTCTCCAAGAAAGCTCTTGCCCTTATACAGTCGACAGAACTAGACCAAGTCTGAGTGGGACAACAACAAATACAAAATTGGAATAGGACATTAATTATAACTGAGCTACTAAAATATAAGCAAATGATCACACTCGATCATCAATCACCAACGACATGAAACATCTAATTCCGCGAAATGTTTTTTATTCAATCGTTGTTTAACTTTTCAAAGGAAATGATAGGAAACTTGTTTTATTTCAAATCCACTCCTGTTTTGCATCTCGGAAAACAATGGTTCTAGTCACAATTCTCGTTTACTAGGCAAGTTCACCACATGTACTGAATATATTTTCACACTAATGTTAATGAGAGTACACGTTCTTGCACAACTATCGACACCAGTCGGCTATTAATTTCAGGTAATTGTTTTTGGTGAAAGTTACTGAACATCCGCAGGCAACTATTTTGTTTCAGAATACCGTTGTGTTAAAGATTTCTAAAGCTTGCTTGGTCAAGTAAAAGAATCGGCTGGGGGTTTATGGTAATGAAGCAGCTTAACTTCACAAGAACTTTATAGCAGACAAGACTTTTTGAACTGTCACCTCCTCATCAACTCAAAAAATTTCATGGCTCTTCTTTGATTCTTCCATGGCTTCATTCTAATAGAAACATCATTCAGTGACACTAATGCAGAGATCTTTATATGTCTGCCTTCAGGCAAATTTCTTGTCTCTAGTCTCTGATAAAGGTAGATTTCTTGCCCTTCCTAGGCAAGTGAGAGACAGACCAAGTCTAAGGGTTCTCGTTACGTAGGGCATGTGTCAACGCATTTGCTGTATAAATGAGGTGGACTGTAATTAACGTGCCTCGGAAAATTGTAAAATGCACTTCTCTCATTTGATGTTTTTCTAATGTCGTAAATCACAGTAGTGCACTCGGTTTAATATCTTGCAAAAATGAATTTTCTGTTTATAGCATACTTAAGATTTCTTGGAGAACAATTTGCGAAACCTTTTCGTATCAATCGATGGTTGCATTAGCTTAGAAAGTGAGGGGCATCAACAGATACCTTGATAATTTTAAACCGATGGCAACCTTCTTTACAAGTTTAAGTTGTTTGGTGAGACTGAAAAATAACTATTGAAAATTTGAGTACAAAATTTGAAGTGTAGATAATTTTAACCGTCCAAATAAACAATAAAATAATTTTTTAATGTACAAAACATTTGATAGTCCAATGCTATGAACTTCTTGCTAAATATAGAGCAATGATCACCATTGCAAGGGTTAAACAATATAATTGACGAGCTTGTACTTGCCATCAATTATTTTTTCTCTTGAATAGATTAACCCTTCCCTTACTTACCTTATTAAGTAGATTCTAGATTTAGCTAAATCTTTCAAGCAAATGCTTAAGATTATTTAAAAAGAAAAATGAACTTGAGTACCCAACTCTAAGCATTGATAACAGTAAGTGTTGAAAATAACAAGGAAAATTTTTTGGATGATAATTAAAACTTACTAGTTGAATATAATTTAGTTTCTTGAAAAACAAGAGACAATGACCATTATTGGTAGGTTTTAGCAATGAATATAACAAGATTCAACTCGCCACTGTTAAATGAATTAACTAACCCATCCCTTACATAGCATGTTAAGTGAATTTTTTACTTAATTGAGTCTTTTAAGTTAATGCTTAGTAAGGATATCAAACAAGTTTAATTTCAATAAGCATTGAATTTTCAGTTTTCATCATTTAATTGAATCATATTATATGCCTTAAATGCACAGAAAATTTTAATTTTCAGCACTTGCCGTTGTCTAACGCACATTTAATTGCTAGGACTTTGTCGTACACACATATATGCATAATCATGTTTTCAAAATTGACTATTCCCTCATTAACAAGTGTCTTGGGGTAAACGTGATCATTTGACAAGCCGACTTCCAAGCAAGAATAATTTGAGACTAGCCACTTTCGAATTGGCAAAAATAATTTAAGACACTACACTGACAAGCAACAAATATTGGAGAGTCCAATTAAAAGTTCGCACTATAGAATTCCCTACTATCAGAGCAGGCACATGATGGAGCCTACTGCACGGAAAAAATCAGGAAATTTTTCTGACAGCGTCAGTGAACTTCCAGCAAGAACTCTAGTCTGATTCAGTTCAAATTATCAGGGGAACATTCTGAAGATAGTTTAAGGATGTAATTAAGCTAACCAGGTTTATCATACAACAAATGACCTGATAACCTTTTATGCAATCAAGGAAAACATGAGACTGGACATCTGCTAGAAAGTTCATTTATCATCGCATCAGTTAACTACAGCATAATCATAGCTGCAAGAGCTGAAGGCTAGCATCAGAAACATCTCAATCCTGGAGTAAGCAATTAAATAGCAGAAGCATTAAAACTTCCAGCAGTGAAAATGCTTTTGAATAAGAACTCATAACAGGTTTAATCTCAAATGTTTTTACTTACACCAATCTTTGGATACCGATAATGGGCCTTGAGAGATCATGACAGGGTTGAACCCTGTCATTGTGATTGTGATGATCTACTCACATGAAATTTTCATGACTTCAAAGAAGAAAGGGACATTGTAAAATGAGTACAAGGTAATTAGCTCCTGTTACATGTTTTAGGTTTTAGAGATCACACAACAGAGGGAGAGCGAGAGCAATCACAACAAGACTACATATTTACTAAATGGCTGACTAAAACATTACATATGAGCTTTAATTATAGAGCATTAAGAGACACAATAAAAACCCTGACTGCCTTCCAACAATTGACTGCAAACATCACTAACATAGTTTTTTTTTCTGGTCAAAATTACTCACTTAATTTGACAGTTCCTAAATGTCATTTACAGACATACTCGCATTCACAGCTGCCTTACAATACATTCACATTTACAAGTCACAAGTCACAAGTCACAAACATTTGGCATATTTACAGTTGTTCACTTATGTAGTACATTCACTTCCACACGGTGGGAACTCATTGCTCCCCATGCTTGTGCCTTGGGTGGTAGCACCATCTCTCTGCACTGATCTATCGATTAACTGGATGTCCCAACCCTCATCTCTCCTGAAGCCACAATGTATTTCAGGAACATGTGCAACTTTATGATAGTCATCATCTTGTCCACCTTGCACAAGCTTCTTGATGAGTTCATCTGGCAAATCAAAAATCTCCAGCACTTTCAGCTTTGTCAGGTGTTCAATACCTGATGGAAGATTCTCTAGTAACTTGCAACGCTGAATGACAAGCTTCTCAAGAAAAGGCATTGCTCCCTTCTCCACTTCTACGCACCTGAGTTTGTCAAAAAGGTCAAGAGAAAGAATACTTAGCTTCTTAAAGCCTTTTGCTTTAAAGCACAATGAGCTTCCTTCGTAAACCTGAAGCAACTCGAGATGCACAAGACTGGGCAGATTTTGGAGAGACACAAGAGGGTCATCCTTTAGGCGACTATACCTCAGGTGCAATTTCAGCAGGCTACTGAGAGAGGGTAGCCAGTGTGGTAAAGCCCCCAAGCGTCCGTGTAAGTACATTCTCTCGAGGAATGGAGGTGGACTAGAGAGGTGCTGCAGATCAATAATCTCATCTTCATCAACAGAAGCTATGGATATTGCTCGAAGCCTGGTTAGTTTGGAGATTGACAAGCTCAAATCCCTTCCATCTTCTTTTCTTAATTTCAGAATGGCCAACCTATCCAGTTGTGTCAACATTCCAAGCTCTCTCATAACACTGTGGCTACTCGTGTCATCTGCCTCTATATAGCAGAGCTTTTGAAGGGATTGCAAAGCCCCTATTCCTCTAAGGGCCTTAAAGCCAAATTTCAACCATGAATAATAGCTTGCAGTCTTGTAGCGATAAACAAGGAGATGACGGAGTCGTTGAAGTTTCAAGATGTCAACAGGCAATTCAGTGACATTTGTGTGTTTAAGGTCCAGAGTCTCTAAGTTTTGAAGCTTCACGATGGAACTTGGAACTGTACTTACCTCAGTGCCCCTGAAACTAAGATATCTGAGATGACACCAATCAGCAACTTGAGCAGGGAACCTTTTTAAAGGAGCCGCTAGCATATCCAAAACATTGAGCAGTTTCATATCACTAGCTAGAACTTTATTCATAAATGATCTCTCCATCCCAAACATATATAGAGAGCGAAGTTGAGACAAGGACCAGTTCTGTTGCAGAGCTTGCAGGGTTTTCTGTAATGACAGGCGACGGACTTTGTCTGTACGTTCACGATTTTCTTCTTTGGCTATTTCTGCAAAGCCCTGATCGGTTGACTTTGAAGTGACAATGTCCCGCAGAAAATCATGGATGCGGCAATAATCAACAGTTCCATCAGTTCGTCTAGCAGCCACCTCTATCAGGCTTCTGTTCAACAGCTCCATGAAGTAGTCCTTAGCAACTTCTTCGAGGGTCTTTCCTTCTTCCTCTTCAACAAATCCTTCTGCGACCCATAACCGAATCAGTCTCTGACGCTTAATGGGGCAACCCTCAGGAAATAAACTTAAGTGCAAGAAGCAGGATTTCAGGTAGTATGGCAGATCATTTAAGCTGAGCAAAAGAACTCTCTTCAAGTTTTTGAGTTTGTCGCTGCAGTCAATCTCCGTACCAAGACTGTGAAGAACCAATTCCCATTCATCTATTTTGTACTTGTCTTTTGTAGCCAAAACACCACTGATAGCCACTATAGCAAGCGGCAGTCCTTCACACTTTCTTAAAATAAACTCACAGGTCTCCTCTAGATGGGGAGGGCATGAACTCCCCTGAAATGTCTTCATGCAGAAAAGCTTCCATGACTGTTCTACTGGCAGAGGCTCCATCTTATAGACCTTCCCCTCGAATTCTCGGCAGGAGGTGTATGCTAGATCATAATTCCTGGTTGTGATTATTATTCGGCTGCCACATATGTTGTTAGGCAGTGCATGTTTGACAGCATCCCATTCGTCTATCCTCCGTGTGTCATCTAGAACAACCAGATACCTCACTCCCTGTAGCAAGTCCTTGATTAACATCTTTAGCCAATAGATATTCATGGTGTCCACACCACGAGGAATCCGTTGTTCAATCACTCTCGCAATTTGCTGATGTATGTCCTGGAGGAGCTCTCCTATATTTGGAGAGTTAGAGAAATTGATCCAAGCACATACCCTGAAATGTTTCTTGACGTCTGGATCTTGATAAACTTCATTTACCAGTGTGGTTTTGCCCAATCCTCCCATCCCAACGACTGAGATAACTTGCGGTCTAGATGTGCCCTCAACCAACCATGCACCCAGCTGCTTCTTCTGTTCTTCAATGCCCACAAGCTCATTTTTGTCTAAAGGAAAGGCATTACCTCGGTGTTCATGCCATGTGTTGTCAGAGTAATTGAAGCCTGGGCCTTGTTCAGCTTTACTAAACTTGTGATGTAGCCTCTGGTGTCCATCACATAAGCTTTTGATTCTGGAGTTGATGCTCTGTATCTGTGAAATGGTTCGATATCGAGCTTTCATGTTCTTCACACAGCAAGATATCCTACAGAAGAGACCAGAAAACCCAACCCCATGATCATGCGCCAAGAGAAGTTTGAACTCGTCAAGAGCATCTTCTGTGACATATGCAATCTCTCTTAGCTGCTTTACCCATTCTTTCACTTCGTCATCACTCTCTTCCAGGGAATCTGCAGCCCTCAGGGATGCACTTATGCACTCCAACTGTTTTCTCACTGAGCGAACTTCTTCTTCAGCATCTCTGAAGAATTGCACTTCATTGTTCAGAAAATTTGTGAGCTTCCCGATAAGGAAGTTTACGGCAGCTTCTGCCATTCTCTAATCGTGCATGTGCAGGAGTTGTGGATTATAATGCTGGCAGGATCCTTTACATGGTGGCTCCAAAATTTGGGGAGTTCAGTGTGGTAATGGTGAAACGTATGATGTCCATGCTGAATTTTTTATTTTGTATCTCTTTTCCGAGCAAATTATATTTTATAGTCCTTTTACCAACTGCTGACGTTGTTATTTACTCCTTCCAACTATTCCATTTATTTGATTTCTGCAGATGTACCTCTTAATGCGAGAGTTTTGAATGTTTCAATCTTTCTACGAAGTAACACATAATTTACCAGATAACTTGATTTGTACTTCCGTTTTTTGTTTTGGGAACAACCGACCTGGTTTTAACCACAAAATCACTGACTAGGCAGCCCACTGCAAGTTTTGAAGAAAATTACATGTCAATGTTACTGGAACATATCATTTTAGGATTTCCATGAACGACAATTGAATTGGCCAGCTGTGAGTTCCTAATAGTTTTTTCTAGTCAAGTTAATTGAATCTATTTTGCGGGCTATTGTTGCTTGACTTTGGCATACTGATGATGCACCATAGGCTTTCTCAAGCTTGCATTTCTACCAAAAATTTAGGATCAGGTCATATGTTACAAATTGCTTGTCAAGACTTCACAACTCTCACCTTCTCAGGACCTCAACCTGAATGATCCTCCCCCCGATCCTGGAGGAAACCAGATCAGCACAATCTGTGGACCAAACAACCTCCAAGCTTATACAAGCTGCCCCATCTCCACAAATCAGTCCCATCTTGGCAACAGGCCAGTTCTTCAACCACTATACACCTCCTCATTTTGGGATACCAGTTTTACCTACAAGTCTGCACAATTTCTTCCATTCAACAGTTTCCACTGCCATTATCATTTAGCTGCAAACTACAAGATCAACCTTTTTTTCGGCCGAAACATTCAAGATCAATTGGTTACCTCTTTTAAGTTGATTGACAAGAAACCAAACTCTATACTTGATGACATTATCGAAAAGTCAAATCGACCGTTTCTTCCTAGGAAATTGGGGCAAATTCATCCAAAATGGTTGTATATGATTTACTGAGGTCACATACTTGAAACTTAATATTTATTTTCTTAAATTTTTTGGGTTTTATGAGACTGGATATTCATTGAATAAGCTACTAAGGGATTCTCTCTCTATCAAACTTCCTAATAAATACTTTGGCTGTAGTCTTCAAGAAAGCTCTTGCCCTTGTACAGTTGAGAGACCTGGACCAAGTCCGAGTGGTACCTCAACAAATCAGAAATGGAGAAGGACATTGATTACTACTGAACTACTAAAGTATAAGCAAATTGTCATAATAAATCATCAATCACTAGCGACATGAAGCTTTAAAAACAGGGTCACACCTGTAAATCTTTAAGAAATATTGGAGTATTCACAAATGCGTCACCATCAATTAGGTGGAGTTGAGTTGGATCCCATGAGGATGAAAATGCCATTTCTACCAGCACAAATCTACTGAATGAACATACCATAGCCAGGGGGAAAAAAAGAAAGCAATTCAAGAGGCATGTTCTGAGTTGCTCATACCTTTGTGTTAATTTACAATGCCTTCCGTTCGGTACCTTCTTTTTGGTCTCCTACTTGACATTTTATCAAACATTTGGTGGACAGATCTGTGATGATAAGCAGGGCCCTCAATTCAAAGCCCCAGCGAGAATTTCAAAGGGTGAATTCTTCCAAGATTTGAAGAAGTAAACAATTCTGTCTCTACTAAAATTAGATTCTTGGTGATCCTTGAAAACGAGCTTGATCAATGATGGCAACATCTAGACTTGACCATTTCAAGCACCCAGAGATTTGGATGATCGTAGTTTACAAGTGCAAGCTAATGTCCTCCTAGTTGCATGGCTGCCTGGGACGTACACGTTCACTCGAGGCAAAAATCGATTGTTTTCGTGATGTCTGCGTAATTAGTTTTTAGTTAAAACCGTGACAAATATAAAACTAAATTTTCTTAGACAGATTTAGCGCAAACCTTTCGACGCATTCCTAAACCAATGCCATTGAGACAAATCTACTCTGATGCCGCTATCAAAATCTTTTAGTATGAACGCATTCTACTTAATTTGATTGGTTCATATATCAGCACACCTAACTCCGTGAATTTTTTTTTATCCAATCGTTGTTTAACTTTTCGAAGGAACTGATAGGAAACTTAATTTATTTCTGGTCCACTCTTGTTTGGCATCTCAGAAACTTCTCAGAAAAACAATGGTTCTAATCACAAATTCTTATTTACTAGGCGAGTTCACTGCAAGTACTGAATATATTATCATACTAATGTTAATGAGAGTGACATTTTCTGTAATAGAAGGGCTCAACAAGCCCAGTCCATGCCTCTTAAAAGTCCAAGCCCAGCCCACCATCTTTTCCCCTTCACTTCAGGAAGAGGAACTCGGCAGAACAAAAATAAAAGGGAAAGAACCAGAAATAGAAATGAGAGAGGAGAGAGAGAGAAGGAAAAGAAGAAAAGGGGGAAAAGGAGAATATTTTTGGCGTGGTCACTATCCGAACGACTCGCCAAGCTAACTCAGCACCGTTCCACAACGCTGGTAAGTGATCGAGGCCTCTCATTGTCTTTCGAAAGGAATCGTTCGCAATTAGAGCTTGAAATTCGGAATTATTGGGGATTTGTGTGGCAAAGTCCAATTTTTGAGTCGATGAGTTGTGAATTTTTATAGCAATGATAATTTAGGATTTTGTGAAGCTATAAAATTTTGCGGATCTCGATTTTAGCTTATGGTTTGCCCGGAACAAAATTTTCAAGTTTGACGCATGTTCTGGTCCTATTTTGAATAGTAAGTTTGGAGCCAAATTTCAGCCGTTTTCAATGAGGTTTTGGGGTAGTTGAGTTAAGGTTGTTGTATTATATCAAAATGGCTTTCTAAGGACGATAAGTTGGCTTGAAATGGAATTTTGTGGAAGAAGTTATGGCACGATGTAATTTAGCGTGCAAGCCGTGCCTAGCGAACAACAATAAATTTTTGCTAGAGGCGAGCTTTCCGTTGTCATGTGGGTGTCATTTAGTCATTCATTAGAATGTCATTTTACTTGATCTTTTGATATTGTTTTTCAGTTAATTGTTAGGAACTTGAGTGCAATGACTCAGGTAATTGTTGTAGTTGGTTTTTGGCTTTTTCCAGATAAGTGATACTATTTCTTCTTTGTATTTTAAACTCATGTTTGAAAAACATTATAGATTATATATGCTATAAATTGATAAATGGCATCATTTGTTGCATAAAAATATGATTAAGTTTTTACTGCCATTTTGTTGTTTGAAATTGAGAGTTATTCTTTGATTTTAGTTTGAATGACTACCGAAAAATGGTTTGTGAAACCTTTATGAAAGAATGTTGAAAAGTTTGTGGTTCTTGAAAAGCACTTTGATATTCATATATCAAATGCTTAAGTTGTGAGATGATTTTGATTTTGGTTATGGATTATTAGAAATTTGTAATTAATAGTTAATGCTCAATGTCTATGTGAAACTTGAGGGGTGTGTAGGTATGCGCATACTAATCTAGGATATCTTTGTGGGCCGAGCCATCGGCTTATAATAGGTGGAGACCTAATCAAGGGAGGAATCTTGATCGTCTCGTCACGAGCGTCAGGCATGACCATGGTTAGACATATGAGCTTGAGTTTGGTCAATGGAATGGACCATTGACATGTAATTTGAGTTTAGTCAATGGAATGAACCATTGACCCCTGTTTTGATGAGTCTAGTCAATGGAATAGACCATTGACGTGTGTTTTATGAGGTTGACCAATAGACTGGATCATTAGTATCTATTTTGTTATTATTTTGAGATACTTGTATCATAAATATATTATGAGAAATGTATCATAAATGTGCATAGTGATTTCTTGATCCACTTAAGAGAAATGTATTAACCATTGGACCGTGGTAGCTCATTCCTTTCTTCTTATCATTTTTTTTAGGACCTTCAATTAGTGCCGTTAGAGCGAGAGTGCCATCGCAGGAACTTTTGGGAGCTGGATATGTGGATATAGTTTAAGGCTGCATCCTTTAGATAAAGGACGGCTGTCACGCCCCGACTCTCGAGCTCGCGGCAACCCCTTCTCCATGGTCGATTGAAAGCGACGTCCCAGGACCCGTCGATGACCATTCATTTTAATCTTTCGTTAAGCACAAGCGGAAGACGAACCATCCCCAGACAATCAATCAATCAAACAGGGATAGAGGGATAAACAGCAAGAACAACAACAACTACTCATTTATATATCTTTAATGGATTAACCAACGGAGGATCATTTTTCTGATTTACAAGCCCGACAAAAAGGGCCAATCCATCCTCTAAGCCAAACCAAAAAGAAACTAGGCTAATCCAACCGTACACAAAGAACCCTCGGGTTCAACACCACGGTCACTCGGACCCATCGGACTCAGTCTCCGTCGAGTCGATCACTGGAGGAGCGGGGTAGGATCCTCCATTGCGGGTACGCTATACTAGGAGCCTGAAAATGGTTAACCACGACGGGTTGAGATAAAATCTCAGCGAGTTCTTCCCCCTAAGCCCCGGTTAGTACGCCAACTCAACCCGGGGTATCTCTCGAGAACCACCCCTCACTCAACCCACAACAAACAACCAGCAAATAGCAGACCAAACAACAGGCAAGGACAACCAACAATCAATATTCGGTTCGCATGCAACCTTACCCGGTCTGCCATACCCTGCACGTCAAATCTCATATAATGCAAACAAGGCACATGGCCGTTAGATGATACAGTTCATCAATCACATGCGAATCGCGTCACAAGCGATCTCACCTATCCATTGCCACACCCTGCACGACTGTCAACTCATGCGTGCTTACCATAAATCATCACGACATTAAGAGCATGCGAATAATCAGAGCATCTCACACAACTTTCTCATGTCTCACATCCACACATATGCTCCGATTATTACGACCACTAGGGCCACGGCACAACCTTATGGTTGGCGGTCTACCGGTCGAAGACCGGGCATCGTCCCCCCCGAGGCACGGCGACGTCACGGGCTCTCTCCCATCGACGGCATTCCCATGGAGCATGGGGCCGCTCCTTTGCCCGCAGATCTCGCATCGACCACCTTTGTCGGGCGACCCAATGGTCACGGCACAACCCCAATGGGGATTGGCGGTCATCCGGCTCAACCAGGGCTATCAACTTTAATCTGACCATGCAACACATCAGCAAACGGTTCATTCTTGTCTTTGCTTTTGCTTGGTCGTGAATGCAACATCGCTCATGCGCTCATGCTCATGCGACATACCATTTCAAATAACCCACGCAATATGTCATGCGGTATCACTCGCCAATTCCAAAATTCAATTCAACCGGCATTCGATCAAGTATTTCATCATCAATCACGAGTATAATTAACAATCGGTACTTCAATTAATCACAACAATCAAGAGCACATCAAATTGAGACAAAAATTAGCTTTTGCATGAACAGTGCCGTGAACAGTAATCGTGAACAGTG
This sequence comes from Corymbia calophylla, assembly GCA_014182845.1. Lineage (NCBI taxonomy): Eukaryota > Viridiplantae > Streptophyta > Magnoliopsida > Myrtales > Myrtaceae > Corymbia > Corymbia calophylla. The sequence goes on along the minus strand of CM024697.1, from coordinate 12,396,249 downwards.
CTCGTGAATAGTGATTTTTCCGAAATTCAATTAATTAAAACATTTAATCCAGAAATTAAACAAAACATTAATTAAAATAATTAATCAATTCAATTAAAGCAAATCATGCTTAATTAATCACATAAACACAATTAATCCCAAATTAAGCACAATTAAGCTTAATAAGCAAAATTAAGCTAATCTAATCTTAATCATCTATCTAACAACCTGTCTTAGGGTTAATACAACTTAATTAAACATCCTAAACCAACCTTACCACTAATTAACCCAACCCTAAGCAAGTTTAGGCACTAAATAGGGATTAGGAGCTAAACTCACCCGTTAAGCGGGCCGGCGACACGGACGCGGCGGCGGCGACGAACCCGACACCCGGGGACCTCTACCACGACGATCCAAGGCGGTCCCGGGCTCAAAACAGCAGCAACAAACTCGGAATCCCTCTGCAACTCTGAAAAACTGACTGCACAGGAGGAAAGAAGCTGATCGGAGTTGAACGGGCTGCCCGGAGCTCCGGCGAGCGGCGGGCCAGCAACCGGTGGCACCTGGGGGTCGAGGGGGAACCACTTGTAGCTGGGATGGGTGGTGGTTTGGCCGGAAATGGAGAGAAACGGAAGAAAAGGCGGAACAAAGTTGCTGCAGGCGGAATAGTGACGGTCCGGCGACAGCCGGCTTTCAGCCGGAATACGGGACGACTGGCAGCTCTTTCCAGCGATCGGCCGACGCTATTTAAACGGAAATTCTCTTCTGAACACAACGGCAGGTGGCACGAGACGAGATTCTAACGGGAAGGCAATGAACAACTTGATTTTCGGTGAAAGGTCAGAACTGAAAAACTGAAGGAAGGAAGGAAAACTAGGGAATAAGCCTAGTTTGGAGAAGATGAAGAGGAGAGAGAGAGTGAAGTGAAGGCTGAAGGATAAGCCTTATCAAGGCCATCAATGCTTGCCCCACCTTGCACATTTCCCAATCTGTCCTTGGGCTGAAAATGGAGGACGGGCCTAGGAAATGGGCTTGAAAATGAATAGGAACGGGCTCGGAAATTTATTGGGCTTGAATCGGCTCGGTTTTAGACATGGGCTCGGAAGGGTAAAGGGTCAGTTTGGCCCAACGGGCTCACTTGCTTGCCTCGGGCCTTCCATGGTGGCTGTCCCACCTTGGCCGTGAGGCCCACCGCATTCTTGCCCGGCCCACGTCCTCGTAGGCTCGTTTTCTTGGTCCAAAATCCCTTTTCCAAATACTCGGCTCAACCTAAGCGGTGTCGATTGTCTAAGAAGCATCGTCCAAAAGTCCTTCTCGAACATTCCCGAAAATTCGAAGTCAATATTGGATTCTCATGCCATGTCAATTTCGCCCGAATGCCATTTTGGTACTACTTAGACTGACAGGCGGCTTTGAGGATTCACGCATAACCGACTCGTGCCAATTCACGTTGAAGACTTCTCGACACATGGACGTCCTTGACTACATGAAATTGCAAAGGATCGATTCTTATTTCAAAGTACACGATTATTAAGGATCGACGTAGGGCCGTTCGCGGGTTCGATAATAGTTAACAGAATCACCCGTCGTCCCATTATACTCTGTCCGCGAATCGACTTCTATTCGTCCCTGGAATCGGCCTGCATATCTACAGGATCGTCCTTACGCAAGTCTCACGGTCGAGTCGTTTTCCCATGTCAAGTTCTTTAGTCGCACGAGTTCTGTCCTCATTAGCCTTTCCCCTCAAGGTTAGTATCTCAGGAGTGATCAGTTCCGAGTGAGATCAACCAACAATGCATTGGCGAAATTAACGTTCATTCCTCCCTCAGAGGGCTCGAATTTCAGGATGTTACAACGGCCGTGTCACTCCCTCATCCCTATAGGATTTGGGATGTGACATTTGTTGGTATCGAGCTTAGGTTATAATATTTGGGTGTAAATTTTATGGGATGTTGCGATGTTGTGTATTAGTTTATAGCACGCGTTAGTATTGTGTTACTAGGACATATGTTTCATTTTAAGTCCAAATGATCATCAGTTCGACTCGAGCAAGAGAGCCAAAGTGATTCATAAGATTTCAAGTTTGGTGGTGTCGCTACCAAATCTGAGGAGAAAACTCTGGATTTTTCCTTCCTGCGAAGTTTGTATCGGTTCTTATGTGCTTTGACTTTCAAGGTTTTGAGGATACGGATTTAATAGAAAGGCCAAAGAATCTAAGCTTCAATTGCAGAACTTTAGAAAAGGAATAGAGGACAGCAGAGATCATAATGAGCCCCTGAGACTTTAAGGTGTGAAGAGACAAAGAAAGAACTTAAATTAGAAAAGCAAATAACAATGAAGGAGAGAAGCATTTTTCCCTTGCAGTCAGTTGTTTTTCTCACTCTACCCCAATAGTGTTCTCTGATCAGAGAAAATGTCTCCTTTGTCTAAGGACAATGATCTGACATTCCAAGGTACGAGAATGAAGGGTGGTTTAGAGATATGGTGTATCGAGAATCTTCACTTAGTTTGCATCCCAAGGGCTTCACATGGGAAATTCTATTCTTGGAGGAAGTTTCAAGCTGAGAAACAGAGAAGTTCTTGTCCTTCTTCAATCCATGCATTATACCCATGGAAAGAGTGTACAAGTCAAAAATAGGAAATTATGAGTGGCAAAAAGTATTGCATTAGCTTGTTTGCATGCAAGGGAGAGTTTGTTGTTCATGTTAAAGAGGTCACGTTTGGCCAATTATCCTTGAATCACTTGTTGTAACATCCTGAAAATCGACCCAATTTTGGGATTTTATAAAATGGCAATGTTAGTCGAAGGCCTGGTCAGTACAAATTTTCCGAATTGTGTGTTCGTGGGATAATGGATTACATGGAGGCGTCAATAGGAAATGATTCGCGTACGACTCGCAATTTTGATCAAGAACGAACCCTTCGACCATGAGGACCTAGGAGAGAACGATATCCTCTAAGTACTAGACTATTAAGGAAACAGAAATAAATCGATTCGGCAGAAGTACGAAGTCGATCTGCGGGTGATTTTTGCATGACTTCGATACGAACTACGAACGACGATAAACCGAATCCTTTTCATCTGGTACTTGGGATTATCAATTGAGCCTCCGGGATCACATGACAATTGAGGGACGTCCTTGACTCAAGAATTGATGTTAACGTGGATCAAAGAATGATTGACCACGGGTCATAAGTGAGGAAAGTCCTAAAAGGGCGCCCGATAATCCAAATTGTACTACGGTCACAATTGACTCAATTTAGCCCCGATTTTTAAACTGATTTTGGGAACCGACTTCTCAGTGATATCAAGACTAAATATTTGGGCGTCGCTTCATTTATTTTGGAATTTTCCGTTGGACGCAGAAGTGTTGGAAAAAGGAAAAATTGAACCGGGTTTCAGGCCCGCAGGAGGGCCGGCCCAAGACCGGCGGCCCAATGGGCCTTGCGCCCATCCAGCCCAGCCCAAAGGGGGCCCAAGGCGCCCAAGTTCCTCTCCTCTTCAGCCCATGGGCTTCTCTCTTTTGGCCTTTTCCTTTTGTGCCCAAGTGGGCATTGTTTTTGTTTGTTTCTTGCTTTGTTTTGATTGGTGTTTGAGCAAGTGGCAAGCCCACTTGCCTTGGCTTCTCCTTCAAGTTTTTAGTAGCCTTTTCTCTCCTCCTTTCTTCCCAAATTTGTTCAGCATGGCAGCCCCTCTTTCTCTCTCCCTTTTTCTCTTCGTTTTCTCTTCCATTTCTACTGTCCTTGCTGTTTTATAGCCGGAAAACAGCCTTGCCGCCGTCACCGGAGCCGCCACCACCGCCGAAAGTGTAGTCACAGAAGTTAGGAAGCCAACCGCACACCCCCGGTCACCCCTGGTTGCCCCGGACCGCCCGTTTTGGCCTTTCCCACTCAGTTGCATTGGTTGCACGTGAATAGTAACTCCGGACTGTTTTGGCCCATTTCGGCCACCGTTCATCGTCCGTTGTCATTCCTGAGCTTACCCCTCGTAGCCCTCGTTCCCCTCTACTCGCTAGTGTCGCTAGATTTCCGATCCAAGTAAGTTAATTTCCTAATCCTTGTTTAGGGGTTAATCTTGCTTAGGAGTAGTTTAATTAGTTTAATTCTTGATTAGTGCTTTGGATGATGGTTATTAGTGTTTTAATATTATTTGATTAAGCTTGCTTAGTGTTAATCATGGTTAGAATAAAGTAACCACGGTAAGAATAAAGTAACCGCGGTTAGATTAAAGTAACTGAGGTTAGATTAAAGTAAACCTTAGTTGGGTTAGTTAACTGTGGTTGGGTTAATTAACTGCAATTGGGTTAAAATAGTAACCATGGTTAGTATTAATAAATTATTATTATTTTTGGAATAAATAATAATAATTTATTATTTTCGGAATTATTAATTAATTAATTAAATTATTTTATAATTTCGAATTATTATTATTGTTTTTACTATTCATTTCTGAAAATTAATTATTTTTGGGGAAAATAATTAATTGTGAGTATTTATGGGAAATGGTTTTAATTGAGTAATTTTGTGTGGGAAAATTACTATGGTCTAATTTTCTAATGTCAATAGCATTTATATACTACATTATCAAATGACATCGGTTTATTAAAGAGTGGTTTTATTAAATGAAATTAATTGGTTTGGGTAATTAATTATGGGAATGGTTGATTGTCGTAGTTGTGAGAACACGTGTTTATTTATTATTGAACATCGAGACACGAGATTGGGTACCGGTAATTATTGAGGTACGTGATGATTTTGGAAAAGTATGCAAGTATTGTGATGTTGATTGGTCGGAATTGATTATCAGACTGTGACTTGAACTGCTGATTGTTGCAACTTTCGTGAATGATTAGACTGCTGCTATTATACATGACTACTGGATACTGCTGCATGACATTATACGTGTGTTAATTGCAATAGCATGTTGCATGAGCACGAACTATATGTGCATTCACAACATAGCAAAGAAAAGAACAGATTGTTTGATGATGTGTTGCATGGTTACATTAAGAGGAGAGCCTGGCGCTGCCGGTAGACCACCAACCCTTGGGGTTGTGCCGTGGCCTTTTAGTCATCTTGACTTCGGTCAGTTGCCCGACAGTGGTCGGTTGCGGAGTCGCGGTAGAGGCCGGACCCATGCTCCTTAGGGAATGCCGTCAGTAGGGGAGAGCCCATGACATCGCCGTGCCTTATAGGGGAGGACGATGCCTGATCTACGACTAGTTGACCGCTAACCATAAGATTGTGCCGTGGCCCTAGGGTCGTAATAATCGGAGCATGTGTGGATGTGAGATATGAGAAAACTGCGTGCAATGCTCTGATTATTCGCATGCCTCTTAATGTCATGATGAATTAACTGACAGTTTTTGCAGGTCGCGTGTGCCAAGGCTAGGTAAGGTTGCCTGTGGTTGTGCTTGATTATTAAACTGTCTTTTGCTTTTATTTCTCCAAGGTGGCGTTGGATGATTTGATGGATTAGGTTGTATGTTAAACTCCTGAGGCAAGCGAAGTTCCTAACTGGGGCTTAGGACTTTAACTTGCTAAGTTTATCTCAACCCGTCATGGTTAACCTTTTCAGGTCTTAGATGATGTAGTACCCGAGGATCAAAGAGAGCGATCCCACCGAGGCCAGCGAGTAGGCACTTGTACAATGTTAGGTTAGCTAGGCCGGTCCTTTTTTTTTTGTAGGTCTTAGCTTGTCGCCTGTAGTAAAGCGTGTATGTATTTCCTGGTGTGCTGGCTAACTTTTAGATATATAAAATACTATTTGTCTTTCCTCTACTGCTATTGTTGCTATTCCTGTTGTTTGGTTTGGGAGTTGTTCGTTTCCGCATGTGCTTAATTACAAGATAAAAATGAATTAGTGGACGACAGTACCTAAGACGTCATACAAGTAAACCTCAAGTGAAATGGGGTTGCCGCGAGCTCAAGAGTCGGGGCGTGACAACTGTGATGTATTTATATTGCACACTGCTTTAAAAATGTTTCTTTGCAGTAGGTGCAACTCTAGCATACAAGAAAGAGCTAGAGCTTTGGAAGTTGTTAACTACATTGAGGAAAATAAGCATCATGGAAACTGTGAGGTGGCATAGAGGAAGGGAAGTTTGTGGGTGATGCTGCTGCCAGTGAGCTTTGGAGTTTCTTTGGCGGCTATGCTCCTATTCCTTGAGATTCACCATCTACATTCCAGAAGAAAGAAAAGAACATACCCCACATGACCAATAGACGCCTAGAGGGAAAAGGATACATAGAAGGTATTGGTTCTAATAGAGGAGAACTTCAAATGTCGATGATGATTGTCTACCTTTGAGCCACATGGTGCTTTTACCATCGTTACCAAAAAGTTAAAAAAAAATAAAAATGGAGAGGCTGAGGTAAGGAATGCCTTAACGCATGTATTAGCTGTCCTTACTAATGAACCATATCTTTTGAATGAGCAAGTATTGACTACGGCAGATTTGGAATCAAATATTATTGTTAAAACCTATCGTGGTCCCCAAAAAAAGAGAATGGTGACTAGAAATACATTGACAAAAAGAGAGCTGTCCAAAAGAACTGAATCCAACATTCTAATATTTGACATGGAGGATATTGAGGAGGGGGTCGAAGGTTAATTGCTAGTCTTCATGGTAGCGGCATTCATGGAACAGGGAGGGTTTCCACCATCTACCAATCCAGCAACCCTCTTGATGGAAGTGATTCATATTATTAGTTGCAACTATGATGACAAGATTGAGTGGGCTAAAGAGATTACATGCATATATGATTCTATCACAGAAGATTTCTTAACAGGGTTTAAGATGCATGCTTGAGTTTGGATCTCTATATACAGGATGTAACATCCTGAATTTCGGTAAGCCCGAATTTTTGGAAAAGGATTCAACAGGCCGAGTTTTGGAGCCAAATAATTGGGAATTTGTGCTTCAGGGGCAAAAAGACTAAAATGCCCATTTCTAGAAGCTTGTTTGAATTTTGTCTTGTTGTCTTTTCTTTTTCTTTTTCTTTTTCCTTTCTTCTTCCCCATCTCCTCCGCACGTTCTCTCTCTCTCCCTTTTCTCTCTCTTCCCCTTCACGTTTCTTCTCCCCGTCGACAATCCCCATTTGCCCTTATCCTCTCTCTTTTCCTCCCACTTGTTTGACTTGTCAACTCCTTTTTCTCTCACCTCTCCCACTTGCCTGACAGCCCATGTGGGCGTGTCTCTCTCTCTCTCTCTCTCTCTCGTGCGCGCAGCTCCCCCCTGCAGCTTCTTCTTCTTCCTTGCTGGCCAACGTCCCTGGTGGCTACTGTTGCTGCGTTTCTTGCTGCTGCCGCCATCACCGATCACCGCCGCAGCTCCACCGTCCCGCCAACTCGCCGCCAGTCCGCCGGTCTTGTCTTTCGCCGGCCCCGCGAGCTAGCTGCACCGCTCCTCTCCTCCTCAGCTTCGTCTGTCACCGCCAGGAGCCGTTCCGCCGGCGCTCGGCCACCGAGCTCAGCCTCCTCTCATCGTCGTCCGCCCAGACCTTCGCCGGACCACCCGGACCGAGCTGCTGCTGCCCCTCCTATCCTTCTTCTTCCTCTCGGTTTGGCCGAACCAAATTTGGCCGCCGACCGCTTGACGCCGGAGCAGCGAGCTGCTGCCTCGCCGTCACTCGGCCGCCGTCGTCCCTCCGCCCTGGTCGCCGCCGAAGCCAGCCGACCGGCCAACCACCTCTGTCCTCCGCCCAGCTGTTTCTCACGTCCACCCAGCCTCTCATTTCCCTCTCGGTTCTGTCCAGACCTTGCCGGAGTCGCCCGCTTGGTCGCCGGAGTTGCTGGCCGCCGTCCGGAGTCGCCGGGCCACCCACCAGCCAACCCCGTGCCGCCGGTTCCTTCGTTTCTCAACTTTTCACCGCGTGGACAGCAGCCCTCGGCCGAGACCCGGTCCCAGGCCGCCTCGTCCCGACGCGCCGGAAGTTCCCAGGCGTTCCCCTCGCCGCCGCCGTCACGCTCGTGTCGTCGGAATCGCTAAACCGTGAGTCTATTTCCTAATCCCTTAGTTAGGGGTTAATCTTGCTTAGGAGTAGTTTAATTAGTTTAATTATTGATTAGTGCTTTGGATGAGGATTATTAGTGTTTTAATACTATTTGATTAAGTTTTGTTTAGTGTTAATCATAGTAGTATTAATAAATATTATTATTAATTTTGGGAATAAATAATAATAATTATTTATTATTTTCGGAATTATTAATTAAATTAATTTATAATTTCGAATTATTAATAGTAATATTGTTATTACTATTCATTGCTGAAAATTAATTATTTTTGGAGAAAATAATTAATTGTGATTATTTATTGGAAATGGTTTTAATTGAGTAATTTTGGGGGAAAATTACTATGGTCTATTTTTCTAAAGTCAATAGTATTTATATACTATATTATTAAATGACATTGGTTTATTAAAGAATGATTTTTATTAAATGAAAGTATTTGGGTTGGATAATTAATTATGGGATTGGAAAATAAAAATAAGTATTTTGTGGGACTTGAATTATTTTGTCGGAACAATCGACTATAGTATTATATGCTTATTAAATGAGTATCTTTAAGTATAATTATATTTTATACTTATTTTGGGATAGTTGAGTATTATTGGGGAATAATCGATTGTTGTAGTCGTGAGGACACGTATTTATTTATTATTGAATATTGAGACGTGCTTATTTATTATTGAAGATTGAGACGTGTGGTTGGGCACCGTAATTATTGAGGTGTGACTTGCAACTTTCGTGAGTGAATGGATTGTTGCTGTTATGCGTATTGTTAGGCACTACCGCATTTCATTATACGTGTGCCAACCGCAAAAGCATGTTGCGTGAGCACGAATTGTATGTGCATTCACGACGAGCAAAGAAAAGAACGGATTGTTTGATGATGTGTTGCATGGTCACATTAAGAGAGGCGGCTAGCCGGTAGACCGCCAACCCTTGGGGTTGTGCCGTGGCCTTTTGGTCGTCCTGACTTCGGTCGGTTGCCTGACAGTGGTCAGTTACGGGGCTGCGGCAGTGAGCGGGCCCCATGCTTCATAGGGAATGCCGTCGATAGGAGAGAGCCCGTGACGTCGCCGTGCCTCATGGGGAGGACGATGCACGGTCTTCGACCGGTAGACCGCCAACCATAAGGTTGTGCCGTGGCCCTAGTGGTCGTAATAATCGGAGCATGTGTGAGTGTGAGACATGAGAAAACTACGTGCAATGCTCTGATTATTCGCATGCCTCTTAATGTCGTGATGATTGAAATGACAGTTTCTGCAGGTTGCGTGTGCCAAGGCCAGGTAGGGTCGCTTGTGTTTGCATACGCTTATTGAGCGTCGTCGATAATCTTTGCTTGAGGTGTGATATGTGTTGTTTGCCGGAACTAGGTTGCATGGTTAGACTACCCTCGAGGCGAGCGGAATTCCTAACCGAGGCTTAGGATTTTGACTTACTGAGATTTTATCTCACTGGTTATTGAATAACCATTTTCAGGTCCGTAGGATGGAGGATCGACGCGTGTTACGGCTTGTGGCCGTTTTTAAGGAGTAGATTAACCCGGCTTATTGGTTTCATTGGCTCGATAGGAAGATGCCCGTGGTAAGGGCTTGTACTTGTAAACTTCCTAGGGTTAATCGGTTAGTTAATAAAGCGATACTTTGGATGTGTTCTTATTGGGTTTTCCTGCTATCCCTGTTTTTGTAATTGACCGGGGTATTGTGTTTCGCTTCCGCATGCGTTTAATTAAAAGATAAAAATAACGGTCAGCGATGGATCCTGGGGAGTCGCAAATCAAATGACCGCCAGAGAACAGGGGTTGCCGCGTGCTCGAGAGTCGGGGCGTGACACAGGATGCCTCCATGCCAGCGTCCAACAATTCTAAGACTTGGATAGCTATCATTGAGGCATATGATAATAGTCACATGTATTGAAATGCATGAATGATGTGAATCCAAGAGAAGAGGCAATGCAAGCTTCAATTTTTTTGTTGACTTCATGCCCAAGCTCAGTGAACTTGATTTAGGCATGTGAAAATAAAAAAATAAAAAACTTTGTTGCCTGCATTGCCGATGGTTGTTGCTCATATTGGTGAGAAGAGTTCTTTATTGTTGCCAAGCAGTGTGCGTGGGCATTAGGAAATGAGGCCAACGAAGAAGAGAGGCTAAGAAACATTATGCTTTCACCTGGAGCCTTACTACCTTTGGCAAGAATGATATTTCACAAGGATTCAACCGTGAGAACAGCTGTCTAGGTGTTGTCAAACTTAATTAAGGGACCTCCTCCTCAGGAGTGAAGTCACAGATGGGGTGATGAAGGTCCTTGTAAAATGTTTAAAGAGTGAGCGCCAAGTCTTGAAGAAGGAATTAGCATGGGTATTATCTAATATAGCCACTGGTTAACACAAAATGTTAATATATTCGAGTGGGGTATTGCTATTGTGATGTCCTAAATTTCAACCCATTTTGAGATATGTGAAATGGTTATTTTATCAATGCGCTGTTAGTTACGTTTACTCTGAGTTGGCCTCTTATGAGTTAAGTAACTATTTGAAAAGGCAATTAAGGATCGATACGCATACGACTAGTGAATTCAATCAGGGATAGGCTGCTCAACCATAAAGATCAAACAGGATGATACTACACTATTGCAGGCCATAGCGAACGGAAATAAATCGATTCAACAGAAGTACGAGATTGGATTGCGAGTGATTCCGCACAACTTTGATATTAACTGCGAACGATATTAACTCGATTACCTGTTGGCCTTGTACTCAGGGTGAGCAATCAATCCCTTATGACTATATGACAATCGAGGATCGCCCTGATTTGAATAGGCACGATCATGAATTGAAAAGTTATCAACCACGGGTCAAACGCGTGAGAACCCCTAAACGCCGCCCGATAGTAAGGTCATACTAAAGTCGTGATTAATCGATGTTAAACACGAATTTCAATCCGATTTCAGATATTAAACTTTCAAGGATGTCAAGACTAAAATATTGGACGTTGCCTCATTGATTCTCGAATTTATTGGTAAACCTAGAAATTATCGGAAAAGGATTAATGGGTCGAAAAATTGGAATCAAGAGGAGTTGGACCAACCGAAGGCCCAATGGGCCTTGCGCCTATTAGGCGTCGGCCACATGAGCCCCAAGCTAGCCCAAGTGGGCCCAATTAGGCCCACCAAGCCCAACTTCACGCCTTTGAGCCTAATTGCATTTTCTAGCCCATTTCTCCTCAATTTGAGACCAAACCAATTTTATTCAAGCTCGTATAAAATCTTGGCCCGTATACGCATATTGTATAGTATACTATACTTTGGGAATTTACCAAATACCCCTTCTAGAACTTGCATTAAATGGGAGAGGACAAAATGGAAGAAAAGTCAAGGAAATGATGAAATATTTGGGGAAATGGATGAAGCCTCTTGGAGAAGCCTTGAAGAGGCATGTCTTCATCTTTTCTCTCTCTTTCCTCTCTCTCTCCTCCCTCTCTCTTCCCCTTGGGTGTCTAGCCCCTCCTTCCTCCCATTTCTCTCTCATTTTTCTCTCTTTTCCTCTTGTTTTCTTATTGTTTCTTCCCCTTGGACACCCCCTTGCTGTCTGGACCACCACTGCCCGCCATCCTTGCCACCTTGCCACTGTTTTGGAGCCGTCCAAGCTACCGTGCACGCCTACCATTCGCCCGCCCGTGCTATCCGCTCGTCTCCTTCTCTCTCGGTTTCACCGAACCAGAAACTACCTCCACCGAGACCCATTTCTGCCGAGCGCCCCCTCAATGTTTTGGACGTAGCCGTGCATAGCCCTTGCCGCCATTGTCGCATTTGTGTCGCCAAAATCTCAAAACCGTAAGTTGTTTTCCTAATCCCTTAATTAGGGGATAATCTTGTGTTAGGGGGTAGTTTAATTAGTGGTTAATGAGGGTGATTTATACTTAAGTATGGTTTATATGCCTTGATTATGCTTAAATGAGTTTATGATAAGCTAATTGTGACTTAATTGTGCTTAGTTGTTAATTAATTGGTTTTATGATTAACCAATATTATTTTATTATACTAAGCTTGCTTAAGGTTGATTAAATTGGCTAATGAAGGTTTAGTCTTATTTAATTATGATTAATTATTCCCATGAATAATTAATTATAATTATATTATTTTATGGAATATTATATTATTTTGTGGAAATTAATTAATTAATTATAAAAAGCAAAAGTGCACTAAAGAGTTGACCCATGTTTCTCTCTGTTTCGCTCGTGTGGGTCACTGCTCCTCCGCTGGCGTGACTGGGCTGCTCCGGCGACTGCGGGTGGCGATTCGGCCTGACACGAGGAGGTTCTCTTCGCCACACTCTCCTCCATCTAACCTCCGAAGCATTCCACCTGAACATCTCTCTACCCCCTGTGCGGGTTTCCTCTCCGTGCTAGCGTGGGTGTGCGATTCCGACGATTAACGGCGGCGACTCGGCCTGATACTTGGAGGTTCTCTTCCTCACTCTCTCCTCCACCTAATCTCCGAAGCATTTAGGGCTTTTCTGCGATTAGAGGTTGAGATGAAAGGGGGAGTGGGTTCTGTTCAGACAGAGCAGACCTCTGCTACTACGGGACTGTTGCCTGATATTTCTCTAGGTGTAGATGGTAGTCTAGATGCTCAATGCGGGGGCAATAGGTTGTTGGAAACTGAGCAAGAGGTCTGTGGTCGTTCTGGATTTAGGAATGAGGTGGATGTTGTTATGGGGTTGGGCGAAACTGGGTAGGGCATTGCTGTTCAGTTGGCGAAGTCCTCTAGTTTTAGCTTTGATGTAGCAATTAGAAGCCAAATTGTGTTTGAATCTCAGGCCGCACAGGGTACCCTGCATCCCAGTCCGAATGAGAGGCTGATTGCTGGGAGACAAGGTGACCAACAAGGTCAGTTTAAAAGGACTAATGTTGGTCCTCTTGCTGGTTTGCTCGCCCAAAGTTCTTCTACGCAAGGTTCCCTTCATTCCAGTTCAAATGTTGGTCCATTTGTTAGTTTTTCTGCTGGTTTGCACCCCCAAAATGCTGGTCCTCTTGCTGGTTTGCTCCCTTGAAGTCCTTCTGCGCAGGGTGCCCTTCATTCCAGTTCAAATGCTGGTCCCTCTACTGGTTTTTCTGCAGGTTTGCACCCCCAAAATGCTGGTCCTTCTGTGCAAGGTGCCCTGCATCCCAGTTCAATGTCTGAATCTCAGGTGGCACAGGATGCTTTGCACCCCCGAAATGCTGGACGCCCGACTCAAGCGATCCAAAGTGGACAGCAAGGTTGTTCGTGGGTCAATGTCGCTCGAACAGCCATGAAGGGATATAATTTATCATTTGTCAAGCCCTCTTGCATAAATGATAGGCTGGTGGCTGAGGTTTCTAAGGAGGTATTGGAAGCCATGGATCATCTCTAGAACGAATGCATTGTGGGGTATTTGGTAGGAAAAAATTACCATTTAGGATGGTAGAGGTTGCCATTAAACATGTGTGGGGAGGTAAGCTTATGGATGTCAAAGCCAATGACCAAGGCTTTTTCTTTTTTCGTGTTTCGGATCATGAGTTCTGTAGGAGAGTGCTGGAAGGGGGGCCATTGACTGTAGCTCGTGTTCCCCTCATGCTTTAACAATGGCATCATCTTCTTGAACTCACGAAGGACCAACACTCCTCGGTATCGGTGTGGGTTCGTCTTAGAAACATCCCTTATGCCTTATGGTCCGCCCCGGGCATTAGTGTAGTGACTAGTGTGCTAGGTAAGCCTCTTTATGTTGACCAGCGAACTGAACAGATGAAGATGCTTTCCTTTGCCAGAGTTTGTGTGGAAATGTCAGCCAAGGCGGAGTTCCCATCTTCAGTTGATGTGCTTATCAGTAGAACCATGCGCAAGGTGGATGTTGAATATGAATGGAGGCCGGTGTGCTACCCATCGTGTGACCTCTTTGGGCATAAATGCCCTTCTAAAGATAAAACTGTGGAAGGTGTTGAACTTGCTCCTTATCATCAAGAGGAAAGAGTCCATCCTTTGGGCTTTAGGAAGGGAGATGCTGTGGCTCCAGATGCTGAAGGGGTAAGAACTAATGATAGGCAAAACCTCAACATAATGGATGATGCGGCAAAGGGTGCCATCCATTTTGGTTATGTGCTGTCTCAGCAGCTGATGGGGAATGACCAGGTTATTGCAGTGATGGATGGGGCCACTACTGAGCATGTCATTCCTGCAAATGGTGAGGATGGGTGGAAGAAACAGCATTCTAGGAGGAAGAACAAATGGAAGGCAGGAGAACTCCATGATCTAGCTAAAGCGGGTTCATCCAGGGTTGTTCTAGGACCGGTTTCTTTGTATGGATCTTCATCAGCTTCTCTCTTTTCAGATGATGGGCTAGATGTAGGGGTAGAAATGGGCAGCAACTCGTAGGAGGAGCCTTTTGAGGTAGGCGATGCCAAGCACCATCAGCAGGTACTGAAGACTGTTGTTGAGTTAGTTGTTTTGATGCCTGAAATCTCCAAACCGAAGCCAAACAATGTCCCGGCTGTTCGGGGGTCCAAAGTCTTGGTTCATAAGCCTGATCCTATACCGGGTGCGTTGGGATCTAAGAGGAAGGAGGCGTTGATTGCAGCTGGTCAGTCTCAGGCAACGGCAACTAAGAAAATCCCGAGTCCGGTGACTACGAAGAGTCGTCGACGTATAGCCCGCCGCAAGTGAGTTATATATTATCCTCTTTTTTCATATAGTATTATATGAATATCGGAATATGAAATATTAGGGGACTAGTATACCCGGTTCGCCAAGCCGAAGCCCGTAACCTTGTGCGTCCTCATAACCTATGTTGTATAGGTATTTTGGAAACTAAGGTACCTGCTGGTCGTTTTGAGGCTATCTCTTCTAGTGTTGTTCCTGGTTGGTGCTGGGTTTCAAATTACGCATTTTCCCCTAGGGGTCGGATTTGGGTGCGCTGGGATCCTAATATAGCGAATTTTGTTGGCCACATTACTCATGGTCAAGCTATACATGGTAAACTTTTGGAATATCATCTTGGTATATCATTTAACTTGTCGGTCATTTATGGGGAGCACACATTTGTGGCTCGTAGAATGCTTTGGGCTGACTTGGTTCATTTGAGTAACTCGTGGAATAGTTGTGCGTGAATAGTTGCTGGGGACTTCAATGCCATTTGTGACCCTTCTGATAGAGTGGGCGGCTCGACAACATGGATGCCATCATTTGATGAACCGAAGGAGTGTTTGGCTCAGGCTATGCTTGATGACCTCCGATATGTTGGTTATCGTCACACCTGGTCGGTCTCCTTAGGGGCTAACCGGAAAATTCGTAAGATTGATAGGGTTTTGGTGAATAGCACGTGGTGCCAGGAATTCTCCTTTTCTGAAGCAACCTTTATTGCTCCAGGTATCTCTAACCATACTCCTATGATTGTCAAAATCGTCAACTAGTCGTCCTTTAGGAAACTGTTTAAATTCTTCAACTTTTGGATGGAACATCCTGAATTCGGGCATATTCTTAATCAGGCATGGTCGGTATCGGAGGCAGGTACTCCCATGTATTGGTTATACTTCAAATTAAAAGCAGTGAAATTTCGTCTTAAACAGTTGAACAATGATGCTTTCTCTGACCTATCCACACGTGTTGCGGCTGCTAAGGGGGCTCTAAAGGCTACCCAGGATGCGTACAGGTTGGACCCACTCAATGGCGAATTGGCGGAGATAGAGAAAACACAACTTAAGCTGTTTTATGAACTCAGGTCCCAGGAGGAATCCTTCTACCGCAAGAAGTTAAGAATTAAATGGTTGAAAGAATGGGATCTTAACACAAAATTCTTTCATCACTCGGTGAATAATCGACATCTCCAGAACAGAATCCTGTCTATTCAGGATAACATGGGCAACTTGGTTTATGATATAGGTGAGGTCCACAACCTCTTTATTCAACACTTTCAGGGACTGCTTGGCCTGGGGCAATTGGAGTCTCGACCGTCTCTTCTGGAAATAAAATCTATTCTAAGTGCTGGTGCATCAGAGGACCAGGTACGAATGTTATCTACTCTTGTCACTCCTATTGAAATTCATGATGCTATGTTTCACTTGCCGGGAACAAAGCCCCGGGCCCTGATGGCTTTAATTCTGATTTCTTCAAAAAGAAAAAAAAAAATTGGTAGGTCAGGATGTGATTGAGGCTATTATGCATTTTTTCAGCACTAGAACCCTGTTAAGGGAGGTAAATAACTCTATCATCGCCCTTGTGCCTAAAACTCCCAATGCTTCTTCTGTTGGGGACTTTAGACCGATTGCTTGTTGTAATACTTTTTACAAGTGTATTACAAAGATTATTGCCAAGAGAGTGGCCACGGACATCCCATCCCTAGTAGGCCCGTTCCAAAATGCCTTTGTCAAAGGGAGGAGAATTAGTGATAACATCTTGATAGCTCAGGAGTTATTTAGTCGCTTTCATGTAGAGCCTTACCTCCCTAAATGTGCAGTCAAGATGGACTTTTAGAAAGCATATGATACTCTTGACTAGGATTTCCTTGAACTAACCCTGAAAGCTTTTGGATTTCCTAGTTGGTTGATCGATCGGATTATGATATGTGTGAGAACTCCCAAATTCTCTATTTCAATCAATGGTGAGCTGCATGGATTCTTCCCAAGTGGGAGGGGACTTAGACAAGGGGATCCTATGTCTCCTTATCTTTTCACCCTTGCTATGGAGGTCTTTTCGGGTATCATTTCTCAGCAGGCTCGTCTTCCAGGTTTCAGGTTCTTCTAGAGGTGAAAGTCTATTTGCTTATCATATCTTTTTTTCGCGGATGATGTATTCCTTTTTTGTGAAGCTTCTATGGCTGCGTGCTTATGCCTGAAGGAAGGTCTGCAATTGTTCTCTTCCTAGAGTGGTCTAACGCCGAATATGGGCAAGAGTGAGGTGTTCTTAGCAGGGGGTCCGCTAACACTAGAGATCAAATATGCCAGATGTGGGGATTTCGGTTGGGATCCCTTCTAGTAAAATATCCTGGCGTTCCTATTATTACAAAGAGGATGGCCAAATCAGACTGCATTGCCCTGGTTAGTCTCCTTACTACCCGAGTCCATTCTTGGACCCATCGCTTTTTGTCCTTTGCTGGTCGACTTTTACTTATCAAGTCGGTCCTTCATGCCATCCAAGTATATTGGGCTAGTATTTTTATCTTACCAAGCTCGGTCTTGAAGAGGATTGAACAAATTTGTCGACAATTTTTGTGGAAGGGCCCTAGTCTAGGAACAGGTGATGCTAAGGTGGCCTGGGAGGATGTATGTCTCCCAAAGGTTGAAGGAAGACTCGGGGTGAGGAAGCTTCGGGAAAGCAATCGTGCTGCTATGATGAAACATATTTGGTTATTGTTTACCGACAAGGAGTCGCTTTGGTGCAAGTGGATCCATGCTACTTATTTAAAGCACAAGAACTTTTAGACTATGTCTACACCTACAACTTGTTCATGGGCCTGGAAGAAAATTCTTGCATTGAGACCGGAAATTATTAGCCTAGTTAGTTGGCGGATCGGCAATGGAACATTGGTTTCGCTTTGGTTCGACCCTTGGCATCCAGTAGGTCCGCTGAATTTGGTCTTCTCTAACTCTTTCATATATCGGTCTGGCCTCACTAGGGATGCAAAGGTGGCGGGCCTTTTCTCTCTAGATGGGGTGACTGTTCTTCATCATATCCAAAGCTGGTCTCATCTGGTTCCGCTCCTCAACAATAGACTGGATGTACTTACTTGGAAGCCTTGTTCTTCGGGTGAGTTCTCTACGGCGTCGACGTGGGATACTATTAGGATTAAGGCTATGCATGTCCAATGGGGTTCCTTAGTATGGCACAAAACCTTAGTGCCAAGATATCAATTTTTACTTTGGTTGATTGCTAGAAATCGTCTATCTACTCAAATGTTCCTTCTTTTGATTGGGAGGATTTCTGGCACACTGTGTATTTTTTGTAATTATAGATCGGATACTGCTGATCACTTATTTTTTTATTGTCATGGTACACATGCTCTTGCTGTTTTTTGGGCGGGCAAGTGCAATTTGGCTTAGCCGGGAGGATCATGGAGTAATACTATGGAGTGGGCCAGTAACAACTTATATGGAAAAGGCTTCCAGACGGAAATATCCAGGTTTTCCTTTGCTGCTATGTGTTATGTCATATGGAAATCTCGTAATGATGCTTTATTTAGGGGTAAGATGGTCTCCATTCCCTCAATGACAAGGAAATGGTGTTGTCTAGACCATTGGTTCAAGACAACATGGTGAATAGGCGTCTTCGAGAGAATGTGGTGATTGAGTACCTCCATTTTTTTGTATAAAGCCTTGTGTATTGTCCCCTGGTTGTTGGCTTGATTTGCTACTCTTAGTATTCACGGATTGCGGCACCTTTCCACTAGTAGGATTACCTAAATTGAGTGTAAATGGGTGCCGATTATCCCTAGTCTATACGATTCTTTGGTTGGTTTAATACAAGTTTACCTTACAAAAAAAATAATTAATTAATTATTTTATTTTATAATTTCGAATTATTGTTTATTTCTGAATATTAATTATTTTTGGGGAAAATAATTAAGTATGATTATTTTATGGAAATTGATTAAATTGAGTAATTTTGTGAGAAATTAAGTATGATTATTTTATGGAAATTGATTAAATTGAGTAATTTTGTGAGAAATTAACTATGGTCTATTTTTCTAAAGTCAATAGTATTTATATACTACATTATTAAGTGACATTGGTTTATTAAAGAAGGGTTTTATTAAATGGAATTGTTTGGGTTGGATAATTATTTATGGGATTGGTGAATAATTATAAGTAATTTGTGAGAATTAAATTATTTTATCGGAATAATTGACTATAGTATTGTATACTTTATAAATGAGTATTTTTGGATATAAGCATAGTTTATACTTATTTTGGGATGATTGATTATTTAGGGGAATAATTGATTGTCGTTAGTTGTGAAGACACATGTTTATCTATTATTGAATATTGAGACATAAGATTGGGTACCATTAATTATTGAGGTACGTGATTATTTTGGAAAGGCATGCAAGTATCGTGACGTTAACTGGTCGATATTGATTGTCAGACTGTGACTTGAATTGCTATTTAATGGCTGTATTTGGAACTGTTGAATTATGCAAGTTTATGTGATCATTGATTATTGCTGCATTACATTATTCGTGTGATAGTTGCAATGGCATATCGTGTGAGCACGAACCATGATTGCATTGATGATAGAGAAAAGAAAGAATGAATTGATTGATTGTTGTATTGCATGGTCACATTAAAAGGAAAGCCCGGCACTATCGAAAACCGCCAATCTCTCGGGGTTGTGCTGTAACCATTTGGTTGCCTAATAATGGTCAGTTGCTGAGTCACGGTAGAGGCCAGACCAATGCTCATTTAGGAATGCCATCTTGGGGGGAGGCCTATGACGTAGCCATGCCCATGGAGGGGATGATGCCAATTTTGACCATTAAAACACCAACCATAAGGTTGTGCCATGGCCTAGAGGATCGTAATAATTAGAGCAGGTGTGGGTACTAAAGCATGAGAAAGTTCTCTAAGTGCTTTGATTATGTGAATGCTTATTGAAATTGCCATGGCTTGAACTGTATTGTTTTTGGCTAAGGTAAGGTGAGATCGCCTGTGATTGCATATGATGGCTAATGATTTATGCTGTGATTGAGGTTTCTTTACATGTTATAGATAAGGCAAAGCAATAGTCTCTTTGCAATTGATCTGCCATCGATAATAGATTGCATGATTAAGTTACACTTGAAGCGAGCGAGTTTTCTAACTAAGGCTTAGGATTATAACTTACTAAAATTTTATCTCACTGGTTATTGTATAACCATTTTTAGGTCCGTAGGATAGAGAATTGACACATGTTACGACTCGTGGCCGTATTTGAAGGGAGTAGATTAACACTGGCTCTATTGGTTTCGTTGACTCGATAAAAAGATGTTATAAGGGTTTGTACTTGTGAACTTCCTAGAATTAATCAATTAGTAAATAAAGCAATAGTTTTGAATGTGTTTCTGGTTGGGTTTTCCTACTATTCTTACTTTTGTAATTGACTGGGTGGTGGTGATTCGCTTCCATATCATTTAATTAAAAGATAAAAATAATGATCGGTGATGCGTTCTGGGACATCGCATCTAAATGACCGCAAGAGAATAGGGGTTGTCGTGTGCTCGAGGGTCGGGCGTGATAGCTATGGTTATTACGCCCCCCCCGTTTGATATAAGAAAAAAGATGGCATATGTTCTGAGAAATCATCGTGTTGGCCCAACAAAACGTGATGCAAGGCCCTATCTCATTTGGGAACACTTAATTTCACTTTTGGGTAGTGGGTGCCTTTTATTGGGACTTCAATTTATAAAGCTAGTTTTGAGAGTAATGCCTAATTGGGAAGGGCCAAAGCTTGTAGAGCAAGAGAACGGGATTGAACCCATGGAAATGTTCTAGTTTCATGAAAACAAAGGACCTGCGAAATAAAGAAAATGGTTTGGTTGACAAGTACTTTGAGGAGGATTGTGGGGATGATGAATTGGCCAGTTGATTCAAGCATGAACCCAATTCTTGGCTTTTGAGTTTGCAATGGTGTACATTAGGCTTGCATGATATATTGGCGTTCAACTTTCTTCTAGTGTCAAGAGAAGTGTCAACCAAATTGTGCAATATATGGCATATATTTGGATTCCTTGATGAGGATCGATGTTGTTAGCAAAGCCGAAAAGATCTTTAGTGAAATGAATATTGCATAGTAGTGGAGCAATTGGCATTAGTGGAGTAATTGCAACTCCATTTTAAGTGGGAATTTGTCTACTGCAAACAATGTGATGGCAGAGAAATCATACCATCTTATTTGTTGGGAAAAAAAAACTATGAAATTGAACCAGCTTCAATGGAAAATTTTGAACTTGTTTTTAGTTAAAGGGAAAAGATTTTAAGAAGCTGGTGAGCCTCAAGCTAAGCAAAGAGCAAAGAGAAATTTGGTGGGTGGCGTACAAATAAATTCCAATGAATAGTAGCTTCCATTTTTCTTACTCGCTACTTCTCATGGAATCCATCACAAGCAAATGTGCATGGCAACTCAATTGAGTAGGAACTTGCTCTATTCGAGGGTGGATCACAACATTCAAAAGTATCTATGAGAAATTTATGGCCAGCATGCTCTAGAGAGAGCACCCAAGAAAGTTCTAGAAGAAATCCAATCAATTTTAATGGCGGGGGCAAAATGCATCACCTATTCTCATTGTTCTAGGTACTAAAAAGTTAGGCTTTAGAAAACTAGCTTCCTTACAACCAATGGTGCCTCTTGACAATGTTAGTGTCAATCAGGTTGAAGGAAGTGATGCCAACAATACACCAATATGCCCATATGAATGATTGAAAGTGAAATCAACGGACCCAGTTACAAGCATTGATATCACAAGAAGAAAGGCATATTTATTTGAAGAAGAGTTTTGAGAGATATTTAGAATCACAAAAAGGAGCTTTCTATCAACTTCCTAAGTGGAGACAAAACAAGCTAAAGATATCTCTCCATATGTTTTAGACAACAAACATTTGATGCACCCTTTGCAAATCTTTCAATTGTTGGAATTATAGTGGAGGACATTTCTAATAGGAGTGGTGGGGTTGCTTGCAGATTAAAGTATCAAATGGTTCACTCACTGAGTCTAGAATTAGGCTTGATGATCAATGTTTGTTTTCACTATAGTGAGAAATAAGAATTAGAAGCGGAAGAGCGGTAGGAGCCTCTTGAAATACTCAAATGCAAGTGAGGCATATCACTATGGATTTTATTGTTGGTTTATTGAGAGAGCCAATCAATGAGAATGTTACATGGGTAAGGCCACTTGATAGCTCAAGGAGAGGGCAAAACACAATAACCTCATTTCTTTGAAATTGAGTTAGGTTCAAATTTTGAGAACAAAATTTTTGTAAGAAGGGTAGATTGTAATCAGATGGACTCAATAAGCCCAACCCATGCCTCTTAAAAGTCCAAGCCTAGCCCACCATCTTTTCCCTTTCACTTGAGGAAGAGGAACTTGACAAAACAAAAATAAAAGGGAAAGAACCAGAAGTAGAAACGAGAGAGGAGAAAGAGAAGGAAAAGAAGAAAATGGGGAAAATGATAATATTTTTGGTGTGGTCATGATCTAGATAACTTGCCAAGCCAACTCAACACCATTCCACAACGCTAGTAAGTGATTGAGGCCCCTAATCATCTTTCAAAAGGAATCATCGCAATTAGGGCTTGAAATTCGGAATTATTGGAGATTTGTGTGGCGAAATCTGATTTTTGAGTCGTTGAGCTGTGAATTTTTATAACAATGATAATTTAAGATGTTGTGAAGTTATAGCATTTTGCGGATCTCAATTTGAGTTTATGGTTTGTCTAGAATGAAATTTTCAAGTTTGGAGCGTGTTATGGTCCCGTTCCAAACAATAAGTTTGGAGATGAATTTCAGCCGTTTTCGATGAGGTTTTGAGGCAGCTGAGTTGGGGTTGTTGTAGTTATCAAAATGGCTTTCTAAGGACTATAAGTTGGCTTGAAATAGAATTTTGTGAAGGAAGTTATGGCGCAATAAAATTTAGTATGCGAGCCGCGCCTAGCGGACAACAATAGATTTCTGCTAGAGGTGACCTTTTCATTGTCATGTGGGTATTGTTTTATTGACAAATAGGCATATATAGTCAAGTTGTTCATTAAAATGTCATTTTACTTGGTCTTTTGATATTGTTTTTCGATTAATTGTTATGAACTTGAGTACAATAGCTCGAGTAATTGCCGTAGTTGTTTTTGACTTTTTTCTAGATGAATGATACTATTTTTCTTTGTGTTTTAAACTCATGTTTAAAAACATTATAGATTATATCTGTTATGAGTTGATAAATAGCTTCATTTGTTACATAAAAATATGATTGAGTTTTTACTGTCATTTTATTGCTTGAAATTAGGAGTTATTCTTTGATTTTAGTCTGAATAACTACCTAGAAATGGTTTGTAATACCTTTATGAAAGAATGTTGAAAAGTTTGTGGTTCTTGAAAAGCGCTTTGATATTTATATATCAAATGCTTAAGTTGTAAGATGGTTCTGATTTTGATTGTGGATTATTAAAAATTTGTAATTTATAGTTAATGCTCAATGTCTCTATGAACCCTAAGGAGTGTGTAGGTATACGCATACTAATCTAGGATATCTTTGTGGGCCGAACCATCGACTTATAATAGGTGAAGACCTAATCAAGGGGGGAATCTTGATCGTCTCGTCACAAGCGTTAAGCGTGACCATGGTTAGACATATGAGCTTGAGTTTGGTCAATGGAATGAACCATTGACATGTAATTTGAGTTTAGTCGATGGAATGGACCATTGACCCGTGTTTTGATAAGTCTAGTCAATGGAATAGACCATTGGCATGTGTTTTACAAGGTTGACCAATGGACTAGATCATTGGTATCTATTTCATTATTATTTTAAGATATTTGTATTATGAATATATTATGTTAAAAGTGGGTTATGTTTGTATTATAAATGTGCATATTGATTTCTCAATTCGATTAGAAGAAATGTATTACTTACTGAGCCATGGTAGTTCATTCATTTTTCTTATCATATTTTTCAAGACCTTCAATTAGTGTCATTAGAGCAAGAGCACCATTGTGGGAACTTTTGGGAGGTGGATATGTGGATATAGTTTGAGGTTGTGTTCTTTAGAGAAAGGACGGCTGTGTCACTTCCTCATCCCTATAAGATTTGGGGTGTGACATTTTCCAACATAGGTATCAACATCGGCCAGCTATTAATATCAGGTGATTGTTTCTGGAGAAAGTTGTTTAACATTTGCGGGCAACTACTTTGTTTCAGAATGCCACTGTGTTAAAGTTTTCTAAAGCTTGATTGGTCAAGTAAAAGAATCGGCTGAGGGTCTATGGTAATGAAGCAACCTAGCTTCACAAGAACTTCATAGCGGACAAGACTTTTTGAAGTGTACCCTCCTCATAAACTCAAAAAATTTCAGGGCTCTTCTTTGATTCTTCCATGGCTTCATTCTCATAGAAGCATCATTCAGTGACACTAAGGTAGAGATCTTTACATGTCTAGTCTCTAATAAAGTGGTGCCCTTTCCAGCTAGCGAGAGACAGACTAAGTCTAAGTGGGAAAAGGGTTCTCATTACGTAGGGCATGTGTACACGCAATTGCTGTACAAACGAGGGGGATTGTAATTTATGTGCCTTGGAAAATTGTAAAATGCAGTTTTCTTATTTAATGCCTTTCTAATGTCGTAAATCACAGTAGTTCACTCAGTTTAATATCTTGCAAAAATGATTTTTTTGTTTATGGCATACTTAAGATTTCTTGGAGAATAATTTGCGAAACCTTTCCAGGTCAATCAATGGTGGCATTAGCTTAGAAACTTAGGGGCATTGACAAATACCTTGATAATATTAAACCGATGGCAACCTTCTACGCAAGTTTAAGTTGTTCGGTCAGACTGAAAAGTAAATATTGAAAATTGGAGTACTAAATTTGAAGTTTGGATTATTTTAACCGTTCAAATAAATAATAAAATAATTTTTAATATACATAACAATTGATAGTCCAATGTTATGAATTTCTTCCTAAATATAAATTTGAAGTGTCAATAATTCTAACCGTTCAAATAAATAATAAAATAATGTTTTAATATACATAACAATTGATAGTCCAATGTTATGGATTTCTTGCTAAATATAGAGCAATGATCATCATTATAAGGGTTAAACAATACATTTGACTAGCTTGTACTTGCCATCAATTGTTTTTCTCTTGAATAGATTAAAGTAACCCCTCCCATACTTACCATATTAAGTAGATTCTAGATTTAGCTAAATTTTTAAACAAATGCTTAAGACTCTCTCTTTTCTTTTTTTTAAAGTGAACTTAAGCACCAAAATTATAAGCGTTGATAGCATTAAGTGTAGAAAATAACAAGAAAAAGTTGTTGGATGATAATTAAAACTACTAGTAAATAGAATTAGTTTCTTGAAAAAGATAAGACAATGACCATTTTTGGTAGGTTTCAGCAATGTATTTAACAAGATTCTAGTTGCCACTGTTAAATGAATTAACTAACCCGTCCCTTACATAGCATATTAAGTGACTTTTTGACTTTATTGAGTCTTCAAAGTTAATGCTAAGTAAGGATATCAAACAAATTTAATCTCAATAACGTTTACTTTTCAATTTTCGCCATTAATTGAATTGTGTTATATGCCTTAAATGCACTGAAAATTTTAATTTTCAACACTTGCCATTGTCATACACACATTTAATTGTTAGGACTTTGTCATACCCACATATACGCATAATCATGTTTTCAAAATTGACTATTTCCTCATTAATTATATTTAACAAGGGTCTTGGGGTAAACGTGATCACTGGAAAAGCTGGCAAAAATAATTTAAGACACTACACCGACAAGCAACAAATACTGGAGTCAAATTAAAAGTTCGCTCTGTAGAATTCCCTAATGTCAAGAGCAGGCCCATGATTGTGCCTACAGCACGGAAAAAATCAGGAAATTTTTTCTGACAGGGTCAGTGAACTCCCAGCAAAAACAATAGTCTGATTCAGTTCAAATTATCAAGGGAACATTCTGTAGATAGTTCAAGGATGTAATTAAGCTAACCAGGTTTATCATACAACAAATGACCTGATTTCCTTTTATGCAATCAAGGAAAACATGAGACATTATCATCGCATCAGCTTACTGCAGCATAGCCATAACTGCTAAGAACTGAAGGCTAGCATCAGAAACATCTCAATCCTGGAGTAAGCAATTAAATAGCAGGAGCATTAGATCTTCCGGCAGTGAAAAGGCTTTTGAATAAGAACTCATATCAGGTTAAATCTTGAATGTTTTGCTTACACCAATCTTTGGATTTCAATAATGGGCCTTGCGAGATGCATGACAGGGTTAAACCCCTCTTATTGCCATTGTGATGATCTACTTAAATGATTTTTCCTGACATCAAAGAAGAGAGGGACATTGCAAAATGAATACAAGGTAACTAGCTCCTGTTACATGTTTTAGGTTTTAGAGATCAGACAACCGGGGAAGAGCGAGAGCAATCACAAAAAGACTTCATCTTTACAAAATGGCTTACTAAAACATTACAAACAAGCCCTATTTATAGAGCATTGAGAGACACGTAAAACCATGATTGCCTTCTAACTATTAACTCCAAACATTACTAACATAGTTTTGACAATTCCTAAATGTCATTTATGGACATACTCGCATTTGCAGCAACCATACAATACTTTCACATTTACAAGTCACACATCACAAACATTTGGCAGATTTACAGTTATTCACTTATGTAGTACATTCACTTCCACATTGTGGGAACTCATTGCTCCCCATGCTTGTGCCTTGGGTGGTAGCACTATCTCTCTGTACTGATATATCGATTAACTGGATATCCCAACCCTCATCTCTCTGGTTGCCACAACGTATTTCCAGAACATGTGCAACTTTGTGATGGTCATCGTCTTGTCCACCGTGCACAAGCTTCTTGACAAGCACATCTGACATATCAAAAATCTCCAGCACTTCTAGCTTTGTCAGGTGTTCAATACCTGATGGAAGATTCTCTAGGAGCTTGCAACGCTGAATGACAACCTTCTCAAGAAAAGGCATCGCTCCCTTCACCACTTCTATGCACCTAAGTTTGTCAAAAAGATCGAGAGCCAGAATCCTTAGCTTCTTAAAGGCTTTTGCTTTAAAGCACAATGAGCTTCCTTCATAAACCTGAAGCAACTCGAGATGCACAAGATTGGGCAGATTTTGGAGAGACACAAGAGGGGTTGTCCTTTATGCGAGTGAACCTCAGGAACAATTTCATCAGGTGACTGAGAGAGGGTAGCCAGTGTGGTAAAGCCCCCAAGCGCCCTCTCAAGTACATTCTCTCAAGGAATGGAGGTGGGTTATAGAGGTGTTGCAGATCAATAATCTCATCATTATCAAAAGAAACTATGGACATTGCTTAAAGCCTGGTTAGTTTGGAGATTGACAAGCACAAATCTCTTCCATCTTCTTTTCTAACTTTCAGGATGCCCAACCTATCCAGTTGTGTCAACATTCCAAGCTCTCTCATAACACTGCTGCTGCTCTCAGCATTTGCCTCTATAAAGCAGAGCTTTTGAAGGGACTGCAAAGCCCCTATTCCTCTGAGGGCCTTAACCCAAATTTGAAGTGTGAATAGGATATATTCTTGTAGCGATAAACAAGGAGATGACGAAGTCGTCGAAGTTTCAAGATGTCAACAGGCAATTCAGTGACATTTGTGTGTTTAAGGTCTAAAGTCTCTAAGATTTGAAGCTTCATGATAGAACTTGGAACTGTACTTACCTCAGTGCCCCTGAAACTTAGATATCTCAGATAACACCAATCAGCAACTTGAGCAGGGAACCTTTTTAAAGGAGCCGCTAGGATATCCATAACATTGAGCAGTTTCATATCACTAGCAAGAACTTTATTCATAAATGACCTGTCCATCCCAAACATATATAAAGAGCGAAGTTTGAGACAAGGACCATTTCTGTTGCAGAACTTGCAGGGTTTTCTGTAATGACAGGCGACGGACTTTGTCTGGCCATTCACAATTTTCTTCTTTGGCTATTTCTGCAAAACCCAGATCGGTTGACTTTGAAGTGACAATGTCCCACAGAAAATCATGGATACGGCAATACTTGACTGTTCCATCACTTCTTCTAGCAGCCACCTCCATCAGACTTCTGTTCAATAGCTCCATGAAGTAGTCCTCAGCAACTTCTTCGAGGGTCATTCCTTCTTTCTTTTCAACAAATCCTTCCGCGACCCATAACCAAATCAGTCTCTGCCACTCAATGAGGTGACCCTTGGGAAATAAACTTAAGTGCAAGAAGCAGGATTTCAGGTGGTACGGCAGATCATTAAAGCTGAGTGAAAGAACTCTCTTCAGGTTTTTGAGTTTGTGGTGATGGTCAATCTCTATACCAAGACTGCAATGAAACAATTCCCATTCATCTGTTCTGTGCTTGTCTTTTGTAGCCAAAACACCACTGATAGCCACTATAGCAAGCGGCACTCCTTCACACTGTCTTAAAATAAACTCACAGCTCCTCCAGATGGGAAGGGCATGAACTCCCCTGAAATGTCTTCATGCAGAAAAGCTTCCATGACTGTTCTACTGGCAGAGGCTCCATCCTATAGACCTTCCCCTTGAATTCTTGGCACGAGGTGTATCCTATATCATCATTCTGGGTTGTGATGACTATTTGGCTGCCACACATATTGTTAGGCAGTGCATGTTTGACAGCATCCCATTCATCTATCCTCCATGTGTCATCTAGAACAATTAGATAACTCACTTCCTGTAGCAAGTCCTTGATTAACATCTTCAGCCAGTAGATACTCATGGTGTCTGCACCACAAGGAATCGGTTGTCTGATCACTCTCATAATTTGCCGATGCACATTCTGGAGGAGCTCCCTTATATTTGGAGAGCCAGAGAAATTGATCCAAGCACATACCATGAAATGTTTCTTGACCTCTGGATCTTCATAAACTTCATTTACCAGCGTGGTTTTGCCCAATCCTCCCATACCAACGACTGACAGAACTTGTGGCCTGGAAGTGCCCTCAACCAACCACGCAACCAGCTGCTTCTTCTGTTCTTCGATGTCCACAAGGTAATTTTTGTCTAAAAAAAAGGCATTACCTCGGGGTCCATGCCATGTGTGTCAAAGTAATTTGAGCCTGGGCCATGTTCAGCTTTATTAAACTTGTGGCTTAGCCTCTGGGGTCCATTGCATAAGCTTTTGATTCTAGAGTTAATGTTCTGTAACTGCAAAATGGTTCGATATCGAGCTTTCATGTTCTTCACACAGCAAGACATCCTACAGAAGAGACCACCTAACCCAACCCCGTGATTATGCACCAAGAGAAGTTTGAACTCATCGAGAGCATCTTCAGTGACAGATGCAATCTCTATTAGCTGCTTTACCCATGCTTTGACTTCCTCATCGCTCTCTTCAGGGAATCTGCAACCCCCAGGCATGCCCTTATGGACTCCAACTGTCCTCTCATTGCACTAACCTCTTCCTCAGCATCTTTGAAGAAATGCACTTCATTGTCCAGAAAATTTGTAAGCTTCCCAATGAGGAAGTTTACAGCAGCTTCTGCCATGCTCCAGTTGTGCAGGTGCAGAAGTTGTGGATTATAACGCTGGCATGATCCTTTACATAACTTTTGGCACTAAGTAATTGAGGTCACATATTTGAAACTTAATAGTTCTCTTCTTAACATTTTGTGTTTTATGAGACTGGATAGTCATTGAATAAGCTACTAAGAGGATTCTCCCTCTCTTATCAAACTTTCTAATAAATGTTTTGGCCTTAGTCTCCAAGAAACCTCTTGCCCTTGTACAGTCGAGAGAACTAGACCAAGTCCGAGTGGTACAACAACAAATCAGAAATGGAAGGACATTGATTACAACTGAGCTACTAAAATATAAGCAAATTGTCACAAATAAATCATCAATCACCAGTGACGTGAAACTTTAAAAACAGGGTCACACCGAAGCAATTCCAAGACGCATGTTCTGATTCACTCATACCTTTGTATGAATTTACTTTGTCTTCTTTTTTCGTCACCCAGTTGGCATTTTATCAAACGCTTGGTGAACATACTTGTGAGGAAAAGAAGGGCCCTCCAACTCAAAACCCCTGCGAGAATTTCAAAGAGCGAATTATTTCAAGATTCCAAGAAGTAAGAAAGTCTGTCTCGATTAAAATTAGATTCTCGGTGATCCTTGAATATGAGAATAATCGATGATGGCAACGTCTAGACCTGACCATTCCAAGCGCCAAGGGATTTGGATGATCATAATTAACAAATGTATGCTAATTTCCTCCTAGTTGCCTGGTTGCCTGGGACGTACACGTTACTCAAACCGGAAATTATACAGTTTTCGCCATGCGTACGTAATTAATTTTACATGAAAATCCATGAAAATTCCCAGCATTAATATGATTACTTTTGGTCGAAGTTGTTTGGCTTTGTCTGAAAGATCTTAACTAGTTGTCTGCTCCTCTTCGTCTTAATCTCGGTCAAGCACTTTGCTCCGTCTTCGTGACTCGTTCGAGCACACTAATTTTCATCAAGTACACACTTTTATTTATGGTAATCTTCTTGCTTTTTTATTATTTTTTTGGGTTTATTTGTCGAATTCGTTCAACTTGTTTGAAAAGATCCCAAGCAGTTCTGTGAGTGTTCATTTTTTTGATCTCGTTTGTCGAACTCAAAAAATTCCAAGCAGATTGTTTGTCGAATAAACCTCTGTTTTTCATGGACTTTTCGAATGAGGCCTAGTTTTTTTTTTTTTTTTTTGATCAGAATTTAAAAGCTTGCATTACTAACTCATAAAAGGAGTTTGTGAAATTGGGAAGTCCATACATAAAATAGACCAAAGAGGATGGGGGGACGTGTAACCCAATCGGAAGGCAAGGTGTTTCCTTGGTGGGCCTTTGCGACCCAATCGGCGGCTTGATTTGCGTCTCGTGGGCTGTACTGTAGTTCGACCCTTTGAAGATTGGACAAGAGCCGGCAGCAGTCATCAATAATGGAGTGGGCCTCCCACGGAGGGGGCTGTTGGCCCATTACAAATCTGAACACAGATTGGCTATCTCGTTGATAAGCACACTTGAAGATCGGTTGGGGGAGTTACGCACGGATCGCGGGGAAAGTTGCTTGCGGCTCGGTTCGACTTTCCCTTCTCTCCTTCAGCCAAGTCAGTGCTGATCTTACAGCTAGGGCTTCTGCGATTTGAGCTGAGGGAGCGTGGATCGACCGGACAAAGCCATCGACGAGCAGCCCAACCTCATTCCTGCATACTCCGGCTACTGATCCAGCGAGGGTGGAGCTGTTCCAGGAGCAATCGACATTTACTTTCAGTGTGTTTCTTTGCGGTGGAGCCCATATTTTCGCCTCTGATGGGTGTGGTGTGCTTTGTTTGCGCAGATTCCATCTCTCGTACAGCTGGTTCGTGGAGATGGCCTGTTCAACAGCTCTTCTTGGGTGGGGTTGCTGACCACGGAAGGCCGCAACATTCCGTTGACTCCAGATCTGCCAGAGGACGCCTGCAAAGAGAGCTTTCGAGGAAGGGTTTGCTGGAGAGGTAAGATTTTCATAGATCCACTTGTCTATTCGGGTGATGTTCGTACGGGTAGTGTCGGCTAGGAGATTTTGTTGAGACCACAGCTCTTTTGTCCAGTCACATAGGATAAACAGGTGTTCCATTGTTTCGGGTTCGTTGCAGCAGAGGGGGCACAATGGATCAGGTAACAACTTGCGCTTGTATAGATTTTCTTTCGTTGGAAGTGCGTTATTTCATATACTCCAAATGAGAAGTCTGATTTTTGGGGTGGTTCGAAGTTGCCAAATCTTTGTCCATAGTGATTTTGGTGTTTGATAGGATGTGGTTGGGTTATGTGTTGATGGGGCTGCACTTGTATTGTGGATGTTGTTGTAGCCGTTTTTCACTGTATATTTCCCGGAGCTATTTGCTGTCCACGTTAGCATATCTGGGGTAGGTTGTATACCTAGAGGGATAGCAGCTATCTCCTTGACGATACTGTCCTCGAATAACTCGTTTAGTTTGATAAGGTCCCATTCTCTGGATTGCTGATCGATCAATTCCATTACCCTACTCGGGTCCTTGCGATTAGCTGGCCCATTTATCTTGCCTGAGGGTAGCCACCGGTCTTCCCTGATTCGAATTTTTTCCCCGTTTCCCACAGTCCACCAAGTGTTTGGTTCTATGACTTCTCTCCCCATCAATAGACTCTGCCATCCCCAAGAGGATTGGGGTCGTTTTTGAGCTGTCCAGAAGTCCCCTCTAGGGAAGTAAACGCTTTTTATCACTCTGCTCCATAATGCATTCGGCATTTGAATTAACCTCCAGGCTTGTTTTCCCAGCATGGCTCTATTAAAATTTGCTAGATCTCGGAATCCTAGTCCTCCATGATCTTTCCTGATTTTGAGTTCCTCCCATTTTTTCCAATGGATGCCCCTCTTTGATGCATGTTGCTTCCACCAAAATGCTACTGTTTTTTTCTGAATAGCCCTGCATATTGATAATGGAACTTTAAATATTGACATGGCATATTGGGGTAACGCCTGAATAACTGTTTTGAGGAGGATTTCTTTGCGTGCCCTAGAAATCAGCTTCTCCTTCCAGCCTTCTAGTTTTCTTTCCACCTTGGTGAGGATCCAACTAAACATCTGCTTCTTTGTTTGACCCCAATCCGATGGAATGCCTAGGTATTTCCCTGTTTTTTCAATGATAGGCACCCTCAACTCTGCTGCAATATTCTGTTTGAGAGTCTGAGGGCAGTCCGTACCTAAATACAGGCTTGATTTGTTTAAGTTGATGGCCTGTCCTGAAGCATAGCAATATTGATTGAGAATGTTGGCAAGGTTCTGAGCTTCTCTTACCGTACCATTTAGAAAGAGGATAGCATCATCAACAAATAGTAAGTGGGACAAGATGGGGTAGGTGGGAGTTAGCCGTATACCCTTTATAGTCCTATCAGCCACAGCTTTGGACATCAGTGAGGATAGGGCATTAGCGGCAATGATGAATAGGTAGGGCGACAGGGGGTCACCTTGTCTTATCCCTCTTGTTGGTTTGAAAGTGGTCGTAGGTTCCCCATTTACTAGGGTGCTGAAAGTTACTGTTGAGATACAATAATGAATCCATTGGACCCATTTTTCATCAAATCCCACTGTTCTCATGTAGTCACATAGAAAATCCTATTCAATCCTGTCATAGGCTTTTTGCATATCAAGTTTCAGAATAGCCTGGAATTTCCTCTTTCTTTTTCTGATTCTTAAGTGGTGGAGCACCTCCTGTACAATGATAATGTTATCTTGGATTTGTCTGTCACTAACAAAGGCACTTTGCTCCAATGATACTATCCTCGTGAGCCATGGCTTCAGCCTATTAGCCATTACCTTCACAATGATTTTGTAGTTGAAATTGCACAAGCTAATAGGACGGTATTGGGTAATATTTTCTGGATTTGCAACTTTAGGGATAAGTGCTATATGTGTTTTATTTAGCTCAGAATCGAACCTGCCTTTGCTGAAAAATGAGTCTACCATGCTGAATATATCCTCATGTAGAAGAGACCAGTTGGCTTGGTAGAAGAGTCCATGAAAACCATCCGGTCCAGGTGCTTTGGTTGCTCCTAGTTGAGAAATTGCTGTTTTAATCTCTTCTTTGGACACTTGCTTAACCAGCGCCTCATTCATTTCAGCTGAAACTACTCGGGAACATTGGTCTAAGACTGGCTGGTAGTTCCTCTCCCCCACCGATGTAAATAAATTCTGATAGAAGCTGTGAATGTGTTGTGATAGAGCTAAGGGTTCTCGGCACCAGGTTTGATCGTCTATTTTCAACATAGTAATCTTGTTTCGCTGCCTTCTTTGAATGGTCGTAGCATGGAAGTACTTGGTATTTTGGTCCCCCCATTTTAGCCAGTTTATCCTGGACCGCATACCCCAGTACATTTCTTCTTGGCGCCAAAGTTCTTTAATGCGTGTGACAATATTGCGAAATTCTTCTCCATTCGGTTCCCCTCCAGCATCATTAGTAAGTTGCATAAGCCGTGATTTGAGCTGAGTGAGCTGTTTTTGAGAGTTCTGAAATTTACCCCTACTCCATTTACTCAGTGCTTCACTTACCATCCGTAGTTTCCCCACTAAGTTGTTCTGGTTTAGGCATTCATCCACCCATGTTTGCTTAATCACATCAGCGCATTCAGGTTCTTCTAGCCAGAATGCTTCTAATTTGAAGCGCCGCCGTCGTGGTTTTTCAGCCTTATCAATTTCCAGTAATAACGGGCTGTGATCTGAGCCTATGGCAGGTAGAGCATACACTTCCGCATGTAGAAATGCAATTCTCCAGTCAAGATTACACACGGCCCTGTCTAGCCTTTTCTTTACTAGGTCAGTTCCTTCCCTTTTATTGGACCAGGTATATGCACACCCCTTGCTTTCCATGTCCATAAAGGAGCAATCATCCAAGAAGTCCCGAAACGCCTGAATTCTATATCTGTCCACTTCTCGTCGTCCAATCTTCTCCCATTGATAGAGAACTTCATTAAAGTCTCCCATACATAACCATGGAAGGGTATTGCTGGAGGAGGTGGAGCTTAATGTGTGCCAAAGTTGCTGTCTCTCTTGGAAGTTAGTTGGGGCATGTAGAAATGATATTCGCATGAGTGTACCCTTACTTAAAATCTTGCATGTGATATCAATGAGTTCCCCAAAGCTGAAATCCACTTCTACTTCAACCTCGTCGTCCCACATCAAAGCTAGGCCTCCCGCAATGCCAATTGGTTCGATGAGAAAGGAGTGAGTAAACTTTAGCCGTTTTCGTACTCCTTCCACTATATGTCCTTTATTTTTGGTTTCCATTAGAAAAACCATATTGGGCCTTTCATGAACCACAAGGGCTCTAAGGTGACGAACCGTCAAGGGTGTGCCCAACCCTTGACAGTTCCAGCTTAGGATCCTCATCGATGCTTTGCCTAGTTGAAACAACAAGTTAGTTCTTAGTTGGGAGACTATGAATGAAAGGAAAAGAGTGTGCCAAGCGAGAACACAAAAATTAAATAGAGAATAGAAAGAGTGAAGGGATGAGTAAATGATGAAAATATTTTTCATTTATTTATTTTTATAAAAGATACAAGTAATCCTTTTTAAAAAATTATTTTTCAAGTTATTCATTTTCCGTAAAACATACAAAGCCTTAGGGTATGTTTGTTTTAAGAAAAATTTCATAATAAAGAAATATGCATTTTGGGCAATCATTTTCTATTAAAATGTTATCTCCTTTTCAGGTTAATAAATTCATTTTTCTAACTTTAAGCATGCATAATTTCTTTGATGGAGTTTTTCGTTGATTGATCATTTTTAGTAAACTAAATATGTGAAAGTCAAGGAAATTTTTTTTTTACTAAAATAAACACATCCTTGATAACTATTACAAAATTTTCCAGTTATAAAGAGGAAAGATTCCTTGCGAAGATAAAGAGCGTCTGCTGAGACCCCACCGTCGTATTTTATCTGGTCGGATTTTTGTTGCTTTTGTGCAGATTACTGTTGAGTGCACATAGTCAGTAAAATATATTTTTATTCGGAGAATCTTTTCCTTTTTTGTTTTTTTTTTTTCTGCTGACACTCCTATTATTATTATTATTATTATTATTATTATTATTATTATTATTATAATACTCCTCGAATGCTCTTGAGAGGATTTCTTAATTAAAATCGGTTTTATCATATTATGGTATGTCATCCTTCACTTGCTGATTGTTTTTCGTGTTGCCGGTTTCTTAGACAGAACTAGTTGGTGCTGAGAATCTTACACAATAATCAAACTTCCTCGAGGATTCTCCCAGTAATCCTACTTCTGGATTTCTTGCTCATGTTATTTTCACAATCATCGCTTAGCACGTTGAGTTTCTTCTACAGATCTCCTAATAATCTCCTTTTCTAATTCTTATTTCATTTATCTCCGGACAATGTTTTTTGTTCACTAATTTGGATGCATAAAAAAAGTTTCTCAAATGCATCCCTAAAATCAAAATAGTTATATTGGGTTAAATGTGTAGGTCGCTCTCTTGTGTCTTGGTTATTAAGAGATCTTTTCCCATTCTTTCATAAACATGACTTTCCTGAAAGACTCATAATATCTTCATAGAGAGACTAAGACTAACTCTTATAAACATAATAAATACAATATATGATTTCTAACTACTTTAGAAGATAATGTCTGCTGTCAGACAGAAAATATATAAACAATGACTTTTCCAAATGTATGTCAACTTAAAAGAATTAACTAATGACAACACCATAATTTTTTATGGGGTCACAGTCAAGCATGAACCAATGGAACCTTCGTTCAGCTCTTTCATAGTTTGTCAATCCCTTCATCTTATCTTCCCCTGTTATTGCGAGCTCCATGAAAACCATCTTATAATATGCAATAAAATGGATTAAATAATGTGCAAAACATAAAGATTGGCGATATGTTAGGATAAGTACCTAATCTTTACATCAGCCAAAGCAAAGTGGATGATCTTTACACTTTACAAGTAATTGTATAATTAGTTATAAATCTATAGTACTGATATAAGAGAAAGGAATATAACTGGGCTAGAGAGTGTCACTTTGACATGATGAAAGTCAATAGTTTGAATTTGATTATCTCTAAAACCAATACAAGTTTTTTTTTTACTTTGACTTACTCTCTCGCTGTTATTTGCGATAAATTTCCCCTCGGAAAGTTACGCAGAATTAAAAAAAAAAATCGCCCAGAAAAGATGCCAGAGTGATGAGTTACAACTTTAAAATCCCAGGAAAGCGATCTCCATTTTTGATAAACTGGGGCTGCATTATGTGTAATATTCAGCTCTTTAGGAAGTGGTGGGATCCACTTGGGTTTAAAAAAAGAAGAAGAAGAAGAAAGACAGTTGAAATCAAAAATAGTGGGGTTTTTTAATGGGAGAAAAGAAAGGGAGAGAAAAGGGAAGTGCTGTAATGAAGAAAGGGAAAGAAGGTAAGTTTAGGTTCGATTGACTCGACTATTTTATGCAACACC
Source organism: Corymbia calophylla (assembly GCA_014182845.1). Classification (NCBI taxonomy): domain Eukaryota; kingdom Viridiplantae; phylum Streptophyta; class Magnoliopsida; order Myrtales; family Myrtaceae; genus Corymbia; species Corymbia calophylla. The sequence continues at coordinate 12,359,543 of CM024697.1, read as the reverse complement.
CAGTGAGTTTTCCTCAATCGAAACATTTTTCCGGTTTAAAATCCCGGAATAGAGAAATTGATGTCCATTTTTGATAAATTGGGGCTGCATTGAGATTTTACGGATTTGGATTTGAGCTTGTGGTTTGTTCGAAATGGAATTTTGAACTCTCCCGCGCATAGTGAACAGTATGCGCGCGGTCACTTTGAGGTCTGATTTTGTCAGTTTCGGCTCAAAATTAGGTTGTCCAACTCATAGGTCTTCTAGTGCTTGGAATTATCTTCATTTTGACTACAAGATTGCTCGGATCGGAGTTCGGATGAGAAAGTTATGACGCGACGAAGTTGAGCGCGTAACCCGTGTCTTTCGGATAATAATGGGTTTTTGCTAGAAGCGAGCTTTCCGTTGTCGCGTGGGTGTCGTTTTATCGACAAATAGGCATAGTATAGTCAAGTCGTTAATTAGAATATCGTTTTACTCGGTCTTTTGGTATTATTTTTGGGTTAATTGTCAAGAATTCGAGTGCGTCGGCTCAAATATGCACTTAGTTGGTTTTTGGCTTTTCCCAAGTGAGTGACACTATTTCTTCCTTGTATTTTAAACTCATGTTTAAGAGATACTATGGGTAATATATGCTATTAGTTGAAAAATAGCATTCTTTGTTGCATAAAAACATGATCGGGCTTTTACTGCAATTTGTTGTTTGAGTGAGGAAACTGTCCTTTAATTTTAGTTGGAATATTTGCCTGAAAGTGGTTTGCGAAACCTTTATCAAAGGACCTTGGAAAGTTTCTGGTTTATGTAAAGCATTTCAATATTTTATTAAATGCTTGAATTGTGAAATGGTTCTGATTCTGTTGTGGATTATTGGGGATTTGTGATTGTTGGTTGATGCTCAATGTCTCTGTGAACCTTGAGGGGTGTGTAGGTATGTGCATACTAGTCTAGAATATCCTTGTGGGCCGAGCCACCGGCTTATAATAGGTGGAGACCTTACCAAGGGGGAATCTTGGTCATCTTGTCACGGGCATTAAGCATGACCATGGTTGGATATTTGAGCCCGAGTTTATGGGCCATCTAACGTCACTAGTCAGCTCCACTTTCTGCTGCAGGATTTGGGGTGTGACATCATGGGCCATCTAATTTGCTTTACTTTCTGCTGCTCTAGCAGCTTTCTCCAACCATCCATTTGATTAGTAGTTTGCAAGTTGGGAGCATTACCTACATGTAAAATTGACAAAATATAAAGGTGAGCGACATCTATAGCTATGACCTGTTTAATCACAAGGGTGGTTGGAAGAAGATATAGACCATCGGCAAAAGTCGAAAACCAAAATAAATAAATAAAAACGGATTAAACATCGGTTTTTGGACTTTTTCAATTGTTCAATGTCATTGTTCGGAAGTTTTTCGGTAATCAAATCCTTTAACTAAAGATAGCGATGTGGGTAACTGCCCTTGGCCATGGACGCAGCAGAAAATCCATCAGGTCGGGATATGTTCCTAGAGATTGGAATAGAATTTGAGTCAATTGCAGTTGGTAAATTACAAAGAACTTGCAAATGTCGAGAGCCGAGCAGGGGACGGGCTTTGTGAAAACTAAGATATCAACGGCAACATGGCACAAAATCAAAAACTTGGGTGCAAAATGTAATTCAGCCAATCTTATTATTTGTTGGTCCTCAAATCTGATATATATAGGTGCGTTGCCTCAGGAAATTGCAGCATGGGCGTATGTCCTGGTTGTTCGAGGACTAGGAGGACGAGCACATCGAGAGGTTGGATGCCACTTGGCTGAAGCAGTGCCGTTTACAGCATTATAATGCCCAAAACCGAGGTAACTATCCCAAGAAGAGTCGGCATTGACTGTAGAAGGAAGCATACGAAGAAGGCTCAGCTAGCTCCGAGTAGTTTGGAGGGTTTTGCATGCCCAGATATATGACACTGAGTAGGCAAACAGATACTTGTGTTTCTGCATGACGCGAGATGACATACCAAGGGGTCATAAATTGTATTTCATTAGGACTAAGGCAACATTTTCCCTTTGCCTGTCAGATGACATGCTGTAAGCAAATGAGCTTACCATCTGGCGCATTCCTCTTATCCTGTTAATTCTGTGAATTCAACTTCCTCATGTGCGTGGTCGAGGATCAATTTAATGGCATGTTTAGCAAGATGAAGTGATCAGCAGGTGTCTGTTGCTCGGCGACTTACACGAGAATGCTAAAGTTTTTGATTGCTGGAGATCCCCCCAATGAGTCGCAACTGTCAAAACAAGGAACCTTGCTGGCAATATGCACTCAGAAAAGCATTCTGTCATGGAATGCGCACAGATCAGTAAAACATGGTCTGGTTTACAACCTCATCTATCAAAATACTAGGTGGATCATTTACCGAACATATGCAGGCCAAATTGATGTGGTGATAATAGTAGGATAACAAGAGTCCTGGAACAAGCAGCGGACAGTATTCAGTTTAGGCTGGCGTTAGATCACTATTACTTCCAATGTATCCTCTATCTGTCAGTGAGATTGCATTTGACACCGACATACAATGAACAAGTAGAAAAATTGTGCCAGGGTTCCAATCTGTATATTAAAGTGGCAACGGATATATGTATTTTGAGCCTTTCTCATTAATGGCAGCTCTGGATCTTCCCACTGCAAAAGGCTTTTGAATAGGTTCTGTTCTTTCCCCTATACGCAATCTGTTGTGTTGAAAAACGTACTTCGGTTTAGTTGTCTATTATAGGTTGGTCATCTTTCATTGGCCAAGCTGCCAGCCTCTTATTATTGTACAGTGACGAACATCAATGATGCCCAAGGAGAAAGGGAATTTCACGAGGAGAAAACAGGGAACTAGCTGCTTCATTCATGTCATTTACAGGCATAGAAAATAACCTTAACTTAGAATTTACATTTTTTTACATATGCCTGACATCGTCAGCATTTGCTATACTTACAGTCAAACTCTCACTCATATGTACATTGCAAACATTATGCACATAAAATTCTCACATCACGAAAAAAGAATCAACACATTACTTCCAGCATGGAGGGAACTGATTGCTCCTCATGCTAGTACCTTGGCGTGGAGAGGCATCGCCCTCGGACGATCTCTCTATCGATTGGACGTCCCAGCCTCCATCTCTCCAATATCCATAGTAAACTTCAGGAATGCGAGCGACTTTCTGATAATCCTCATCCTGCTCGTCTCGCACAAACTTCTTGACCAACTCATCAGGCATGTCGAAGAACTCAAGTACTTTGAGCTTGGTCAGATACTCAATGCCTGATGGCAGCTGCTCCAGTAGCTTGCAGCGTTGAATGATCAACTTTTCCAGGCAGGGCATTGCTCCTTCCTCCACTTCCACGGATCTGAGTTCGTCAAAATTGTCAAGTCCCAGAATTCTCAACTTCCGAAAACCTTTGGCCTTGAAGCATAAGGTCTTTCCTTCATAGACCTGGAGCAGCTCGAGATGCACAAGATTGGGCAGACTTTGGAGTGATATGAGTGGGTCAACCTTCAGCCGACTCCATCGTAAATGCAACTTGACAAGGCTGTGGAGAGTGACTAACCAGTTTGGTAGCATCTCAAGACGCCCCTTCAAGTAGATCCTCTGCAGGAGTTGAGGCGGAGAGGTAAGATGTTGCAGATCCAAAATCTCGTCTTCCTCAATTGAAGCCACAGAAATTGCACGGAGGTTGGTTAATTTTGTGATCGATGAGCACAAAGCCCTTCCGTCCTCTTTCCTCAACTTCAGGATGCCCAACCTGCTTAACTGCGTCAGCTTCCCAAGCTCTCTCATTATAACGACGCTCCTCTCGTCATCTGCCTCTATGTAGCTCAACTTTTGAAGGGATTGCAGAGCCCCGATCTCCACCAGTGCCTTAAAGCCATACTTATAGCACAAATAGGATATGTTTTCATACCGGTACACCAAGAGATGCCGGAGTTTTTGCAGCTTCAAGATTTCAACAGGCAATCGCGTTACGTTTGTGTATTTAAGATCTAGTGTCTCTAGGTTCTGAAGCTTCCCTATCGAAGTAGGAATTGTTTTAACCTCAGTATGCCTGAAGCTTAAATATCGTAGGTAGTACCAGTCAACAACTTGAACTGGGAATCTTAACAAAGGTGTGGCTTGCAAGTCCAAGACATTGAGCAGTTTAATGTCACATCCTAGGACAATGTCAATGAATGCCCTGTCTACCCCGAACATGTATAGAGAACGCAGATGAGAAAGTGACCTGTTTTGCTGTGCGAATTGCAGGCTGTTGTGCAATGAAAGGCGACGAACTTGATCAGGCCACGTGTCGGTCTGCTCTTTGGTGATCGTTGCAAAGCTTTGATCTCTTGATTTTGAAGTTATTATTTCCCTCTGTAAATCATGGATGCGGCACAATTTGACCCTCCCATCAGTTGTTGTGTCAGCCACTTGCATCAGGCTTCTGCTCAGGAGCTCACTGAAGTAGTCCTCTGCGACTTCTTCAAGGGTCTTGCCTTCTTTTCTCTCCACAAACCCTTCTGCTACCCAAAGCCGGATCAGTCTGCTGCGCTCAATCAGGTGACCCTCGGGAAATACACTCAAGTGCAAGAAACAGGACTTCAGGTAGTGCGGCAAATCACCGAAACTGAGGGAAAGAACCCTCCTCAAGTTCTTTAGCCTGTCGTTGCCATCAATCTCAGCACGAAGGCTGCGGCGTACCACATCCCATTCGTCAATCCTCCGTTTATCTTTTGCAGCCAGAACACCACTGATTGCCACGATTGCGAGTGGTAGCCCTTCACACTTTCTCAAAATGTACTTACATATTTCCTCCAAGTGGGAAGGGCACGAATTCCCGTGAAATGTCTTCCGACAGAAAAGCTTCCAAGAAAGTTCAGGATCGAGTGGCTCCATGTTTTTTACCAGCCCATTGAACTCTTGGCAAGAGGTAGATGCGAGATCGGCATTCCGGGTTGTGATGATCACCCGGCTTCCATGACTGTTGTTGGGCAAGGCATGCTTGACCGCATCCCATTCATTTATGTACCAGGCGTCATCAAGGACGATCAGGTACCTCCTCCTCTGAAGCAGGTCTTTGATGATCATCTTCAGCCAATGGCTATTCATAGTGTTGGCTCCTGGAGGGACTGGTTTCCTGATCACCCTCATGATCTGATCAAGCATGTCTTTGAGGAGTTCTTCGATCTTCAAGGATCGAGAGAGAGTGATCCAAGCATACACCGTAAAATGCTTCTTCACGGCAGGCTCTTCGTAGAGTTGCTTCACCAGAGTGGTTTTGCCCAACCCTCCCATTCCCACAACAGAGATGACCTCCCGCCCGAGAGCCCCTCAAGTAACCGCCTGACCAGCTCATTCTTCGGCTGCTCAATGCCCACTAGGTCAGTTTTATCTAGTAGGAGGGCATTGCCTCTGTGGTCCTGCCATGTGTTATCTACGCTGGTCAAGCTTGGATCTTGCTGAGCCCTGCTAAATTTGTGGCGCAGCCTCCGGTGCCCATCACATATGCCTTTTACTCTGGAGTTGATGCGCTTTATCTCGGACGTCACGCGGTATCGAGCCTTCAGGTTCTTGATGCAGCAGGACATCCTGCTGATAAGGCCAGTGAACCCGACTCCATGATCGTGTCTCAGGACCAGAGAGAACTCGTCGAGCGCATCCTCCATTTCGTAGGCTGTGTTTCTCAACTGCTTCACCCACACTCTGACTTCGCCATCGCTTTCCTCGAGGGAATCTGCAACCCTGAGGAAGGCCCGGACACGCTCCAATTCTCCTCTCACTGAGAGGGCTTCTTCATGACCGCCTGTCAGGTGCTGCACCTCGTTCTCAAAGAATTGTGCAAGCTTTGTGAGTAGGTGACTCACTGGGCTCTCTGCCATGCCGCTAGTCCAGTGAGTGGTGGTATGTGTTGCCTAGAGGCTTTAGGCTGTTGCTGCAAAAGTTGAGGCTTTTCATAGTCTCTGAACTGTAAAACGAAGTGAATCTTATATTTATAGCCGCCTTGTGTGGGATCCATGTCTGCTTACCAGATCGTACAAGTTTTTGGTTTATTTAGTTATTTCACTTTTGTTTTAGGCATGTTCCTGGAAAATAATTTTGCCTTTGACAGCAACCTATTCAATTTTCTTGTTTCGTGTGGAAAGGAGTGCAAGTTTGTTTAGTATTTTATTCTTTTGTAGTTTCATCTTATGGGAATAATTCAACTAAAATTTCTTAATTGTTAGCAGAATATGACAATGTTGAATATAATATATCTAAGACAAAATCACAGGAAGTTTCGAAGAAAGTTTCATGTTTTATTTTATCCAAGTAGATTCTTATCTAAAACCACGACTACCTTATTTAGATGTGCCCGTTCCAAGTTCACAATCATGTCATTTTCTCCGTGTAGTTTATTAGCTACCACTTTCCCAAGGTCCCACCCCCACCCCCCCCCCCCCCCACCCCAACTTGGGAAAATGGGGAATCGAACTCTCTACCTCCACCTTTTCATGTAGAAATGGTGGCCATTACGGCAACCCCTAATGATTACCAACCCTTACTTGATCATATCATTATGTCAACATTTCTTCTTGAAAAACTTGCATTGCAAGGTATAAGAGTTAAGTTTGGCTAAGATCGATGGAGGAAAATTTTGTCAATTCAGAATATCATGACGTTCAAGAGATCATCAGAATCAAGACTTCAACACCTAAGGCCACGACATTCAAGGGAAATTCAAGCAACATTTCATAGCTGGGAAGTAGAAAAATTAATTAACTGCAGTAAGGCGACAAACAAGCAAATAAGCTCAGATCATTGGTGAACTTCACTATACACTGCTCTGATTTTTCCGTGGCATTACCCTACCGTATCATCTCAAATATGAAAAAGTCAAGCTTACATACAAATGACTTGTTTATATAAATCGTTCGCGTAAATCTACAGTGATATATACGTCTTGCTTTTCTACTGGTGAAGGAGAACGGTCCAATTTGAGAGGAAAAGCAATACCTATCGAATTAGAAAATGGACATTGCGTAAGAAGCAATCAACCAAATAAAGTGGAGAGTCACGTTTCACTCACTAAGGACAGGTAGCACTAAACTATATAATGACATCAACTAAATCTTTATAAAGCACGAAATTATGGCGCCTTTTCGATAAGATTAGAGCGGCTGTCGCCGTCTATTATGTGGAGTTGATTAGGATTCCACAAGGAGGAAAAGCTGGCTTTGTCACGCCACTATTCCAAGTCAAGACAAGAAAAGTATCGAAAAACATGCAATTAAGTCAACAACCATTTGTTACATCCATGTTAGGCCACTGTCTCTTAGTTTAGTGAAAGTATTTCACTTTTCGATCAAATTATAGATCATACCATCAATATTCTATTGATAACCTTGTATTGCTATTCCTCCGCCTGATCAAGACAAGGGAAGGATTTCAGACGGATGAACTAAGTTCGACTGTGATTGAATCAAATCGAAATTAAGACATCTATACACATACGATAGGGAATGAGAGGGACAAAGATGCACAGGTTGCTGTATCTACTTCTGCAATTTGATTAAACTATGCTTAAACAGTGTCAAATTAGCTATGTCGTGCAGAAACTATGCATTTCCATTTGAGGTTATGTTTCATGTATATTCAAATTTGGCCTTCTAAACCAATTTGATCATCGAAGTAAAATGAGTTAGGACATAAGACTGATTGAACCGGGTTGTCAATCCGTCGCTAAAGTTCGAGATTATAGCAATACATTGTTGACATCGCTATAAGGAATTCCTTTTCACTCTCGATGCGTGTCGTGCACTTCTCATTTTATTGACCTTTTTATTGCCGTGCATCAGGGAAAATGGTGGTGCTGGTACTGAATCAAGAGATTCCCAGAAAGTTTGTCCACTTGACTGACCAAAATCAAATGAGCAGTTGGTCCTTAAGCGAGCTCCTGTATAGACTTTAAAACGTTGCGGATACATTCTTGCTCATTCAAAGAAGTCAAAAGTAAATCTGTCTCTATTGAATGGACAAGGCCAACCCTTGACCCTTAACTTGATCTTTAATGGCCCTGTTTGGAGATTTTGGCCTTGTAACGAGCTCCAAGAGTTGTAAACAACTACTGGCTAAGAAACAGAAGCTAATTTCCTAGAAGTTTCATAGCTGTTCTGGTGATAGAGAGTGCTCGTTACTCCGGGAGATTCATGGATTTCGCTAGCATTTACCTGCGAATAGAATATCAACTGATTATACAAGGGTTCATGTTTTGCTGACATTTGGTAGTTCATTTATCTTGTCTGCTACAATGGATTCGAGGGCCACGTGTCAGAAAGTTAACGGGGGTTTCTATCAATATCATGTACACGTGAACGTGAAGAAACCTGGCTATACTTGCTTAATTGGATTACAATCTCGCTCTCTCCTTCCTAGAATAGACGGGAGCAATAATTTCTCAGCCTGTCGGGATCCACTTGAACCTAATCCATCATCAGGCCGCACATCAACTCGAGGAGTTCTGCTCTGATATTATCTATAGTGACCCATTTTGATTTATTTGGATAACTTGGCACCGTGAAATATTAAGTGTAGAATTTTCAACCTGAAATGGAGGTTACCTGTAAATTGACCAAAAAATTACTTTGCTTCTGTTTAGATTTATGCTGGGTGGTATTTGTGCTTGATAAGAAGTTGCGTTTATGCTATCCTATAAATAGGCATTGTGGACTCTGTAATAAAGGTTCCCTAAACCACATAATTATTTATCATTGTTATCATGTAACTCTAATTTTTACTACCCAATTCTTCAATTTTTTGCACGCTTACTTTTCTGTCAAAAGGTTTTTTTTTTTTTTTACTCCATGCCGAATTGGATTCAAGACATCTAAAACCAAATTTCTTGCTTGAGTGTGCTCAAATCGTTCTAGACCTTGTCTTCAAGATCCAAGATCAACTTCTTGTTCCATTCTCGATAGCAGTCATTTGTCTAACGCACGAGGACTACCGTTGCATCGAAGTTTCCGATTTGTTTAAATCAAGCGACAGAACAATCAAGCATGACATGCTCGGCATTTTGCCAACCTGTGTAATATTGGTGCAAACATGATCAAGCCATCAAAAGGAATATTCAGACGAGACAACTCAAAATGAAAACCGGATAGAGATACTTCATTTACTTGTGATACTCATCACACGTAGATTTGATCCTATAAGTCATGCAGCTTATTTCAGGAGAACAAGGCTTTTGCTTATCGTAAAAGTCATCTTGTACTAGATCAACATCAATTCAATTTCTTGTTTTCTGTATCAAGAGAATTTCAATTTAATTTGCAGATATGCCGCTTAAGAGGATTGCGAGAAGTTTCCATGTTCTTTGGAGTGTCGTTTTCTTTCCTGGCAACACATGTTAACTGTCGGGAAGCATCCGCTCAACTCAGCAAGATTACAACTAATAACGATAACCTAACATGGGATTTCGTGAGTACATTCACGATGAAAAAATTGACTTTCCACCTAATTTGTTTTTAAAATTGAGATGGCTTGCTCACGCATTTCATTTGCTCTATTATAGGGATAATATATGTTTTTTAAACTTGCGACTGTCTACTCAAGGAAGAAAAATGAAAAAGAGGAGATGCTTGCTGGTCTACACATATGCTCACCTATTGATTGCCATAACATCACTAAATTGAAAAGGGAAGCCACCGTCTGATGGCAATTCCTATCGGGTCAAAATGTTTGCTTCGATAAATCGTGACACATTCAAAATTAGTGTCATGATCCTCATTTTCACATTGGAAAGATATTTTCCTTCATTTCTAATTGAAGGAAATTTTCTCTAAGTATGCCTACGATTGGTAGATTACAAGTTATGATTATTACTCACGATACATATTTAACTAATATTAAAAATGATTGATGTCCATGTTTATAACACACCAATCAAAAACATAGTTGGAGGAAAACACGACCAATTATATTTTAATATGAGAAGCACCACTATGCTATGAAAAGTGCATACTCTTCATTATTTTTCTTTTCATCAATATGCTTATGTGTTTTTTTTTTCCAAAATGTTCATATTTCGCATTAACTTATAATAATCATATAGTTAGAGAAAAATGAAAGTAGTTAGTATTTAAATGAAGGGCTTATAAGTTGTTGGGCACATATTTAAGCCGTAAAAGATTTCGTGCGAGCATCTTTTACGCAAACCTATATCATGACTAAGCAACAGTCGAGATACTCCAAGTTGCTTTTCATTTTTCGGTCAGATACTCCAAGTTGCTTTAAGTTTTTCCTAAAGAACTCCTCGAAAAGGACATTCTTGCTGGTCATTATCAAAGCGTACATCACCTGTCGTTTTCATTTTTGTTTCCTTTTCTCTTTTTATATCCGTTCCTTTCTTTTTCTCCGGGTAATTAAATAATTTCGTTTGCCGGCCCATTTAGAAGGTGACTACCCATTAAGCAATCCGCATCAGCCTCACTCGGAACAATAAGAGCACTAGTTACAACCAACTTGATAAATGTATCACCAATTTTTCGTGAGATCACAATTTTGATTTATTCGAAATATTTGAACATGCCACATTGCTAAGTTGAACGACGCTACGACATATCTCATATAAAAATATATCATAACCCGACTATTAGCATTTTGATGGGATTGTGGTGATTAGCTTGTCAATTTTATTTTTCAATCAATTGTAAAGTAAAATAGTTTTGATCGGCAAGTTACTATCTTTCAGAGGTGAGACCGCAAACATTTGAAGCATCATACTCATTCAATTTGCTTTTACATCCAGAATACATATGATGTTTAACCAAACTGAAAAACACCATCAATTGTACTTGCGGCAACACATCCGGCGCATATGTCCTCCCGCACCTGGACATATCCATTCCGAACAATCACAAATCACGCTCGCGCATGAAAGCAGCAGAACATCCCCTCCTTGCTGAATATCACCACCGGCAACAAAGTAACAAGCCAGTCTCGCCAAGACGAACTTCTTTCGTAGGGCCACCCGTTCCATTTATCTTGAATAGATTAATGCTCTTTCAGATCAACCATGTCAATACATACAATGCCACCTGTTTTGCAGCATCCAAATCCACCTGAGATTTCATAATGAGCGCAAGTTTGAAGTTGAAGGCTCCTCTAGTGAATCTGTCAAAGCCACACACACCGAAGCATGAATGAACGATGGACAAAAATCATAGTCGGGGCTTCCTCGTGTAGAAATCTTCTCTATGGGAAGCATTATTCATGTTTCAAATGAGAATACCGTGTGCGGAAGGAAGAAATTAGTCACGACCATGCTCACTTTACTTCTTGGGATTTCCTGGCCATAATGTGTGATGTAGTCTGAAGATTGAGATGGGTTGAGATAATAACTCCATGGACTTAACCGAGATATGGGTTGAGTATCTTGAGCATGAATCTATTTTTTCATGCAAAGAGTCGCATTGTTACATTACGCATCGGTCCTGTCCCCCTTCTCTCGTTGGCATCGATCTGACAAAGGGGTGAAGTCGGTCGCTCACAACCGTGTGACACGGTCGGATCAATCATTCATACTCGACGAGGAGAGATCTTCCTTTTGAGTTTGCTTCAGGTCATGGGAAAGAACCCAAGTTGGCTATTTCACATAGAAAATTGGATTATCATCATCCAAAGGAGATGCCGGAGATATTCATTTCTCTGTCATTAGAGCATTGCGCGGTTAGATTCGCTAGGACGTCGTGTCCATCCTGGATTTCCTTTTGAGTAATTCAGCCGTTACCTCATAATAGCAACTTTCTACATCTGTTGGAAATCAGTGTAGTCCCTGCGTATTTTCAAAAATTGGGATTTAGTTCCAATGTGTGTGCATATGATGGCTCGAATAGTCTATACAAATGTCACAGTAAAGAGGGCTAGCGTGCCAAAATGCAGATTTAACTAAGACTTATCAAATTTTCAATGAAGATTATATGTAAAGTAGAGTAGGTTCAGACATACCCAACTTTTTGCCTCAATGAACACTCTCGATCTATAGACCCCCCGCAATGAGTAATAATATTCAGACATGTGCATGGACCTGCACCCTTACCATTAGTATTAAGTAAGATTTAGGACGATATGTGGAGGTTTGAATCTTTCACCTTCTGAGACGACAAGATGAACATGAAATTTTTATGTCGGATGAAATTCATATGCTCGAAGTGGTAAGGCTGGGCTCAGAGATATGCCCTGACTGGCCATGTCCAAGCCCACTCATAACCTACGAAGGACATATACATATTAAAATCTCTAATAAATCAAGTTGAGCTTAATGGGCCAAGTTCCCATTTGGGTCGGGCTTGATGGGCCGAAACTTGTATACAAACTATCTTGTGAAAGATGAGCAAATGCGCAATGTTTTACCAGTGGCAGCTCCAACAGTTGTTTTTGACAGTAAACTGATTTTTTTTTTTCTTGTAAGTCTATATTAACGAGTGTTCTTTCAAAATTGATTGCAGGTAATCATCGAAAAATAATATTCTTAGATTCATGAACTATTAAAGGACAGCAATTATGTAATTTTGCAGGCAATCTCTTAGATTAATTTCGGCCATGGCCGGTAAAATACCTTGTTAAATTGTTTTGGTCATCTTTGATGATGTGGGGTAAACTAGGACAAGCCCTCCATGACCATTCACCCTTATGAAAACAAGGATTAATCTTGCTGGTTGTCCTTAGCCAAATCAATATAACATCAACATCCATTGAAACTTGCCAAATTTAATTAAAGATTTGGCCTACAAAATGCATTAATTAATTTAATTAATAGACAATTTATCAATCACTACCTACAACTAATTTTTAAAAGGCGGTTTTTTGACTTTTGATTCTTATAAGAAGACGATAAAAAAAATCCTGTTAGGAAATTACTTAGCTAATTAATTTTTTTGGCCATTTTTTATCCATCTTAATATTATTATTATTTAATATCGGTCCGGTCCGGTGGGCGGGCGGGCGGAAGCCCATGGAACCATTTTTGGGACTTTTATTTGGTACACCGGGGATGTAAAAAATCAAGGATACAGACATCTGGAGTGCCAAAACTTAGTATGGGGGGAAATTTAAGTACCAAAAGTTCAGAAATTACTTAAGTATCAAAATCAGAGCAAAAAAAATCATTTAAATGTCAGCAGCAAGAAAATCTGGCAAAAATGCATACGTGGCATTTTTTCAACAACATAAGCTCAAAACGATATCGTTTTGGATGATGACATGGCTAAACTCAGCCAAAATGACATCGTTTTGGGCAGTTCGATTTTAATATGAAAATTAATTATATTAAAAAAAAAAGATCATTGGCGAGAGGGGGTTCCCTCGCCTATGGCCACCGCCCCATCACCGGTGGAGTGGTGGAAATGGCCAACAAGGGTCATTGGTGCTTGGGCAAGGGCCAATGACCCTCATCGATAGGAGGCGAGAGCCGGTAGGCCCTTGTCTAGGTGGGGTGAGGGTTGCCCGCCCTCACCCCGGCCTAGGCAAGGGTTGTAGGCCCTCATGCAGGCGTTGGCAAACCTCATCCCAAGTTAAGAGCCAACAATCCTTGCCCAGATTTGAGAAAAGGTTGCTGCCCTCTCCTGACTTTTGGCGAGGGCCTATTGACTCTTGCCTTCGGCCCTCACCTAGGAGCCGACAACCCTCGCGCCCATCTCCATCAGTGATGGGATGACGGCCACAGGTAGGGGAGCCCCTCCCGCTTGTGCTTTTTTTTTAAAAAAAATTTTAAAATATTATTTAAATTAAAAATTAAATTTGAGCCAAAACAACGTCATTTTGATTGAATATGAGCCGATTAAGCTTTCTGACGAGCCACGTTAGCGATTTATATTATTAATATATGCCATATAAGATTTCTGAGAGTCTTTGTTGCAATTGGCACTAAAATAATTCAATTTTCAAAAAAAATGATACTTAAGTATATATTTCATAACTTTTGATTTAAATGTTCTATTATGCCAAGTTTTGACAATTTTGTTATTCTTCTCCTAACAAGATTGAGGTACTGATATGTCTATAAATTTTTTAATTCTGGTAAATAAACTAATTCCACCAACATATGAGAGTTTTTCATTTCATGACTATTTGTGAAACAAGAAATACTTTACACTAGCAATGTACCTTATATTAACACACAAATGAACACTATATCATTGTAATGGACGATAAAATACAAACCCCTTTTGTTTTTTATTAAGAGAAGTTCAATTACATTTGCAGTGCCAAAACTTGACATAAAGATTGGGGGACACTTAAGATTGCCAAAAGTTACAAAATGGAAAAACACTTAAGTGCCAAAATCGCAAGATTACGACTAAATGCAAAATGAATGGCACCGAATCATAAGCTTTCAGGAATTCGGCTCTTTCTTTGCGAACAAATGCATGATTTCCTCACTAATGAGGCATCCGGCACAGTGGCTGGTAGGATGGAGTGGGCATGTCAAAAGTTCCTCCCGAACTTGCTTCGAAAAATAGCATTTTGACTATGGGTTTTGTTAAGAAGATCCCTGAAACATTTATATAAAAAATGTCATTTAGAAAACACTGTGAAGTAGAATTAGTGCATTCGTTTTCCTATTAGTAACAATTAACAAGTGCTATAGGGTCACTTGTTCATAAAAACCTTCAACAACAAAGGATAAAAAAAACAGAGAGAGACTTTGACATTCAAGATACATCTTGCGTAATACCTACAAGGGATAGTATTACACTATTTACCCACTCTATCCGGAGTCCGCTGCCAGCATAGTAAGTGCAGCCAAAAGGTTTATGCCAACTCACCTTTAGTCCTTTTCCTGTCAACCAAATTCCAAGCTTCAACCTGAGGAAGCTTTCCATTCTATCTGGAGAGACTGAGTTTTGGAACATTGTGCCACGAATGGTTGCTTTTGTACCTATTTGCAGACATATATATATATACATAGGCTGTAAAATCCGACAAATTCCATATGACCAAATGTGTAATTCTATCAAATTACAAAAAAGGTCAAGGCCAAACAATCACTTAAAATCCCGTTCATTTCATAAAAAATGTAGCGTTTTTGAAAAATATTTTCCAAGAAATTATTTTTAAGAAATATACTTATTCAGTGTTGGGTTGAAACTTGAAAATGAAGTCAAAAATATTTTCCTCTGTTCGATAAGGAAAATTTTTTCCTTCCACGTATCCATTTTCCAACTATTTTTATTTGATCTAGTGACTAGAGAAGCTTGCCCGGCTTTTTTTTCAAAATGGCAAAAAAAATTCACGTGGCAATTTTAAATTTTCCAAGTCAGATTAGAAAAAAATTAAAAATTAATTTTATTTAAAGCCGAACCAAAAAGAAAAAAAAAAAAAAAAAAGGAAGAAGTCGGGTCGGGGAGATCCTCCATTGCGGGCGAGGGTTGTGCAGCCCTTGCCGCCACTACCATCGCCACCCCACCATCGCCGGGAAGGGCCAATGCAAGCAAGGCACATGACCGTTAGATGGTTCATCAATGAGGGTCGCCGATGGCCACGCCGCGCAGGGCCATAATTAATGCAATCATCATGAATGGAGCATGCGAATAATCGAGCAACCACATCCACCGACTGCGATTATTACGACCACTAGGGCGAGGGCTCGCGATCGTCCTCCCCTAGTCGACCATCGACCACCGTTGCCGGCCCTTCCCGGCGATGGGGCGGCGACGGCTGAATGCAACACGCAACCCTCGTCGGATGCCCCTTCCTCTCCTTTTTTATTATTAAATTAATCAATTTTATAATAATATATTTTTTAATTATTTAATATTTTTTAATTAATAATTTTAAACAAAACAAAATGCCACGCTTAATCCCAAATTAAGCACAAAACAACGTTATTTTGGCTAAGTTTTGGCTGACTTAGTTTCCGGCAAGCCACGTAAGTGATTTAGATTATTAAAATAAACCACGTCGGATTTCCGGCAACCTTCAGCCGCCGTGAACAGTACCGGAGTTAGCACGGCCCGAAGTGATCAAATTTTCAAAAAAGTGGCACTTAACCTCATCTTCTCTCTCTTCTTTTGTACCATTTTGTAATTTTTGGCACTTAAGTGGGCTCCAAACGGCTTAAGATTCCCTTCGAGCCAAGTTTTGGGACTTAGGGCTGAAAATTCCTTTTCCAAATACTTATGCCTCAAATTTTAGGCAAAAAGTCTAAGAGTGGGAGTTAGAGTAGAATCGACAAAAAAAGAAGAAGACTTAATCTTACCTTATTAGTCAAAGCTTATCAAACGTCCTCAGTTTACTCCGAGCTAAATATATTATTTTTAAGATGTATGTCCTTATGTCCTTAATGTGGTGACTAAAGGCTTGTTTGATGAAACTTAAAAACAAGTGCCAAAGATTTAAGCATTGAATTTTCAGTGTTGAAAACAGAAACAAAAATTTACTTGATGATAAAAATTGATTCTAATCACCAAGTATGATTAGTTTCTTACTAAAGTAAATGTAAAGCTGTGATTATTATCTTTAAGATTTAACATTATAATTGGTAAAATATAATAACTATTAGTTACATTTGCTAGTTAACAAATTAAGTACCCTTGTTTACTTGCCAATTTAATTTGAACTTTTGACTTGATTAGGTCTTTTTAATCAACACTAGTTTAACCATTGGAGTTTGCCCAAATAGCCACCTTTTCCACATGGAACGGGAGAGGTGAAGGTTCAAATCCTTACTTTCTTGAGAGGACTAGAGCGGGCACATGTTGAAGTATGAATTACATAAAAAAAAGAAATCTTTCATATTAGTAATTTTCGACTTGCATTTTCATAAAGAAATTACATAAGCTGGATTTCATTTTGGGTAAATATTTGCATTAAGAGAAAGAATTAGAGTAGTTAGGGAGTAGTGAAGAACCATGATTCATAGAAGGTATAAAAATAAAAAAAAATATAGGAGAGACATATTAAAAAAAGAAGAAGATATATCTCTGAAATCAATGAATGGAAAATAATAGTGGCCTTTGACGATATTACTACATTAAATTTGAATTTTCTTCTCAACGTTTTTCTTTTGTTTATCTCCTTGGATCAATTCAAGAACTCGAGAGAACGTAATTTGTGGGGAAACATAAGGAAATTTCCAACAAAATTACTTGGGCTCTGTTTTTGGTATTAACCTTATTTGACTTTCAAAGGAATAGACAATCGTGCTTGGAAATCGGAAGTTCAGTTTGTTGAATGTTTAAATGAGTTCGTGAATCAAAAATTTTAGCGAAATGGTAAGGTTATCACATCTTGAAGTTCAGTTTGTGAGATTCCACAGTGATATAGGTCTTCGTGAAAATTAATGGATTTAGTCTCTTGAACTTTGTTCCTAAAAGATGCGCTAAAATAAAGAACGTCGCACCGACGGAGCAAGTCCCCGTCTGGACAACTAGACACCACTAGGCAATTGGATCACAGAGAAAAACATCGTAAGCTCCAAAACGCAGCTTACAGATCCCTTGCCTTTCTAGGCAAACCATGCTCGTCAACTGAGGGAACACCAGCACGGAGAAAAAATAGGCAGTGAACCACAGAAGCGACCGACCAAAAGTTATCTTTCACTGATTTGGCTGATAATTGGAGAAGAGGACAAATTTCAGCGAAGTTATCAGCCAACCTTCGCGTCCATAACTGGTCTCCACTTATCATGTCGCCAAGCTATTGATCTCTTATCACCAGCAGTATACTCAGCGAATTTACTCATTCAATCGAACGCTTCACAACATCACATTCAAATATTGTCCTCTGCACGATGATGCACAAAAGGTTGCGTGCATCTCAAGTATCGAGCTTATTATTACCTTCAAAATAGAAGTGAAACCATGTCTAACCACACTCAAAGAATACCATCAAGGGTACTCACTGCCACACACCTCACACATATGTCCTACAGCACCTGGAAATCTTTATTCTGAACAATTGCAAAACACAAACACACAAGAAATAAATAGGAAAGCATTCCAAACTTGCTGAAGACCCCATCAAGCAAAGCACACAGACAATGAATTTCTTCTGTAGAGCCGTAGATTCCATCCGTTTTGAATTGTTATGTGCTCCATCAGGTCAACTATCTGGATGCATACCAAGCTGGACTTGAGGATATGCAATCTTCATGCCCATCTAGTGTTGCTGTTGCTGTTGCTGGTGCCATCCACACTGCACCAAAATCACAATTTTCAGCTTCCAAATCCATTATAGGAGTCTATGATGATACGTCATCTAAGTTTGAAGCTGAAGGCTTTTGGATTCAATCT
Source organism: Corymbia calophylla (assembly GCA_014182845.1). Classification (NCBI taxonomy): domain Eukaryota; kingdom Viridiplantae; phylum Streptophyta; class Magnoliopsida; order Myrtales; family Myrtaceae; genus Corymbia; species Corymbia calophylla. The sequence goes on along the minus strand of CM024697.1, from coordinate 12,341,288 downwards.
AATAAAACCAACAACAACAAAGCATAAATGGTGGCATTGAGTATCCGGGTCTATTTATACAGAAACATTTTCTGTTGCAAGCAGCCATTCATATATCAAGTACATGTACGGAAAAAAAGTGAAAAGTAACATAAATCATCATTGGGTGATGCAGTTATGAGTAGTTTGAGAGACACGCTTGTCAGAATATTAACCTGACTAGCTCTATGTGAGGAATTAGAGATTACTCTTTTAAATTTACTTCCACAAGCATGAAGCAAAAAGTGAAAAAATGCAGTCGATGTGGGCTTCAGCTCAAGAGGCACCTCCAATGCTCTATGACATTCTGTTTCTTTGATGGCGAAATTTCAATTGTTTTAACCTTGACATCAAAGTGGGCTGGGATTCTCCCATCAATCAAATCTTAACAACTTCTCTATAAGACAAGACTATATTGGACAAATGGAATAGGGGTACCTTTTTATGCAGTGATTGATCATGAGCTTACTTGACCTACACACTTAAAATTTGAACTCATCTTTAATTGTAAAATGGTTTACCTGGAGCCTTCGAGGGAACTACTTCATGCATGGAAGAGCCGCTGAAGGGCTACCCATATGGCGTGGTGCTGAGACCGTTATGACTTCCTCTACAGCTCCGTCTCTCCAGTCTTTAAATTTAACCTTTATGTGAGTGCGAACTTTTTCATTCCTCTTAACTGCTGTGTTGAATTCCTCGGGCATCCCACAAAGTTCAAGGCATTTCAACTTTCTAGGACGAGTGATGTCTTGTGGTACCGTTGTCAATAACTTGCATCGAGCTAGGGATAACCTTTCCAGAGTCGGCAGTGCTCCATCTTCAACTTGTATGGAAACAAGTTTGTCAAATTTATCTAGGCCTAAAAAGCAAAGTTGTTGAAACTCCCCAGCCTCAAACTTCATGTCAAATACATCAAACGCTTGTTCCAATTCCAGATGCTTCAGACACCTTAACTTTCCCAAATGTTGGAGTGGATTTTGCATCAATTGACTCCTCTTGAGGACCAATTTGACCAAACTATCAGGAGGGAGTATCCAGCTAGGCAAAGTTCCCAAACATCCTGTCAAGTGAACCCGCTGAAGGTATACGGGTGCTTTCTTCTTATCTTCCTTTGAAAGATCTATTTCCTCTCCTTCAGCAGCAATTAAACGTAATGCTTCTAGATTTGTCAACTTCTCAATGGAAGAGCAAAGAAGCTCCACATCTGTATGTCTCAGCATTGAGATACCCAGCCTTTGCAATTTTGCCAGTTTTCCAAGTTCTTCTAGCAGCTGTGCTTTCCCACGCTTTTTCTTCAATTTACTCCACTCAACTGGGCTTAGCTCTATCATGCTTAGCTTTTGCAATAATATCAAGACTCCCAGTTCTGATGGAGCCTTGACACCAAGCTTTGGATCAGTATATGCAGCCGGACTTCCATTTAATCTGTATACTAACAGATGGCGAAGTGCTTTTAGCTTCAAAATACCATTAGGCAATTCATGCACGAGGGTACCTCTGAGATCCAGGGTCTCCAGATGTGCAAGATCTTTAATGCCCGTTGGAATTTTCTTTACCTTGGTACCCCTTAAACTTAGGTACCTAAGATACTTCGACTGGAGAATCTTCTGAGGAAAAGTATTCAAAGAAGCTTGAAAATAATTTTCATCCTCCTTGGTCAAATGTCTTTGAAGATCTAGCACCTTAAGTCTGTCAACCTTCTCCAATAGATTTTCCAATGATTTTGGGGACATCGCTTTGAAGACAAGTAGAGAGCGAAGTTGTTTGACCCACTCGCCATCATACGCACGGTCCTTATCGCTGTGAAAGGATAAGCACCATACGTTATCAGGCCATCTTTCTTCCAAGTTGGCGTCAATCATCGTGAACTCTTCATCTTTTGACTTGGAAATAATGATTTGATGTAGAAGGTTGTGAACGCGGCAGGTTCTGATCCTCCCATAACTTGTTTTCTTCTTTTCCCGAATTACGTTATGTTCTAATAGCTTGTCTAGTGTTTCCTCTGCTTTTTCCTGGACCGACTTTGTACCCTCCTGCTTGATAAATCTTTCTGCCATCCATAACCGCATCATTGTGGAGCACCTTATGGGAAAATCTAATGGGAAGATGCTCAAGTAAAAAAGACAAGCACGGACATCAAGAAGGTAGTCCATGCGTAGAGTTATCATCCTTCCAATTGGGCCACTGGCGTCCCCTTTGGCTAGTAGTTCTTCTCCAAGCCTATCGCTCAACTTCTTCCATTTAACACCATCAGGAGCGCCAGTATAACGACCCTGATTATCCATCAAAAGGTTGCACGTCGCCAGAATCGCAAGCGGCAATCCTTCTGTTCTTTTTAAGATGGTATGGGAAGCTTCTTTCAACTCGGTTGGACAGTGATCATCGAGGAACATCTTCTGGCAAAATAGAGTGACCGTGGGGTCGTGTCCCTAGAGAATTCGAGATATCTCTAAAGATGCTGGTGAAGAAATTGATAAAATGATTGTGGTAACCATGCGAATGTTCAACGAGTACAGGAGGAGCACCGCCGGGTTGTGCCCCTCGAAAATCCAAGAAAGCTCTGGAGATGGATTCTAGGTTTCTGACGCGAGTAGTGACTAGTATGCTCGGACGAGTTTGATCTAAATGTCTCCGGAGAGACCTGAACACATGCATGCTGCCGACGTCATCCAAGACGAGCACCCATCTGTGATCGTTGTTCCTCATGCGTGTGAAAGCCTGTTCAAGTTCCACTTGCTTTCCTTGGTTGTCCCTCTCGGTCAAATCCCACAGCTTTGCATTAGCCTTCATGAGCTCTGCTGCGCTGTCTTTGTGCAACTCGCAGGATCTTAAGCTCTCGATGCATAGACAGTATTTGAAGTGACTCTTCACATTTTCATTGCGAAGCACGGCGCCCACCAGACTAGTCTTCCCTACTCCTTGTGGCCCATGGACAAAAATCACTTTCGACATCGAATCGTTCTCTGTTAGCCATTGAACCAGCTGGTCCCTTGGCTCGTCAATGCCCACCAACGCATGGTCTGTCTCCATAGAAAAGGTGCTGGAAAATGACAGATCGCTGGTTGAGCTGGACTGGGCATGGTTGCTCGTTAATTCATAAGTATGTCGAGGAGCGATTCTCTTCAGTTCAGCCGTGTAATTCCCCAGCATCTCTTTGAGAGCTTTTGATTCGACCGCAAAAGTTCGTTTGTTGTAGTGGTGGCAAAAGTAGGAAGCAAGACCTTCCCACTTGCACTTTGATTCACGTCGCAGTAAGTCATCGATGGCATCTTCAGAGGCATAGAGAAACTTCCGCATTCTCTTGATGCACCCTTTGAGCTTCGCATCCATGACCTCCTTCGAGTAGGCTTTCTGGAGGAATGCCTCGATGTCTTCGATCATGTAGTTGAGGTCGTCAAGTTCTTCTTTAGCAGATGAAGCGAGTTCCAATTCTTTTTGCAGTTTTTCCCATACGAGAGTAGATAGCTTCAACAGAGGACTCACCAGGGCCTCCGCTGAGGCGAGTTCCATTTTCCCCTTCGCTGGTTGAATCGCGCGCAGAGAGAGGGAAGGAAGGGGGGAGGTATGTACTAGTTAGCGATGAAAATGGCCTAGTTTGACCGTTTCTCCGGGCAAGCATATGTATAGACGAGGTCCGTTGAACCAAATCAGATCAATTTCAAATAACCTTTCGAATACACAGCTCAAAATATGATAGATCACATCATTGGAATTTGTAAAATGCGTCGTCATTTCATTTGGAGCATTAAGTTTGTATTTGGAGTTGGCACTACAGTCATCTTGAAACTCTTTGTTAGATTATAGATTGTGCTAGTTGATAATAGTTCAACTAAATAAGAGACTTAAGCATAACCTGATAAAAAAATGATCTAACTGCCGGAGAGAAACAGTTTTTTATCACATATGAACATGGGTGGGATATTTACTGCATTTGTGGGTGCATTTAATTGGGAATTGTCCAAAAAGTCATAAACTTTCTGCACTTTTCTTAATTCAAGTCTAAACTTTCTACATTTTTCTCATCAGTTCATACACCTTTTAGTTTTGCCAATTCAGTCCTAACCCTTTTGCCAAGTCATTCATTCAAAAACTAGAGATCCAATCTTTGGAGAAAGGTATTTGGTCAAGGATTCAATTTTGGCTAAACATTTTTTTGGTATGCCTGATGGGACCATTATGTTCGATTTGAGGAAGTGCAATAACAAAAGCTAGGAATCGAGAGCCCCAGAATGCCACTAGTAACAAGAATCAATCCCCGCAATGCAGTAATGAATGGCTTGCTCAGTCAGAATCATCGGCCGCCCAGACAGCAGTAGAGGATAATCAAGTTGGGAATATGGTTGACATCCCAAGAAATCTCATCGATGAGCAGAGGAGGAAATTTGAACCAAATTCAATGCTTGTTCGAGGAACAATAGAATGACATAACCAATCATGTGTTAAATCACCTTAACGGTGTGATTAGACTCATGATTGTCAATGTGATGAATGCACTCACTTCAAAGCTAGGGCCATCAAGTCAGCCATTTCCGATGCAAGGAAGTCACGCAATGATGGGGTATGCTCGCTCAACATTATCTGATCAATTAAATTATATTGGTAATTTAAACTGTGATGATTACAGAGGCCTAAAGTGCGCAATTTAGTTGGGAGGTACTCAAAATACTCCAATTCAAGATAACGTAACTCTGAAACAACAACGGATCGGCCACACATTCTCGGTCCTCGGATGAAAATGATCAATGGACCAGTATTTAATGGTGGCAATGTGAGGCCGTTGGGTAATGCGATTCACTGTTTGGTGGAATAGCAAACCAACCAAATATTGGTTGGCAATTCCACCAAATTGTCGGTGGAATATTTTGGCAAGGCCGCGTTCTCCGCCTGGGGGCGGAATGGTCAAGTCCGGCAAGCGCAAGACCCTCAAAGGGATTAGTGCATAATTGAACGGGTTGCTTGAATAGTAATGTAACACATGGGCTTCGTCGTTAGGCCGATGTATCGGAAAAAATATATTGAGTGGTTGAAAATTATTCAATATCCAAGAGATTACATATCCAAAAGATTACAAGATACTTAATTTTAATGCATTTACTGGCGAAGATGATTAGTCAATAATGGAAGATATTAGCAAGTTTTTCGGCCCAGAATGGTGATGCTAACCAGGATGGTTGCTGGAAGTTGAGGTTATTTCCTCCGTCGTTGTCAAGAACTACCTTTACTCGGTATACCGGCTGACCGGCCAATTGTATCCATAACTGGGATGAGATGGAAATTCGGTTTCATGCCCAATTTTATAGAACAATCCCTGAGGTGACAATAGCAGATTTAGCTAGTATTCGGCAATATAATAATGAGCGGGGGAACCAATATGTTGCTTGGTTCAAGAAATTGAGGAACCGATGTTTAGTTTCACTCAATGAAAAGGAATTTACCGTCTTGGCGCTGTTGCGACCTCTCCCAAGGTCTTGCAGTGGGTGCAGTTATAGAGATAGTGCCTTAAAAGTTTAGGCCAAATAGCTCATTGATTTAGGCACGAGCTCTCCCAAACTCATATTATGAGGGTCAAATTTTGGCCTCACTTGTCAACAATATAGTCTGCTATGGACCAAAGCCTGCACGGCTTTAAAATGCGTCGTTTGGAGTAGAGGCGTGTTCTTGGATTATCCCTCGTCCCAACCTGATATTGTCCTTTTTGGGGCATACTCTTGGACCATCCCATCAAGGATTTGCCCTTGGCGCAACGGAAACTACTACCAAGATGCATCATTGCTCTTGGATCATCCCTCATCCCAACTCGATATTATCCTCTTTGTGACGTGCTCTTGGACCATCCCCCAAAGATTTGTCCCTAGCGTAGCAGAAACTACTATCAAGACATGTCATTACTAGTTAAGACTGATGCCATTCCTTATATGACATATCACCTCACATTTTTTAGGCAATGTGGGATTTGGTTCATTCTTGCCCCCGTCGCCATCCTTACAAGACATGCTCCTACCCATTCTTCGTAGGATTGGGTCATTACACATATCTCACATGACGTTGGATTTTCACTTTAAGTATTAAAATGATCCACTTAATACCCTATTATGCCAAAAATTTTCCATTCATGAACAACTTGCCATTCTCCTCTCTTCTGGTTCCTCGCAATCGTCAATAACATCAAATATGGTGATATGTTCTGATAAGGTTGGGGAGTAGTGGTCGGGACTACTAAATAGGTCCTAATAAAATGCAGCTCTTGACAAACCTCTTGGATGGTAAATGAAGTAGGATTGCACCAAATTGTATTAAGGGAGAGTCTTCGAGATTTGTATTCATTAAATTAAAATTGATTCACAGCATGGGCATTTGGGTGCAACGACATTCTATAGCATTGGAATGCAAATATTAAGCATGCTTAAATGAGTGACTACTCAGGAGGTGAGTCACTTCTCGAGTCAGAGATATTCTAAACACACACTTCCATATTAGAAATGAAAAATCTTGATTTACGAACCAGAAAATGCTCTTAAAAATTAGAAGTGGAAAATGGCGTAAATAATTAGAAATGCAGCCGCGATGTGAAATCAGAACACTCCATTTAAACATGCTTACAGAAAACTAGATGAACGAAACTCATAAACAAGATTTAGAAACTGGCAGCACACTCAACAGCTACACACAATCCACGGCCACACGGAGTTTTCGTTTCTACTAGAACAAGTTTAAGTAGATATCTTTAAAGACGGATTCCATCAGTGCTTTCCACCTGATGGGTTTCCCATCGGCCGCTCCTCCATTTTGTAAAACATACTTCTGGTTTGCGCTTAAAATCTGGACAATCATCTTTCTCCTGGTCTGCTCGGACATTCTCGTAGAATTCACGAGACATGTCAAAAAACGTGAGCTTTTGGATTGCGGGAATGTGTTCGATGCCAGAGGGAATCCTTTCCAACCATGGACTGCGGCTGATGGTTAGGTTTTCAAGACTTGGCATTGTTCCCTTCTCCAAACTCATTGATCTAAGCCCCTCCAATTCATCAAGCAGTAAGATCTTGAGCTTCGGAAACTGCCCATCCTCGAAATCCAATAGTTCTCCATCATAAGCCCGACGCAGCTCCAGCTCTAATAAATTCGGCAATTTTCCGAGGGTTGCAAGCAGATCTTCCTCCAGCTGACTCCATCTCAATATGATTTTTGTCAAATCACTGAGGGACGATATCCAATCCGGCAACTTCTCCAAACGGCCATGCAAGTAGAGGCGTTTAAGATTCTTGGGTGGCAAAGATAAGTAATGGAGATCAATAATCTCCTCCTCCTCAAACGCATGTATGTTGAGGGACTTTAGCTCCTCTAACATCTCAAGGGAAGAGCACAACAATTTACCATGGGTGGCTCTCAATTTGGTAATTCCCAAACGCCTTAATTTTGTCAGATTCCCAAGATCTTTCAATGTTCTTTTGTCCGCTTCCACGAAGCAGAGCTTTTCTAGGCTTGAGAACCCTACAACTCTGCATGACGCCTTGAAGCCAATTAGATTGTAACTCTCCGTCGCAGGGTCTTTCTCGTGATGATATATCAGGATGTGACGAATTCTTTCAAGTTGTGCAGCCACTGGAAGCAATTCAGTGACCAAGCTATGTTTAAGAACCAAAAATTCTAGACACGTATGCTGTCCGATGAAGGCTGGGATTACTTTCATTGATGTATTACTCAAGCTCAAGTACTTGAGATCAGTTCGCTCGGACAGCGCATCCAGAACCATCTGGAAAGTCAGAATCCCGGAAGTTTCCAATGGTGAAGCTTCAGAAATTGTTGTCTTATCGACATAGGAGGAGACATCAAGCACGAATTTTGAAGAAAGTTTGAAGAGTTTCTCTTCATTCAAATCCATGATTGTTGTTCCCTGGACAGATGGGCATTTTACGCCTTCAGGCGAGTTGGTACTGCCTTGACTAGTTATCGTTACTAATTGGCCATGATCGGACAATGAAACAATAATCTCTCGCACAAGGTTATCCACTTGGAATGTGGAGAGCTCTCCATCGCTTCTTTTTTCCACCGGATGGATGCACTTTCTATAGCCAAGATCTTTGAAAAAACCCTCTGCTTTTCCCAGATCGGGTAGAAATCCCTCTGCAGCCCATAAACGAGAAACTCTCTTACAACTGATCAGGCTATTCTCGGGAAAAATGCCCAAGTACAGAAGGCAGAATCGACGTTCGTCAGTGTAAAGGATCTCCAATACTTGTCGGATAAGGTCAAATGAAGGGAAGTTATCAGAGGGGAGGATCATTGGCGCCCAATCATCTTTTCTTTCAAATGAGGGAAAGATCATCGACTTCCTTTCAGTATTTCTTTCTTTCCTGATGCCCAAGTGGAGAACGATTGCTGCAGGCAGACTCTCAAACTTCCTAACAATGACTCGGCAAACTTCCTTCAATGGAGAACAAAATACCCCTTCCGGGCATTTCTTACGGAAATACGCCCATGGTTCTTCTTCAGATAGATCCTCCAGTTCGTAAGTTTCCAATTGACGGCCATCCTCATGGAGTGGGCTGTTCCATGGACCCATCTGGCGCCCGGCTATAAAGATCACTTGGTATGTCTCGGCTGAAAAGCGGATTTTGTTTAAAACATTCCAGGTTCTCTGATCGACTAAATTATCGACCACAATGAGGCATCTTCCCCTATACTTTGAGGAGAATTGGGAGTCCTCAACCACCAGACCATCCGCCTCAAAGTCGTCGTGGAAGGGTGCGTTCTCAAAAAGAAGTTGCAGAAGTATTTCTTCACTGTTCAACTCAGAATCATATTTTTGTGGAACGCTAATCCAGGCGATGGTATCAAAAAGCTCCCTTGTTTGGACATCTTCACACACCTTCCTGACCAAGGCTGTCTTCCCCGATCCTCCCTTTACCAGCACATCCGTCGTTCCTGAGTTGTCCTTAAGAAGCAATTTGATCAGCTGCTCCTTATGACTGTTCAATCCGACCAGATCACCTCCTTGGGTCAGACCTGAATCCCCTGAAGGACTTTTAGTGACAGAACTTCCTTCTTCTGTTTCATAAGGCCTTTGGGTGGCAGATCCTTCTTCTTCATTCTCGACAACGTCCCATAAGACCAAGTCGAGGATGACAGAGCTGTCGAAGAAGTCATGGGTGACGGGGTTGTGTTCAGGGTCGCCGTTGAGGAAGCTGCCACAGTGGGTGCGGAGCTTGACGTGGGTAGCCTCCATCACAGGCTCCCACTCGAGGGAGGAGTCAAGGAGGCGGGGGAGCGACTGGAGGACCTTGCAGCTGATCTGGGAAGCATCGGACCCTGCGAACTTATCTAAAGGTTTGCTGACGAGGGAGGGCTGGTCGGATGCAGTGAGGTACTTGCCAAAGCAGCTCTTGAGGCGGAGGACGGAGTCAGAGTGGGGGACGAACTCAACGGACCACCAGGTGCTGGCGGAGGAGCCATCCTTGCTCAGGGCAACGGTCGCCTCGTCATCCTTCGCGACAAGGTACTGGTGGTCGAGACTCCGTAGGCGCACCGCCTGGGCATTGCGGAAGTACTCCATGCCGGATCAGTGGTGGTTGCAGGGCATGGAGATCTGTTGTTCGCGGAAAGAGAGGAGTTACTTTATTTGCTTTTATGTTCGGACGAGAGAGAGGGAGGCGAAGTGTGTGATTTGATTGAATGAGTTCACGCTAGAAGAGTGATAATAAGAAAGACGGTCGCATGTTGTCCTAATTTTGGATTGAGTAGGGGTTTCTCTCCTTCTCTCTCTTCTTTTTTTTTTTTTGTGCTACTGTTTTTTTATTATCAAAAATTTTTTTGCTAGCACGACCACGTCCACTAGATGATTAGCATTTACCACCGAAGTGGTTGGGCGGCGATTTAAAATTCAGTCGTGCGCGTGTACACGTCAAAGCACTAGAAAAATCTCATTGCTAAGCCGGTTCAACTTATCGCCCAACACTTTGCATTCTGGTTCCAAGGCTTTTTGTTGTTCGCATTGATCGCTCCCCATTGCTTCACAATGTCCCTCAGGTCCGTCAATCCAGAACGAACATTGTTAGATTATGACTCGAGTTTGAATTTTCACGAACTCAATCCATAGAAGGATTTTGATTTGTTCAAAATCTTTCCTATCCTATTCAAGATTGGTTTTCTTGTTATTCCAAGTTTGACTAGGATTACTTTTGCACAAAAGGATAAAGACAAGGGTTTCCTCTCTTATCTATAGGAGAAACCTAGTAGTGCTAGGTTTACACATATATATAAAAGGTTTCTTCAGCATATAGAAAGAGAGAGTACCGCACAAGAATAGAAGCCAAGCCAAGAAGCTGCAGTTGCCGTACGAAACATACAAGAAAGAACGGAGTTCTTGTTTTTTGTATGTTAGTGAGCGAATTGCAGGAGGGCTTGAACACTCGGTGATTTTGTGTTGTAAGTTTACATTGTTTATTTGTAAACACTTTGGGTTTGGGTTAAATCTAGGTGTGGGAAACACTTGAGCGTGTGGGTGATTGTAACTCTGATTCTCCGATTATAGTGGATTATTTGTTGCTGGCTCTCCCCGTGGATGTAGGTACCGATACTCGGACCGAACCACGTAAATTTTCTGGTGTCCTTATTTTTCTCTAGTATTTTCGTATTGACGTAAATTGCAAGATCCCGTCGTTTCCGCATTATATATTTTCAACAATTGGTATCAGAGCTTGGATTCGGATTTCTTGATTGTGATTTGGAGTTTTTGCTTGTCTAATTTTTATTTGGAAATTATGTTATTGCAATTATGTCTGAGACAAAATGTGAAATTGAGAAATTTAACGGGAGAAATAACTTTGGGTTATGGAGCATCAAGATGCGTGCTTTGTTGACAACCCAAGGTTTGGCCAGAGCTTTAGATGGCGAAGATGAGTTGCCGATTATAATGAAAGCTTCTGAGAGGGTAGAGCTAATGGAGAAAGCAAAGAGCACAATCCTGTTGAATTTATCGGATGAGGTATTAATAGAGGTAGCTGAGGAGAAGGATGCTGCAGATTTATAGGCAAGACTTCATGCACTCTATATAACGAAGGGTTTGAATAATCGCTTATACATGTTGAAGAGGATGTTTCAGTTTAGATATACTGAAGGTACGTCTATCAGAACCCACCTAGATGAATTTAATAAACTCATGATGGATTTGAAGAACGTCGGTAAGATACTTGATGATGAAGAGCGGGGCATGATGTTGTTAGCTTCTTTACCAAAGTCGTGAGAGCACTTTACTGATTCACTCTTGCAGGGGCGTACTACGATTACCTCGGAAGAGGTAAAGTCCACTCTGTTCTCTAAGGAGTGGCAGAGAAAGTTGCGTGATGATAGTCTTGTGCAGTGAGTAGCACAGGCATTAACGATTCGGGGTAGAGATTAACATCGAGGGTCTAGCAGCAGCAGAGGCAAAAGCATATCGAAGTCACGCAATCGAAAGTCCAAGGGACGCGTGAAGTGCTTTGAGTGTCACGAGGAAGGGCACATTAGGAGAGATTGTCCGAAACGGAGAAATCGAGGTGATAGGCAGAATGCCACAAGCAATGTGGCAAACATAGCCGAAGGGAGCACTAGTGATGGAGAAGCTGTTTTATGTGTGACTACTACTTCGTCTAGAGACGAATGGGTGCTAGATTCGGGGTGTTCTTATCATATGACGCCTCACAAGAACTGGTTTACTACTTACCAGACTGCAGATGGTGGTAGAGTTCTTTTGGGGAATAATGAAGCCTATAAGGTTGTGGGGATAGGAACAATTCGAATTCGGATGCACGATGGGGTGGTGCGCACGTTGACATACGTGAGGCATGTATCGAAGCTCAAGAAGAACCTTATTTCTCTGGGGACACTTGATGATATCGGGTGTAAGTACATCGTTGAAGGTGGAGTACTGAAGATCTCTCGTGGTGCCATGACAGTGATGAAGGGGAAGAAAGTGAATTCTCTCTATCATCTACTGGGGGAGACCGTGACCGGAACCGCTGCAGTTTCATCAGGTGAGTCAGACTCTGACTTGACTCAATTATGGCATATGCGTTTAGGCACATGAGTGAGGCAGGTATGACGATGCTGAGTGAAAGGGGTCTTGAAGGGTCAGAAGACAGGAAAGCTGGACTTATGTGAGCATTGCATCTTTGGGAAGCAGTGCCGAATTAAGTTTACTACAGCTATTCACTCGACCAAGTGACCGGTTGAGTATATTCATTTAGATGTCTAGGGCCCATCTTCTATTCTTTCGAAAGGAGGTGCCCGATATATGCTGACATTTATCGACGATTATTCAAGAAAGGTATGTGTATACTTTCTAAAGCACAAATATGATGTGTTCGATCGGTTCAAGAAATTTAAGGTATTGATTGAGAAGCAGTCAGATAAAAAGATCAAGTGCCTGAGAACTGATAATGGCATGGAGTTCTGTGGTAAAGATTTTACCGAGTTCTACGAGAAAGAAGGGATTGTAAGACACCGCACAGTAACTGGGACACCACAGCAGAATGGCGTGGCAGAACGGAAGAACAGAATTTTACTTGAGCGAGCTCGATGCATGCTTTCGCATGCAGGACTTGGCAAGGAATTTTGGGCCGAAGCAGTGAATATGGCATGTTATCTGGTAAATCGATCTCCATCATCTGCTATCGAGTGGAAGACTCCTGAGGAAGTATGGTCGGGGAAACCTGTTGATTATTCCAAATTACGAATATTCGGATGTCCTGCATATGCTCATGCGAGTGATGTAAGCTTGAGCCGAGGGCGAAAAAGTGCATATTTCTGGGTTATGCACATGGGGTGAAAGGCTACCGGCTATGATGCACTAATCCCAAATCACCCGGTTTTCTAATCAGTAGAGATGTGATCTTCGATGAGACTGCAATGCTTCAACAGAGGAGTTCTGTAACACAACAAGCAGAGAAGACGGATCTTGGTGTCATTAGTGAGGTGGAGCATCAGGTGGAGACTCCAGAGACCTCGAAGGTAACAGAAGCTGAGACTGTAGAAGAGGCCGCAATTCCTGAAGTCGGTGATAGTGAACAATCAGCACAATCGCAGCACAATATAGCCGCAGATAGACAAAGAAGGCAAATTAAACCACCGGTACGTTATGGTTATACATATATTGCTTATGCGTTAACTGTAGGTGACGAGGTGGAGACGGATGAGCCTTCATCTTATTCTGAAGCGATAGCTAGTAGTGAGTCATCGCAATGGCTTGGGGCTATGAGCGAAGAGATGGAATCACTCCATCAGAATCAAACATGGGAGCTGGTCGAAGTACCTAAGACCCAAAAGATTGTCGGGAAGTAAATGGGTCTTTAAACGGAAAGAGGGCATTCCCGGTGTTGAGACAGCGAGGTATAAGGCAAGACTTGTGGCGAAAGGATATATACAGCGGGAGGGCATTGACTATAACGAGGTGTTCTCTCTTGTGGTAAAACATACTTCTATTCGTGTTTTACTTGCCTTAGTTGCTTCACAGGATCTCGAGCTAGAGCAGCTAGATGTGAAAATGGCGTTTCTTCATGGTGAGTTGGAGGAACAGATTTACATGAGGCAGCCAAAGGGATTTGCTATTCCGGGTAAGGAAGATCATGTTTGCTTGTTAAAGAAATCTTTGTATGGGCTAAAGCAATCTCCTAGGCAATGGTATAAGCGTTTTGATGCTTTCATGGCTAGTTAGGACTACTCAAAAAGTCAGATGGATAGCTGTGTTTATTTTAGGAGATTGAAGAATGGTTCTTTGATTTATCTACTCTTATATGTTGACGACATGTTGATAGCAGCTAAGAATATGTCCGATATTGATGTGCTGAAAAGGCAGTTGAGTGCTGAATTTGAGATGAAAGATTTAGGTGCTGCAAAGAAAATATTGGGTATGGAGATTTTGCGTGACAGAGCTGCAGGAGTTTTGCGTCTATCTCAAAAGAAATATATTGAGAAGATTGTGGTACGTTTTAACATGCAGTCAGTAAAATCTGTAAGTACACCTTTAGCAAACCATTTTAAACTTTCAGATAAATTATCACCGCAGACTGAGGAGGAGGAGTATATGTCCCGTGTTCCTTATTCTAGTGCCGTGGGTAGTATTATGTATGCTATGGTGTGCACTAGGCCTGATATTTCACAAGCTGTGAGCATAGTTAGTCACTACATAAAGCGTCTTGGTAAAGCTCATCGGGAAGCTGTGAAGTGGATCCTCAGATATTTGAAAGGGACTGCAGACGTGGGTATAGTATACCGGAGGAATAGTAATGGCAGTGAAACCACTGGTTATGTGGATTCGGATCACGCCGGTAACTTGGATGATCGCAGGTCTTTAGCAGGGTACGTGTTTACGCTAGCAGGTGGTGTAGTGAGTTGAAAAGCATCCTTATAGGATCATGTTGTCTTGTCTTCGACTGAGGCAGAGTACATGGCGCTAACTTTTATAGCAAAGGAGGCGATATGGTTACGAAGTTTGCTCTTAGACTTTGGGCTTAATCAGAAAAGTGTTGATATACATTGTGATAACCAAGGTGCGATATATTTGACATATAATCCAGTTTATCACGAGCGAACGAAACATATTGATATCAGGTACCACTTCGTCCGATATGTCTTAGCAAAGGGTAATGTTATTGTGAGAAAGATTGCTACGGCAGAGAACCCGGCAGACATGATGACCAAGCCTATTCCTTTGGCGAAGCTCAAGCTATGCTTGAGCATAATTGGCGTCTGTGGAGAGTGAGCGCCCGTCGGGGCGTTGGGAGAGCAGCATGGATGATGAGCACTATAACTTGGCTTCAAACATCAAGCCAAGGTGGAGAATTGTTAAATTATGACTCGAGTTTGAATTTTCACGAACTCAATCAATAGAAGGATTTTGATTTGTTCAAAATCTTTCCTATCCTATTCAAGATTGGTTTTCTTGTTATTCCAAGCTTGACTAGGATTACTTTTGCACAAAAGGATAAAGACAAGGGTTTCCTCTCTTATCTATAAGAGAAACCTAGTAGTGCTAGGTTTACACATATATATAAAAGGTTTCTTCAGCATATAGAAAGAGAGAGTGCCGCACAAAAATAGAAGCCAAGCCAAGAAACTGCAGTTGCCGTATGAAGCATACAAGAAAGAACGAAGTTCTTGTTTTTCGTATGTTAGTGAGTGAATTGCAGGAGGGCTTGAACACTCGGTGATTTTGTGCTGTAAGTTTACATTGTTTATTTGTAAACACTTTGGGTTTAGGTTAAATCTAGGTGTGGGAAACACTCGAGCGTGTGAGTGATTGTAACTTTGATTCTCCGATTATAGTGGATTATTTTCTACTGGCTCTCCCCGTGGATGTAGGTATTGATACTCGGACCGAACCACGTAAATTTTCTGGTGCCCTTATTTTTCTCTAGTATTTTCGTATTAACGTAAATTGCAAGATCCTATTGTTTCTGCGTTATATATTTTCAACAAACATAATCAATGATGTTCTCTTCTCTAGCCGCAAGGTTGCTCGCCGCTGAACAATACTTGTTGAGCTTATCAAGTGGAAAGACCCCGTTGTCTTCTGCTTTTCTTCTATCCGTTTTTCTTTTTTTTTCATCCTGCTATTGACACCAAAAAACTGACCAATTTCTTTTTTGGTTATTATCCACGAGTGACGGACATAATCGATGTAAGGAAAGTTTGATCATTACGAGAGTTATCAATAAATAGAATAGTCAATTAAGTAGAAAGGAATCAACAACTTGTCAATGAAGTTATCAATGACAAACATCACAAGTTATCAACTAGAACTTTCACCATTTGACAAGGTCATCGACACAAGCATGTAACAATCAAGGTAGTGAGGACAATACAACAGTCAAGTAACTGTCAAAGTTGCATAGTACATGTAACTATCAACGAGGTGGAATCAATGTAACCATTAAAGCAGTGAAGTCGACGACCTCATATGTAACTATTTTGTAGATGACTGTTGCTGAATAGTAGGAGTCATGTCGAGCGTTTTTAAAGTCTTGGTAACCCTCTGTGTAATTGTTGATAGTTGGTCATGGATACCTCTAAGTGTACACTTTGTAAGAACCCTTCCAATATGTTACAGATCAGAACCCTTCCGATATATTACAGATCTCAAGGTTATTCTAAAATTGTATCTTTATGTATACTTTTCAGTAGTTATCCTTCCTTAATGATCATGATCTTACCAATATTCCTATCTTTAAATTTCTTATCATCTACTTTCCTATTCAAAATCAACAAAAGAACATTCACCACTTTTGTCAATTATAAAAATATAATTCTTCGACTTTTCAATGAATAGTCTTTTTGACACACTCAATGGGACTCATTTTGTCAATTCGAGAAGACTACGTGGCAAGGACTAGAAATCAACAAGAGTCTAGCAATGTTGTTCACAACAACAACCCATTGCCGCAAATTGATAATGAGACCACCGAGCATTTTGAGTCCTCTGTCACCGAAAGAGTGGCAGAAGGTTACTAATAGAAAGATGTTGATCTTCCAAGACTCCTTAGTAAAGAACAGTTTAGGGAAGCTGCACTAAATCCCAATAAGATGTCAACCATGTAGAGACTGTTCGAGGAGCAACAAAATTATGTGGCCAATTATATTATTAACCATATGTCGGATGCGATCAAGTCGATGGCCATGATTACTATCAAAGATACTCTGTCAAAGCCAGGATCCTTGAACCAACCACTACAAGCAAATCCAGTGGTGATAGGTACATTCCTAGTCTCTCTGCTTTCAATAAAGTCGATAATGTTGGTCAGAGTAGTCAAGCCCTTGTAAGGATTATGTGGAGGCTTGAATCTTCTAATTAAGGCTAAATCAGTAAAAATAATCAAAAACAATGTTGGTCCAAATATCCAAATTGGTTAAAAAAAAAAGGGATACCAAACTAGCCAACGGATTGGCCAAATGCTAAATGTAGAGAATTTAAGGCTAGTGGTTGCTTTGGCACCACCTAATGTGAACATTCACGTCAAGCCTAGTTTGCCGATTAATATTCAGATAGATAATTTGGCAAGACCAGCATCATTACCTAGGGGTTAAGCCAACTGAATACTCAAATTAACCCAACACAGTTTGCTGAAGAAGTTCGACAACACTTAGGGAGGGATAGAGGTGTTATAAGACCCGTACAAGGAAAATCTTATCTTGAGTGAGTCAATGATTATCATTTTCTAATCTGTTTTAAAATCCATGACTTTGCCATCTTCACAAGCGAAGATGAGCGATCAACCATCGGACACATGAATCAATTTGTAGCCCAACATGGGGATGCAGTAACAAATGAATTCTTAATACGCAAGTTGTTTCCTTTGTATTTCTCACAAATTGTACTTACCACCTGATACTGGACAAAAATGGAAAGACAGTTCCATTCTCAATTTTATGCAACAACATCTGAAGCATCAGTTATTGATTTGGCTAGACTTTACCAAATACAATAATGAAATGGTCAATCAGTTTGTTGCTCATTTCAAGAAGGCTAGAAATATAGATGCCTCACTTAGCTCTTTAGAAAAAGAATTACCAACTTTGTCTTTCAACGATTTAAATTCATTTTGAGAGAAAGATTCAAAGGTCAAGACTTTGCCGATATATTCCAATTGGTGATGGGAGTGTCTAATTATGAGTTATTACTATAAAAAGAAAAAGAAAAAGAGAGATAATAGTAGGACAGATGCTCAAATTTCACAAAACGTGGCTTTGATGAAAAGATATGAGTCAAAGGATGAAACTGATCAAGAAGAAAATTTTGAAATAGCCATAGCAAAAATAATACTCGACAAGCAATATATTTGTCCATCCTAAAGACTGCCAATATAAAAGAAATGACTGTGGCTAGGGTTAAAGACACTTCAATTTACTCTTCTTCCATTATTAATAAATTCAACAAAATCTTCAACTTTCTTTTGAAAGATAGCCTAATTATATCAACTGCAAGCCAACTAATTCTGAGTAAAGAAGATTTAGTAAACAAAAAATATTACAAATGGCGCCGTTCTTGGAGCCATGACATGGTTAATTGTATTATATTTAGGAAACAATTCAGGAAGTGATTCGCCTAAAAAAAAGCTACTGGTGACGACAAAACGATTTTTCCATCAAGAAAAAGTAGAAAGGGCTGGTATCAAAAAACTGACATTTTCCTTTTATTTTTGCACTTTCCCCTTTCTTGAGCTCTTGCTGCATTTATTTAACAAAAAACTTAGGATTTGAAAAATATTTTTCAAAAAATGATTATTTATATATCTTGAAAAAATTAGTCACAAAAAATGTTGTCATCGTCACAAAAATTTATACCTAACTATTTTCGTGGATGATGAAAATATTTTGCATTCATTTATTTTATAGCAATAAAAGTGATCATTTTCACAAAATATTTTCCGAATTTTGTAATTTCTGTGAAATAAACACACCATTGGTTAGACATTAATCAGCGGCCCATTCCTTGTTATTAGATTTTTCATTCTTATGATATCTATAATGTAACTTAATTTGAGTAAAGGTTTCAAAAAAGTGAGATGCTACCTTTCGTTTCTTTGCGATTTACATATTTTTCAATGGTTTTCTTGTAATACGTGATATCAAAATATTCTGTTAGAATTTTTTTATTTTCTTGATATGAAAATCTAGTGGTGTACGTGGGAAAATATCAGAGAAGGACTGGCCAGGAAAACACCAAATGAAGACATTGGGCATTTATAAGAGGGCAACGCGTCACTCTGTCATCCTTGCACGAAGAACCATTTTTTAAAAGTATAAAGGCAGGAGAGGTGATACGAGGGACGAATATTATTAGCCCCATATGTGCTACTCTATGGTGGCCAAGTTATTATCAAACCTCAATCCATTTTTTGGCTTAGCATCAACCATTAATCTATTCATCTATAAGTTTTAAAACTAATGTGTCTCACATGGATTAACGGCCGAGATAATTGAAGCATCGAGAGGGAGTAATACCGAGGGTAGAAGATCACTATTTATTAGATGTAGTAACCCCTTTTAAACATTCTCATAAAGTTTCTAAACCCTTGTCACATGTCATTATATGCTGATCAGTACATATAACATTGACAGACAGGTCCCAAGTATTCCACCCCATAGAGACACATAATTACGCAACATGTTAATCTTAACAATGCATTAGGTCACGATGTTATCACTATTTAAAATGTTAGGCACGCATTGATCCCTTGAATGATACGGATGCCATTTGTCATTCCCTTTCACGACTTGTTATCCATAGAGTGCCACTTGTGCAATATAATCCAATAATTCTTCCATGATAACATATAAATATTAATTTGATAGTAGGGTATGACTTCTTCCACTTTTTTCTCTAGAGATACACCTCTTTTTTCAACCTTAAGCTCAGCATAAGGACACTAGAAGTATCAAAAGTTTGGTACGGTACTTACTCCAGTACCAAAACTTTTCACTAACTTGGTTAAATGCCAATTCGAAAAAAAAAAAAATATCACTAAGTGCCTCCGGCAAGAATTCCAGTAAAAAATACAACATGATTTTTGTAATTAAATTTTAATGTGAGTTGGAATTTAAAAAAAAATTAGTCCACTTGGCTGGGTTGTCTTAAAACGACGCCGCACCACTTCCAAGCAAAAATCACCGTCATTCAATGCTCATCGTCACCGTCACGCGCTTGTCACTGAACGACACACCATCCATCGTTCACTATCCCCCATCCATCACACCCCCTCCCCCCCCAGAGAGAAAAAAACTCCCGAGCACCACCAACCCACACACAACCACCATCAATCACCACGTCGCCTCAACCATTCTCTCATAGGCATCGCCATTTGAGCACGAGCAAAGACATGGGCAGCCACTATTTACCCTCACTAGTTCCCAATATCTCAGGCTGACCATAAATCGAAGTTGCCTCCCATTCACCATCATTGCTAGTCGCCGGTGAAACCGCGATCATTTCATCCCATTTCAGCTTTATTTTTTGGTGAAGAAGGCTTGAAAAGTTTGGGGTTCGTCCAAAGCTCATTCACTGGCATCAACTATCAGTGACAACTTTCCTCACCATTTTCATGTCGCCAATGCCACTACAAACCGTCGCCATTCATCATCTTGGAGCAATGAAGGAGAGGCTCTGTTTTGCCCTATTTCTTGGCCAGGAGGCTTGAAGTGCTTCCAGCTCGTTTGATCCTCCCCCGCCAGCTCCAAATCATTAGCGACAATGCCATTGGGACCCCCTCATTAGTAGAACAATCAACGGTCATAAAAAACCGCCATCTCCATTTTATTCTCAAAGCAGGCCATTACTCTATTTCAACCTGCTTCTTGGCCAAGAAAGTTTGAAGTGTCTCATGCTCGTTTTAAGACCAATCCCTAACACCCATTAGCTCAGGCAATGTGTTTAGAGCATCCCGGGTGCAGATTCCGTAACTACAGTGAAATGACTCCTCCTTCAGCCAGATAACTTTGATATGGGGTTGAATTGGTCATTAGGGTTTCAAATGGGGAAATTTTTTTCAATTTGTGATTTAGGATTTATATTTTGAGGTAAAAGTTGTAGACGCCGTAGCTTATGGGTCATATGTTAACTAGGCACACTAGGGAGCTATGTCGGCCGGAGAAATAAATAAAATGTAGCCACATCGAATTCCCAACGATTGAAATTGAAATTGCCATGTAAATGATTTTTGAAAAAAATGACACTTAAATGATCTAAAAAGAATTTGATAATAAAGTGAGCGCTGTACGAGATTTTTGACACTTTTAACGTCTTTTTGCCCCGTAAACCGATACACTCTCTTTCTTGAATTTCTTGCATATTAGTATAGAGGGCCAATGTACGTATAAAACCCGAATAATCTGACCCGGTTGTTGTGGTGGAGACCGACTTTCCAAGTGAAGTTGTAGATAATAATTGAAAAGGGGTCATTTGCTTTTAACTGATAATAATTGAAAAGGTGCCATTGTGGTAGAGACCAATTTTAACTGATAATAATTGAAAAGTTTTCGTTTTCCCGATTAGTTGCTAATTAATTGTCTCACCCTTTTATCACTTGTCATCAATAAACCATTAGCGATTCGATATATTATATCAACCCCCACACAGTAACATATAATAACGATCTAAATAGAAAAACATTAAAAGTGCCAAAAGTTGTGTACAATGTTCACTTTAATGTCAAAAGTTTTTACCAGATCACTTAAGTGTCAAATTAAAGAAAAAACAATTGCTTAAATGCCAACAGCGAGAAATTCTGACAAAAAATAATACATGACTTTTATAATTAAATTTTTTATAAAACTTGGTATATTATTTAAAAAATCCAGTACACATGTCATTTTCACGTGGCATGCTTAGCATTGAAGTGATCGCTTTTTAACAACGACTAACAGTGAAGTGATCATCTTAAACAAAATTTGACACTTAAATGATCACTAAATATAATTTTTAGACGATGTCGTTTATGGGTTATATGCCACGTAAGACTAAAAAATTAATTAAACATAGCCATGCTAGATTTCTGACGACCTAAATCGAAATTGGCAATTAAGTGATCTTTTTTTTTAAGTGCTACTTAAGTGATCTGATAAAAAGTTTTGGCATTAAAATGAGGCATCATACACAACTTCTTGCACTTCTAGTATCATTCTTCCTAATAATCTGAGAATTAAGTATGGCTTCTCTCACTTTTATCAACCTTGAGCTTATACTCTCTGTCCCCTGAATATCATTCATCTCAGTGTTAACTTAAGCATCGAAGGGCCCTTCCAAGCATAAAACCCAGACACCCTGATTCATTTGTTGTAGTGCATACTAATTTTATAGTGAAGTTGCAGATCAAACTCGTGGCTCCCATTTCCAGCTTCAACAGAGGTTTGTTACATTTAACTGAGACTAATTGAAAAGATGTCAATTGCGGTTGATTGTACTGAGCTTCTTAATGTAACGAAGTCCACCATGCAGCTTTGACACAAGAATCATTGCTGCCGGAAAAAATCGTATAGGGATTTCTGAATAGCCACGACAAGAAGAATAACATCATCTCGGAAATCTTTTAATTGATCGACAACCTTTGACTTTTTCGAGTCAGGACAACTTATCAGAAATATAATAAAAATAAAAAGTTGGTTGCGGGGACAAGACTAACATAAATATTGACGAATTGAAAAGAACCATGATGGGTTTTTTTTTTTTTTTTTTCTAGCTGATCATTCAATTAAGTTTTGTGGAGTTTTGATTTAATGTTGATCTTGCCTGGAGGACAACCAATAAAGTTTGGAAAATTACCAATTCAATCTTAAATCTATTGTATAAATGTTAATTTAGTTATAAACTTTTTAATTTCCCAATGTAATCCTAAATCTTTGCGCAAAACTTCAATATAATCATTTTGACCAATTGCCATCAGAAATTGATGATGTCGCAATCCACAAATAATCCAAGTTAGCATGTTATGTAGGATAGTTGATGACAAGTGGATGCCACATTAGCAATTTCCAGCAACAGACTACATTGGCAAAACTAAAATTTTAAAACTAAAATGACATTTGTACTACATGTTTAGAGTTAATTGGGTAACTATCCCAATAAAGTTTTTGATTCCCATAAAAATAAAGAAGTCTAGGTCTCCAATCGCCCAATGCTTGTTGTGGTTTTTTATTAGGAATTGCAAAAAGTCCTAAAACTTATTACAAAAGTGATATTAAATCCTAAAACTTTCAAAAAGTATAATCGAGCCCTTAAACTTATCAAATTGGTGCAATTAAGACATTCCATTAAGATTGTCAATTTGGCTAATGAAAAATATTGACTTGACATTTTTTATTATTTTCTATCTCCTGCGTAGCATTTTTCATTATTTTCTTCTTCAAATCTTACTTAAATTAGGTTTTAAAAATAAAAGGGTAAAATTTAAAAATTTAAATTTTTTTGAATTTAAAAAAAATTGTAGCATTTTTCCAACAACGAGTGGCGACGCCACACACTAACAAGGGTCCAGTTGTTCATTATTTTTTTATTTTAAAAATTATTTAAAAAATGTCACGTTAGTATTTTTTTGTTAGCCAAACTAACAATGTAAACAATAAGACTTGATTGCACCATTTTAACAAATTTTAGAACTTAATTGCATTTTTAAAAAAATTTAAAACTTAATAGCACTTTCACCATAAGTTTTAGGGTTTCTAATATACTTATCCCTTTTATTATATTACGTTGCAAGTCATGGTCCTTGTTAGTTAAACACCGATGCAAGAAAAATGAACAGCCACCAATGGTTGAAAATTTTGATAATGAATTTTTACAGAAAAATAAAAAATAAAATCTCCTTATTGGTATCTCAAACTAAATTTCGTTCTGTTTTGCCATAAAAAGTGTTAGTATGAAAATAGATAGGTCAGAGGTGGACGCTGGCCGAATCCCTTAAACCAGTTGAAGTTAACAAGGATCAAGACCTATACCATAATACAAGAACAAAGCAAATAATTAGTGACTATTGAAGCAGGCTCATTAGTTGTCCTTGGCATATATCGATATAACATGAAAGTCTAACAAAATGTAATTGTGTATCGGCCAGCGAAAAAAAAAAAAAAAAATTTCCATTTATGGTCCAAGAAATAGTTTAATTGGCTTCAACAACTCTTTGCACAGTTAACGTTGAAAAGTCAATGATTGTCGACCAATAAAACATTTCACAGACACAAATATTCAATTACTCTTCTTGTTTTCTCTTCTGTCCCGATCTGATGGCTAGTTAAAAATAGCTATGCAGTTTTGTTTTCTGGGCGGTAGCCATTCATTTTTCAAACGTTTTATTAAGAAGCCTAGTCAAATACAATTGCATCGCCTTCGGGAAAGGCAAGTTCTCCCTCACATGGTGCCTTTAATTTTGCAGATTTAAAATATTCCATTAACTTTTTTATATGGAACAATTTCGGGTCATAATGCCATGACACCGGGTGCAGGGCATGACGGTTGGGTAAAGGGTTAATGAGGAGAAAAGAATCTACTCGATTAGTTATTTACCTATTTGAAAATTGCCGCATCAATTTGTAAATTAATTATGTGTCCAAATGTTGATATATCCTGTTTTTATTCTTATTTTTATGGTGAACATAAAGAAGTGTGCCAATAAACTTGCTTTCTCATGTCGATATCTCTCTTCTTCACTATAATTATTTTTTAAAAATACATGAATGAGTAGGCCATTTATGTGGAATTCCACGGGTCATCGATTGAAAATGTACTTTGTAGGAGCATGAATGTTTTACTATAAGAGTAGTATAATAGTTATTGAGATAAGTACATTAAAAATTTCAAAACTAGTCCCAAAAATGTAATTAAGTCATAAAAATTTCAATAAGTACAATTAAGACCCTGCATGGTAACGCTCCTGATAACAACTGATTCTGTTCTTTTGTTCACTGGAGTGGACATAAATGCGTTTGGTAAATTTTTTGTTCCCGGGAACAAGGGAATAGATTTGGAACGAAATCAAGAATAAAAAAAAGTTGATTCTTGTTCCCGGAAACAACTTCAAGAATCAGTTTTTTTTTCCTTTTCCTTTTTTTCTTTTCTCTTTCTCTTTCCTTTTCTTCTTCCTCCCTCAACCTACTGCCGCCCCATCGCCACCCACCGGCCACTGTCACCAGCGTCGATGGCGGCGACCGGCCACAATGGGGAAGGGAAAAAGAAAAAAGAAAAAGACAAAAAACAAAAGAAAAATGCATTTAAACCATTAAAAAATTAAAAGAAAATACTTTGGACTAGAAATTCTAAGGTTTTACCAAACGCATTTCTATCCCGAGAATAAAAATTTTGAACAGTTACCAAACGCCTTCAAATGCTCAAAAATTGTTCTCGGAAACAGAATAAAAAAGAATCATTTCTGAGCAAAATTTGTTCCCGGGAACAGAAGCGTTACTATGTGCTTAGAAATTTTACCAAAACTTGTTAAAATCGAGTTCTAAAATTTTCAAAAATTATAGTCAAGTTATAAAATTGTCAAATTGATACAATCAAGCATTTCCATTAATTGCACTTTTTGAAGTTTTAAAACTCAACTGCACTTTTATGATAAGTTTTAGAACTTAAATACATTTAATTTTTAAAACTTAATTATATTTTCGTGACTAGCTTTAGGACTCCCAGTAGACTTATTCCAAATTTTTTTCCTATCATAAATAAATTCTTTTTGTGGGAACAAGCAGAAAAAAATTCCAGTAAAAAATGCAATCCACAAACTTTTATACGGTCATACAGTGTTCTAAAACAATATCTGTAATAAAATCTTATTATTTTTTAGATAAGGAATTTTCTTGTAGATCGTTATTGGTCATATTTGTCAACTGCGCCTCATTCATTCACACATTTCGAACAAAATAAAAATAAACTACAAAAAAATGAAAAGAAAAGAATTTATGCTTTTTTGTGTTGTTAAACCGCATGTTGGTAATGTTTCTACAAACAACTACGGTGTTATTTACTACATGCCACTTTTATTAGACATATAGATGTAAATTCACATTTCGAAGTTGATGAAGGACACGATAACACGTGTGGCGAGCATTCTCTCTGTTTCCTTTATGAGATATTCATTCGTGCACACATCACATAAACAAATAAATAAAAGGAATGAGATAGGGAAATATTTTGTGACTGAGTAATGAGTACTATATAAATGAAGAATAAATTTGGTTCCCCCAAATTGCGGGAAAATATTTAAAAATTAGAATATTTGTCAACATTAGCGTCGGCTATATTACATAAAATAACTAACATTTACAACAGCACTAAATTAACCTAAATGACCAAATTGATATCAATATAAATAGATTTATGATTAAATTAGTCCAATTAAAGGATTTAGGAATTATAATTTTTTCAGTTTTAAAAAGAAGATTTCATTGTTCAAAAAACTATTGATGGGCTTTAATCTTGATCTGCATAATTCCTCATCACCAATTGACGTTGCCGCCATCATGTCGTCGCTAATGAGGTGGCTGGAGACCCTCGCACGGGGGTCTATTACGGCCTTCGACAGTCACTGGTGAGGCCCTGTGAAGGCATCATTGCTGTTTTGAGCCTGGGGGTTTTACCTCTCTTTTTTTTCTGATTAATTCTCAACTGATTTCTACTGGTCTTCTTGATTTAATGCAGTCCATCCTACAGATTTGACACTTGAATGATTGCTACGAGGAAAAATTGTATAAGGGATATCTGAAAAGCGTTGGAAACCTTTCGCTGGTCAACAACCTTAGACTTTTTCGAGATGGTTGTGGGAGCAAATCTATCAAAAAAAGGGAAAAAAAAAGTGGGTTGTGGGAACAAGATTAACTTGAATATTGATCATTCAATTAATTTCTATGGTTAGACCCAAAAAAAAAAAATTTCTATGGAGCTTTGATTTTATCTTGATCTTGGCCGACAACTACGAAAGTCTGCGTTGGACAAGAAAAAAAACAAGATGAAGAAGAAGTCTGCGTCTCCAATCCCTAATTGCTTAAGCTAGTGAGTTATAGGCCAACTAGGATATATTAACTGCTCCACACCACATCAATTCTCCGATGTGAGACTACTTTTCTAACACAACTCACACGTGTATCCTAACACAGATTTCTTCTTCTTCACCACAGAATTAATTGTATGATCAGCCTCAATTTGTCAATATTTATGTTAGTCTTGTTCCCTCATTATCCAAAAATGTGACATGATTCCAATAAAAAGGTTAATATTTCCAAAACATTACTAATGACTCGTAACAAGTGACTTAGCAGAACTCTTTGACATTTTCTGAAAAGAAATATATGATATAGCTAGTATTAACACCTAAAGGGGGGTGAATAGGTGTAGAGGAAGTTTACGCGCAAGTAATATAGATCTATTGCAATCAACAAATAGAAATTAAATAGAGAGAGTAGAGAAGATTGCAAACACAGTTTATAGTGGTTCAGCTTTTGTCAAGCCTATGTCCACTCTCCAGGCGATCAGCTAATATGCTGGATTTCACTATGTGATCAAAGGTGATTACACACTCTTGAGTGTTAGCACTTGGTGATGATATGTCTCAAAAAGTCACTCTTTTTGGTAATACACTAGGATCACTCAATTACGCTCTTTTTCAGACAACTAGTGAAGAATTGAATCAACCTTGAAATATATTTTTCCTCTCTAACTCCTAGGTCTTATCCTATCCTTATATACTCTCCAAGCCACACTCGACTGTTGGCTCTTTCCTTGAGAGTTTAGTCTTCCCTTTCCTGGACAGACTTTATAAGGCAAGTCTTTTTGACCGTTGGAAGTAGATCAGATCCCCTTGGATTCTGCTCGCCCATACAATCAGAATCCGAGCTTCCATAAGTGTTACATCCTTCTTTGGAAGTTGTCTTGAAGATTGATCTTGTTGATCAATATAAATATGGTAAGTGAAAATCATATGACCGTTGGTGATCTGATCCTATAGTTCCATTCTGAATCTAACAGACTCAAGTTCTCCGTCTGGTACGGTCAGACTCAGAATCTGCATAGCGGCTTGTGCGTCTTTCACTAAGTTACTCAATAAACACATTAGTAGCCTTTTGATTTATTTTGTCATCTTCAAAACATCATAAGGGATTTCCCTAACAATCTCCCCCTTTTTGATGATGACAAAACAATCTCTGAATATGCAGATGTGCAATTATGCTTTTTAAATATATTGATAAATCAAAGCATCATAAGCACATAATGCAATCTCCAAAATTTTATATATTCAAAATAGGAGATTATAAAATAGAAGATAGTTGATAAATTGAGCAAAATAATATATATAAATAATTGCAGCTCAATATTATGCACTAAATAATATAAACCAATTAGCACATATGCATATACATATTTTCTCCCCCTTTTTGACATAATCAAAAAGCGATAACAATGCAAAATGGTGTCACGTGGAGAATAAATTCACATAATATCTTTAAAAATATATGAGGCATGAAACACAACATTTAAAGATATCATATTGATACGAATATAAAGAATATTCAATATAGCTCATATATATTAACAAAAATCTGCCAAGGAAAGAAATGGATGATATACTTACCAAATTATGTAGAACACAATTTACCTTTTCTTTCCATAGTAATTAAGATCAAGATCAATTCAAAAAATCTGCCATATTTGATCAATGCTCCCCCTCAATTTGTTGCCTTTTCGAAATGATCACGATTCTCCATTTCTTTTTATATTCACTTTCTCCCCCTGTCCTCATGACAGTATTTATGATAATAATTATCGCAGCTTGTGCACATTGAATAGAATGTTGTCCCTTTATTTCCTTTGTAATAGCAACATTCGCAGCATTCATTTGCTTTCGAAGTTTGAGGTAGAATCTGCACAAACTTAACAAACTTTCTGCACAAATGCATTGTTATAATATTACGTATTTCACGTAATATATAATGCCCTTTCTTGTGAAATAAATTGAATACCATATATGACAATATAAAAAAAAATTTCAATTCAAAGCTATTCAACCTTACTTATGACACATTAGTGGCATGCTCAATAATTTCTGAAAATTTTGTGCAATGAATAGAATTTCTGAGCATTAAAAAATCTCCATAATTTCGGATCAAGCTTTCCTAACCTCATATGGAAAGATATTTTGCCACCTGCAAATCCTTGTAAAATAGATAATAATCTTTGCACAATAAAAAATATTACGCACATACCTTCCTTCAATTTGCGGATCAAACTTGTCTGATATAAATTATCTTCTAAGATTATAGCAAGTGTATGTAATAATATCTTTCAAAATAAAATGGATTTCCTTAAGCATAAATTTCAAAAGGATATTATTGATGCAAGACGCAAAACGAAAGTAGACATTTTTATCACGTGCCAAATCAAGTAATAAAAATGTGCAATATCTGACAAGAGATTTTTTTTCAATATTGATCACACGTGAGTTGTAAAAATTTTTTGTAGAAATTTGAAAGGCAGGATGATAAATATGAAATATTTTATTTCCTTACCCAAGGTGTATATATTTAAAATATACCATTGAATTAAAGATGATCCTTGTCGATCTTCGCCTAAATATGTCCTTTGATTATACCGTGATATGCAGAGACTGCAAACGTACTTCACTTGTATAATTCCCTGCAATGAACTTATTTCCTTTTCGGTATCCATGAATTTGGATGCTTCCTTCACGTTAGAGCACAAATAGGAAATTTTCATAAAAATTCAATGATGCTTTCCTATCTTGTATAATATCTCGTAAGACAAATTTTTTCTTTGCAAAAATATAATAGAATAAGAGAGCATAAAATCCAATCAAATAATCATGATTATCTCTAAGCAGGATATCAAATTAATCACACGTATCAAATTCCAACTCACAAAACTACCAAAAATATATCACACGATTCTTCCTTCAATATAACCAATTATTATTATAAAATCTGAATCAACTGGAGTATAGAAAGAACATTATGCACAAAAAAAATTCTCACTTCCTTACCTTTATTACCTGCAAGAAAATAACTTATCTTTTCTTTGGTACCCAAATGAATTTGGGTCCATTTCGATTAGAGGAAGCATCAAATTTCCAATTGATTGACTTTGATTTCTTCCAATCAAGTGGACATTGTTGCTTAAAGTGATTATGATCACCACAATTCGAGCAATTAAAATATTGAGATCCAATAGGCTTAACAAATTGCTTACCAAAATGACTTCGATAATGGTAGATCGAAGGTTTGCGCCGCAATCTCTCCTTTACTTTTGGAAAATCATTATTGATATCACTGTCCTTCTTATAATCGAGACCGGATTTGTTGTAGTACGGCATTTGTATGGAGAGGACATGCTCTAATGTCTTTGAGCCAATAGAAAATTTCTTGCAAATTTTCGGAATTTCTTCCTTATAGGAATCATTTTCCTTTTGCAAAAAATCTTTCTCTTCCTCGTCTTCTTCAAATTCAATGTCCGCCATTAAGCATAAATCATCATCATCGCTAGATTCACACTTGATGTCACTCCATGTCTCGGCTTTCTTTGTGAACTTCTTCCCTTTCGAATTGCTTCTTTTTCTCACAAGGTGTTCAGATTTTTTGATCAACGACATCATCTCCTCATCGTCATCCTTTTTATCTTCCTCAAAATCTGCCTCATTAAAATCAGCATTAGATTTGAAAGAAATTAACTTCTTACCTTCTGGATCTTCATCATTTATACGTTCTACTTCATAAGATTGCAAAGTTCCAATAAGTTCATCAACAGATAAAGACGAAATCCTCAATGTTTCACGGATGGAAGTTTTGACGTTGTTCCAATCCTTCTATAATCCTCACAAGAGCTTGTTCACTTTCATGGGTCCCGAGATTGGTTGTCCTTGATATGCAAGTCCATTAACTATTTCAGTGAATCTACTGAACATGTCTCCAATGGATTCTCCTGGCTTCATCTTGAATGATTCGTATTGCCCGAGAAGAATATTAACTTTGGTCTCCTTTACACGATCAGTCCCTTTATAGGTAAGGTGCAACCTATCCCATACTTCCTTATTTGTTTCACAAGAGGAAATTCGATTATACTCATTAGGAGATAAAGCACAGTAAAGAGAGTAGATAGCCTTTGCATCTAAAGCTTCTCTTTTTGTTATCTCCTTTTGAGATAGAATAATAGATGATTGAAGCGTTTCGCCATCCTCTTTTCTAGTAGATGCTGACGCAATATTATGATCGATTCCTTTCTCAACAACATCCCATTCCAACAGATCTTTAGATCTTAGGAATGCCTTCATATTGTTTTTCCAGACATTGTACTCTTTCCCATCAAAGTAAGGTGGTCTAGTGATGCTTCGTCCCTCAATCAGACCTGGTGCAAAAATACTAGCCATAAAGGATCTTTAACTCAGAAATAATAAACACTTCAAGATCTCGAGCACGAGGCTCTGATACCAATTGATATAGCTAGTATTAACATCTAGAGGGGGGTGAATAGGTGTAGAGGAAGTTTATGCGCAAGTAATATAGATCTATTGCAATCAACAAATAGAAATTAAATAGAGAGAGTAGAGAAGATTGCAAACACAGTTTATAGTGGTTCGGCTTTTGTCAAGCCTATGTCCACTCTCCAGGCGATCAGCCAATAGGCTGGATTTCACTATGTGATCAAAGGTGATTACACACTCTTGAGTGTTAGCACTTGGTGATGATATGTCTCACAAAGTCACTCTTTTTGGTAATACACTAGGATCACTCAATTACGCTCTTTTTCAGACAACTAGTGAAGAATTGAATCAGCCTTGGAATATATTTTTCCTCTCTAACTCCTAGGTCTTATCCTATCCTTATATACTCTCCAAGCTACACTCGACCGTTGGCTCTTTCCTTGAGAGTTTAGTCTTCCCTTTCCTGGACAGACTTTATAAGGCAAGTCTTTTTGACCGTTGGAAGTAGATCAGATCCTCTTGGATTCTGCTCGCCCATACAATCAGAATCCGGGCTTCCATAAGTGTTCCTTCTTTGGAAGTTGTCTTGAAGATTGATCTTGTTGATCAATATAAATATGGTAAGTGAAAATCATATGACCGTTGGTGATCTCGATCCCGTAGTTCCATTCTCGAATCTAACGAGACTCAAGTTCTCCGTCCAGTGCGGTCGGACTCGGGAATCTGCATAGCGGCTTGTGCGTCTTTCACTAAGTTACTCAATAAACACATTAGTAGCCTTTTAATTTATTTTGTCATCTTCAAAACATCATAAGGGATTTCCCTAACAATATATACCAAAAATATTTAGGTTGATCAACATCAATGACATTTCGATAATTTCAAGAAGAACCATTGTTCTTGTTAATTTGTCAATGGACGTTGCTCTATAAAATTGGATTTTGGAATGGGAGGCCACAGCCCAGGCCGGGGCTCATCAATATTGTCTATTCTTTATTAAAGTGTGACTCAATCCGATCTCGTCATTACTGGCGATTTAATACAGGACATCATCCGAAAGGTTTGAAAATGAATGGCTAGTCCTGAAAAAAATGCATAGGAATTTAGAAATAACCATGAGATTGTGACGAAAGGGAAAATGAAAATAATAATCAAATAATTGCATCTTTGAAATGTTTTACTGATGAACCACAACTCTTCGCGATGTGAAGAATTGTGGAGTCAACTAGCTTAATCATTGGACCCTGTAGGAGGTTTACTCTTGTGTGGACAGATCATAATTAAATCTTGTTGAACTTTCATTTTCTATTGACCCAGACCAAGGATAACTAACAAGTTTGATATGGCTCGAAAGAGAAAATTATAATAAGTATGCATCGCTAATCACTAATTATTTGTCTTGGTACTTCAACTAATTTAAGTGATTCAACCATCATGCACCATTGATCTGTCTATTCACATAATAATTGCTTTTTTTTGGCAAAACAATATCAAAATTTGACCTGAGATACCGACAAGGAGATTTTACTTATTTATTTATATTTGCGGTGAGAAGTCATCATCGGATTCTGAAAAAATTGTTGGTTGTTCACGTTTCTCCCAATGCTGTTCTAGCTAGCGTGGAACTTGACTTGCAACATAATAAAAGACCAGGGCAAGCAATTGCCAATAGGAGACTGGAGAAGCGGACTTTCTTTATTTTCTTTTCATTTTCTGGCCCACGCAGACTTTCGTAGTTGTCCTCGGCCAAGATCAAGATAAAATCAAAGCTCCACAGAAATTAATTGTATGATCAATATTCACGTTAGTCTTGTTCCCACAACCCACTAATTTTTTGCTTTTCGATAAGTTTGTTCCTAATACCAACTCAAAAGTCAAAGGTTTTCAACCAATGAAAAGGTCGCCAAGAGGCAAATATTTTTATTATTTTTCTCGTCATGGCTACTTAGAAATTCATTTTGCAATCTTTTCCCGGAAGTAATCATTCGGATGTCAAAGGTGTAAGATGAACTTCATTAAATGAAGAAGACTAGTAGAAATCAATTAGTAATTAATGCGGACAAAAAATAATAATTGCTAAAAATCGCAACGATGCCTTCATAGGCGAGGGAAATAGTAAATCACTTAGCGAGGGTCTCCACCCGCCTCATCAGTGAGGAGGTGATGGCGGCGGCGGCAATTGGTGATGAGGAAACTCTTGGGGAAAAGCTTCTGTAGATCAAGATTAAAGCCACTTCAATAGTTTTTGGAGCAATGAAATTCATAGAGGGAAACTTTGCTACAAAATGCTTTGAATGGAATTGGGCCAGGGCCCAACCCAAGCCTAGGACGTTGTGCATTTTTTGTTTTGTCCAGTATATTTTCTTTGTTTTTTACCAATCGACGCCCGTGGAATTCCACGTAAATGAGCTTCTCCTTCAATGACCGAATGTACGTCGCTGAGGTGCATTATCATTGGATGGCCAAACATGATCTTTCATGGTCATCGATACACCGTCGTTCATGCGCTAATGTTCATGTATTTCCATGTAATTATTCATGCTCACATGCCGAGCATGCGCCTATCGATGGCCCAACCATATATGGGTGTAAACAGCCATAAAAAAAAATGTTCTTTATAAAAATGGAGAAGTCAAAGGCAGACGCTGGCCGAATCCCTTACACCAGTTGAAGTTAACAAGGATCAAGACTTATCCCATAATTAATGACCAAGACAAATAATTAGTGACTATTGAGGCGGACAAATATATATATATTTCAGATAGTCGCCTATTGGTTGCCTTGGTCTTTTATTATGTTGCAAGTCTAGTTCCTAGTTAGCTAGAACAGCAATCTTTTATTGTGTTGTGAGCCTTGTTCCTTGTTAGCTAGAACAACAATGGGAGAAACGTGAACAACTAACAATATTTCTAGAATCCGATAGCCACTTCTCACCGCAATATAAATAAAATCCCCCGGTTGATATTTTAGATCAAATAATTAATGACTTCTTATATTTTCTCTTTCTGGCCAAGCTAGACTTATTAGCTGTCTTCGGTCTAGATTGATATAAAATGAAAGCCCAACAACATTTAATTTTGATCTAGCACCAAAGTGAACCCCATTTATGATCCCAAAATAATCTAGTTGGCTCCACAACTCTTCCCGTAAGTAAGGGCAAAAAGTCCTTGGTTGTCCTTCCATAAAATATTTCAAAGATGCAATTATTTCATTGTTCTTCTCGTTTTCCCTTCTATCATAATTTCATAGCTATTCATAAATCCCCATATAATTTTTTTTTTAACAGTCATCTATTGGTTGCCTTGGTATCTCAGGTTATATTTTATTTTGTTTTGCGGAAAACATATTTATTTGCAAATAGACACGTCAAGGGTGCACAATGGTCGAATCACTTAAATTAGTTGAAGCACCAAGACAAATAATAAATGACTTATTGTATTTTCTCTTTTTTGCCAAATCAGACTTGTTAGTTGTCTTCAGTCTAGATCGATATAAAATGAAAGCCCAACAACATTTAACTTTTGATCTGCCACCACCAAAATAAACCCCATTTACTGCCCAAAAATAATCTAGCTGGCTCCATAACTCTTCCCGTTACTAACGGCTAAAAGTCCTTGGTTGTCCTTAAATAAAATATTTCAAAGATACAATTATTATATTGTTCTTCTCGTTTTCCCTTCTATCATAATTTCATGACTATTCATAAATCCCCATATAATTTGTTTTTCGAGTAGTCGTCTGTTGCTTGCCTCAGTCTTTTATTATGTCATAAGTCTTGTTCCTTGTTAGCTAGAACAGTATTCTTCTATTATGTTGCGAGCCTTGTTCTTTGTTAGCTAGAACAACAATGGGAGAAACGTGAACAAACAACAATATTCCAAAATCCCCTATTGATATTTCAGGCTAAATTTTACTTTGTTTTGCGAAAAACATAATTTTTTTGGAAATAGATAGGTCACAGGTGCACGATGATTGAATCACTTAAATTAGTTGAAGTACCAAGACAAATAATTAATGACTTCTTATATTCTCTCTTTTTGGCCAAATTAGACTTGTTAGTTGTCTCCGGTCTAGATCAATATAAAATGAAAGTCCAACAACATTTAATTTTGATCTGCCAGCACCAAAGTAAACCCCATTTATGGTCCAGAAATAATATGGTTGGCTCCATAACTCTTCCCGTAAATAATGACAAAAAGTCCTTGGTTGTCCTTCAATAAAATATTTC
This sequence comes from Corymbia calophylla, assembly GCA_014182845.1. Lineage (NCBI taxonomy): Eukaryota > Viridiplantae > Streptophyta > Magnoliopsida > Myrtales > Myrtaceae > Corymbia > Corymbia calophylla. Next base: position 12,306,101 of record CM024697.1, on the reverse strand, counting down.
AAAGATGCAATTATTTTATTGTTCTTCTCGTTTTCTCTTTTGGCATAATATCATGGCTATTCATAAATCCCCATATAATTTTTTTTTTCCGGACAGTTGCCTATTGCTTGCCTTGGTCTTTTATTATGTTATGAGTCTTGTTCCTTGCTAAGCTAGAACATCAATCTTTTATTATGTTGCGAGTACTGTCCCTTGTTAGCTAGAAAAGCAATGGGAGAAACATGAACAACCAACAATAATCCAGAATCCGATAATCACTTCTCACCGCAATATAAATAAAATTCCTCGTTGATATCTCAGGTTAAGTTTTATTCTGTTTTTGAAAAACATATTTTTATGCAAATAGACACACAGAGGTGCACGAATGGTCGAATCACTTAAATTACTTGAAGTACCAAGTCAAATAATAAATTACTTAATTATATTTTCTCTTTCTGGCCAAATCAAAATTTTAAGTTGTCTTCGGTCTAGATAGATATAAATGAAAGTCCAACAACATTTAATTTTGATCTGCCAACACCAAAGAGAACCCCATTGATGGTCAAAAATAATCTAGTTGGCTCCATAACTCTTCGCACGAATAACGGCTAAAAGTCCTTGGTTGTCCTTCAGTAAATATTTCAAAGATGCAATTATTTTAATGCTCTTCTTCGTTTTCCGTTTTGTCATAACTTCATGGCTATTCAAAAACCCCAAATAATTTTTTTTTCCGGACAGTCGCCTATCGCTTGCCTTGGTCTATTATTATGTTGAGAGTGTTGTCCCTTGTTAGCTAGAACAACAGTGGGTGAAACGTGAAGAGCCAACAATATTTCCAGAATCCAATAATAACTTCTTACTGCAGTATAAATTAAAATTCCCTCATTGGTATCTCAGGTTAAATTTTATTTTGTTTGCAAAAACATATTTTTATGCAAATAGATACATCAAAGGTGGATGATGTTCGAATCACTTAAATTAGTTGAAGTACCGAGACAGATTATAAATGACAATTATATTTTCTCTTTTTGGCCAAATCAGACTTATACGGTCTAGATCGATATAAAATGAAAGTCCAACAACATTTAATTTTGATTTGCCAGCACCAAAGTAAACCCTATTTATGGTCCCAAAATAATCTAGTTGGCCCCATAACTATTCCCGCAACTAACGACTGAAAGTCCTTGGTTGTCCTTCAATAAAATATTTCAAAGATGCATTATTTTATTGTTCTTCTCGTTTTCCCTTCTGTCATAATATTATGGATATTCTTAAATCCCCATATAATTTTTTTTTCCCGGACAGTCGCCTATTGCTTGCCTTGGTCTTTTATTATGTTGCGAGTCTTGTTCCTTGTTAGCTAGAACAACAATCTTTTATTTTGTTGCTAGTCTTGTTCCTTGTTAGCTAGAACAAGGGGAGAAACGTGAACAACCAGCAATATTTCCAAAATCTGATAATGACTTCATACCGCAATATAAATAAAATCCTCTTGTTGGTATCTCAAGTAAAATTTTATTATGTTTAGGGAAAAACCCGTTTTCATTCAAATAAACAGGTCAAAGGTGCACGATGGTCAAATTACTTAAATTAGTTGAAATTACGAGACAGATTATTAGTGACTTATTATATTTTCTCTTTCTGCCCAAATCAGACTTATTAGTTGTCTTCGGTCTAGATCAATATAAAATAAAAGCCCAACGACATTTAACTTTGATCTTCCAGCACCAAAGTAAACCCCATTTATGGTCCAAAGTTAATCTAGTTGGTTCCATAACTCTTCCCGCAAGTAACGGCTAAAAGTCCTTGGTTGTCCTTCAATAAAATATTTCAAAGATGCAATTATTTTATTGTTCTTCTCATTTTCCCTTCAGTCATAATTCCATGGCTATTCATAAATCCCCATATAATATTTTTTTTTTTCCGGACTGTCGGCTATTGCTTGCCTTGATCTTTTATTATGTTGTGAGTCTTGTTCCTTGTTAGCTAGAACAGCATTGGGAGAAACGTGAACAAACAACAATATTTCTAGAATCCGATAACAACTTCTTGCCGAAAAAGAAAAATCAAATAAATAAAATCTCCTCGTTAGTATCTCAGGTTTTGCCTTCTTCTTCTTCTTTTTTCTGATTAATTATCAACTGATTTCTACTGGTCTTCTTGATTCAATGAAGTCCATTCTACAGATTTTGATACTTGAATGATTACTGCCAGGAAAAATTGTATAAGGGATTTCTGAAAAGCGTTGGAAACCTTTCGCTGGTCCACAACCTTTGACTTTTTCGAGATGGTTGTGGGAGCAAATCTATCAAAAAAGGAAAAAAAAAAAAAAGTGGGTTGTGGGAACAAGATTAACTTGAATATTGATCATTCAATTAATTTCTATGGTTAGACCCAAAAAAATTAATTTCTATGGAGCTTTGATTTTATCTTGATCTTGGCCGACAACTACGAAAGTCTGCGTTGGACAAGAAAAAAAAACAAGACGAAGAAGAAGTCTGCGTCTCCAATCCCTAATTGCTTTTCTTGGTCATTTTTTATGTTGCAAGTCTTGTTCCTCGTTAGTTAGAACAGCAATGAACGACCAACTAAAAGTTTCATAATCCGATGATGACTCTTCAAAGGCCCAAAAAACAAAACAAATAAGAAGATCTCGTGGTTGATATCTTAGATCAAACTTTATTTTGTTTTGCCAAAAAATAATTATTATCATGAAAACTAGAGGGATCAGAGGTGTACGTAGGCCGAATCACTTACAATCAATTGAAGTTAACAATGACCAAGACTAACACAATAACAAAAGATCAAGACAAATAATTAGTGGTTAGTGAGGCAAACTTGTTTGCTTTTTTTTATTGGCTACATCAAGCTTATTAGTTATCCTCGGCCGGATGTCCAACAAAATTTAATTGTGATCGGCCAGAAAAAAAAAAATTCAACTTATGATCGGCCAGCAAATAACTTTTCGCACAACTAGGTAGAAAAGTCAATAATTGACAATCAATAAAACATTTCCAAGATGCAATGTTTAATTATTCTTCTTGTTTGCCCTTCTATCACAATTGCAAGAAATTTTCATGGCCATTCAAGGGTTAGCTGTCCGGATAAACACATGAAAATGTCGGCAAACACCGAACCTGCTCAGCAAGATTACAACTGATGATGATGATGATCTGATGATTATTTTGTGAAAGGACGTCCTTAAAAAAAGTTATCCTCCTACCTAATTCAGTTTTTGCAATTGAAATTGTGGTTTTTGTGCTCTTACGATGCATTAATTAATTTATTTAATAACCAATTTCTCCATCATCACCTACAATCAATTTTTATAACCCAATTGTCGATTCTAAACATCATGGAAAATGTCGCTATCCTGAGGCTCCATTCATGTTACCTAGCTTGCAAATATAACAAGGACCAAGCCTTACACCATAATAAAAGACTAGGACAAATTATGAGTGACTACAGACACAAACTTACCGGTTGTTCTTTTTTCGGTCAAATTAAATTATTAGTTGTCCTCGATTTATGTTGACATTAATTGTCCGTTAGAATTCATTAGCGGTATAACTTAATAAGCTCCAACAATTCTTTGATTTATTGGTCGACAACTTTTGATTTTTTCTAGGTGGTTGTGAGAACAACTTATCATAAGATATTATAAAATAAAAAGTTGGCTGCAGGAACAACAGTTAACATAAATATTGACGAATTGAAAACAACCATGATTTTGCGACATGGTTTTGCTAGCTGATCATACAATTAAAATCTGTGGAGTTTCGATTTAATGTTAATCTAGGTCGAGGACAACTAATAAAATTGCAAAATAATAAATTCAATTCTAAACTTATTATACATATACCAATTTATCTATAAACTTTTTAACTTCGTCAATATAATTTTTAAACTTTTGCACGAAACTCCAATGTAATCCTTCTAACTAATTATCATCGGAAATTGCTAATGTGGCAATCTACAAGTAGTCCAAGTTAGCATTTCATGTAAGATAGTCAATAATAACTAGACGTCACATCAATAATTTTCGATAGCAACTGGAGGGATTTTGTGCAAAGGTTTAAAACTATACTAGCAAAATTGAAATGTTTAGACTAAATTACCATTTGTAGTACAGGTTTGCAATTACTTGGGTAATTACCCCAATAAATTTTTTGTTGGCCAAAAAAAAACAAACAAAAGTCTATCGCTCTAGTTGCTAACCTGTCGTGGTTTTTTATTAGGAATAAGTGCATTAAAATTTCTAAAACTTATCCAAAAGTGCAATTAAGTCATAAAATTTTTCAAAAAGTGCCATCAAGTTCTTCAATTAACACTATCAATTTTGCTAACTGAAAATGCTAATGTGACATTTTTTTTAATTTCTAGAATTTTTTTATTTTTCCTTCAAAACGTACTTAAATTAGATTTAAAAAATAAAAGGGTAAAATTTAATAAATCTAAAGAATTGAATTTAAATAAAATTGTAGCATTTTTTGATGATGAACAGTGATGCCACCCCATCGACAAGGGTCTAGCCGTTCTTGCTATTTCTCTTTCAAAAAATAATTTAAAAAATGTCATGTTAGTATTTTCTATTAACCAAAATAACAATGTTAACAAAATAACTTGATTGTACCAATTTAATAAGTTTTATAACTTAATTATACTTTGTGAAAGTTTTATGATTCAAATGTACTTTTACGATAAATTTTAGAATTTCCGGTGCACTTACGTTACAAGTCACGTTCATTGTTGTGAGAACTGCAATGAGAAAACATAAACGACCATCAATGTTTTCATAATTTAATAATGAATTCTTATAGAAAAAAATAAAAAAAATCATCATTATATCCTAGACTAATTTTATTTTTGCTTGGCCATTGTTTCGTTGAAATTGCTCCTACAACAAAATATATTTCACCGAACATGGTTCTTTAACTTTTAGTTATAGGAAACTAGGGTTTTACGCCTATTCAAGAAAAGAAATATCATAGGTAGGAAGAACCAACAACTATGCTAAAGAAAAGATTGTACAGACTCAATAACGTAACCAAACACAAATAAATTATGTCGGAATTTAATCGACAACACAGCTTGAGAATTTGAAAATATAATATTGGAATTTAATCGACAGTGTAACATTGGAGATTGAGACACATGCTGGAATTTAATTGATAACTCGAATTTAAAAATGAAAAGTACCAAAAAAGTCATAAACCTATTGATTAGACCAATTTAGTCATAAATATTTTCAAATTTGTACCAATTAAGTCCATCTGGCCAATTTAGACCAGAAATCGATGATGTAGATGTCGGCAATCCTGTGTGGTGTTGCCAACGCTAACATAGACATTTAAAAGTAATTTTTTAATAATTTTTCCTTTTTTAATAATTTTTCTTTTTTTTCCATTCATTTTCTTTGTCCTGTGGCTAGTCCGGTACCAACCATGGCCAATGACCACCCACAGGTGAGGGCAAGACCCCTTGTAGCTTGGGCAAGGGCAGCCCTCATCGAATCAAGTGAGGGCACGACCGTCATTGCTTGGGCGAGGGTGGCCTTCGCTAGACTTGGCGGGGGTAGGGCGACAAGGGTCTCGCCCTCACCTAGGCCGAGAGGGTCTTGCCTTCACCCGATCCGGGCGAGGGCCACGACTCCCTCAACTGTGGCCACTCGCCGATTATGGCCAGTACCAACCATAGGCCAAAGAAAAATAATAGAAAACAAAGGAAACAAAAAAAAGAAACAAGGAAACAAAATTTAAAAAATAGTAAAAAATTAAAAATTTATTTTAAAATATCCACGTTAGCGTTGACGATTCTATGGTTGGCAATTCTACAATGATGCTACGTAGAATTGCTAGCATCCATGTCATTGATTTCCGGCCAAAATTGGCTAGATAGACTAAATTAATACTAATGTGAAAGGATTTATGAATAAATTGGTCCAATTGAAAAGTTTAGAATTAAATTAGTGCCAATGTAATAGATTTAGGAATTTTGTGGTACTTTTCCGCAACAACTAAGAAAATAAAGAGCAATATGGGAAAGTAAAGATAAAGACACCGAATTTGCTTGATTTATGCTAGTAGGGGAGGGGGCTTTCTAGTAGACGATTGGTAATATCTATAATGGCGGCATAAGATACGGCGGGAGTGCCACAACGGCGGCAGCGCGAGGGACACTTAAGTGCAAAAGTTCAAATCCGTACACTTAAGTCGCCACTTTTTAAAAAAATGGATCACTTAAGTCCAAGTCGCCGGAGTTCCGCCGGAAATTACGCGTGCGATTTTTTATTAATTTTTTTGCCTACGTGGCTCGCCGGAAATTGAAACGACAAAAATCAGCGCAAAACGACGTCGTTTTTGCGCTGACGTGGATTTTAAATTTTATTAATTAAATAATTAAAAATATATATTATTATAAAATCGATTTTATTTATTTAAAAAAAAAAAAAAAAAAAAAAAAAGAAGAAGAAGGAGGAGGGGATCGGCGAGGGCTCGCCGCCGCCGCCCTCGCCGCCCCGCCCTCGCCGGGAAGGGCCGGCGAGGGTGGGCGAGGGTCGGCCGGGGTCGCCGGGCCCCGGCCACTGGCCGGCGACCCTGGCCGGCCTGCGGCGAGGGCCGGCGGGCCCTCGCCCAGATCTGGGGCGAGGGTCGCGACCCTCCCCCAGATCCGGCGAGGGTCGCCGGCCCTCGCCCAGTCGGGCCAAGGGCCGTCGGCCGCCCAGACCAGCGCCGGTCTGGGCGGCCGACGGCCCTGGCCCGGCTGGGCGAGGGCCGGCGACCCTCGCCGGATCTGGGGGAGGGTCGCGACCCTCGCCCCAGATCTGGGCGAGGGCGCGCAGGCCCTCGCCGGGGGCCGGCCGGGGTCGCCGGCCACTGGCCGGGGCCCGGCGACCCCGGCCGACCCTCGCCCACCCTCGCCGGCCCTTCCCGGCGAGGGTGGGGCGGCGACGGCGGCGGCGGCGAGGGCTGCACAGCCCTCGCCGGTCCTTCCTCCCTTTTTTTTTTTTTTTTAAAAAAATCGATTTTAATTTTTTAAAAATCTGACGTGGACAATTTTTTTTAAAAAAAAATTGCCACGTGGATTTTTTATTTTGAAAAAATGCCACGTGGATTTTTTATTTTAAAAAAAATGCCATGTCAGCAAATTAACTCGTCGGAAAATGGACGCGTGTGATTTGGCCGAATTTTTCGCCGCGCACTTAAGTCGATCCTTTTCTTTCCGATTTTGGCACTTAAGCCGTACCATTTGTAAGTTTTTTGGCACCAAAGTCTTTCGCTCTGCGCTGAGTTGTGCAGCCACATTTCAGGAGGTCCGCACCTCCTATAATGGCCTTATAGTAACTGCTTCTTGACGGTTGTCACCAGCTGCATCTTTCATGGGCAATTTTCTTCGGTTGCCTCCACGCTCTTTGGTACCAGAAACCAAGCATCAACTGCTTCCATGATTTTGTTCTGGTGGTGATTGGTGATTACCTATCGGTAACTGTCTTACAATCGCATTGTCTCACGGTCCCATCTTTCTCGTCACACGGTCTAATATTCAAATAACAATTGTTCCCTCTAAAAATGTGCGTCCATCTCTTCATAATCTCAATTGTTTCGTCATCGTGACTCTAAAAGGCCTTTAAACGACACTTTACTTATTTGTTCATTACCAGCATCTATGCCGACAGTTATTAGCATCTCATCGCAATGTGTCAATGACCGAATGTATGTCGCTGAGGTGCATTATCACTGGATGGCCAAACATCATCTTTCATGGTCAACGATACACCGTCGTTCATGTGCCAATGTTCATGTATTTCCATGTAATTATTCATGTCACATGCCAAGCATGCGCCTATCGATGGCCCAACCATACATGGGTGTAAACAGTCATAAAAAAAATGTTCTTTATAAAAATGGAGAAGTCAAAAGGCAGACGCTGGCCGAATCCCTTACACCAGTTGAAGTTAAGAAGGATCAAGACTTATCCCATAATTAATGACCAAGACAAATAATTAGTGACTATTGAGGCAGACTTATTAGTTGTCCTTGGCATGAAAGTCCAACAAAATGTTATTGTGATCAGCCAGCGAAAAAATAAATCCCATTTATGATCCAAAAAATAGTTTAGTTCACTCCGATAACCATTTGCACAAGTAACATTGAAAAGTCAATCGTTGTCGATCAATAAAAACATTTCAATCATGTAGATATTTAATTGTTCTTCTTGCCCTTCTGCTCACGATCTGATGGATAGTTAGAAGTAGCTAAGCAATTTTTTTTTCTGGGCAATAGCCACTCATTTTTCAAACTTTTTATTATGATGATGTGCTGGGTCAAATTAAGAAGCCTGGTCAAAAACAATTGCATCGACTCTGGGTTTAGTCAAATACAAGTTGTCCATCACGTGGTGCCTGTGGTTTTGCAGATTTAAGATATTCCATGAATATCAGAATCGCAATATGCTTCTAATCTGTAAATTAATCAAGTCGAATTCTTGAATTTTTTTTATGGAACAATTTCCAGTCATCATGCCGCGACATCGGGTGCAGCACATGAGAGTTGGGTATAGGGTTGAGGAAATGAGGAAGAATACAATGTCATGTGCTTGAACCTACTTGATTATTTAAGTACCTATTTGAAGTTTGACAAATCAATTCGAAAATTAATTTTGTGTCTAGATCTGAATACATCCTATTCGTTTTATTTTTATTTTTTATGATGAACATATAATAATGTGCCGATAAACTTGTTTTCTCAATCACTAGGGGTTGTTTGGTGACCACTCTTCTCACATGGTAAAGAGGAGGTCGGGAATTTGAATCCTCACCTTGTTAGGAATATTGGGGGTGGAGATGATTCAGTTTCAAGTATAGGGTTCGACTTCCGCACTTTACAAAGAGATAGGGCAAAAGTATGAAAATGATTTAAGAGTCAAAGTAAGATAGATAAAAAATAAAAATAAAAACTTGCTTTCTCATGTCGATCTCTCTTCTTAACTATAATTATTTAAAAAGAAAATACATGAAGTAGAAGCTCATTTACGTGGAATTCCACGAGCGTCGATTGGTAAAAAACAAAGAAAATGTACTGGACAAAACAAAGAATGCACAGCATCCTAGGCTTGGGTTGGGCCTTGGCCCAATTCCATTCAGAGCATTTTGTAGCAAAGTTTCCCTCTATGAATTTCATTGCTCCAAAAACTATTGAAGTGGTTGAAAACCTTTGACTTTTTGAGTTGGTATTGGGAACAAACTTATCGAAAAGAAAAAAATTAGTGGGTTGTGGGAACAAGACTAACGTGAATATTGATCATACAATTAATTTCTGTGGAGCTTTGATTTTATCTTGATCTTGGCCGAGGACAACTACGAAAATCTGCGTGGGCCAGAAAATGAAAAGAAAATAGAGAAATTCCGCTTCTCCAGTCTCCTATTGGCAATTGCTTGCCCTGGTCTTTTATTATGTCGCAAGTCAAGTTCCACGCTAGCTAGAACAGCATTGGGAGAAACGTGAACAACCAACAATATTTTCAGAATCCGATGATGACTTCTCACCACAAAAAATAAATAAATAAGTAAAATCTCCTTGTTGGTATCTCAGGTCAAATTTTGATATTGTTTTGCCAAAAAAAAACAATTATTATGTGAATAGACAGGTCAGTGGTGCATGATGGTTGAATCACTTAAATTAGTTGAAGTACCAAGACAAATGATTAGTGATTAGTGATGCATACTTATTATAATTTTCTCTTTTGAGCCATTTCAAACTTGTTAGTTGTCCTTGGTCTGGGTCAATAGAAAATGAAAGTCCAACAAGATTTAATTATGATCTGTCCACACAAGAGTTAACCTCCTACAGTGTCCAATGATTAAGCTAGTTGACTCCACAATTCTTCGCATCGTGAAGAGTTGTGGTTCATCAGTAAAACATTTCAAAGATGCAATTATTTGATTATTATTTTCATTTGCCCTTTCGTCACAATCTCATGGCTATTAAAAAATTCCTATGCATTTTTTTTCAGGACTAGCCATTCATTTTCAAACCTTTCAGATGATGTCCTGTATTAAATTGCCAGTAATGACAAGATCAGATTGAGTCACACTTTAATAAAGAACTAACAATATTGATAGGCCTCGGCCTGGGTTGTGGCCTCCTATTCCAAAATCCAATTTTATAGAGCAACGTCCATTGACAAATTAACAAGAACAATGGTTCTTCTTGAAATTATCAAAATGTCATTGATGTTGATCAACCTAAATATTTTTGGTATATATTTCTTTTCGGAAAATGTCAAAGAGTTCTGCTAAGTCACTTGTTACGAGTCATTAGTAATGTTTTGGAAATATTAACCTTTTTATTGGAATCATGTTACATTTTTAGATAATGGGGGAACAAGACTAACATAAATATTAACAAATTGAGGCTGATCATACAATTAAATTCTGTGGTGAAGAAGAAGAAGTCTGCGTCTCCAATCCCTAATTGCCTGTCTTGGTCTTTTGTTATGTTGCAAGTCTTGTTCCTCGTTAAATAGAACAGTAATGGGAGAAACATGAACAACCACCAAAATTTCATAATCCAATGATGACTCTTTACTGCCCCCAAAAAAACAAATAAGATCTCCTCATTGGTATCTCAGATTAAACTTTATTTTATTTTGCCAAAAAATAAATATTATTATGAAAACTAGAGAGGTCAGAGGTGCACACAGGCTGAATCACTTACACCAACTGAAGTTAACAATGACCAAGACTCACACAATAATAAAAGATCGAGACAAATAATTTGTGATTGGTGAGGCAAACATGTTAGCCTTTGTTTATTGGCTACATCAAATTTATTAGTTATCCTCGGCATAGATCCATATATAACGGATGTCCAACAAAATTTAATTGTCATCAGCCAGTCAAAAAAAAAAAAAAAAAAATCCACTTATGATCAGCCTGCAAATAGCTTTTCGCACAACTAAGTAGAAAAGTCAATAATTACAGATCAATAAAACATTTCCAAGATGCAATATTTAATTATTCTCTTGTTTGCCCTTCTGTCACAATTGCAAGAAATTTTCACGGTCATTGAAGGGTTAGTTGTCCGGATAAACACATGAAAATGTCGGCATACATCAAACCTGCTCAGCAAGATTACAACTAATGATGATGATGGTGAATGTATTGTGAAAGGACATCCTTAAAAAAAAGTTATCCTCCTACCTAATTCAGTTTTTGCAATTGAAATGATATTGTAGTTATCGTGCTGTTACGATGCATTAATTAATTTATTTAATAGCCAATTTCTTTATCACCACCTACAAGCAATTTTTCTAAGTCAATTGTCGATTCTAAATCTCATGGAAAATGTCGTTATCCTAAGGCTTCATCCACGCTACCTAGCTGGCAAATATAACAAGGACCAAGCCTTACACCATAATAAAAGACGAAGACAAATCATCAGTGAGGCAAACTTATCGGTTGTACTTTTTTCTGCCAAATTAAACTCATTAGTTATTATCTATCTAGATCAATATAAAATGAACGTCCATCAAAATTTAGTTATGATCCATCGGCTAAAAAATAAACTGCCATTTATTTTTCTTCAGAATTTATTAACGGAATAATCTAATTGGCTCCAATAATTTTTCTCACGTAAAAGTCAATGATTGTCAAGCAATAAAACATTTCAAGACACAAATAGTTTATTATCCTCGTTATTTGCCTCCAATTAACTAATTGATCCCATTCCAGAGGACATTTTGGACTTTAGTCACTATCTTTTGAAATGGCCCGACTATAGCTACTATGTTAATTGTGAATAATTAGCAAACACGATGTCATAGTAATCTCATTGGACCGTTCATGGTGGAAAGAAGACGATTTGATTTTTATTTTTTGGGCATATTAGCGAACGTGAAGTTGTGGGAAAAAGACTATCGAAAAAAAAAAAAAAAAAATTAAAAAAGAAGAAGTGGTTTGTGGGAGCAAGACTAACTTTAATAATGATCATATAATTTCTGTGGAGTTTTGATTTTATCATGATCTTGGCTGAGGACAGCTACAAAAGTCTGCGTGGGCCAGAGAATGAAAAGAAAATAACGAACGTCCGCTTCTCCAGTCTCCTATTGCTTGCCCTAGTCTTTTATTATGTTGCAAGTCAAAGTTTCACGTTAGCTAGAACAGCATCATCTATTCTATCTGTATATCTAGGGGATGGGAGAAACGTGAACAACCAATAATATTTTCAGAATCCGATAATGACTTCTTATCACAAAAATAAATAAATAAATAAATAAAATCTCCTTGTTGGTATCTCAGGTCAAATTTTGATATTGTTTTGTGGACAGGTCAGAAGTGCACGATGGGTGAGTGACTTAAATTAGATGAAGTACCAATAATTAGTGACTAGTGATGCAGACTTATAATACTATTCAAGCACCATCACCGTCATCACCGCCACCTGGTAACCCCGCCAAAGGTGCCGCCAAAGTTGAATAAAGCTGCATTGAAAGTTGGAAGGCAAGTTCTTCAACACATAGCACATTTTATTTGTGGATTGGAGATATTTTATTAAAATGAGAATTCCGTACGATTTTGATTTGTAAGTTAGCGAGTCGAATTCTTAAATTTTTTACTTGGATTAATCTCCGGTCATCATGCCGCTACATGTGGTGCATAGCATTTGAGTTGGGTGCAGGGATGACAGAACGGAAAAAATAATAATAAAGTTGTCATATGCTAGAATCTACTTGATAATTTAAATAATTATTTAAAATTTATCTCATCCCTTTGTAATAAATTCTGTCTTGGAATCTTAGTATATCTTAGTATTGTTCCTTTTTTATGGCGAACATAAAGAAGTGTGCCAATAAGCTTGCTCACTGTTGACCAAAAATAATAATAACAAGCTTGCTTGCTTATGGCGTTCTCTCTTCTTCACTTTTATTTGTTGATCTTCCCAGGAATCACCGAATAGAAAAACCAAATAAAATAAGGGAGAAAACAAAGGACAGACGACACTGATGGGCCTTGCTCTTGGTTGGGCCTTGGCCCCTTTCCATCCAAGCATTTTGGAGCGAGAGTTTCCCCTCGAATTCAGGAAAACAATTTCTCCTTGTTCGAATTGATGTGGCTCTAATCTTGATCTACAGAAAGCTTTTCTCCAAGAATTTTCCCCGTATCGACACATCCTCGTCACCAATTACCGCCGCAGCTGCCAGCATCACCTCCTCTCCGACGAGGTGGGGGAGACCCTTGCACAGTGGTCTATGAGGGCCCTCGCCAATCACCAGTGAAGTCCTACTACCATTGCCGGTAGTCTCCACCAGATTCTGAAGGATGCCATCTCCGGTCATTCCCAGTATGCTGGCAGTTTTTTGTGATTGGCGAGAGCCTTCATAGCCATTGAGTTGGCGAAGAATAAGTTGTTTTCCACGCAATTAGGGGAATGAATTGCTGAAAAAAAAATTGAACATCAATTTGACACTTAGAGAGAAGCTTTGTAGCCAATGTGACACAAATATGTTCAAATTAATATAGACAAGACTCGACACATATTGACAAAATTTGAGGAAAACCAACATTTCATCCCATTGGGCAACATTCTTTTATTTGTGCCACATATAATCAGAAATCAACACACGCCGATTAGAGAGACAATCGCGACTACATGGCATGGCAAGAATTGCTCCCCCGATCGCAACACAATGAGATTGGTTCTATCAAGATAACTTAGTAGATTTCGGTATCCCCAAACTAGGAAAAAACTCTCTTCTCTCTGAAGAGCTCTCTCTACCTCTTGTGGTAGCTCCCCCAATCCAAAACCCTAGATCTTCCACAGCTCCATCCTCAGGCACCAGCAATGGAGGAACACGTCTCCTCCAACACCCATCCCCGATTCCCCCCATGACCCCAACCCACTAACCCTATATTCCATCTCTTCTCCCCTCGTCAACACTACGTCCCACTTCCTCTCTTTCCATCGACACCACCCACCCCACAGCCCCCAAACAGATGATAAAACGCACCCCTACACACACCTCTCTACTAATCAGCTACACCCCCACCCCTAAACAACTCCACTGACCTCGTCCAGCAACACCACAGTCACTCGAAGTAGCTGAAATGGAGAACCCAGCAGAGGAGGAAGTCAAATTAGCAATGTTATGCAAAAGGCTGGGAAAACTATGGTCACACCAAGCCATAACATCGTTGATGATGTAATTTCAGCAAGCAAGGTAAGAGAATGTCGACAAACCCTACTAGGGCAGCTATATCGTAACCCTAAAATCAATTTCCAAGCCTTTCAAAATACAATGAGGAGGGTATGGAAACTTGAAAATGTAGAAATCAACCTGTTAGCCCCGGAATCTTTGCTTTCAAGTTTGCATCGAAAAAGATAAAGATCGAATAGTTGCGGCGGGACCCCGGTCCTTTGCAAATCACCTTCGTTGTTAAAGCCGTGGCTACCGAATACCCCCTAGCCTCGCTATAAATTTGATACATGCATTTTCTCGGGTTCACATACACGGCCTACCCGCAGAATGGATATCGGAAGAAGTAGTAAACCGTATAGCAGGGGAAATAGGGCAAGTCATTGAGGTGAAAATCGAAGCAAAAGGCTACATGCCTTACAAAATAGGAAAAGCAAAAGTTGACATGGATATGACCTTACCTCTGAAACCAGGTGCTCTGTTCAGCAATAAGGACAAGAAAATATGGCTGGATTTCCGGTATGAACGTCTCCCACATTACTGTTATTCCTGCGGAAGAATGGGACACTATGCTCAACATTGTGAAGAAATACCATATCGGGGAAGTCGATTCCTCGACAAAAAGACATGCTTTGTATGGTTCATGGATGAAGGTAGAAGCTAATGAGGTCAGTCCGTTCGGGAAGTCTACTATGGGAAATCAATGGAAGAATTACTAGAGGAAATGAGCTCCCGAAATGGCAACAAATCCAAGAGAGATGGTCGTTTATGAAACGCCGCAAGAGACCAGCCTGCACCAAGTCATTCCAGGGACAAAGGCAAACGAAAGGAAACAACCACAGATAAGATGATATGGTACAAAACAGATAGTGGTCTTGAAGTTGATCAGGAAATTACTTCGCGACAGGAAAGCACCACTCCCATGGTCGGGATGGCTGTTGGAAAGCGAGGAAAAGGGCCAAAACATGTAGCTCAGAAAAAACTGAAGCGATACTCTCCCTATGAACCGCAAGGGATAAGCAAACAACCTTTTGATGATACAACTTTACTGGAAACCCCCGTGCTTACGGAGGAAGAAACACGAGGATGGGCTTTGGTGGCTAGCCCTAATAAGCCACCAAATTACTAATGAAGCTGTTAAGCTGGAATTCTCAGGGGTTGGGCACTCCCCTGACATTCCAGGCCATTAGAGCCCTAGTGGCTCAAGAGAGGCCCGCTGTTTTATTTTTAATGGAAACAAAAAACAAGAAGGAGGTGAGTAAGAGACTACAACGAAGACTAAGATTCCAACATAGCTTTCTAGCCAACCCAAGAGGACTTGCTGGGGGGTTAGCACTATTCTGGAATGATCAGGTGACATTATCCATAAACTCGAGCTCTATAAATTGCATACATTTAACCTGTACGGATAGGGAGACAAATCATACTATGAGAGTATCCTGTGTTTATGCACCTACTGACTTCCAGGAAAGACAGAAATTATGGGCTGAAATATACTCTACTCAGAACCCCTGCCATGGGCCGTGGATATGCCTTGGAGACTTTAATGAGGTGCTATATGTTTGGGAAAAAGTTGGAAAACGAGTTGCTGAAAACTACAGAATGAAAGCATTCCAAGATTTCCTAGACGCATGTGGATTAATGAATATTGATAGCAAAGGATGTGCCTTTACTTGGTCAAATAACAGGGAGGGGGATGAGTATGTGAAGGAAAAATTGGACAGAGTACTAAGCAATATAGAGTGGTGAGTGGAGTTCCTAGAGGCGGAGGTATTCGCACTACCTGTCGTTGGTTCTGATCATAGCCCATTACTATTGGATGTAAATCCTCAGGTGGAAAAACGACGAAGAGAGTTCAAATTTGAGGCATACTGGATGGAGGATGAGGAATATGAGCACGTAATGCAGGAGTCATGGCTAGACATAGCAGAAGAGGAGGGTGGTATTTGCCAAAAGCTGGAAAGGGTCTCTACCAAGCTACATAAGTGGAGTAAGCAAAAATTTTCTAATGCCCGTAACACCATCCAAGCTTTGAAGGGAGAATTGCAGCAACTAGTCAACGACTCAGCTATGAATCATAATAGAAGGAGAGTCAAATGGCTGAAAAGTGAAATCGAGAGATTATGGGCTCAAGAGGAGATTTATTGGGGGATGCGATCACGTATTCAATGGTTAAAATGGGGAGACAAAAATACAAAATTTTTCCACGCCACTACGGTGCAAAGAAGACAGAGGAACCGTATTACAATGTTAAAAAACCCAAGTGGAGAATGGATACGAGATCAAACGCAGATTAAGCAAATGGCTGCCACGTTTTTCCAGGGGCTTTACACTTCAGTGGGAACTCGAAATATCCAACCAATATTAGACCAGCTACCGCGCCTAGTGACAGAGGAAATGAATCAAGAGCTGATCAAAGAAGTTACCCTAGAGGAAATACGACAGGCTACCTTCCAACTGGGAGCATTGAAGGCCCCTAGACCAGATGGGCTGAACGGACTCTTTTTTCAGCACCATTGGCATGAAATAAGCCAAGATGTATATAATGAGATTACCCAGTTTTAGAGGTCTGGTAGACTAAATCCAGTACTAAACAGAACAATCATCACTCTTGTCCCAAAAGTCCAGAGTCCAGAACAGGTGGATCAATTTCGCCCCATCAGTTTGTGCAACTTTATGTACAAAATCATCTCGAAGGTGCTGGCTAACAGGCTGAAAATATATCTCCCCCAATTGATTACTATGGAACAGAGTGCATTCGTAAAAGGGAGATTGATCCAGGATAACATTTTAATCGTACAAGAGGTGCTACACCAGCTGCGAACTAGAGAGAGGAAACGAAAATTCCAGGCGATCCTAAAGCTAGACATGAGAAAGGCCTATGATCGAGTAGAGTGGGACTTCTTAGAGGCAAGTATGATCAAGATGGGCTTCAGTAACACCTGGGTTGGTTTAGTAATGCAATGTGTGTCAACGGTTTCCTACAGTGTTAAACTAAATGGCCAGCCATTACCATATTTTCACCCATCTAGAGGAATCCGTCAGAGTGACCCACTATCTCCCTACCTCTTTATCCTAGTAGTAAATGCTCTGTCCCACCTACTACACAAAGCAGTGGATGAGGGTAGCATTACAGGTATCCGATTAAACAGGGAGTGCCCCACCTTATCCCACCTGATGTTTGCAGATGATCTTATCCTATTCAAGGAAGGAAAAATCTCAGAATGCCAGAACTTTGCTGCTGTCCTGCACCAATACTGCTTTGCTTCAGGACAAACTATTAATCTAAATAAATCAGGTATGTTTTTCAGTAAAAATTGCCCACTAGCTCTGAAGCACAGCTTAACAAATGAGATGAGAGTAGCAGAAATAGAAAAAACTGGGAAGTATTTGGGCATTCCCTCGGACTGGGGTAAGTCCAAGAAAGAGATGTTTGCATGGATTAATGCTAGAGTCAACAAGAAACTAGAGGGCTAGAAGGAAAATCTGATGTCGAAGGCAGGGAAAGAAGTATTGATAAAAGCGGTGGTCCAAGCAATACCGCAGTACGTCATGTCAGTCTTTAAAATCCCACTATCTATTTGTCGGGCTATAGAGAGAAAGATTGCTGATTTCTGGTGGAAAACGAATGACCAACATAAAGGAGTCCACTGGAGAAGATGGGAGCTATTGAAAGAAAGGAAAGCAATAGGGGGACTAGGTTTCAGAGACCTAATAACTTTCAACGAAGCTATGTTGGGGAAGCAAGCTTGGAGATTGATTAAGCAACCGGAATCCCTGTGGAGCAAGGTATTCAAAGGCCTATACTACCCGCATGGGAATCCATTACAAGCTGGAAAAAGTAGCAACCCCTCATGGGGATGGCTAAGCATTATAGCGGGAAGGAATTCAATATTACATTCACTTCGATGGACCATAGGAAATGGGGAGAATGTCAAAATTCGTGAGGACAAATGGCTACCTCGAGGTATAATTAGCGGCCCAGCAAATAAAAACGATCCTAAGATGGTGTCGGAGCTCATAAATGGGGAGAATATGACATGGCGGGAAGATAGGATACGAAGCCTATTTGATCAGGAAACGACTGAAGAAATCCTCTCTATTCCTCTCAACAGAACCAGAGTGGAAGATCAACTAGTTTGGACTCCCACTAAGACAGGATTATACACTATAAAGAGTGCATATCAGTGCCAACAACCAAAGCAAAACAGCTCTAGACAGACAGAAGCATCCTCCTCCTTTCAAACACCAACATCAGTATGGCGCCGCATTTGGCAAGCCCAAACACAGCCCAAAATCAAACATTTTCTATGGCAATTATGTCAAAACGCACTACCAACAAAAGCAAACCTTCGAAAAAGAAACATTATACCTGAAGATGAGTGCACTCTATGCCAAAGCCAACCCGAGACAAGCGAACACTTGTTCCTCCTATGTCCCTGGACAAAAAATGTTTGGACACACTGTGAAGTCAGGATAGACATAAATCAGAGGCGAATCACTCGCATTGAGGAATGGATTGATAAATTCCAGCATCACAGAATCCCATTTGAGCTCCTTACCCAAATATTATGGCAGATCGGAAAGGAAGAAACGCCTTCGTCTTCCGCGGACTACAACCCCAACCGGCGCAAATCATAGACTCAAGCAATAGTTCAACACGAAACTTCAGCAATCGTTTGACTCGAAAAAACAGAACAGCAGCTCAAAACATCAGCTTACCCGCCCGATGGAAACCCCGGATCGCGGCTTTCTCAAGTGGAACACCGACGGATCCTTTTGCAGAGCAACTGGTCAAGCCGCAGCAGCCGGGATCTGCAGAGACAGCACCGGTAAACTGATTGCCGACTTCGCACGCTCCGTCTCGGTGGAATCGCCGATCCAAGCTGAAGCGGAGGCCATCCTCGAAACCCTAAGATGGTTGTCGACAAAGGGAAGAGAAGAGAATGAAGCCCTCAACTGGGAGTTGGAATCTGACCAGCTTGAGCTGGTGGAAATGATACAAGCAGTAGCAGATCAGAAGAGTACTTCCCCTGCGTATCAAGCGCACGATGGAGCAGTTCAGTTTGGTTGGGAAGTACAAACCCAGCTCCAGGAAGCCCAAGGCCTGCTGGAAACAATGCGGCCCCTCAAGATCAGCCACTGCAGAAGAGAAGCGAACCGAGCAGCGGATTGGGCCGCAAAAGCCCAACGCAACCATATGTTACCGGGAAACTGGGTCCGGCACCCCCGACGAGCCTTTTGGAAATTTTAAGCTGTGATGTAATTCACCTACTTTCTACGTAATGAAATGTTTCGAACTTTCGACAAAAAAAAAAAAAAAAAAAAAAAAGAAAAAAAAAAGAAAACTTAGTAGTAAATTTGAAAATGAAATGCTAATGAAAGGAGCCCATGGGCTTTCCAAGTGTTGTTGCCCTTGCTCCTCTCCTCGTTTCCTTGAGAAACTTTTGTCCCCCTTGCGCCCCAGAGATAAAAAGTCATTTTCGATTGAGACAATTGATTGTTCATATGATTAATTAATCTTCTAATTTTCTTTCCCCCTTCACTAATTTGAAATCATGGAAAATTTCAGAATTTTATATATGACTTACGATCTTCTCACCCCTCTTTCAGTTGGAAGTGTTCGGACTCCTTTGCTCGATTTAAGCTTCATGGTCTCAAGCCTACGTTGCTTAATAATTAGTGCATGGACCGATTAAGGGACTTTTTTTTTGGTCTGAGATTAATGGACTTTGAAAGTACGGAAATTAATGGGAACGGAAATAATGGATTGAGTGGGCCTACAAAAGGTTGGAAACTCCAATCATTTGAGCCCATGAGTGCTTCTCAAGTTAGGACTAAGTATGTATCCATTCAATTGCATGAAAAGCTGTTATGTAATTTAGAAAAATCAGTGAACAAAAAATATTTTTATTATCAACAATAGTCTATGCTGAAATGTTTTAATATTAAGAATATTTTTCATTAATTCATATCTGTAAGTGATCAAGCAATCATTTTCAGAAATTTTTTTTTTTAAATCATTCATTTTTAGCGAGAAAAACTCAGCTAGTGAAGTAAACATTGTAGATAGTGCAGCCTTAATTTCAACTTCGAAATTGTCAAAGTTATGTTTCTTATTTAATCTCAGCCAAACATATGTTCTTTGTTTCTTTTTACTAGATTTCTTTAGTGACCACAACATAAGCAAAATAAATCAAAGTTAGGATGTGTTTTTTTCGTGGAAAATGAATGATTGGAAAATATTTTAAAATCACTTTTATTGTTGACAAAAAAGAATGAACCAAAAATATGTTCATCACCCACAAAAATATCTACACATAAATCATTGTTAATAATAAAAATATTTTTTATTGACTAATTATTTGAAGTAATATAAGCAATTATTTCTAGGAAATTTTTTTCAAATTATTCATTTTTCGCTAAATAAATGGAGTCTTAGTAAAATCAAATTCCCACGATATCATTAGAAATCGTACCAGTTCTTCTATCACTATTTAACAAAATGGGTTTAATGACTTCGGTAGATGAATATGAAATGGCCTGAGCTTTCTCTGATTTAGTTACCCATCCTCTGATTCCTCCCGGTGTACTTGTGTCCTCTACGTAAATCACCCTCTCTTTGGAGTTGCTATCTCGTAGCCTCATTTCCATTTGAATTTCTCTCCACGTATTTTTGTGAACTGCCGCTCGAATTTGTTGAAGATATATTTGGAGTCGAAGATATTATTGGAGATTCCGATTGTGCCATCCAATTCTAATCGATTTAGTGATATTTGTAAATAGGAAATTTATTATTCCTTGTATATCAATTCCTTTTTTATTCTTCCTTTCTTACACTATAAGAGGACCGATGTAATTGTACAGAAGGTAGACTGAATATACAGAAAGCTCTTTCTTCCAAAATCCTTCTCAGTCTCCTTTATTTTCTCGTCTCCCTTATTTTCGACATGGTATCGAGCTTTCATTCGGGCCTAGCTTCCGCAAGACTTCAGAAATCTTTCATCCTACAAACAAACCAGCGAATATTTAGAAATTCAAATTTTTTTCTTGATACCATGGCGGAAGAATTACCCCAAAACCAAACCCCACCATCGTCGGATCCGATGATTAAATGCCGGAGAGGAGGAGCAATCCCCCGCGAGATCAACCTCCCGCCGGAAACGTATACACGGATCCACTCACCGGGTCCTACGTTTCCACCAGCACCTTGGTTTCTGTCTAAGGCCAATGGGCCATTGGGCCGGCACGGGCGTGGCCCCAACCCATTGGGCCGGGATAGGCTTGGCCCCAACAATTGTCTGGCGAAAATTTCTCAGGCCTTGGAGCCCAGTCCAGCGAAAATCGCCCGGCCCACCAACGAGGAAGACCGGGTCAGCGAAGATCCGACCGGTCGAATCCGGGTCGCGGGTCCGGGTCATATCCGGTCGGGAACGAATCCCTACCCGGCACGCCACCCGGATTCCGCCGTATCCCTTCCCCATCGGCGGCAACGGCGGCGGTCGGCCGAGCTCGGTGACGCACTCTACACTTCGCCGGCCAACGGACCGGAGCTCCGCCTCATCAACCTACAGTTAACCGGATCAGAAAATTACTCGGCTTGGGCTCGAGATCTCCGGCGAGCCCTCGTCACAAAAGACAAGGACGGCTTCCTCGACGGAGCCGTCCCCTTTCCGATGGAGGAATGTCAACAACGAATTTGGAGAAAATGCAACCAGCTTGTGCATACCTGGATCGGAAATTGCCTCGCACCGGACGTTGCAGCTAGACTACCGCCGACTGAAGACTCGAAAATTTTCTGGGAAAACATCCGAGAGATGTATGGACGCCTTGATCGAGTCAAGCTTTTCTCGATCACCCAAGCCCTAATCGAGTTGAAGCAAGGGAACCTTTCGGTTACCGCTTGCTTCTATCGCCTCTCCGCGCTGTGGAACGAACTCGAGGCAGCTGAAGAACGCCTACAAGGACCCGAGAACACCCTGAGACAATACAAAGAAATGAGAGATCGAGAAAAGGCCACGAGATTCTTGCTTATACTCAACGAATCTTACTCAGTTTTTCGATCTCAAATACTCGCAATGGAACCGCCGCCTCCACTAGGACGTATCTTCCAGCTCGCTGTCCAAGAAGAAAACCAACGACTCGCCTCGGCCTCCCACAGTCGAGATGGAGAAGGGATGAGCTTGGTCGTTTATGGCGGAGGTGGATCAGGCGTCGTCTCCGACGGATCCATGGAAGCTGCTGGAAACAACAAAGCAAATCTGTTCTTTGCGCGCGAAGACGAGGAAAACCCTAGGGTTCTTCAAACGAACGGCTGGGATGATGGCAAAAGATCCAACGGCTGGGATAGAAGGAGGGAATCTGACGGCTGGGATGGAAGGAAAGGATCCAACGGCTCTCCTCAACAAGCCAAGATGGACGGCTTGGATTCGCCCATCAACCCGCGCGGATCCAATGGCTCCTATTAGGCCACGTCAGCCCCCACTTACAGGGGATCCCACGGTCCTCGCGGTGCCACGTCATCAGGAAGAATTGGGGGACAAAATGGTAAATTCAAAATTAAATATTGTGAATATTGCAAACGCCCGCATCATACTGTTGATACATGCTGGAAATTACATGGAAAACCTACTGATAAAATTAGAAAAGAAAAGGAATTATCAGTTTATCAGGTTTCCACACAAAGAGGCGATGGAGAACCACAAGCAATATCTCGGGACCAATATCGAATATTGTGCAAATTCGAATCGATTAAAAATCGATGACAAGAATGCGGGATTCTCAGGTACCTTTCTTCATAAAGAGAATTTTTTTCCAGTTGATGCATGGATTATCGATACAGGAGCTAGTGACCACATTATATGCAATGATAAATTATTCTCTCATGTGGAAAAAGGATCAATGTCCCCTATTACAAGACGTCTTCCAAATGGAAATGTCATCCATGTTACTAAAAGCGGAACCGTCCAACTTGGTCCGAATTTCCTACTCAAGAATGTCTTATACATTCCTGGTTTTGAATTCAATCTACTCTCCGTATCCAAAGTGTGCGAAGACAATTCATGTCGTGCAATATTCAATTCAGACAATTGTTTCTTTCAGGACCCTTCGACTGGCAGACTGATGGGCTTGGGTAGTTCTGCACAAGGCCTATATTATTGGATTGATTTTCCAGGAGACTTAGATTTATTAAATAAGAGCATTTCTTGTAATGCCATTAATAGAAATAAAAATCTCCTTTTTCACCAAAGATTGGGTCATAGTGCATCTTTTCCTCATCCTAAATGTCCAGTATGCCCCTTAGCCAAACAGTCTTGAACATCGTTTCCCACAAGCACTTCTCGAGCCAATAGAGCATTTTCTTTGCTTCATATGGATATTTGGGGTCCATATCATACTCCTCACAGGGATGGTTCAAGGTTCTTTCTTACAATTGTTGATGACTATACACGGGCCACTTGGGTTTATTTGATGCAATCGAAAAGTCAAATTTTTTCTTATATATCGAAATTCATTTCCTTGATTAAAAATCAATTCGATCAATCTGTACATCGAATTCGTATAGATAATGGGCGTGAATTCTTCACTTCTAATTGCATCAATTTTCTATCTTCTCATGGAATAGTTCATGAAAGCTCTTGCACTTATACTCCACAATAGAATGGAGTTGTAGAGCGTAAACATAGGCATCTCTTAGAAGTAGCTCGTGCATTAAAATATCAAGCCTCCATACCTGAAGACTATTGGGGAGATTGTGTGGTCACAGTTGCTTATTTGATTAATCGCATGCCAACTAGAATTCTTGATAGAAGAACTCCTTTTGAAATGCTCTACAACAAACAGCCTAAAAATGAGCATCTTCGAGTGTTTGGCTGTTTATGTTATGCCACTAATGTGGGCCCTCTAGATAAAATGGGTCCTCGCGCTACTCAATGTGCCTTCATGGGATATTCCTCATTTCAAAAAGGATACAGAGTTATGGAAATCCCTACAGGACACTTCTTTATAAGTAGAGATGTCGTGTTTCATGAAGATGTGTTCCCATTCAAAGATATGATAGCTTCCTCGACTTCCTCATCATCAGGAGGCAGTAATCCTTTTTTGTCTGAAGAAGACTTATCCATGGCTCCACAGTATCTATTAGCTGTTCCGAGCAACCTGTGTCTATCCAAAGAGAATCACCTATTCAACGAGAATCATCGACTTCACCAGCATTGTTTGAAGTTGGCCCTCCAACATTATCTCCATTATTATCCGAGGATGATTCCACGACTGTGCCTTCGTCAGAAAACAGGATAGCTGAGTCTTCATCAGAATCTGTGCCTTCCCCAACACAGATATTAACAACAGAGCCCCGGCGTTCAGGACGACAAACTCGCCCACCTACATGGACTAAGGATTACATATGTTCTGCGGCAAGTTCTCCAGGTACAAGGTATCCTGTCTCCTCATATGTTTCATATGGCAGGTTGTCACCTGAGCACATGTGTTGCATTACTCGTTTATCAGAAGAACAGGAACCATCTTCCTTTAATGAAGCTTCGCGCGACCCTCGATGGCAACGTGCAATGGAATCTGAATTGAATGCATTGATAGAGAATCATACATGGGATATTGTTCCACTACCCAAACATAGAAAACCAATCGGTTGTAAATGGGTCTACAAGATCAAGTTTAAAGCGGATGGTTCGGTTGAACGCTATAAGGCTCGACTGGTAGCCAAGGGATTTACTCAAAGAGAAGGTTTCGATTATCATGAAACATTCTCTCCAGTTGCCAAGGAAGTCACTGTCCGTACCTTTCTGTCCATTGCTGCCATTCGAAATTGGTCATTGCATCAGATGGATGTAAATAATGCCTTTCTTCATGGAGATCTTGATGAAGAAATTTATATGGATCTTCCACCGGGATTACGCGAGATGGGGGAGTTGCAAGTGTGTCGTCTACGCAAATCCCTCTATGGATTGAAGCGAGGCATCTAGACAAGTGGTATGCCAAGTTTACGGCAGCACTAACCGATGCAGGTTTTCAGCATTCTAAGCATGACTATGCTCTATTTACAAGGAATATAGGTAATTCATCAATTTATTTACTCATATATGTTGATGATATACTTATCATGGGGAACAATGATTCTCATGTTGCAAAATTCAAAGAATACTTGCATTCCACATTCCACATCAAGGATCTGGGTCCCCCTAAATATTTCCTTGGCATAGAAATTGCTCGGTCAGATAAAGGGATCAGCCTTAGCCAAAGAAAGTTCGTCCTTGAAATCATTACAGAAGCAGGATTATCAGGATGCAAGCCAGCTATTATACCGATTGAACAAAATGCCAAGCGACTACTCATGAGTACGATCAGAATTTCTCTTCTACCGAGGATCCCTTACTCAAAGACCCATCGGGATATCGGCGACTAGTCGGAAAAGCGATATATCGACTATGACGAGGCACGACATATGTTATGCGGTGCAGATGCTTAGCCAATTCATGCATAATCCAAAAATGTCTCATATGAATGCAGCATTAAAGGTTGTGAAATATTTGAAGGGATGTCCGGGACTTGGAATATTTCTATCCCGTGACTGCAACATGAAAATGTCAGCCTTTTGTGATACAGATTATGCGACTTGTCCAATGACCAGGAGATCCATCACTGGCTTCTACATTAAATTGGGAGGATCACTAATTTCTTGGAAGACAAAGAAGCAATCGACCGTTTCATTATCATCAGCTGAGTCAGAGTATCGGGCAATGGCGAAGACCACCTGTGAAATTATTTGGATACGAGGATTACTCTCAGATCTTGGAGTACAGGTCAGTGGACCAACTGAATTATTTTGTGACAATGATGCTGCAATCAAATTGGCAGCAAATCCAGTTTTTCATGAAAGGACGAAACATATAGAAGTTGATTGTCACTTTACTCGAGATAAAATTACAGAGGGAATCATCGTAACAAAGGGAATTGGAACTGTGGATCAACCTGCAGATATTTTCACCAAAGCATTATGTCAGAGACAACACACATACTTGTTAAGCAAGCTTGGTGTTCTTGATATCTATAAGCCACCAGCTTGAGGGGGAGTGTTGAAGATATATTTGGAGTCGAAGATATTATTGGAGATTCCGATTGTGCCATCCAATTCTAATTGATTTAGTGATATTTGTAAATAGGAAATTTATTATTCCTTGTATATCAATTCCTTTTTTATTCTTCCTTTCTTACACTATAAGAGGACCGATGTAATTGTACAGAAAGTAGACTGAATATACAGAAAGCTCTTTCTTCCAAAATCCCTCTCAGTCTTTTTTTATTTTCTCAGTCTCCCTTATTTTCTGACAGAATTCTGGGTCATTTTTTGCGCTTGAACTTCTCAAACAGATTCCCTATATACATCAGTATCCGGAAAAAATTATGGCTTACTACAATTTTCCTTTACTTATAGATCTATCAATTTTACTACTTACTATAATTGGACTATGAACTTTGCATCATCCATTCAATCGATGTAATCAATCCGAGCACATCTTCTTTCACGGATGATTTCAAAGAGAATACGACCCAGTAAGCTGAGTTTACTTGGAACTACTTTTACATTTAACGCGTCCTATGTGAAAATAAAATAAAAATGTTTTTTCTTCAAACTCCTAATATGTGTTTGATGTCAATCAACCTAATATGTTCGGGAGAGTTATTCTTTGGAAAATATTGACGAGTGCGTTAAAAATCATTAATTGTGCTCTAGAAATATCAATATTTCTATTTAAAACATGACCTTTTCTTTTAACAATGTTCATTTTCATTTTTAAGATCTTAATATGTGTTACTAGTTTTAATAGTCTTAATTAGTATCCTTGGGACACTTATTAAGGACCTTTTCTTATTTTTCAGCTATTTATCAAGCGCCATCACTAGCATCGCCGACATCCGGTAATGCTGCCGTAAATGCCACAAGTTAAGGAAATAGTGCTCAAACAAAAAAGCCATTTAATCAATGAAGAATAAGTTGTTTTCCACACAATTAGAGTAAGTAATTACTGATAAGATAAGAAAACAATAGTTCAACACCTGTAGCATTGTAGCCGGCACAATATTGATACAAAATCAATATAAACAAGACTCAACACATATTGACATGTTTCAACAAAAACCAATATTTCATTCTACTGGACAATATTTTTTTAGTTATGCTACACATTATCAGAAAACCAGCAAACACTGATGATGTGATAATTGTTCAAACAATCCTAAACATATTATATGGCTGCCTATTCAATCATAAACCTTTCAATTATAATAATTTAGTCCTAAATTTTTTGACAACTTATAATTTAGTCATTAGTTTTTTAGTTGTACCAATTTAGTCTTAAATTTTTTTACCACTTATCAATTTGATCATAAACATTTCGATCATGTCAATTTAATCCTAAATTTTTTGATGATTTGTCAATTTAGGCTTAAAATCTTTTAACATTTGTTAATTTAGTCATTCAAGTCAATTTTAGCTGAAAACCACCATTGCCTCCATTCCACGTGGAGCAACTGGTGTTAACATTGACAATTTTTGCATATTTTTAAGAAAATTACTTTCTTTTTTTTTATTTGTCCTTACTTCCCCTTTTTAGCCTATGGTCAGCGACCAGCCATAGGCGAGGGACAGCAAGTGCTCGACACTCGCGGCTTGGGCGAGGGGTGCACTTGCTAGAGGATGCAATGGCTATGAGAGCCTCATAGCCCTAGCCAACCCTCACTTTTGGCTCGTTGCTAGCCATAGGTTAAAGGAAAACAAAAGAAAAAAGAGGAAAAAAAAGGAATAGAATTTTTTTTAATGATTTACCAATTTAGTTCTAAAATCTTTTATCAATGTATTCAATGTAGTTCTTTCGTCAAAAGCTTTATGACTAAAGTAATATGGTTGAACAGTTTAAAACTAAAATGGCTGCTTTGCAATAATTTGTTACATTATTGTTGGAAGGTTTAAAACCCAAGTTGGCTATTTCCCAAAGAAATGGGATTATCATCTCACTTTGTCAAAAGGAGACGCCGGAGGAATTCATTTTTCCAGCCTGCACCCCAGCACCAGCAGTCCCACCGGACCGAGATACCCGCGTTGGCTGGATTTGTTACTTCATTGAAAATTAGCTGTTCTTTTTCTTCTTTTCTATCGTTATAAGTCGTAGAATTTGGCGAAACACAACACGGTTAGAGATATGGTATGGGGTCCTTTGTCTTTTCTATATATTAGCAAGAAAATTACTTTCTTAGCTTTCTTGCTTTAAGTACATTCAGATTTCAATATATCATGAGAAATAATGGCTGAATCTCCGTCTGAAAATTTGCATTTTGAAAGGAGCAAACAGCTACTTGGACATTTAAATACACTAGGGCAGAAAGCAAAAATCAATGCTCGATCAATCATTATCTGATCTTCCAAGGTCTGCAAAAGCTTTGGACTTGCATTCGACCAAAAAAAAAAGAAAAAAAAAGAAGGCTTTTGATTTGCTCAGAAAGTGTTCTCTTGCCATGTTGCAATTGAGACTCAAACGCAATTCCAACAGAGAACGGGACATTGGCAACCACTCTTTGAGAAGTGCAGCTTTCAAGATCCAAGCAAGTTAAGCAAACCAGCCACTAGCAAGTTCACGTTTGATCAACCAGTTGTATTTAGAGTGTTGCTATCAGATTCGCTAGCCATTGTCCATCTTGGATTTCCTTTTAAGTAATACAGCCGTAGTCACCAACCTATATGAAGTCCCCTAAATAAGGCAATAATCAATGTGAGATCACGGGATTTTGCTAAGAACAACCACAGAATACGACAATCCTATCAGTTGTGAGATTTTGTTTTCCTTTTATATATGTTTGTCCTGTTTACTCCTACATCTATTTTCTAAGTTTCATAGATTCAAATTTGATGGGTGCGCATAAGATGTCTTAAATACTATATAGGTACGTCAAATTAAAGAGGGATAGTGTGGCAAAATACAAATTTCATTTAGACGTATGGATTTTGTTATGGAGGACCCATGTAAAGTTGAGTAGATTTAGGCCTACTCAACTTTTTGCCTTTTTGAAAACTTGCAATCCATGAATTCGCTTGTGTTGGCTAATAACGTTTGGATATGCGCGTGGACTAGAACTCGCACTAAGTAAGATCCAGGACAAACAGGTGGGGATTTAAATCCTTCGCCAAATAAATGAAAGGATGAACATGAAGTTTTGACGCCAGCTCAAGGCAGGATCGCATGCAATTTCTATGCTTGAAGTGTGAGGCTGGGCACGAAGAAATGCCCTAACCGGCCATGCCCAAGTCCACTCATTGCCTACAAGATTGATCACTTCCACTATTCAACCAAAGCAATATCACAACACAATCACATTCAAATTTGCTATCTGCACAATGACGCAAAAGGTGCTCACGTCTGAAGCTCACATTCAAATTTGTCAATGTATATCCTCTGCAATAGGTTTTCAAATGAGATATCAGCATCTGTAACTCCATAAGCATCCATGTACACTTCACAGTTAAACCGACAGAAGTCACTTTTCATTTTAATTTCACAGGTTTTCTAAAGACGAACCAGTATTGTTAGATGGTACGGTGGCGGTGACAGCTTTTCTCATTGACTTCAGGAATGATGTTTTCGGCTACTACATATGATTATGCCGCCATCTGTACATTATTGATCGACCATTTCCATTGCTTTAATCTGAAAGCCATCATTTCTGTTGAACTCGCTGCCCTCTGCCGAGCCGGATCCTAGAAACCCATTCCATGGAGCAGGATTGGTAGCTAAGACTCACTGCCCTGGCCAATTACCAGAAGCAAAAATTGTCAATCTAATGAACTTCCTTCGCCAGGAATGCTTAAAAGATCTTGAGCAGTGCTAGTTATAATAAAACTTATAAGAGATTTGGCAAATTCTTCTTAACCAGTCCACTTGCTTAGACCCAGTATTAAAACGCCTCACATTGCTTTCTACTCCGGCAATTCTGTTAAGTACCATGCTGTCACGAGATAAGTAAAAATTTAGATCATCTTCTAATCCTCGGCATTTACATAAATCTCATTCACTGAAATGAAAAACTAAAAGCTTCCGAACAAAAACTATTGGGATCTTAGCACACAAAAACATTTAAAGCTGAGAGCATTTCTGTGCCATCATTTTATGAAATTGCAACTAGTCTCAAATGCAGAGCTGAAGAAATTGAATTTTCTCCATGCATTTTTTGTTTCCCTTCTCCAGCTTACGTTTTCTGCCACTTGAGAAGTATTTCAAGGGCTCCAGCCTTTTTACTTTTGTAGGCCCACTTAACCCATTATTTCTATTTCCATTAATTTCTACACTTTCGAAGCCCCTTTATCGGTCCATGCACAGATGATCAAGCAATGTAGGCCGGAGAGCATGATGCTTAAATCAAGCAGAGGATTCCAATACCTTCTATCTTAAAGATGGGTAAGACGATCTTAAGTCATAAATGAATTTCTCAAATTATTTAAGATTTCAAATTAGTGAATGGAGGAAAAAAAATTAGATGAATTAATCCATGAGCAATGAAGTATCTCAATCGCCACTGGCTTTTTATATCTTGTGTTCAACCAGGGGAGGGGAGGCGTATAGTTTCTCAGTGAAATGAAGACAGGAACACAATGAGCACTTAGTAAGCCCATGGGCTCCTTTTGTTAGTATTTCATTTTCAGATATAATTTTGAGACCTCTCGGTTGAACCAATCTCATTACATAGTGGTCAAGGGCGCATAGTTTCTCAACGAAGTGAAGATAGGAACACAACGAACACTTAGTAAGCCCATGGGCTCCTTTTGTTAGTGTTTCATTTCCAAAATAATTTTGAGTCCTCTCAGTTGAACCAATCTCATTACATTGTGATAAGGGTAGCAATTCTTGTCGTGACGTGTCATTGCATTCGTGTCATTAATGGGATGTGCCAGTTTCTGATAATATGAGGCTTGACTACAAAAAATGGTCCAATAGGATGAAATATTGGTTTTTGTTGAAGTGTTTCAATATGTGTCCAGTTTTATTTTATCAGTTTCATTGAATTTGTGTTGTGTTAGCTACAAAGCTTTTGTCAAGTGTTGAATTGATGTTCTCTTATCTTAACAGAATTACTTCCCTAATTGCGTGGAAAACAACTTATTCTTCATTGACTAAACGTCCTGTTTATTTTCAGCGTTAGTTGCTTAACTTGTGGTATTTGTGGTGGCGTTACCCAATGACGGCAGTGATAGTGATGGCACTACATACATAGTTGGAAACAAGAAAAGAGAAGATTATTGTTTGTATTTCATTTCCAGATATACTTTTGAGTCATCTCGTTTGAACCCATCTCATGCATTGTGAACAAAGTTAGCAATTCTTGTGATGCCATGTCACTGCATTTGTCTCATTAATCGATGTGTGCCAGTTCTTGATAATTTGAGGTTTGACTAGAAAATATAGTCCAATAGGATGAAATTTCAATTATTTTCAAATTGTGCCAATACATGTAGTCTTGTTTGTATCAATTGAATCGTATTTGTGTCGCACCAACAACAAAGCTTCTATCGAGTGTCAAATTGATATTCTCATGTCTTATCAGCAAATACTTCCCCATAATTGTGAAAAACAACTTACTCTTCACTGAATCAACGGCTTGTTTGTTTCAACATTAGTTTCTTAGCTTTTGACATTTATAATATCATTACCCAACAGTGGTGATGACTGTGATGACACTTGATACTTAGTTAAAAAAAAAAAAAAAATGTGTTCTAAGAGCAATAATTGAGACAATCAAAATTAATCCACAAAAGTCATATACTTCAAATAGATATATTCACATTTTCTAAGTACGTTAATAGCATGTCTTAGGGGCACTCGTTATCATTTTCCAAAGGAAAAATCTCCCAAATAGTCTATTATCACAAGCTGGAAACAATCGGAATAAAATTTATGGAGAGGGTTGATAAGCAAAGGGATATTCATGCAAACTTACAGTCATGTCATGCATGTTGTAGATGACAAGGAAACATGGCCATTGAAAGCACCATTGATTCCTATGGATGTCCCAAAGCAAGTTTGGAGGGGGAAAAAAAAAAGAAAAGAAGAAACCACAATGAGAAAGTTTAAAGCATTTAAGAAGAAGATCCACAAAACAAAGCTGAAGAAATAAATACCACAATTACCAGCCATAGTTTTGATATGATATGCCACAACAGAGTCCACTGCAAGAATCCAAGACATCAAATTTTATACCAACGACATGCTCACAAATTGTCGTGGAGGGCACTCCCTCGGCCTGAGGACCATCGTAACTTACTGGGCCTCCAAAGACTACAGGGTTGCTTGCTGCAATCTTTGGATATTCAAGTCATCTCAGTATGGGTGGGTTTATATATTGATAGTTCAAATAAATGCTCTAAACAGTCTATTTTCTTAAAAGAATTGCAAGTGAGGAGGATAGACTAATATGCAAAACTGAAGGTGATAGGGGGAGATGGTGGAGGATATGCAAAAGCTCAAGATGGTGTAAGGGTGTTTTTGTGTTTGGTAGGTTTTCTCGAGGGTTCTTTTGGAGGATTTTATAAGTTAGCATCTCTTTTGTTGGTTTTTCCCTTGTTTATTTTTAATTTTCTTTTTCTGAAGGGCATAGCTCTGGAGGCAAATAGTCATGAACTTGTTTTGACTTTTGGATTTTTTTATGAACCTCGTGTTATAGGTGCTTTACCAACGACTAATTAAAATGTTTGGTTTGTTGCTGTATAATTTTGATAAGGTGCAAAATTGTGTATTGCTATGATATTCTGTTTGCATCCCCATGAATTTTTTATTTAGGCACTGCACTGTAATGCAAGAGCAAGCAATTCACTACGTTGCATGAATGTTGCATTGCACGAGAATGCAGTAATTCACTGGTGCAAAGCGTAATGCATTACGATAAAAGTTCTCCATTGCATATCGACCAATGGACAGATTAACATGCCAGTTTTGGGCCCACCCAATTTTTGGCTCATTGTTGCCCAGCTTTAGCCCATCATGGCTAATTGTCGGCTTTTTGGGACCAATTCTTGATCGTGCTAAGCTAAACTCGGCCAGTTTTTGGGCCATCCAGTCCATGGACTTGCTTTCGGCTAGCTTTCGGCCTAGCTTGAATTTGCTCAGCCAGTTTCAGCCATGTTTGGCTAGTTTTTGGCCCATTTCGGCCTTAGTTCTAGGTCCATTGCACAGCCAGTTCTTAGCCTCGTTCGGCCAATTTGTGGCCCATGCCTTGGCCGATGCTTTGCCAGTTCCACCAAAGACCGCCGGTTCCAACAAGCACGCTTGTCAATACATTGAAATCCAACCAACTTAACGATAGCGCTTACAACAAAGAGACTGAAATGTGGTTCTCTATGAGTGCAATAGTTCTCCATCTTCTCTGCAGTGGACTGATTAGCATGGCCTAGCTTGGCTAGTTTTTTTTTTGCCCATGTTTAGTGAATGTTGGTCAATTTCATGAAAAACACAGGCAATACATTCAAATCCAACCAACTAAATAAATAAAAGCTTACAACCGAAAAACTGCAATGCAGTGCAAGGCACGACA
This sequence comes from Corymbia calophylla, assembly GCA_014182845.1. Lineage (NCBI taxonomy): Eukaryota > Viridiplantae > Streptophyta > Magnoliopsida > Myrtales > Myrtaceae > Corymbia > Corymbia calophylla. The sequence continues at coordinate 12,272,339 of CM024697.1, read as the reverse complement.
CAAAAGTTCTCCATTGGACCCTAGTGGACTGATTAGCATGGCCAAGCTTGGCTAGTTTTTTGCCCATGCTTAGCCAATGTTGGCCAATTTCACGATAAACACAGTCAATATATTCAAAGCCAACCAACCAAATAGATTAAAGCTTACAAACGAAAAAGTGCAAAGCACAGTGCAAAAGTTCTCCATTGGAATCTGCAGTGGACTGGTTACATGGCCAAGCTTGGCTAGTTTTTTGCCAATACTTAGCCGATGTTAGATAAAAGCTTACAACCAAAAAATCTGCAATGCAGTGCAAAGCACAATGCAAAAGTGCTCCGTTGGACTCTGCGGTCGACTGATTAGCATGACCAATCTTGCCTAGTTTTTTGCCCGTGCTTAGCCAATATTAGCCAATTTCAAGGGAAAAAAAAACAGTCAATATGCGTTCAATCCAACCAACAAAATAGATAAAGCTTACAACCCAAAAACTGCAATGCAGTGCTTTGCAAAGCACATTGCAGAAGTTTCCCCACTGGACTCTGTAGTGGATGATTAGCATAGCCTAGCTTGGCCTGTTTTTGGCCCATGCTCGGCCAGTTCCACAATGACTACATTGATATTCCAACGAGAAAAACAGAGTAGAGGTTACCACCAACAAAACCACTTCCAGCAAACATGCATGGTCAATATATTGCGTTGGCAGAGTAGAGCTTACAATCAATATCAATTCAAGCTCATGATGATGTACTTACAAGTTCGACCGCTTGCACAATCATTTCAGTGACACACTTTGATCACAACCACAAAAAGCCTAATACAACGTACCCACACAAACACCGGCTTTGACGGCAGCAGGCAACCGACCATTCACACCCAAACAGACACCACCACTGGACAATGTGATCACAGATAAAAACATCCTAAGCTCGGGGAAACCCATAGGTAAACCACCACTTAAAGATCCCTTGCCGATATAGGTAAACCCATGCTCGTCGATTGAGGTAACACCAACTCGGGGAAAACAGAGAGTGAACCACAAAGCCACGGAATAATGAGGCCCCCAAGTATAAGCTTCTCTCTCTCCTGCTTTGCCAAAATTTAGATTTCGCACCGGCTCCGTCCTTTGCAAAAGCCCACGTGCGATGCGCCGGGAGTGCTCATACATAATGGGACCATCAACCTCATCTAGAGAAGCCACAGTTAACAGCACTACAAGCACAAAAATGCACATTGTTTACTTGCAGCCCGAGATTGACAATGGGTTTAAGCCCTAAATCTCCAAAAATGGGCACGTTGGTCGTCAGGAGGCGCTTTTTACCGCTGGGGATGAAGTGATCATTCGGAACAAGATAGTCCAATGTGCGATCGTTTCAGGCATATACCGCTCAGAAGCTCTTTTGAGAAACTAAGGCCAATTTGGCCAAAAAAAATAGATTTCATGTGGTAAAAATCATAGGATATGTAATTCTTAAAGAAAGGAAAAGACAAGACAATGCTCGGTGAAAGACCAAGACAAATAGTACTGACCACGAAGAGATAATTGGAGAAGGGGGCAAATTTCAGTAAGTTAGAGCCAACCCTTGCGTGCCACTTATCATACCACCAGGCTATTGATCTCCCGTCAATAGCAATATACCCGACAAATTTACTCATTCAATCAAACACTTCACAACAAGATCACATTCAAATTTTGCTCTCTGCACGACGACGCACAAAAGGTTGCACGCATCTGAAGCATCGAGCTTATCTTACATTCAAAATAAAAATGAAACGATGGATAACTACACACGAAGAATACCATCGAGGGTACTCACTGCCACACACCTCACACATGTCCTCCTGCGCCTGCACCTGGACATCTTTATTCGGAACAATCACAAGACAAACACAAGAAATAAATAACAAAGAATTCCAAACTTGCTGAAGACCACATCTAGCAAAGCACACAGAAATCGAATTTCTTCTGCAGAGCCATCGATTCCATCCATTTTGAATGATTATATACTCCATTAGATCAACAATCTGGACTCAAATCAAATTGGACTTGTGGATATGCAACCGTCATGCCCATCTAGTGTTGTCGTTGCTGGTGCCATTGCATGCTGCAACAAAAATCACAATCCTCAGCTTCCAAATCCATTATAAGAGTTATGATGATACGTCGTCTAGGTTTGAAGCCAAAGGCTCTTGGATTCAATCGATTAGAACCAAAAACAGCAAAGCATAAATAGCGGCATTGAGTACAGAAACCCACTCTGTTGCAAGCAGCCTATCATATCTCAAGTACATGTACAGAAGGAAGAAAGTGACAAGAAACGGAAAATCATCGTTAGGTGATGCAGTTATGAGTAGCTTCAGAGAGACGCTCGTCAGAACATTAACCTGACTAGCTCTATACGAGGAATTAGAGTTTATGAGTTTAAATTTGCTTGTCAAGCATGGAGCAAAAAGTGAGAAGTAAATAAACATCATGTTCGTTTGTTAAAATCAGGCTTGTATTGGAGCAGTTTTGAATTATTCAGGCGAGCAACCTCCACATTTAATTTTTGCTCTGAACTTTTAGGCACATTTCTTAATTGCCTTCAACACGATTTATAAGCAACCCAAGCAAAATGACTAGTACAGGAAGCGATTGTTACTGAGTAAACTAGAACAACTAACAAGAACAACTGCTAGAAGCACATGATGTGGTAAAAGTCACTCCAAAGGAAACTTCTTTATAAAAAAAAGGAAAAAGCTTGAGAACAAAGCCGCAGTCAAAACTATATAATCCGCCCAAAAAAATAAGCAAACCGCAAATGCGGCTTCAATGCTCCATGACATTAACCTTGACCTCAGAGTGGGTTGGGATTCTCCCCTCAATCAAATCTTAATGAGGATACCTTTATGCAGTGATTGACAATCTGAATACTTGACCTACACACTCAAAATTTTAAATCTTCTTTAATTGGAATATGGCTAACCTGGAGCCTTCAAGGAGCTATTTCTTGCATGGACAAGGTGGGGCCGGAATGGATCCCTCACTCTGCTTTGGGAACGGGATGACTGGCTCTAGAGCTCCTTCTATAAATTTCTTGATTTTAATTTCTATGCGCGCGCGAACTTCTTTATTTGTCAAGACCGCTTCCTCGAATGCCCTTGGCATATCCCAAAGTTCGAGGCATATTATCTTCGCGGGAGGTTTTATGATGATTTGTGGCATTTCTGTTAATGACTGGCATCGAGCTAGAGATAACCTTCCCAGAGCCGACAGTGCTCGATCTTCAACTTCTATGGATTCAAGCCTGTCAAATTTATCCAAGCCTAAAAAGCAAAGTTGCTGAAACCTCTCTGCCTTAAACGTCATCTTAGGTACATCGAATGCTTGTTCCAATTCCAAATGCTTCAGACACGGAAAGTCTCCCAATAGTTCGAGTGGATCTTCTTTCAATTGTTGGAGCGTCAATTGACTCTTCTTGAGTATCAATTTGACCAAACTAGCACGAGGGAGTAACCACATAGGCAAAAATTCCAACTGCCCTATCAAGTGAACCCGCTGAAGGTATTCCGGTGCTTTCCTCTTACGATCCCTTCAAAGATTCATTTTCTCTCCTTCAGCGGCAATTAAACACAATGATTCTAGATTTGTCAACTTCTCAATGGAATAGCAAAGAAGCTCTACATCTATACTTTTCAGCATTGAGAGACCAAGCCTTTGTAAATTTGTCAGTTTCCCAAGTTCTTCGAGCAACTGTTCTCTGTCCGAGCACTCTTTTGACTCGTCTGGTAGCGCTATCATGCATAGCTTTTGCAATAATGTCAAGTCTCCTAATTTTGATGGAACCTTGACACCAAGCTCTCGATCGGTATCTGCAGCCTGCCATATTGGGCTCCCTTCTCGCGATTTTCCCACACGAAAGATATCGGGCTTGTTTTGCTCTTTATCGGGCTTGTTTTGCTCTTTCTTATCAAGCTTTCTGTTGGATCTTGATACTAATAGATGACGAAGTGCTTTTAGCTCCAAAATATCCTCAGGTAGCTTAGGCACGAGGGTATCTCTGATATCCAGAGTCTCCAGAAATGTAAGCTCTTTTATGTTCCCTGGAATATTCTGTATGTCAGTACCCCTTAAACTTAGGTACTTAAGATATTTCGACTCAAAAATTTCTTGAGGAAAAGTACTCAAAGAAGCTTGAGGACATATTTCTTCGTCCTTGGTCAAATGTCTTTGAAGATCTATCACCTTAAGCCTCTTAGCCTTCAACAGTTTTTCCAAGGAGGTCGGAAGCACTCTTTCGAAGGCAAGAAGTGTCACGACCCGACTCTCGAGTCCGCGACAACCCCTGTTCTCTTGCGGTCATTTGATTTGCGACTCTCCAGGGATCCGTCGCCGACCATTATTTTTATCTTTTAATTAAACGCATGCGGAAACGAAACACAATCCCGGTCAAATACAAAAGCGGGGATAGCAGGAAAACCCAACAAGAACACATTCAAAAGTACTGCTTTATTTATCTACTGATTAACCCTAGGAAGTTTACAAGTACAAGCCCTTACCACGGGCATCTTCCTATCGAGCCCATGAAACCAATAAGCCGGGGTTAATCTACTCCCTTCAAAAACGGCAACGAGCCGTAACACGCGTCGATCCTCCATCCTATGGACCTGAAAATGGTTATTCAATAACCAGTGAGATAAATCTCAGTAAGTCAAAATCCTAAGCCTCGATTAGGAGACCTACTCGCCTCGAGTGCGCCCTGACGTGCAATGTCTCTATCGCCAGCAATTCAACAACAGAATAATACCCAATCGACCATTAACAGACGCACGATTAGACCAAGGTTCATATGCAATTATTAACAATTAACAATTGCAATCACAGGCATCCTTACCTCGCTTTTGCCACACGCAACCTGCATGATACAGTTTATTGTATGCTCACCTCAATGCAGCAATCATATCAAATAATCAGAACACTTCTCAAGTTGTTTCATGCACCATGCATTTGCTCGTTTTCCATTTATTAACACCTTTGGGGGAATTTCCTTCCAACACACAAGTTGGTAGTCAACCGGCATAACCGGGCATCGTCCCACTGCATTGGGCACGGCTACGTCTGGCGCCCAGACGACATTCACAAAGAGCATAGGTCCGGCCTCTACCGCGACCCGCATCCGGCGCCCGGGTATTCCGATAATACGGACTTCGTCCACCACAGATCCCCCACTGGGTGACGGGCTCTTACGTGACCACGCAAGCACACCAATTAATCATGCTCATTTCATTATCTTGTAATGCAGCCAATGCAGACATGATTCGTGCTTGTACACATTAATTCATCGCAAACTCTACATGTAATGCGATAATATTTCACACGTGGTCACACGAATACAAATGCCTTTCACACGTAGTCACACGAATATGCTGAATATACTCAACCCTAATTCACAATCGCAGTCCGTGAATTTACTCCACCGAGTATATATTAAACAATATCATCAAAGGCAGCATATATACATGTATTCAACATATAATTTACGTGAGGAAAGTACAACTAGTAATCCACCGATATATAATCCACGTGAGGAAAGTACAAACAATAATCCATCGAAATTAATCGATACTAGCACAATTACTAAATATGTACTTTCCAAAGATAATACTTTACTCCAAAAATATTCCATTAATAATTATTCAACAATAAATATTCAACATCCAACAATAATTAATCATCCACCACTAATTAATTAATTAATCTCCAAAAACAATTAATTAATTATTACCCAAAAATAATAACCACCAATTTCGAAATTAATAATAAATTAATTAATTCCGAAAATAATAAATAATAATTCCGAAATTAATAAATTATTATTATTTTGTCCCAAAAATAATAATAATATTTATTAATACTAATCATGGTTACCGGTCTAACCCAACTATGATTAATTAACCCAACCAAGATTACTTTGATCTAACCGCGATTAACCAACCATAGTTACTCTAACCGCAATTAATTTATTCTAACCACGATTAACACTAAACATGCTTAATCAAATAATAATAAAACACTAATCATCCATCATTCAAAAGCACTAATCAAGCTTAATATTAAACTAATCACCCTAAGGGAGTTTAGCACCCTAAGCGAGTATTAGAAAATCAACTCACGGGTTTAGCTAATCCGACGACACGAGCGCGACGACGGCGGCGAGGACAACGAGCGGCTCGCTCGGGGACAACGACGGGCGACAACCGGCGGCCGGTTTCCAACAAAACAGCTCCCGATGAAGCTGTTTTGTGCTGAACAGCAGCCGAACAGCGGCTGGTGATGCTGGACAGCGGCTGGCTGTGTCCCGAACAGCGGCCAGCAGCAACCAGCAGCAACGACAGCAACTTCCAGCGGCAGAAACAGCAAGAAACAGCAGCGGACAGCAGCAAACAGCAAGCAGAAACAGCAGGAACAGCAGCAGACTCGGACAGAGGAGGAGGGGGAGCGGTGCAGCTAGCTCGCGGGGCCGGCGGACCGGCGGCGAGTTGGCTGGACGGCGGTGCTGCGGTGGTGATGGGTGGCAGCAGCAAGAAAACGCAGCAGCAGTGGCAGCAAGCCAGCGTTGGTCGAAGGAGGAGAAGAAGAAAAAAAGGAAGAAGCTGCTGGGAAGGGGGCTTCGAACGTGCAGAGGAAGGAAAAGAGAGAGAGAGAGAGAGAGAGAGAGAGAGTTGACAAGTCAAAGGGGAAAAAGTGAGATAAGATGGGGACAAGGGGGATTGTCGACCAAGGGAAGAAACGTGAGGGGGAAGAGAAAGAAAAAGGGGAGAGAGAAAAGGGAAACGTGCGGACGAAGGAGGGGGGAGAAAAGGAGAAAAAGACAAAAAAGGAGAACAAGACAAATCTAAACAAATATCTAGAAAGGGGCAATTTAGTCTTTTTACCCCTGAAGATAAATTCCCAAATATTTGGCTCCAAAACTCTACCGTTAAATCATTTTCCAATATTTCGAGAACTACCGATAAATTTGAGAATCAATGATAACGTCCAATATTTTAGCCTCGACATCTTTAAAAGTTCGATACCCGATCTGGGATTGAAATTCGTGATTAAAATCGATCGGTGCGACTTTAAGTACGACCTAACTTTCGGGCGGCGTTTAGGGATTCTCGCGCGTTTGACCCGTGGTTGATAGCTTTTCAATCCACGATCGTGTATTCAAATCGGGACGATCCTCGGTGTCGTACGTAATCACGAGGAGTTAATTGCTCACACTGAGTACAGGGCCAAAAGGAAATCGGTTTAACATCGTTCGCAATATCGAAGTCGTGCGGAATCACCCGCAATCCGACCTCGTACTTTTGCTGAATCGATTTATTTCCGTTCGCTAATTGGCCTGCAACAGTGTAGTATTATTCCTCTTTGATTCTTATGGCGGAGCTATCCCGATTAAATTCACTAGCCGTACGCGTCGATCCTTAATTGCGCTTGCCGAACAGTTAGTTAACTCGTGAGGGGCCAACTCAGAGTAAACGTAACTAACAGTGCATTGACAAAATAACAATTTCCTCGATCCCGGAATGGGTCGAAATTCAGGATGTTACAAGAAGGGAGCGAAGTTGTTTGACCCATGGATCATCATATTTATCGACCATATCTCTATGAAAGGACAGGTGCCATACATTCTCAGGCCATACTTGTTTCTGGCGATCAACAATCATTGCGAACTCTTCATCTATTGACCTGGAAATAATATGTTGATGCCGAACGTGGGGAATGCAGCAGGTTTTGACCCTCCCATAGCCTGTTTTCTCCTTTTCCAGAATTTCATAATGGTCTAATAGCTTTTCCAGGGTTTCTTCTGCTTTTTCTTGGACCGTCTGTGAACCCTCCTGTTCGATAAATCCTTCTGCCATCCATAACCGCATCATTGTGGAGCACCTTATGGGATAATCCAAAGGGAAGATGCTCAAATAAAAAAGAAAAGCACCGACGTCGAGAAGGGTGTCCATGCGAGGAGCTCTCGTGCTTTTAATTGGGTCACCATCGTACCCATTGGATGCTAGTGCTTCTGCAAGTCTGCGGCTTAACTTTTTCCATTTGACACCATCAGGAGAGCCAGTAGCACTAGGTCGCTGACAATTCATAAGCTTACACGTCTCCAGAATATCAAGTGGCAATCCGTGGCATTCTTTTAAGATGCGGGCGGTAGCTTCTTTTAAATCTGGTCCATGGAAACCCAGGGTGGGCATATTCTGGAAAAATAGAGATTCAGATTGATGCTCGGTGAGGCAAACATGCTCGAAGTCATAAGAATCATATTGTGCCCGCATGAAGAAATTTATGGAGCTAGATTTCAGGCTGCGGACCCGAGTAGTGACAAGCACGCTCGGATGAGTTCGATTTAAATGACTCCGGAGGCACATGAACACATCCGCGCCTTTTGCGTTGTCAATGACGAGAATCCAACGGCATGTTTTGGACTCCATGAATGAGATAGCCTCTTCGAGTTTACAATTTCGTGGGCTTTCACTCTCGCGCGTGACCAAAGTACTCTCGCACGTCTCGCACGTCTCGCACGTGCACGTGATCGAAGTACTCTCGCACGTGGTGAAACTCCACATCTTTGCATCTGCCTTCAGGAGCGCTGCTGCACTGTAATTGCCCATCTCGCAGGATCTTGAATCCTCAACCCATACATAGTAATTGAAGAATCCCTTCACTTCTTTATTGCGAAGCACGGCACCCGCTAGACTAGTCTTCCCTACTCCTCGAGTCCCGTGTACGAAAATCACTTTCGACTTCGGCGTTTGCTGGATTAGCCATTTAACCAGCTTGTCCTTTGGCCCTTCAATGGCCCACAACGCTTCGTCTATCTCCTCAGAGTAGGCAATGGATGATGACAGATGGCTGGCCGAGCTGGACTGGGCATAGTTGCCCGATAATCGACTTAAAGTCTCCATAATAGCGGTCTTCTCCATATTTATGTAATCAAGCGCCATTGAATTGATATTTCCTGCTTCGGAAGCAAAAGTTCGGCGAGTGTAGAGGCTGTAAATGGTGGGAATAAGACCTTCCCACCCATTGTTTGATTTACGTCGCGTAAAGTCGTCGATAGCGTCTTCAGAGACATAAAGAAACTTCTGTGCTCGCTTCACTGACGCTTTGAGATCCTCAGTAATGACCTCCATCGAGTTGGTTTTCTTGAGGAAGCGTTCGATGGCTCCGATAGATTCCTTGAGGGACGCTAAATCCTTTTCAGCATTTGAAGCGAGGCGATATTCTTTTTCCAATTGTTTCAATAGGAAAGGAGCCAGCTTCAACAGAGGAATCACAAACTCCGCCATTTTCTCTTTTTCTGGTTGGATCACAGAGAGAGAGAGAGAGAGAGAGAGAGAGAGAGAGAGAGTCTCCGACGGAAATTGCCTAGCCGGACCGTTGCTTCGAGCAAGTATTATATAGACGAGGGCCGTTGAACAAAATTAATCATATTTCAAATAATTCTTCGAATACACGCTCAAAATATGACAGATCCCATCATCTAAATTTGTAAAATATAATGTAATGTCATTTCAGCCATGGCACTCCAGTCATCTTGAAAATCGTTTATTTTAAGTTTTTATATATATTTTTGTCGTGAGATGCCAAATGATGCTTACTTTCATGCCATTGTTGAAAGATGATAATAGTTCGACTAAATAAGACAGTTAAGCCTAACCTGATGAGGATGATATAAATGTGGGAGATATATGATTTTCATCACATACAAACGGGGGTGAGAGATTTACTGTGTTTATGGGTATATTTAATTGGAAAAGAATTATTCAAAAAATCTTAAATCTATTATACGGCAACCAATTTAGTTCTAAAACTTTAAATTATATCAATTTAGTTCTATACATTTTAATGATTTGTCAATGCAGTCTCAAATTTTTTTGACGATTTGCCAATATAGTTATTCTAACCAATTATCTAAAAAATTGAATTGGTAATTTTTCAAGATTAAGATTAAATTAATATATTGCCAAAAGATTTAGACTAAATTCCACAATTGGAAACCCAATGCCTAAAGTTACCCCTCTCTCTCTTTAAGAGCCCTCTTCGCTCAGAGCAGTCGCTCGCGTCTCCTCAGAACCCGGTCGCTCGTCTGCCTTGCTCGCCACATTCTTTGCTCGGGGAAGGAGGTGCCATTTTTGCACTTTCAGTTGGGGCATAAAATGATTGTGGAATGATTTTTCTTGGAGATTTTGTCGTGGGTGACAGTGAAAGTGATTTGCGTTGTGGAATTGTTATCACCTTAAATTTGTTGGAGCTTGTTCTTTGTTTATAAATCTTGACCGTGAAACAAAATATGATTTTGCTTCTTTACTCTGATAGGATGTTGGAGCTTGTTTCCTGTTGGACTAATTGTGTATACGTCAATCAAACAATCGATATGATTTTGGTGGCAAAAGAATATTATAAGTCTTCTACAACTTTCGTATGCCATTTCGCGCAAGTCTTAAAAAACTTTTCTTTCATTCACTTAAGTGTTATAAGTTTAAAAAAACGTTCACTTAAATGCTACTACCGATTTGCCCGCCGGAAAATCTAACGTGGTTATCGGAAAGGCGCGTGGTTCAGGTGAATAATATTTTCATATATTTTAATTAATTTTTATTTTTTTTAATTCTTTTCGGTTTTTTTTTTTGTTTTGTTTTTCTAGGGCCGGCGAGGGCCACCATTGACCCTCACCAACCATGGTTGCCTCGCCCAATCTGGGCAAGGGTCAACGGTGACCCTTGTTGGCCCTAAAAAAAAAAAAAAAAAAAAATTCAAAAAATTTAATTAAAATATTAAAATATTGTTCACCAGCGGCCACATCATTTTTCTGGCGGCCACGTCAGTTTTTCCAGCGGGCAAATCAGAAGTGGCACTCAAGTGAACATTTTTTCAAACTTGTAACACTTATGTGAACGAAAAAAAAGTTTTTGCACCAATGTGAGCGACATACGAAAATTGTGACATTCCTAGTGTTCTTCTACCTAATTTTAGTGCTTTTGATTGGGTTTGGCCTTTTGGGTGTTGTAGCAACTTGGTGGTTGTGATTTTTGTATAGATGTGGGTGTGAGTCAGAGAAACAAAAGAAAAATAATGGTGTTGGCTCAGGAGGATAGGTATAGGTGCTTCGTTCCCTAATGGTTTATTTTGATCTCATGTTGATGTTGGTACTCTAAAATTATTCTCTGAGCGGAGAGGGAAAGTTAACTAAAGAGGGCATATATCAACATGACTGTAGCATCAGGATTGTGGAATATTTTAATTTGGCCTGTGGGTGAAGTGGAAATCTTTGTAATGATAGATTATGGTAGCATTAACTATGAAAGAAAGGGCGAAGGAGAGGGTGGCGATGGAAGGTTAGTGATGATGAGTGTTTTATGTTCCAACATTGAAACAACAGCTTCTTGAAGTGAGTAATGTGAATGAGTCAGTTGTTTGAATGCTGTGAATTTACCGTGATGAGTAGTTGGGTCTGCATTCCTTGCCTGGAGCTTTGTACATAAGCTCGTTGTACAATATTTCCCTGCCCTTTGTTTTTTAACAAAGTAACTAGTGGTAGCACAAACTTAGGACGCGATGTTTTGTCCAGCCTTTAATTATGTACGTGTTCTGTTGCAATTAAAGATCAAGGAAGCAGTTGGTGTACTGAGACCTCACTTGACTAGTTCGATTAGCGCCGTTGATGCAATTCAAGAGTTGGAAGCCATCGCAAAAATGGACTTCAATGGAGTGCCGGTCGTGGGCTCAAGTTCTGTCATGCCTAGCTGAGGGTAGTCGCCCGATCATACATTTTGGAGATTCCAGAATAGATGGGAGGATCACTCCTCCGTCCAGTCGTAGTCCACCACGCCTCTCTCTCCGCTCCGCTCCTCCTCCTCGCTGGCTGGGCCCACGAGGACCTCGGCATCGTCGTCCTCAAAAGAAGGGACGGCGTGTCCCTGAAGCCCGTCGAGACCGCATGCAATCTGAAGCTGGAAGTGGGTCTCAAAGGAAGGGACTTGAGGGGCGTTGGTGGGGCGAGAGAGAGCTTGGCGGTGGTGGTGGAGGAGGAGGAGGAGGAGGGGAACCGTAGGGGATGAAAGTGGAGAGACATGGGCAAGGGCGTGGAATGGTGATGCCAAATCTAGTGCTTGGGTTGAGCGCCGCTAAGCAAAAGATCCGAGGCTCAAGCTCTATCCGAGCCTTGATCAAACTAGGCTCAAGCTTGACTCTCACCCAGACTTCCGTGGCCAGCCATCGACGACCACCGATGAAGAGGAAGAAGATGAATTGAAAAAAAAAAGAAAAGAAAAAAAGATAAAAGATAAAAAAAGAAAAAAAAAATATTTGGACAAAAATGTCATTGATCAGTCGGAAAATTTAGCCAGCTAGTGACCAGCAACATCAGGACCTTATTTGAAACAACTATAACCATTTTAAGCCCTTTTTTGAAACGATCAAGATCACTTTATGCTCTTATTTGAAATAAAGTCAATTTTAAATCATTTTTTGAAAAAATGAGGAGACTTTGGGCCATTTTTTGAAATTTTCTCTCTATATCGTTTTGCTGTAATCACAATTTCGGCAACATTTCGGCTCTTTCCTTACTTATATTGAATGTTTATCGACACTTGCTTTCTTGTTGTTTGCACTGTTCAAATTTCTCAGTGAGCTTTCATCGGCTTTGAAGTTGTGTGCATTTTGGGTGATTCTTGAATTCTTTTTGGAGTTGAAGCAGACACCTAAGAAAAGTGATTTTTGTGTTTGCTTAACCAAGTTTGGAGTTGTTGCATTTATCAGATTTGGAGAGCCATGAAATCCAAGATGCATTCCCAGCCTCCTCCTTTTGTTGATGCTGTGATTAAAACCATGAGATTCAAAGTTAAACACTACTTGTAAGAATTTAAGGATTTTCGATGTAGAATCACCTCTGAGTTGCGTTTGAGATGACTTGCTGTTGAGAAGTGGTTGGTTGGGGAGAGCTCCCTTATAGTTATGGACCTCTAGATCAGCTGTGTCTACCAAATTGTTAGTGTACCCAAATCAGAACTCTTGTATCAAAATTTCCAATCATTAGCCTGATGTGAACAGTCTCTGTTCTCAGAAAATATTGAAGATTGTGAATGATTTTCGAGGTCGAATATCATATTATTGAAAGAACGGAGAGAGCACAAAACACCATTCACTAGTCGAGAATAGATCAAACTATCACAACTTTTAATTGATGTAGCTTCATAGCACATTGAAATGCTGATTTACGTCCATAAGTAAATTTTGCCAAGAATTCTCCATTTATGAACAACTTGCCATTTTCCACTCTTCTGGTTCCTTATAATGATCCGCTCTAACTAGATTGAGGAGTGATGATTGAGATCAAATAGGTTCCAACCTAAAATGAAATGAAATAAAATAAAATAAAGTAAGAATGCACCCAACTGTGCATGGGTAGAGTGTTTCTGGATTATATATGTGAAAGTGAAATTGGCTCATAACAAATGCCTTTTGGTGCATCGGTATTATTCAGCTTTGAAATGCAAATGTTACGTACGTTCAGAAGACTAATCTACTAAGGTGAGTCACTTCCTAAGTCAAGTCAGGGTACTACAAATATATTTTGAGGTCTTACTCTTCCTGATTCTTCTGCAGGTAAATCTCGATGACGCTCTTAAAATGTAGAAGGGAAGCGACAACAAGAAATCGAAACACCCACAACCATTGAACATGCTTCTGAAAAATTAGGAAATAGTCACACACGAGCAGGATTTAGAAACAAGCAGCGCACACAACAGCAACACAAAATCCATGGTCACCCAGCATTTTTTTTCCTATATTGGTACAACGATTCTGAAACACCAGGGAGATCTCATTCAGTGTTCACCTGCGAAGCCTTTTCATATCCTTTATCTGCGGAGATAACGAGTTTCCAGTAGGCGGCCCTCCATCGTCTAAATTGGACTTCTATGTTCTTAAATTTTTCATAATCATCTTTCCCGTGGTCCGCTTTTACCTGCTCGTAGAATTCATGAGACATGTCAAAAAACGCGAGCTTTTGGATTCTGGAAATATCTTCGATGCCAGAGGGTATTTGTTCCAACCATTGACAACGGTTGATGGTTAGGCTTTCAAGGCTCTCCAATGTTCCCTTCTCCACACTCATTGATCTAAGCGCCTCTAATTCCTCAAGCAGTAAAATCTTTAGCTTCGGAAACTGCCCTTTCTTGAAATCCAATTGTTCTCCATCATAAGCCCGACGCAGTTGCAGCTCTACTAGCTCTGGCAATTTGCCGAGGGTTAAAAGGAGATCTTCCTTCAAGTGACTCCATCTTAATAAGATCTTTGTCAAATCATTGAGGGACGATATCCAATCCGGCAACTTCTCCAAACGGCCATGCAAGTAGAGATGTTGAAGAGATTTAGGAGGTAAAGTTTGAGAGTTGGAGTCGGAGTCGGAGTCGGACTTGGAAGGTGAAGTTCGGTAATGGAGATCAAGTATCTCGTCCTGGTCAAGCGCATGTACATTGAGGGAATTTAGCTCTTTTAACTTTCCAAGGGAAGTACACAACAACTCACCATCTTCCTTCCTCATCTTGGTGATTCCCAACCGCCTTAATTTTGTCAGACTCCCAAGCTCCTTCAATAAGTTAATGTCTGATTCCACGAAACAGAGTTTTTCTAGGCACTTAAATCCTAGGACGCTGCATGATGCCTTGAAACCAATTAAATCGTAACTCTCCATCAGGGGATCTTTCTCGTGATGATAAATTAGGATATGACGAATATTTTTAAGTCTTGCAGTCTCGGGAGGCAATTCAGTGACTGAGCTATGTTTAGCGTTCAAAATTTCGAGATGCTCTAGCTTTCCGATGGAGCCAGGGATTACTTTGATTGACGAATTCTTTAAGATCAAGGAACTGGCATAGGTATGCTCGAACAGTTCTTCTGGAACGATCGCCATACGTTCACCTGTCAGATCCAACACCTTGAACTCCAACGGCAAAGATTCTTCGGAAGCTGTTGCCTCAATGGAGGAAGCATCGGGCACGATTATAGGAGATGGTTGGAAGGCTTTATCGTCAATATTGGTAGCAGTTCCTTCTTCTGCCCTTTCGGTGGCAGAAGATGCTTTATCGTCAATATTGGAAGTGGATCCTTCTTCCGATGCTTTATCGTCAATATTGGAAGTGGATCCTTCTTCTACTCTCTCTACGACCTCGACATCCCAGAGGATGGCGGTGCTGGGGGAGAGGTCGTGGGTGACAGAGTCGGGCGATTGGGGGTGGCTGCAGAGGAAGGTGCCGTAGCGGGTGCGGAGCTTGACTTGGTTGCCCGCCTTCACGGGCTTCAACTCGTGGGAGGAGTCGGGGAGGGGAGGGAGGGACTGGAGGACCTTGCGGTCAGTCGTGCTGGCGAGGGAGGGCGGCTCGAAAGCAGTGAGGTACTTGTCGTGGCAGCTCTTAAGATGGAGGACGGAATCAGATTTGACGACGAACCACCAGCCGTCGTCTCTTGGTCGCGGAAGGTTTAGCAGATCCTCGTCCATGCCCCCCTCCTCCAGCAAGGACAAGTATATTCGCTCCTTCCTATCCTTGAACACGTAGGTCACCTTTTTGCTCAGGGCGACATTCTCCTGGTCCTCGTTCGCGACGAGGAACTGGCCGTGGCAGTTCCGGAGGCGCACCGCCTGGGCTTTGCTGAAGAACTCCATGCCCGAGATCTGTCGTCCGCAGAAAGAAAAGGGTTAGTTTATTCATTTTCTTTTATTCGGACAAGAGAGAGGGAGGCGAAACGTGGGATTGATTGAGCGAGGGGGTGTCTTCGGCCCACCACGACAGCTCCCTTTTCTCCCAATTTTGGAGTGAATAGGCGATCTCTCTCTCGGGAAGAGGCGGAATTGAGGTGTTCCTTCATTTTCGGTTTTTTTTTTCCTTTTAAAGAATAATCTTGAATTTAGTCCTCGCGATTATTTATTTATTTATTTATTTGCTACTGTTTTGTTTGATTTTTTAAATCTTCTTACTAGCACAACTAGGTCCTCTAGCTGATTAGCGTTTACCACCGAGGTGGTTGGCCGGTGACTTAAAGTTCGGTAGTGGGCGTGTACATGTCAAAGCACTGGAAAACCTAAACACTTGCATTCTGGTTCAGTAATTGCAAAATTCGGAAGGGTCATTTTACTAATTTGTCAAAATCGAAGAAATCAATGTCTTGTTACAACTAAAGGCCATCAATGCCTAGCAATCTCAAAATTCACTAAAACGCTACCGTATATAAAGCTAATAATGGAAAAATAGGTACCATGTTTATTATTACAGAAAAAAGGTTGGTGATAGGTACCATGTTTATTATTACGGAAAAAAGATGCACTAACCGGACATATATCTTCATCCTCATGAATGAAGAGATTTTCATCATATACTACCTAAAACACAATCTATTAAAACCTAACTCAAATACTTAGATGTGTGACCTCAAAGCCATTATTGGGAAGAGATCAATATTGTAGCTAAGGATCAGACCAATTTTGAGGTTTAAATTTACTTCGGAATCACGTATTTTATCCATATAACACAATGATCTATCAATTATGCATTTGCACACTGCGAGCAAGCTCAACCTAGGACAGTTTGCGATAATCTCCCTTTCCATTTTTCTGACCCATGAATCGACTGGGAAGCACGTCGAAGGAGCGAACAAAGGCAGCAAAGACAACGACAAAAAAGCTTCTTCAGATTTTTTGAAAGGAACTACCTGAACAGTATTTTTCTCCTCTTCGATGACCTGCCCTGCTTCATTACAGCTAAGGAACAGGTCACCCTTCTTAGACAGGTCATGGGGAGAATAGAGCTCTTCCCCCGGTTCCACTTTGAGATTTCCCCGAAATTCTTCGTCATTAATTGTATGTCCAGCACGAAAAAGGATACGTATCTGGCTAGTGGGGGTGTTTCCACCTGGGTGGTACTCGCGACTGTCCACTGCTTTAAATCCTCCCGCCGGGATTTCTTCCACCAGATCCTTCCTGACGACCCTATGCGATTGAGGATCAGGACCATCAACCCGAGAGATGGGGATCAGAAATATGGGTATATCAGAATTGTTATGGATTCTAGTCGTTGGCGCCATGAGCCCTGTTTCAATCACAAACAAAAAATATGTCAATAATCCTGCTCTTGGATTCTGTCTAGCTGTGAAGTTTCATGATGTTGTCTACCAAACAAATATCATTCCATCACTTATAGTCTCCTTTCATTTTAATTAAATGCAAGAGACATATTTCAATGGTGCAACACGTTCATAAACAATTCCAGAACAGCAGACCAGCAAACGAAGATATTGTAAATGAAAACCCCAACTTATTTAGTAGCAGAGCATAAACTAGAATCTTACCTCATGTAATTTGTAATGTCTAGCTGACACCTACTTCATGTGAAATCATCGTGACAGAAAAGATAGAAATTTCCTCAGTCATTTTCTCGAAATCATAATCCCTTACCCGTCTTTTCTGGGATCTACTTTTGTGCTTCTGCCATGGCGGTGGACGAGAAATCACAATCCCTTACCCACCTTTTCTGGGATCCGATGTAGTGCTTCCGCCACGGTGGTGGGCATGCAGACTTAGACGATATTAGTGATTGTAGGAGAGAAGCCGAATGTTAAGATGTTGCGGGCGAGAAGCGAAATCTTTCCTTTCCATATAATCAGGGATGGAGCAGCAAGCGAAGAAGAGTGGTGGCTGTTCGGGACTATCCTTATTCGAGATGGTGGGCCCTAAATTCCGAATATGCTTTTCCGTCCTTGTCCGATCCCATAATAGGAGAATGACAGTTTAGGGATGATCGAGTCCAGAGTGGGTAGGATCCAGGCCTAAATCCTGTACCCGACCCTATTATAACCGGTTCTTTTTTTGGACCCTGTACCCTACCCTATTTTTATTGGACCTTGTTTTGGACCCGACTCTATTTTTCCGGTCCAGGAATAGGGTCAACCCTATTTTCATTAGAAATTGTTTTGCAACTGTTCAAATATCCTATACGGCTTCGAATTTTACATTAATTAGCGAAAAAACAACAACGTAATTTTCCTAACATTATAAGATAAAGCAAAAATCTTAAGAATACATAAATATTAGTAACAAATATGGATATAATATTAGTCTCATTCCCACAAATATTTATAATATGACCTAATATGCTTACTTATGTGTATGCGACGGAACTCTTATTAAAAGAACATCTTTCTTGAGTTGGACTGAGAATGCTTTAATTAGTGTTACAATAGTTAGTAGCATTTGTCCTATGACTATAATAATAGTTGAAAGTAGAACCATTTAGAAAGAAAAACAATGCATGAGAACAGTTTTTTTTAACAATTCTTTCAAAACAATTCTCTCTTAACTTGATTCAGAGAGAATCTTTCTTTTTTTAACATTTCTTCAAAGACGAAAAGACTCAAAAGTATTATATAAAGAGACGATTTTTTTTTAACAGGGTAAAAACCGGTTCTGAAACCAATCCAGTTCTGGGTGGATCTTTGCTTGGACCCTGTTTCCGGACCGGTTTCAACTGGTTCCCAAAAACTAGAACCGGTTACCGGACCGGTTTAATCGGGAACCAGTTCTCAACCCTGTTTTTCGGGTGGTCCGGTCTGGGTTCCGGGTAAACCCGGTCCGGTTGCACACCCCTAAATGACACCCACGCGCGCCATGCACATACATAACCAGTAAACAAAAATATTTTAGTGCCACCGAATCAAAGAAAGACTGGCCCGAATTCATGGGGTATCAAGTGGCATATTATTTCGGAGGATGATGCACCATTGCTCATCATAACATCAAGAACAATGCTGACAAGCCAAACTCGTGAAATTAATTTGCAAAAATGACTTGAGAATTCCAATTTGATGTCGAATTTGATTTACATTAATAAACATCACACCTCTCTTTATGTTAGGTAGACGCTGCATAGGTAGCACGCACATGAGCGATTGCTCTTATGCTATGTTTTCGAAATAGATAAATGATTTCGAAACCACATATGCATGCAAAATATAATGCCTGAAACGTTAAGTGCTTGAATAATTAGAGAAATGTAAATACAACTGATGGACCTAATGGCTAAACATTGATTTCATGAGGTTTCCACCTTCCCCGTACGAAGACGGTCAAAGAAATTCATTTTATATCTTTAAACAATCCTCTCTTCTTTCTGGCTGTCTCCCACCTTTTCCTGTTCTTTATTTTTGAACAAAGGTAAATTTATATATTTAGACGTTCCTCACTTTCTTCTAGCCATTTCCACCCGTACAAATCTAAACATATTTTACGAAGTGATTTTTTGATAGATAATCGCCCTAGGTTGATGAATATGGAAATGATTTTTTCGTATGTACACATATATCTTTTTTTTAAAATTACTCTTGTTATGTTTATTTAATGAAAAAGTACAAAATGAGGTAATTCAAAACACGTTTGGATCAAACTCTTGGGAATGCTACAAAGTGACATCGCAAACAAAAGGATGAAGTGAATCTCGTGATGCAAAATTCCAAAATTATATGAATGCCATGTGATTACAACACAGAATATATAGAAAACAAATAAGTTGAAAGGGATGGACAACTTGTCAATGAAATCATCAACAACAGACATCACAAGTATCAACAAGAGCTTTCACCATATGATGAGGTCATCAACACAAGCATGTAACAGTCAAGTTAGTGGAATTGATGCAACAGTCAAGAAATTGTCAAGGTAACATAGTCATTGTAATTGTCAAGGTAGTGAAATCAACAATTTCAGATGCAACTATTTTGTAGATGAGTGTTCCTCAATAGTAGGAGTCATGTAGAGCATCTCTAATCTCTTAGTACCCTTCTATGTAATTGTCAATAGTTGGCTATAAATACCTTAGATGTACACTTTGTAAGAACCTCCGAATCAATTACAGCTCCCAAGTTCTTTTGAAAGTGTATCTTTATCTACATTTGATTGCGGTTATCTTTCCTTAATTATGACAACTGTCCAATATCCATATCTTTAAATTTCTTGTCATTTACTCTCTTGTCCAAAATCAACAAAAAATCATTCACAACTTTTGTCGATTTTAAAAATATTTATTGAATTTTTCAATGAAACATTCTTTTGACACACTTGATGGGACTCATTTTATCTATTCAATGAGACTACGTGGCAAGAACCATAAATCAACAAAAACCGACAATGTGACTGGCAACAACAACCCATTATCAAAAATTGATAATGAGGCGACTGCGCTTTTTGAGTCCTCAGTCACCAAAACAGTGGCAGAGGGTAATCGATAGGAGATGCTGATCTTCCAAGACACCTTAGTGAAGAACAGAATAGGGACAATACACCAAATCCCAATAAGATGTCAACCATGTAGAGATTGTTCAAGGAGCAGCAAAATTATGAGGCCAATTATATCATTAGCCATATGTCTGATGTGATCAAGTCGATTGGTCATTGGCACTATTAAAGATGCTTTGTCAAGGCTAGGATCCTCAACCAAACACTATAAGCAAATCTAGTGGTAATAGATGCGTTCCTAGTCTCTCCGCTTTTATTAATGTCAAGAACGTCTATTCAAGTAGTCAAGCCCTTGTAAAGATTAAGTGAAGGCCTGAATCTTTTAATCAAGGCCAAAATGATAAAAATAATCAAAACAATGCTGGTCAAACTAACCAAATTAGTAATAACAATGTGGCAAACCAGACTAGCTGACAGGTTGGCCAAATGCTAACGTAGAGAATTTAAGGTTAGCGATTGCTTTGGCACGCCTATAGTGAACATTTACGCTGGGCCTAATTTGCCGATTAATATTAAGACAAATAATATGGCAAGACCAGCATCACCACCTACGGGGTGAGATGGCCAACCGAATCCTCAATTTAACCCAACACAGTTTGCTGAATTTCGGCAGCACTTAGGGTGAGATAAGGGTATTATAAAACCCTTATATATGAAATTTTATCGTGGGTCGATAATCAGCACTTTCCAATTACTTTTAAAATCCATGACTTTGCCATCTTCAAAAGCAAACATGACCGATCGGCCATCGGAAACATAAATTGATTTGCAACCCAACTTGGGATGTAGGAACAAAGGAATTCTTAAGACTTGAGTTGTTTCATTTGTCTTTATCAAAAATTGTCTTTATACGTATGCTAATCTACCACCCCACATTGGGCAAAGATGGAAAGAAAATTCCATTCTCAATGTTATACAATGATATACGAAGTCTCAATTGCTGATTTGGCTAGATTTTACCGATAAAATAATGAATTGATCAATCAATTTGTTGTTCAGTTCAAGAAGGCTAGAAATAGATGCCTCACTTCACTCTTAAATTTTTTTTTAACAAATCTGGCTTTTGATGGATTAAATTCAAATTGAGAGAAAGACTTGAAGGCCAAGACTTTGCTCATTTCTTCCAATTGGCGACGAGAGTGTCTAAGTATGAGTAACTACTTTTAAAAAGAGATCAAAGCCCCCATGTTGAAATTACACAAAACATGGCTTTAATGAAAAGATATGAATCAGAGGATGAATTTAATTGAAATGAAATATTGAAATAGTTATAGCAAAAATGATGCTTGACAAGCGTTATATTTGTCCATCCTAAAGACTGCCAAAATAAAATAAATAACAACGGCTAGGTTTAAAAGACACTTAGTTCAATTCATTATTAATAAATTGAACAAAATCTTCGACTTACTTTTGAAAGATGGTCTAATTAAATTAACCACAAACCAAATAATTCCAAGTAAAGAAGATTTGATAAACAAATAATATTGCAAAACTCAACTCTATTCCGCAAATGTTTCCTTATCTTTATTTTCCTACGGTTTATCTTTCTTGCAATTTACGTCACTAGCAACAATAGTTTTCAATATTCATATATCTTAATTTCTTATCATTTACTTCTTTGTCTAAAATCAATTAGACTTTTTCAACCTTTGTCAATTCTTATTGATCCATGCATATTCCAAAAGATATTTGGTCGGACCTTTTGATGAATCACATACTAATCTAGAGATCTAGAATTTGGTTGTTGTAGATGTGCTCTTGCCAAGTTTGGTCATGTTGAAAATATATCTCAAGTTTAAGTCTGAAAATGAAACTTTCCTAATCCAATTAAATTTGCTATTTTGAATAGGTTCCCTAGTTGAATGATTTTATAATTGAAGAAAGTATTTTATTTTGGATCTAATTCTTGCATATATAAATAGAAGTGAATATTGTTTGTGAAAAGTATCAAAGAGAAGCTTCTATTTTGAATTACATCCCAAGTGTTTAAAGCCAATTAAATCTTGAGACAAGATTTGTTTTTTGTGAGATTGAGAAATTATTTCGTGAGAAATTGTGGGATTAAACACTATGTAGGTTATTTGGTGTAAAAGGCTGGAAGACACTAAGGGTGCATTTGGCAATGCTCCTATTTTTCTATTCTTTTGTTTTTTTGTTTCCTATAATAGAAAAAATAGAAATCTGTTTGGTAACGTTCACTAGTGTTTTTATTTCCGGAATAGAAAGTTGTTTTGGGGAATAGATTTGGAATAAAAATAAAAATAGAAAAAAATAATTTCTTGTTCTTGAGAACAATTTCTAGAAAGTCATTTTTGGGTCATTACTACTTGTGACCGCCACCGACTGTCATCGGCCGCTTGTCGCTTGCCGCCGGTCGCCAAATGGAGAGCGGTAGTGGTGATCGGCCGCTAGTTAC
Organism: Corymbia calophylla; assembly: GCA_014182845.1. NCBI lineage: Eukaryota > Viridiplantae > Streptophyta > Magnoliopsida > Myrtales > Myrtaceae > Corymbia > Corymbia calophylla. The sequence continues at coordinate 12,249,635 of CM024697.1, read as the reverse complement.
CGATCACTAGTCACCCGTCACCCTTCATTGGTCCCCCGTCGCCCATCCACTTGTCACCGCCGCCATTGAGAAGAAAAGAATACGAATTTTATTAGTGAGTACCAAACACATTTTTATTATTTTTCTATTCCAAAAATAGAAAATTTTTGTAGTTACCAAATGTCTTTATTTTACTCAGAAATTATTTTAGGGATTAGAAATAAAAAAGAACTATTTTTATAAAAAATTGTTCTAGGAATAGAAATGTTACTAAACGCATCCTAAAAGTGTTTAAGTACTTAAGTGTAGTTGTAATTTCCGTTGTATCGCTCAATCAATAGTGAAATTCTTTACTACTCTCTCTATAGATATACATTACATTAATTAAACAACATAAATCTAATATTCGATTTATTTTCTTGTTTTATTTATTTTACTATTTGTTCGCTTGGTTATGCAATAAGTCAATCGGCTGGGACTTAGGGACAACGCCATCAAATTTGATCGGAAAAAGATTATTGAGGGTTGATTGTTGAAAAAGGCAATAGAAATAATAAAATTGATTTTGATTAAAGAAGAAAAATCCTTATTGGACTAAACGCAGTGGCATGGTGACGGTTGAGCGCAAAAGGATCGGTCAGAGAAGAAAAAGATCAAAGGCGGCGGTTTATTTTCTTATCTCTTTGGTTTTTGCTGAAGCACTCACGTCAACCCCTCAGCTTTGGACTTTTCAAGCTACAGTGAAGCTCCTGCTCCTTAAACCAACTTCAATAGAGGACCTCCGTAAACTGCCAAAGAAGAGTTGATCTAGGTGTAGACTGGTTACTTACTGATTGGCTCAGACATTTGTGTTGAACAAGCTTGCACCAGCTGAATTTTTTTCCTGACTTCACTTGGCGATGGTCTTCTCCATATGTTCTCTTGGTAAAGATGTAAATAGAGAGAGATGGAGAGAGGGTTGAGCTTAGAAAAAGCTTGTATTGTTAAGTTTGTAAGAGTGTGGTGTATACTCTGTATAAAAGTGTATAAAAGCTTACGGAAGGCATTTTGAATCTCTTTTTCGTGTCTTTGTGTTCTCTCACCAAAGTCTTCAAAACTTCTTTATCCTTTAGGTTCCAACAAAGGTCTCTATCATCAAAATTCAAATCAAGGTCTTCAAGGCATATTCGAAGTCGTGATGCAAAGGGCGAACTAGATTAGATTGGATGGATGACATTGGACTTTAGATGATCTAAAAATTACCACAATTCATTATGTTGTTATAATAAGGCAGTGCCATATTGCACAATGGGGCTATGGCAATTGATAAGCTAAAATTAGATATATGGACCTTAAGTGGTGTAAGTAGTTATAACATTATTTAAACATCCCACGAAAGGTGAAAAACCATTATGAGAGTGCTCCAAAGGAGATACTTCAGTTGTTCTCACGAAAAGCAATCTCCTACCCTTGTTATTATTTCATTTCGATGCTTCAATTTTCCCAACCGTTAATCCATGTGAGACAGATTAGTTTAAAACTTAATAACTGAATAGGTCAATGATTGATGCTAAGCAAAAAAAGAAAAAAAAAGATTAAGTTTTGATATTTACTTGGCCACCATAGGGGAGCCCATGGGGGCTGATAATATTCGTTCCCCCGTGACTCCTCTCCACACTTTATATTTAAAAAATTGATGCTCCATGGGAGGATGACAGGTGACACGAGTCCTTCTTATAAGTGCCACATGTATTCATTTTGTTTTTTTCCTGGCCGTCTTTTCTCTGATCTTTTCCCACCTACAGCACCGGATTTTCATATTAAGAAAATAAAAAAATCTAACAAGAAAACGTCGAAAAATATGTCAATCGCAAAGACACGAAAGGTAGCGTTTCACTCTTTTGAAAACCTTTACCAAAGGTACCTAATAGATATTATAAAAATGAAATGTCTAATAAAAAGAAATGGGTCGGTGATAAATGTCAAATTAAGAGCTTCAAATTAAAATTGTTTTGCGGATAAGATAGTTAGAAGAGTAGACAAATAGTCCCTACTTTCTTTTTTGCAAATATGCGAAAAGAATCACCCAAATGCTTGTGAATCTTGTACATTGTTGCACATGTTGCACATGTTAGGGAAATCCCTTATGATGTTTTGAAGATGACAAAATAAATCAAAGGCTACTAACGTGTTTATTGAGTAACTTGGTGAAAGACGCACAAGTTCAAGCATGCGAGATGATGGAAAGCTTCAAGCCTGGATGAAGCAGACGGAGAAGCATAGAAAGTTTCGAGTCCGGGATGAAGCAGACGGAAGACTCGACCAGATCGAGATTTTAAGTCCGACCGTACAGCATCGAGATTTAAGTCCGACCGTACTGCATCGAGATTTAAGTCCGACAACTCTGATCGAGATTTTAAGTCCGAACGTACTGCATCGAAAATCTAGATGATTCGTAATGGAACTACAGGATCGATCACCAACGGTCATATGATTTTCACTTACCATATTTATATTGATCAACAAGATCAATTATCGACAACTTCCAAAGGAGGATGAAACACTTATGGAAGCCCGGATTTCGATTGTATGGGCGAGCGAGAATCCAAGGGATCCAATCTACCTCCAACGGTCAAAAAGACTTACCTTATGAAGTCTGTCCAAGAAAGGAAAGGGAAGACTAATCTCTCACGGAAAGAGCCAACGGTCAAGTGTGGCTTGGAGAGTATATAAGGAGAGGATGAGACCTAGGAGACTAGAGAGGATAAATATATTCCAAGGCCGATTCAATTCTTCAACTAGTTGTCCGAAAAAAGAGCGTAATTGAGTGATCCTAGTGAATTACCAAAAAGAGTGACTTTGTGAGACATATCATCACCAAGTGCTAACACTCAAGAGTGTGTAATCACCTTTGATCACATAGTGAAATCCAGCATATTGGCCGATCGCCTGGAGAGTGGACGTAGGCTTGACAAAAGCCGAACCACTATAAACTGTGTTTGCAATCTTCTCTACTCTCTCTATTTAATTTCTGTTTGTTGATTGCAATAGATCTATATTACTTGCGTGTAAACTTCCTCTACACCTATTCACCCCCCTCTAGGTGTTTATACTAGTCCTAACAGCACATGCTTCCTGCGAAATATTATTGTGAACATTAAAATCTAGGAAGGGAAAGTGCAAAATCAAAAGGAAATCTGATTAGCAGGTTTTTTAAGATCAAAAGCGAATGTCTTTTGAATCAGCCTTTTCTATTTTTTTTCTTGATGAAAAATCGTTTGAGAAAACAATCCAGGCCGTTAAAGAGTAAGCATATTTTTTTGGGCTATTTTCGAAAGTACGATATTGTGTGATTTGCTAATTATTATGCGCCTTTGAAATGATTGAACTGTCGTCGTGAGGAGTGGTGAGTTGTCAATAGACGCCACTAACCTAACAAAAATCAAGAACAAAGTTATTTGAATGTCGCAAAGAAAAATTAGTAAAAAAAAGATTGTTTAGATATATTAGCAAGGCATAGACTCACCATAATAATACTTGCTGTTTTGATTTAGTTAGAGGAATGGGCGGAAGACAATTCCGTCCAATTCTGCATAATGTTTAAGAGACTTGAGAGGTGAAGCTTGAGACTCGGACTCGGGAGGTGAAGTTCGGTAATGGAGCACAAGTATCTCGTTCCTCGTCAAGCGCATGTAAATTGAGGGACTTCAGCTCTTTTAATTTCCCGAGGGAAGTGCACAACAACTCACCATGTTCCTTTCTCAACTTGGTGATTCCCAACCGCCTTAATTTTGTCAGATTCCCAAGATCTTTCAATGTTCTTTTGTCTGCTTCCACGAAACAGAGCTTTTCTAGATACTTGAAACCTCCAACTCTGTATAATGCTTTGAAGCCAATTAGGTTGTAATTCTCCATCAGGGGGTCTCTTTCGTGATGATAAATCAGGATGGGACCAAAATTTTCTGAGTTTTACAGCCTGCAATTTAGGGCCTGTTTGGTAACACTCCCGAGAACAACTGATCCTGCTCTTTTGTTTTGGGAACAGATTTGGAACATAAATCCGTTTGGTTAATGTTTTGTTCCTGGGAACAAATTTGTTTTGGGGAATAGATTTAGAGTAAAATCGAGAATAAAAAAAAAGTTACTTCTCGCTCCTCAGCAACAATTTTGAGGATTAATTTTTTCCTCTCTTTTTTTTTTCCCTTCCCTTTCTTCTTCTTCTTCCTCTTCCTCCTCCCAACCCATTGCCACCCCATCATCACCCCATCGTTGCCCTTGAGCCGCCGTCGGCGAGCGGCCAAGTGAGGTCCAGCGAGCTTGCTAGAGCCTCGTCAAGCCAGGGCGAAGTTCGGCAAGCTCGCTTGGCCACCGGCGAGGCTCGAGCTCGCTAGTGGTTGGGCTAGCCTCACATTGCTTAGCCACCGGAGAGGCTCGGCCACCGGCGAGGCTAGCCTCGCCCAGATCTGCGAGGCCGAGCCTCGCCAATGGGAGTAAGCCTCGGCGAGCTCGCCAAACCTCATCGACCACCACCGGTGGTAGCAGCCAAGAGGAAGAAATGGAGAAAAGAGAAAAAGAAAAAAGAAAAAGAAAAAAAAGAAAATTATAACAAATTATAACAAAAAGTATTAAAAATTTTAAAAAAATAAAAAAACAAAAATTCTTACCAAACACATTTTTATTCTTGAAATAAAAATTTTAAACAGTTTATCAAATACCTTAAATACTCAGAAATTATTCTCGGAAGTGAAATAAAAAAAATAATTTACGATCGAAATGTTTCGGGAATATAATTATTATCAAATGCGCCCTTAGTGACCAAGCTATGTTAGGCATCCAAAAATCTAGAAATGCAAACTTTCCCATGGAGCCTTGGATTGCTTTGATTGACGAATTGCTTAAGCTCTAGTACCTCGCATTGGTTAGCTTGAACAATGCATCTGGAACAATCTGAAATGGTGCACCTATCAAATCCAACACCTTGGAATCCTTGAAATTTAATGGAATAAGAGGAGTCTCAGAAGTCTCCCACCGTGAAGCTGTGGGAATTGTTGCCTTATCCTCATTGGAGGACTCATCGTTACACATATCGAAGAAAGTGGGAAGGTTTTCTCTCCATCGAAAACCCGACTTCTCCATTTACAGATAGGTATCTTACCCTTTCAGGTCAGTTGGTGCTGCCTAGACTAGTCATGGTTTACTAGGTCGCAAAAATCAGACAAGGAAACAACAATTTCTCGCACAGGCTTGTCCCCTTGGAATGTGGAGAGCTCTCCATCACTACTTTTTTCCACCGAATGGATGCACTTTCTCCGAAGAAGCCCTTCGGAAAGCTCTGCTCTTTTTTGATCGGTTGGACCGGTTAGATCGGTCTATTCTGAGGCAAAATGCTGAAGTACAAAAAGCAGAATCAACGCTTGTCCTTACAAAGGATCTCCAACATTAGTTGGATATGGTCAAGTTCATGACCGTCGTCGTTATAAAGGTCCTTATGAAGGTCCTTGCGAAGGTCCTTAGAAAGGTCCCTATAAAGGATCTTCAATTCTTGTTGGATAACTTGAAGTTCATGAAAGAGGCTATCTACGGAGATCCTCGCCTTCCATTCATCCTTTATATTTTCAGATGAGCAGTACTGCTACCGTTCTTCCGGTTGCGCAAGATGAAAACGATTGTTGTAGTCTCGCACTTCTTAACAATGAGTTGGCAAACTCCCTTCGATGGAGAAGGAGAACCCTTTTCGAGGAAATCCTTTAAAGATAATAAGAAAGACGTCGCATATGAGTGATGGTGTGTCTTGGGCCCACCAGGAGGTGATTTGATGTGTTCCTTGTTTTCATTGTATTTTTGCACTGACAATCTTGAATTACCGAAAAAAAAAAACAGACTGATAATATTGAATTTAGTCCTAGCGATTATTATTATTATTATTATTATTATTATTATTATTATTATTTTGCTAGGGTTGTTTAATTATCAAAACTTTTTAATAGCACAATTACGTCCTCCAGCAGATTAACATTTACCACTGAGGTGGTTGGCTGGTGTCCTAAAATTGAGTCGTGTGCGTGCGTGCTCATGTCAAAGCACTAGAAAATCTAAACACTTGCACTCTGGTTTCGAAACTGCAAAATCTGGAATGGTCTAATTGATCGAAATCCAAGCAATCAATGTCTGGTTACAGTTAACTGGGAAGGCCAGCAAAGCCTAGAAACCTTGAAATCTACCAAAACGCCTCCGTATAGAAACCTAATAATGGAAAAACAGGTACCGGGTTTCTTGTTGGCTGGGTCCACCTTCATGTGGGGCCCATCTAACACTTAAAACAAAAGGAAAAGAAGAAGAAGAAGAAAAGTCAAAAAGCAAAAAGCAAAAGAAAGAAAAAGAGATGTGCTTCGTGCAAGTGAGGGCCCGAGAGAGCGGAGAAGAGAGAAAAAGAGTGCCCATCCAAGAGAGCGGGGAGGAGGAGAAGAAGAAGGCTGAATGTCCCTATTCAAGGTCAAATATTGATGGAATTGACTCAAATTTGAGTATAATATTTTTGATATTGAGGGCTATGAGTTAATTGATTTCATTCATTGAAAATCTACTCCAAATTCTCGATGGACAATTAAGATTTTCTTACCTTTTTTATGTTAATTTATTTTTATGGTGAGAAAATATGATTGTAATATTAATATTGAGTCTCTAATGTGTAACTAGAAAAAAATACTTTGTGTAACCCACTATTCTTAGTGATTATTAGAAGTTTTTGAGCAGTTTGTGATTTTTCCCCCATTGGGTTTCCACGTCAAATCATTGATATTGTTGTTGGCCTTATTTACTCATCATTTGACATTATATATTATTGATTGTTGCTGCAGTTAATTTGAATTCAGTTAATTAGTTTTGGGAGAGAAATTGATCTTAGATTGGATTTAATTCTTGGTGAATTATTGCTCGATTCTCCCAACAATTCTTATTACCAAAAAAAGATGATATGTATCTTCATCCTTATCAATAAGGAGCTCTTCATCAGATACTAGTACTACCTAAAACACATTTTATTAAAAGCTAACTCAAAATTATTTCTGAATACCTAGATGTGGGGCCTCAAAACCATTTGTCGATAAGAGGTAAATATTGTATCCAAGGGTCAGACCGATTTTGAGGTTTAAATGCACTTTTGAAAGAACGTATATTATCCATATAACATAATGATCTATTAAATATGTATGTGCATTCTGCAAAGAAGCTCAACCAAGGATCATTGCGATAACCTCCATTTCCAATCTTCTGACCAATGTATCGACGGGAAGTATGTCGAAAGAGCAAACAAAAGCAGCAAAGATGACGACAAAAAGTTTTTTCAAATTTTTTAAAGTAACTACCTGACCAGCATTATCGTCCCCTATGACCTTCCATTCATTACACTCAAGGGACAGGTCACGCATGGACAGGTGACCATGAAGAGAGAAAATTATTGAAAAAGTCCTAAATTATTATATTTTTATTAATTTAATTTTAAATATTTTAATTTTATTAATTCAATTCTAAATATTTTTACTTTTATCAATTAAGTCATTCAACTAATTTTATCAAAAATTACTAACGTGGACAACCGGCGCTTATGTGACTTTTTAAATAATATTTTAATGATATTTTAATAATTTTTTGAAATTTTTATGCTTTTTTTCCTTTTCTTTTTTACTTTTTTTCTTTTGTTTTGATTGTCAGCCACCCTCGTTGGCTCTTTCTCCCAAATCCTTAAAAAGAAAAAAAAAAAGAAAAAGAATTTCAAACATTTATTAAAATTTGATTAAAAATGCCATGTCAACGCTGTCTATTCACGTCAACAATTTCCAACTAAAATTAACCGGATATACTCAATTAGGAAGAAGTGAAAAAGTTTATGATTGAATTGATAAAATTTAAAATATTTAGGATTAAATTGATAAAATATAATAAATTTATGATTTTTTTTGATAATTTTCTCCCGTAAAAAAATAGCTATTCTCCTGGTTTCAATTTAATGCCCTTAGAATATTTATGGGGGAGATTTCTCCTTCGACATTATCTGTATCTCCAGCCCGGAAAAGGATATATATCTGGAGCCGGGTTTGTTGCATTCAGGTCGTACTTGCTACTGTCCACTCCAATAGAATCTCTTGCCGGGATTTTTTTCACCTGGTCACCGTTGATTGTGCCATTAGGATCAGGCTCATCACCCTTAGTACCGGAGATGAGGATCAGAAATATGGGTCTACCAGACCCGTCATAGCTTTGTGTCTTACGAGCCATGGGTCCTGTTTCGTATGGCAAGTAAAAGACTCGTCAATAATCCTGCTCTTAGATTCCATCTAGCTGTGAAGTTTCTTGATGGGGTCCCCCCAACAATTATCATTTATCACGAATAGTCTCCTCTCATTTTAATTAAATGCATGAGACATATTCCATTGGTGCAACATGTTCATAAACAAATTCCCAGAATTGGGAACCAACAAATGAAGATAATGTTGATGAAAACCCCAACTTCTCAATATGATAGCAGAAATTAAAATCTCATCTCATGCAAATTATTTATAAAGTCAAGTTGATGTGAAATCATAGTGACAGAAAGGTTTTCATGCACAAATTTGTCTGTACTTAGATCTTATTGAGTAATGGAAATTTCATAATGATCCATGGAAATGGTGGACAATGTGAATTCAAAATATTGTCAAAAAGACAGGAATTTTCACATGTGCAGTCGTTATCATGAAATCACAATCACTTACCCTCCTTTTGTAGGAATGGAATGCAGCGGTCACTATTTGGTGCTCCTGCCGTGATGGTGGGCGTGAGACAGAGGATATGAGTGATTGTAGGAGGAGAGAAGTCAAATGTTGTGATGTTGCAGGCTTGAAGCGAAACAACGGCCCGAATTCATGTGGTGTCAAGTGACTCATTTGTTCGGAGGACGACGCATCATTACTTGTCATGACATCAAGAACAATGATAAGGTAAATTCATGAAATTAATTTGCAAAAATGATTTGAGAACTCCAATTGTATGTCGAATTTGATTTTCTCTTTAAATTAAGTAGCCATGGCATAGGCACTATGCTCATGAGTGATTGCTCTTATGCTATGTTTCCGAAATAGATAAATGATTTTGAAAACAAATATGCATGAAAAATATAATGCTTGAAACGTGAAGTTCATGAATAATTAGAGAGGTGCAACACACCCGATGGACCTAATGGCTAAACATTAATTTTTCTCCAAAAAGGAGGTTTCCACCTTCAGTCAAAGAAATTCTTTTTTTTTTTGTACAAAAGTAATTTTATATATTTAAACCCTCTCTTCTTTCTGGCTGTCTCCCAACTTTTCATTTTTTTTTCTTTTTTGTACAAAAGTAGTTGGATTTTTTTTCGTACAAAGGTAAATTTATATTTAGACAATTCTCGCTTTCTTCTAGCTATCTCCACCCGTATGAAACTAAACATATATTACGAAATGATTTTTTTTATCAATAATCGCCCTAGTTTGATAAATTTGGATATGATTTTTCCGAATGTACACATATATGTTTTTTTTAATTTTAATTTTTTATGTTTATTTAACGAAAATTTATGAAATGAGGTAATTGAAACCATTTAGTATAATAACTCTTGGGAATGCTACAAAATGACATAGGAAACAAGGGATAAAGTGAACCTCGTGATGCAAACTTCCAAATCATATGAATATGATGTGATTACAACATGAAATATATAGAACAATCGATAAGTTGAAGGGGATCGACAATTTTTAGTGAGGTTATTGACAGCAGACATCACAAGTTATCAACAAGAGCTTTCACCACTTGACAAGGTCAACAACACAAGCATGTAACAATCAAGGTAGTGAAGTCGATATAGCAATCAAGTAACCATCAAGGTAGTAGAATCGACAATCTCATATGTAACTATTTTGTAGATAAGTGTTGCTTAATAGTAGGAGACACGTAGAGTGTGTTTAATGTCTTAGTAACCCTCTATGTAATTGTTGATAGTTGGTTATAAATATCTCAAACATACACTTTGTAAGAACCTTCCGAATCAATTACAGATCTTAAGTTCTTCTGATAATGTATCTTTATCTATACTTTCCTTTAATTATCTTTCCTTACTAATGACAATTGTTCCAATATTCATATCTTTAAATTTCTTGGCGTTTACTTTCTAGTCCAAAATAAACAAAAGATCATTGACAACTTTTGTTGATTTTAAAAAATTTTATTCAGCTTTTTGATGAAACATCCTTTTGACACAACTGATGAGACTATTTTGTCAATTTGAGGAGACCACATGACAAGAACCAGAAATCAACAAGAGTTTGGCAATGTTGCTGCCAACAACAACTCGTCATCACAAATTGATAATGAGGCTACCACACATTCTAAATCCTTGATCATTGAAAGAGTGGCAGAGGGTAACTGAAAGGGAGACGTTGATCTTCCAAGAAACATTAGTGGAGAATGGTTTAGGGGAGTTGCACCAAATCCCATTTGATGTCAACTATCTAGAGACTGTTTGAGGAGCAGAAAATTTTTAGGCCAATTACATTATTAGCCTTATGTTAGAACTGATCAAGTCGATGCTCATCAATGCTATGAAAGATGCTCTGTCAAGGTTAGGATACTTGAACCAACCACTACAAGCAAATCCAGTGGTAATATGTACGTTCCTAGTCTCTCCACTTTTAATAATGTTGATAATGTCTATTAGAGCAGTCAAGCCCCCTTAAAGATTATGCGGAGGCTTGAATCTTTTAATCAAGGCCAAAATAATCAAAACAATGGTGGTCAAAATAACCAAATTGGTAATAACAATTTGGCAAACCAAAGTTGCTGATAGATTGACCAAATGCCAAAATGTAGAAAATTTTAAGGCTCGTGATTGCTTTGTTACCACCTTTGTGAACATTCACGCCAGGCCTAAATTGCCGATTAATATTAAGATTAATAATCTGAGAAGACTAGCATCATCGCCTAGTGGTAAAATGGCCAACCAATTCCTTAATTTAACCTAACACAGTTTGTTGAAGAAGTTCAACAACACTTAGGGTGGGATATGGGTATTATAAGACCTGTATATATAAAACCTTTTCTCTATTTTTTTTTTCTGTCGAAATGCGAAACATTATCTTGAGAGGGTAAATAATCAGTATTTTCATATCAGTTCTAAAATCTATGAGTTTGCCATCTTCACACATAAATCGATTTGTAGCCCAACATGGGATGTAAGAACAAATGAATTCTTAAGACTTTTGTTGTTTCTTTGTCTTTATAAAAAATTGTCTTTACCTGGTATGCTATTTTTTCACTCAATATTGGGCAAATATGGAAAGATAATTCTATTTTCAATTTTATAAAATGATATATGAAGTATCAATCATTGATCCCAATAATATAATGAACCGATCAATGAATTTGTTGCTTGATTAAAGAAGGCTAGAAATAGATGCCTCACTTCACTCTTAGAAAAAAAAATTACTACAAATCTAGCTTTTAATGGATTAAAATTCAAATTGAGAGAAAGATTTGAAGGTCAAGACTTTGCTGATTTATCACAGTTGACAATGGGAGTGTCTAAGTATGAGTAACCACCTGAAAAAGGAGATAAAAGGCCACATGTTGAAAACTAACAAAATGTAGCTTTAAAGATATGAGTCGGAAGATGAATCTAATTAAGATGAAAATATTGAAACAGCTACAGAAAAAATGATGCTTGACAAGCGTTATATTTGTCCATCCTAAAGCCTGCCAAAATAAAGAAATAATAATGGCTAGGTTTAAAGATATTTAGTTTACTCTTTCCTTATTAATAAATTGAACAAAATGGTCGACTTACTTTTGAAAGATGGTCTAATTAAATTAAATGCAAGCCATCAAATTCCAAATAAAGAAGATTTGGTAAACAAAAAATATTGCAAATCTCAATGTTCTTCTGCAAATTTTTCCTTATCTTTACTTTCCTAAAATCTATCATTATTGCAATTTACATCGGTGGCAAGAATTGTTTTTGGTATTTGTATCTTTTAATTTCTTGTCATTTACTTCATAAAATCAACAGAGAACTTTTGAAACCTTTGTTGATTCTTTTCAATCCATACATATTCCAAAAGATATTTTGCCAACTTTCCTATGAATCACATACTAATCTTGAGATCTAGAATTCACATGTCGTAGATGCACTCTTGTCAACTTCGGTGGCAAGAATTGTTTTTGGTATTTGTATCTTTTAATTTCTTGTCATTTACTTCATAAAATCAATAGAGAACTTTTGAAACATTTGTTGATTCTTTTCGATCCATGCATATTCCAAAAGATATTTTGCCAACTTTTCTATGAATCACATATTAATCTTGAGATCTAGAATTCACCTGTTGTAGATGTGCTCTTGTCAACTTTGGTCATGTTGAAAATATATCTCAAGATTAAGCCTAAAAAGAAAACTTTCATAATCCAAATAGGTTTCCTAGTTGATTGATTTTCTTATTAAAGAAGTTTTCCTATTTTGGATCCAATTATTGCCTATGTATAAGAAGTGGGTGTTTTCTGAAAAGAATATCAAAGAGAAACTTCTGCTTGTAAATTACATCCCGAGTGTTTGAAGCCAACTCAATCTTGTGGTGAAAGTTGTTAATTTCTTTGTGAGATTGAGAAATTGTTTCATGAGGAAGTATTGGGCAACACATTATGTAAATTATTGGGTATAATTTAGGGCATGCAAACACTAAGAGTGTTTGGTGTTGTTGTAATCTCTAGTGTATCGCTTAATCTATAATATAATTCTCTACCACTCTCCTTGTTGACGTAGATCATAGTAACCAAATCATGTAAATTTGGTATTTGATCTATTTTCTTATTCTATGTATATTACTATTCCATCCTTTGCTTTGCAATAATTGGTATCAAAGCTAGGCTTGGCCAAGTTGAAGTAAATCAATAGCAACGGAAGAAGAAAATGTGAGAATCAACAAATTTGGTGGGAATGATTTTTTTTTCTAGAAGATGCAAATTGGGGATTATCTATACTTAAGGAAACTACACTTGCCCCTATTTAGGAAGAAGCTAGAGTTGAGAAGCAAGTTGAATGGGAATTAATGGATAGACAAGCGTTTAATGTAATTCAGCTAATGGTTGCTCGAAGCATTGCATTTAATATCATGAAAGAGAGAGCACTACGAGTTTGATAAAAGCCTCGTAAGACATGCACGTGAAGCCCTCCGCAATCAACAAAATCTACTTGATGCAATGTCTGTTTAATTTGAAGATGAGTGAAAGTGCATGGGTTATTGATCATATCAATTAAATTCAATGTGATTGTTAGTCAATTTAGTTCAGCTGTGATTGATTTTTGATGATGAGATATGTGCTTTAATTCTATTATCCTCATTGCCACATAGTTTGAATACTATTGTTACTATTATTAGAAATTCTTCAAGGTCAATGAGCTTGACATTTGATCGGGTTCGTGATTTGATTCTGAGTGAGGACAACCATAAAAGAAACTCTAGTGAACTTATATCTATTGCTTCAGTAGGTGAAAGTAGAAAAAGAACTAGTACTCATGCTAGCAGAAGCAGTATAAACTTGAATAAAATAGGTTAGTCTAGAACCAGGGGAGCTATCTATTGGAGTTGTGTGGCAAAAGGGGGTATCGTAGAAGAGATTGTATTAAGTTAAAGAATGAGAAGGGTAACAGAATTAGAGATGAGTTTGCATGTGATATTGTAACTGTAGGTGATGGTAATTTGGGTAATGCTGATTATGTATTGTCTGTCTTGAAGGATTTGTCGTTTAGCGGATGTATTATGGATTTTGTTTATTCGTTTCACACTACATCAAATAGAAACTGGTTTACTACTTAATAATAATGAAGTGAGCTGGGAAACAATGTTGAGTGCAATGTTGTGGGTGTTGATAATGCTAGAATCAGAATGCATGAAGGTAGTTTGAGGACATTGAATGGAGTGAGGCATGTTCCAAAGTTGAAGAAAAACATGATTTCCTTGAATCTTGGTCCACCAGATTTGACAACCCGATTAACTTAATGAACGTATTGGCTACTTCATACATAGTGGACTTGTTAGTCAATTCCAACGTTTCTAAAACCTGATAGATATGTGTGGCCCATTCCTCTGTTATCGGTGTACCTCCTCCATTTTTAAATATATTTAAAAGCAATGCATGTGTTGATTTTTTCTAGCATTCTCTGGCTCATGGATTATGTTCATAATGAGAAATTGTTATACATGAGAATAGTATATATACTAAACTAAATTTTGGTATCGAAATAATGATGAGCTCCACATGAATCTTGCTCCACTAGATCTGAAAGCCTGATTGAACTTAGTGAACATACTAGCTACTCGAAATACTTGCCCATTGCTGATTGATGCTACTTTTGTTTATCATCCTTGGAAAAACATTATATATCCATCACGTGAAGTTTGTACTCCCTTGTGGAAATTATAGTTCATCTTTATCGCTTCGTACACAATGGACTTATTAGTCAATTCTAACTTTTCTAAAATCTAATAAATATATATGGCTCATTCCTCTATTATTGATGTACCCCTTCACTTTTAAATATATTTAAAAGCAATGTATGTGCTTATTTTTTCTAACATACTCTGATTCATGTATTAGTGAACATACTTGCTACACAAAATACTTACCTATTGCTGGTCAATGATGCTTTTGTATATCGTCCTTGGAACTCAATTATTTAACTATCACATGATGTTTGCACTCGTTTGTGGAATTTATAATTTGTCAATATCATTTCATCAACAGTGGACTTGTCAATTGACTGCAACTTTTCTAAAACCTAATGAATATATGTGGCCCATTCCTCTATTATTGGTACCTCCTCCATGCACTGATTTTTCCTAGTGCACTCTGACTCATGGATTACTATTCTTAATGAGGAATTGACATGTATGAGAGTAGTATAGACTAAACTAAATTTTGAAATGGAAATAATGATGAGGTCCACATAAATCCTGCCCCACCTGATCTAACAGCCTGAATGACTTTATTGAATATACTAGCAACTCGAAATAATTCCCTTTACTAGTCAATGTTGCTTTTGTTTATCATCCTTGGAGCTCAATTATTTATCCATCACGTGATGTTTGTACTTGTTTGTGAAATTTATAGTTTGTCTCTATCACTTCATTTATAGCAGACTTATTAATCGACTCCAACTTTCCTAAAACCTAATGAATATATGTGGCCCATTCCTCTATTATTGATGTACCTCTTTCACTTTTAAATATTTAAAAGTTATGTATGTGCTGATTTATTTTGGCACATGGTTTACTGTTTTTAATAAGGAATCGTCATACATTAGAGTAGTATAAGTACTAAACTAATTTTGATACGGCAATATTGATGAGTTCCACGTGAATCTTGCTCCACAATATTTGATAACTCAATTGACTTTAGTGAACATACTGGCTATGCAAAATATTAACCCACTGCTATTCAATGTTTCTTTTGTTTATTGTTCTTGGAACTCAATTATTTATCCATCACGTGATGTTTGTACAAGTTTGTTGAATTTATAGTTCATCTTTATCACTTCATCAACAGCGGACTTGTCAATCAACTCCAACTTTTCTAAAACCTAATAAATATATGTGGCCCAATCCTTTATCATTGGTGTACATACTTCACTTTTAAATATATAAAAGCTAAGCATGTGCTAATTTTTTCTAGCGTACTCTGGCTCATGGATTACTTTTCTTAAGGAGAAATTATTATACATTAGAGTAGTATAAGTACTAAACTAAATTTTGATACGGAAATAATGATGAGTTTCGCGTGAATCTTGCTCTACTATATCTGACAGCCCAGTTGAGTTTACTAAACATACAGGCTGCTGAAAATACTTATGCATTGTTGGTCACTCATTTGTGGAATTTATAGTTTGTCATTATCAGTTCGTCAACAGTGAACTTGTCAATCAATTCCATTTTTTCTAAAACCTAATGAATATATGTGGCTCATTTCTCTATTATTAGTGTATCTCCTCCACTTTTAAATATATTTAAAAGCTATGTATGTGCTGATTTTTTCTAGCGTGTTATGGCTTGTGGATTACTGTTCTTAATGAGGAATTATCATACATGGGAGCAGTATATGTACTAAACTAAATTTTTATATAGAAATAGTGATGCATTCGACATGAATCTTGCTTCACCAAATCTAATAGCCTGAGTGAGTTTAGTAAACATATTGGCTATTCGAAATACTTAACCATTATAGGTCAATGTTCCGTTTCTTTATCATCCTTGTGACTTAATTATTTATCCATCATGTGATGTTTGTACTCGTTGG
This sequence comes from Corymbia calophylla, assembly GCA_014182845.1. NCBI lineage: Eukaryota > Viridiplantae > Streptophyta > Magnoliopsida > Myrtales > Myrtaceae > Corymbia > Corymbia calophylla. The sequence continues at coordinate 12,233,330 of CM024697.1, read as the reverse complement.
TGGATTTTATAAATCGTCTTTATCACTTCATCCATAGCAGACTTGTCGATCTATTCCGATTTTTCTAAAACATAATGATTTGAATGTGGCTCATTCCTCTATTATTGGTGTACCTCGACTTTTAATTATATTTAAAAGTTATATATGTGCTGACTTTTTCTGGCGAACTCTGGCTCATGGACTACAGTTCTTAATAACGAATTGTCATACATAAGAGGAGTATGTATTCTAAACTAAAATTTTAAACTAAAATAATGATGGGTTTCACACGAGTCTTGCTCCATTAGATCTAACAGCCTGATTGGGTTTAGTGAACATACTGGCTATTCAAAATACTTACTCACTGCTGGTCAATGCTTCTTTTGTTTATTATCCTTGGAACTCAATTATTTATCTGGCACATGATGTTTGTACTCGTTTGTGGAATTTATAGTTTGTTAATATCACTTCATCATCAGTGGACTTGTCAATTGACTCCAATTTTTCTAAACTTTAATGAATATATGTGGCCTATTCCTCTATTATTGGTACCTCCTCCATGTACTGATTTTTCCTAGTGCACTCTGGCTCATGGATTACTATTCTTAATGAGGAATTGACATACATGAGAGTAGTATAAATACTAAACTAAATTTTGAAATGGAAATAATGATAGTTCCTCGTGAATCTTGCTCCACCTAATTTGACAGCCCGAACGACTTTGGTGAATATACTAGCAACTTGGAATACTTACCCTTTGCTTATCAATGTTGCTTTTGTTTATCGTCATTGGAACTCAATTATTTATCCATCACGTGATGTTTTTACTTATTTGTGGAATTTATAGTTTGTCTCAATCACTTCATGCACAGCAGATTTGTTAATCGGCTCCAACTGTCCTAAAACCTAATGAATATATGTGGCACATTCCTCTATTATTGGTGTACCTCATCCACTTTTAAAATATATTTAAGAGTTATGTATATGCTGATTATTTTTGGCACATAAATTACTGTTTTTAATGAGGAATTGTCATACATCAGAGTAGTGTAAGTGCTAAACGAAATTTTGATATAGAAATAATGATAAGTTCCACGTGAATTTTGTTCCACAATATTTGACAGCTCGATTGACTTTAGTGAAGATACAGACCGTGCAAAATATTAACCCATTGCTAGTCAATGTTGCTTTTGTTTATCGTCCTTGGAATTCAATTATTTATCTATCACGTGATGTTTGTACAAGTTTGTGGAATTTATGGTTTGTCTTTATCACTTCATCAACAATGGACTTGTCAGTCGACTCCAACTTTTCTAAAACCTAATAAATATATGTGGCCCAAATCTCTATTATTGATGTACCTCCTCCACTTTTAAATATATTTAAAAGCTAAGCATGTGCTGAGTTTTTCTTGCGTACTCTGGCTCATGGGTTACTATTCTTAATGAGAAATTGTTACACATTAGAGTAGTATAAGTACTAAACTAAATTTTGATACGGAAATAATGATGAGTTCCACGTGAATTTTTTTCCACAATATTTGACAGCTCGATTGACTTTAGTAAAGATACAGGCCGCGCAAAATATTAACCCATTGCTAGTCAATGTTGCTTTTGTTTAGTGTCCTAGGAACTCAATTATTTATCTATCATGTGATGTTTGTACAAGTTTGTGGAATTTGTGGTTCGTCTTTATCACTTCATCAACAGCGGACTTGTCAATCGACCCCAACTTTTCTAAAACCTAATAAATATATGTGACCCAAACCTCTATTATTGGTGTACCTCCTCCACTTTTAAATATATTTAAAAGCTGAGCATATACTGATTTTTTCTAGCGTAGTCTTACTCATGGATTACTATTCTTAATGAGAAACCGCTTGAGTTTAGTGAACATACTAGATACTCGAAATACTTATACATTGCTGGTTAATGCTGCTTTTGTTTATCGTCCTTGGAACTCAATTATTAATCCATCATGTGATATTTGTACTCGTTTGTGGAATTTACAATTTGTCATTGTGACTTCATCAACTATGGACTTGTCAATTGACTCCAACTTTTCTAAAACCTAGTGAATATATGTGGCCCATTCCTCTATTATTGGTATCTCCTCCATGTGCTGATTTTTCCTAGTACACTCTGGCTCATGGATTACTGTTCTTAATGAGGAATTAACATGCATGAGAGTAGTATAAATACTGGACTAAGTTTTAAAATGGAAATAATGTTGAGTTCCACGTGAATCTTGCTCCACCTAATTTGACAGCCTGAATGACTTTGAAGAATATACTAGCAACTAGAAATACTTACCCTTTGCTGGTCAACATTGCTTTTGTTTATTGTCTTTGGAACTCAATTATTTATCCATCACGTGATGTTTGTACTTGTTTGTGGAATTTATAGCCTGTCTCTATCACTTCATGCATGGTGGACTTGTTAATCGGCTCCAACCGTCCTAAAACCTAATGAATATATGTGGCACATTCCTCTATTATTGGCGTACCTCATCTACTTTTAAATATAATTAAAAGTTATGTATGTGCTAATTATTTTTTTTTGGCACATGGATTACTGTTTTGAATGAGGAATTGCCATACATTAGTGTAGTATAAGTACTAAACTAAATTTTGATACGGAAATAATGATGAGTTCCACGTGAATTTTGTTCCACAATATTTGACAGCTCAATTGACTTTAGTGAAGATACTGGCCGTGCAAAATATCAACCCATTGCTAGTCAATGTGGCTTATGTTTATCGTCCTCGGAACTCAATTATTTATCTAACACGTGATGTTTGTACAAGTTTGTGGAATTTATGGTTCGTCTTTGTCACTTCATCAACAGCAGACTTGTCAATCGACTCCAACTTTTCTAAAACCTAATAAATATATGTGGCCCAAACCTCTATTATTGGTGTACCTCCTCCACTTTTAAATATATTTAAAAGCTAAGCATGTGCTGATTTTTTCTTGCGTACTTTGGTTCATGGATTGCTATTCTTAATGAGAAATTGTTACACATTAGAGTAGTATAAGCATTAAACTAAATTTTGATACGGAGATAATGATGAGTTCCACGAGAATCTTACTTTACTATATCTAACAACCCGCTTGGGTTTAGTGAATATACTGGTTACTCAAAATACTTATCCAATGCTGGTCAATGCTGCTTTTGTTTATTGTCCTTGGAGCTCAATTATTTATCCATCACATGATGTATGTACTTGTTTGTGGAATTTACGGTTTATCATTGTCACTTCATCAACTATGGACTTGTCAATTGACTCCATCTTTTCTAAAACCTAATGAATATATGTGACCCATTCATCTATTATTAGAGTATCTCCTCCACTTTTAAATATATTTAAAAGCAATGTATGTGATGATTTTTTCTAGTGTGCTTTGACTCATAGATTATTATTTTTAATAAGGAATTGTCATACATGAGAGTAATATACGTACTAAAATAAATTTTGATACAAAAAAAATGATGAGTTCCATGTGAATCTTCCTCCACCAGATCTAACGGCTCGATTGGTTTTTGTAAACATACTAACTACTCAAAATACTTAACCATTGCTAGTCAATGCTACTTTTATTTATCGTCTTTGAAACTCAATTATTTATCCATCACGTGATGTTTGTTCTTGTTTGTGGAATTTATAGTTCTTCTTTATCACTTTATTAGTAGCAGACTTGTCAATCGACTTCGACTTCTCTAAAACCTAATGAATATATGTAGGCCATTTCTCTATTATTGGTGTACCTCCTTTACTATTAATGTTGCTTTTGTTTATCGTCCTTGGAATCAATTATTTATCCATCACATGATGTTTGTACTCATTTGTGGAATTTACAGTTTGTCATTGTCACTTCATCAACTATGGACTTGTCAATTGACTCCATCTTTTCTAAAACCTAATGAATATATGTGACCCATTCATCTATTATTAGAGTATCTCCTCCACTTTTAAATATATTTAAAAGCTATGTATGTGATGATTTTTTCTAGTGTGCTTTGGCTCATAGATTACTATTTTTAATAAGGAATTGTCATACATGAGAGTAATATACGTACTAAACTAAATTTTGATACGAAAAAAATGATGAGTTCCATGTGAATCTTCCTCCACCAGATCTAACGGCTCGATTGGTTTTTGTAAACATACTAACTACTCAAAATACTTAACCATTGCTAGTCAATGCTACTTTTATTTATCGTCTTTGAAACTCAATTATTTATCCATCACGTGATGTTTGTTCTTGTTTGTGGAATTTATAGTTCGTCTTTATCACTTCATTATCAGCTGACTTGTCAATTGACTCCAATTTTTAAAAAACCTAATGAATATATGTAGCCCATTACTCTATTATTGGCATGTCTCCTCCACTTTTAAATATATTTTAAAGCTATGTATATGCTGATTTTTTCTCGCGTGTTGTGGCTCTTGGATTCCTATTCTTAATGCGAAATTATTATAAATGAGAATAGTATACGTACAAAACTAAATTCTGATAAGGAATCAATAGTGAATTCTACGTGAATCTTGCTCTACAAAATTTGACAACCCGATTGAGTTTAGTGAACCTAGTGGCTACTCGAAATACTTACCCATTGCTAGTCAATGCTACTTTTGTTTATTGTTTATCTCATTTGTGGAATTTATAGTTCGTCTTTATGACTTCATACACAACGGACTTGTCAATTGACTCTAACTTTTCTAAAACCTAATAAATATGTGTAGCTCATTTCTCTATTATTGGTGTACTATCTCCATTTTTAAATATTTTTAAAAGCTATGTATGCGCTGATTTTTTCTGAATCATAAATTAGTATTTTTAATGAGGAATTTTCATACATAAGAGTAATATTTGTATTAAACTAAATTTTGATACGGAAATAATGATGAGTTCCACGTAAATCTTGATCTACTATATCTGACAGCCCGGTTGAGTTCAATGATCATATTGGCTACTCAAAATACTTATCCATTGCTAGTCAATGCTACTTTCGCTTATGGTTCTTGGAACTCAATTATTTATCCATCACGTGATGTTTGTACTCGTTTGTGGAATTTATAGTTCTTCTTTATCACTTTATCAATAGCAGACTTGTTGATCGACTTCGACTTCTCTAAAACCTAATGAATATATGTGGGCCATTTCTCTATTATTAGTGTACCTCCTTCACTGTTAATGTTGCTTTTGTTTATCGTCCTTGAAATCAATTATTTATCCATCACATGATGTTTGTACTCGTTCATGGAATTTGTTCTTCTTTATCACTTTATCAATAGCAGACTTGTCCATCGACTTCGACTTCTCTAAAACATAATGAATATATGTGGGCCATTCCTCTATTATTGGTGTACCTCCTTCACTGTTAATGTTGCTTTTGTTTATCGTCCTTGGAATCAATTATTTATCCATCACATGATGTTTGTACTCGTTTGTGGAATTTATAGTTCTTCTTTATCACTTTATCAATAGCAGACTTGTCAATCGACTTCGACTTCTCTAAAACCTAATGAATATATGTGGGCCATTTCTCTATTATTGGTGTACCTCCTTCACTGTTAATGTTGCTTTTGTTTATCGTCCTTGAAATCAATTATTTATCCATCACATGATGTTTGTACTCGTTTGTGGAATTTACGGTTTGTCATTGTCACTTCGTCAACTATGGACTTGTCAATTGACTCCATCTTTTCTAAAACCTAATGAATATATGTGACCCATTCATCTATTATTGGAGTATCTCCTCCACTTTTAAATATATTTAAAAGCTATGTATGTGATGATTTTTTCTAGTGTGCTTTGGCTCATAGATTACTATTTTTAATAAGGAATTGTCATACATGAGAGTAATATACGTACTAAACTAAATTTTGATACGAAAAAAATGATGAGTTCCATGTGAACCTTGCTCCACCAGATCTAACGGCCCTATTGGTTTTTGCAAACATACTAACTACTCAAAATACTTAATCATTGCTAGTCAATGCTACTTTTATTTATCGTCTTTGAAACTCAATTATTTATCCATCACGTGATGTTTGTTCTTGTTTGTGGAATTTATAGTTCGTCTTTATCACTTCATCATCAGCCGACTTGTCAATCGACTCCAACTTTTTAAAAACCTAATGAATATATCTGGCCTATTACTCTATTATTGGCATGTCTCCTCCACTTTTAAATATATTTTAAATCTATGTATATGCTGATTTTTTCTCGCGTGTTGTGGCTCTTGGATTCCTATTCTTAATGTGAAATTTTTATAAATGAGAATAGTATACGTACAAAACTAAATTCTGATACGAAATCAATAGTGAATTCTACGAGAATCTTGCTCCACAAAATTTGACAACCCGATTGAGTTTAGTGAACCTACTAGCTACTCGAAATACATACCCATTGCTAGTTAATGCTACTTTTGTTTGTTGTTTATGGAACTGAATTATTTATCCATCACGTGATGTTTGTGCTCATTTGTGGAATTTATAGTTCGTCTTTATGACTTCATACACAACGGACTTGTCAATTGACTCTAACTTTTCTAAAACCTAATAAATATATGTAGCTCATTTCTCTATTATTGGTGTACTATCTCCATTTTTAAATATATTTAAAAGCTATGTATGTGCTGATTTTTTCTGAATCATCAATTAGTATTTTTAATGAGGAATTTTCATACATAAGAGTAATATTTGTATTAAACTAAATTTTGATACGGAAATAATGATGAGTTCCACGTAAATCTTGATCTACTATATCTGACAGCCCGGTTGAGTTCAGTGATCATATTGGCTACTCAAAATACTTATCCATTGCTAGTTAATGCTACTTTCGCTTATGGTTCTTGGAACTCAATTATTTATCCATCACGTGATGTTTGTACTCGTTTGTGGAATTTATAGTTCTTCTTTATCACTTTATCAATAGGAGACTTGTCAATCGTTTTCGACTTCTCTAAAACCTAATGAATATATGTGGGCATTCCTCTATTATTGGTGTACCTCCTTCACTGTTGACATTGCTTTTGTTTATCGTCCTTGAAATCAATTATTTATCCATCACATGATGTTTGTACTCATTTGTGGAATTAGTTCTTCTTTATCACTTTATCAATAGCAGACTTGTCAATCGACTTCAACTTCTCTAAAACGTAATGAATATATGTGGGCCATTCTTCTATTATTGGTGTACCTCCTTCATTGTTAATGTTGCTTTTGTTTATTGTCCTTGAAATCAATTATTTATCCATCACATGATGTTTGTACTCGTTTGTGGAATTTGTTCTTCTTTATCACTTTATAAATAGCAGACTTGTCAATTGACTTCGAGTTCTCTTAAACCTAATGAATATATTTGGGCCATTCCTTTATTATTGGTGTACCTCCTCTACTTTTAAATATATTTAAAATCTATGTTTGCTGATTTTTTCTAGCGTACTCTGACTTTTGGATTACTGTTCTTATGAGGAATTGTCATACATGTGAGTAGCATATCACGTGATGTTTGTACTCATTTGTGAAATTTATAGTTTGTCTTTATCACTTCGAACACAAAGGACTTTGTTAACCCCTGAATTTTTGTCGACTTTTTAGGTATCCGTTTTATTTTACAAAAATATAAAAAATTGATAGAAAGATAAAAAGCCAAAAAAATGATAAAAAAATGATAAAAGAAGAATGAAATGGATGATGAAAAATGAAGTCATGTGGCCCGGCGTGTCTGGCTCACTTGTTTAAATTTTAGGCCAGCCCTTCCTCGCCCTTGGCCCATCTTCTCTTTCGTTCTTTTTGGGCCCTTTTCATTTATGTCTTCATGGTTTTTTTTTCAGAGCCCATCCGAAGCAATTAAAAAAGGGGAGCCCAACCCAATGTCACTTCTTCCCCCTTTGCAGGAACGCACATCGGTAAGGGGGGAGTGTACGGTGACCGTCGCCAAAAAGGGGTGCCCATGAGAGAGAAGAGGGAGGATGCTTGACAACGCCAGAGGTGCTCAAACGAGAGAAATAGAGGATGCTAACTGTAATATATGGGCCAAACAAGCCAGCCCATCTCTTTTTCTCTTAAAAACTAGCCCAGCCAAGCCTATCCCATCTTCATTTCTTCTTTTTTGCTGTGCCCAAGTCAGCAAGCAAAAACAAAATAGAAGAAAGCAGAATAGAAAGGAACGAGAGAAGAGAGAAAGAGAAGGGAAAGAAAAGAGAAGAAGGAGAAGGGGAAAGGAGGAGAAACTCCCACGTGCTCCCCACGAATGCCTCGACAACTCATCTTAACACCATTCCATGATGCCGGTAAGTAATTAAGGCCTTTAATCGTCATTTGAAAGGAATAGTTGCAATTAGGGCTTGAAATTCGGAATTAGTGGAGACTTGTGAGGCGAAGTCCAATTTTTGAGTCGTTAAGCTAAAAAAAAAAAAAAATTTATGAGAATGATAATTTAGGATGTTATAAAGCTATAGTATTTTGTAGATCTCAATTTGAGCTTATAGCTTGTTTGAAAGTTTGGAGCGCGTTCAAGTACTATTTTGAATAGTAACTTCAGGACTAATTTTCAGCTGTTTTTGGTGAGGTTTTAAGGCGGCTGAGCTAGGGTTGTTGTAGAACATCAAAATGGCTTTCTAATGACTATAAGTTGGCTTGAAATAGAATTTTGTGGAGAAATTTATGGCGCGACGAAGTTTAATGCGCAAGTCTCGTCTCATGGATAACAATAGATTTCTGCTAAATGCGAGCTTTTTGTTGGCACATAGGTGTCATTTTATCAATAAATAGGTGTAGTATAGTCAACTCATTCATTAGAATATCCATTTACTTGATCTTTTGATATTATTTGTGGGTTAATTGTTAGGAATTCGAATGCGTTGACTCGAGTAAGCACTTGATTGATTTTTAGCTTTTCCCAGGTGAGTAATACTATTTCTTCCTTGTATTTTAAACTCATGTTTGAAATACATTGGGTAATATATGCTATTAGTTGAAAAAGAGCATTCTTTGTTACATAAAATAGGATCGGGCTTTTACTGCTATTTGTTGTTTGAGTGAAGGAATTGTCCTTTGATTTTAGTTGGAATATTTGCTAAAAGTGGTTTGCGAAACCTTTATTAAAGGATCTTGGAAAGTTTCCAGTTTATGTAAAGCATTTCGATATTTATCAAATGCTTGAATTGTGAGATGATTTTGATTCTATTTGTGATTGTTGGTTGATGCTCAATATCTCTATGAACCTTGAAGGGTGTGTAGGTATGCGCATACTAGTCTAGGATATCCTTGTGGGTCGAGCCACCGGCTTATAATAGGTAGAGACCTAACCAAATGGGAAATCTTGGTTGTCTTGTTACGGGCGTTATGTGTGACCATGGTTGGACATTTGAGTTTGAGTTTGGTCAATAGAGTGGACCATTGATATTTGATTTGAGTTTAGTCGATGGAATGGACCATTGACCCGTGTTTTGACGAGTTTAGCCATTGGAATGGACTATTGGCATGTGTTTTATGAGATTGACCGATGGACTGGACCATTAGTACCTATTTTGTTATTATCTTAAGATATTTTTATTATGAACATATTATGTTAAAAGCGAGTTAAGTTTGCGTTTAAAATATGCATAGTGATTTCTCGATTCGCGTGGAAGAAATGTATTACTCATTGAGCCGTGGTAGCTCACTCCTCTCATCTTCATATTTTTCAGGTTCCTCAGTGAGTCGCAAGTAGGACGTGAGTGTACATATCGGGGAGGACTTTTTGATAGTGGGAAATTTTTGGTATGAGCTGGCTTAGTTATTGAACTTATGAGCTAGCTGTTTGGGATATGTATATATCTTTTTGGTGGTTTATAGATAACTCTTATATTGTAACCATATGCCCTTTTGTCAAATGTGTGTGTGTGTGTGTGTGGATGTGTACATGTTGGTATTAGTTTGCATTTTGGTTATGTTAAGGTTGTGTTCTTTGGTATAAGGATGGCTGTGTCATGCTCTTGTTCTTGTGGATTTGGGGTGTGACATTTGTTGGTATCATAGCTTAAGTTTTGATCTTTCTGGGTGCAGATGTGGGACGTGGTGAGATTTTGTGATAGATTTTAGTGCGCTAGACTTTTAGATACTAAGTTGTCACTTTGTTCTTGGATTCAGGTGATCATGCACGACTCGGAGACACTTGCCTCGCTTTGTAGGAATAGTAAAGGCAAGCAAGTTGTAATCCCCGATGCCAGAGATATGCCTTAACGTTCTCGAGGCTCGGCTTTGAAAAGAAGATTGAAAGATCAACATGATGGGAGTCCCGACTTGCACAAAGTTAGAGAAGAAGCTCAAGAGCCCTCTCCCCCGACCGAGTTCACGTAGGCCATGATTCATTGGTATCGCTAGGCGAGGGAATTAAGCAAGGATAGCATGGCTGGCCCTTATACCTTCGCCCAATTTAGAAAGGTGAAATCACCTACTTATGATGGGAAAGTTGATCCTCTTGCAACTGAGAATTGGACTAGAAAGATCAAGGGGATCTTCGAAGTTGAATGTGTTTCCATGGACATAAAGGTTAGCTTTGCCACTCGATATTTGGAGGGTGAAGCAGAGCATTGGTGGGAAGGAATGAAGCCCACCCTTGGAGATAGGAATACTATTATAGTTTTGGAGGACTTTAAGAAGGTTTTTAATGCACAATTTTTCCCCCTTTCATTTCAACAAAAAATAAAGAGTGATTTTATACATATATCTTAAGGTGACTATTGTCCTGGAGTATGCAGTCCGCTTTAATCAAATGAGTAGATTTGTCGAGCAATTTGTGTCTAATGAGTAGGATAAGGTAGATCATTTTCAGCAAGGGCTTCGATATGAAGTTAGTTCTGCACTCACACCTCTAGCGTTGACAACTTATAAAGACGTGCTTGAATGAGCGATGAGGGTGGAACAAAAGATTTTGGAACGAGAGACGCAGGGTGTACCTCAACCTAAGAAGTTGAAGCCCATCGATACTTAGGATAGTGGTACCGGTGGTAGTGGAAAGAGGAAAGTTTTTAATCAACTGGGAAAGTCCAAAATTTTGAGTAACTTAGGGCCGTGTACTACCTGTGGGAAGCGCCATGGCGGTCCTTGTTACCACAAGAGAGGAGCATGTTTCAATTGTGGAAAAATGGGACATATGGCGCGTGATTGTCTTACACAGAGGAATGCCCCTGAGGATAGCCGAGTATGCTTTGTATGTGGGCAACCTAGGCATCTAGCATCTACTTGTTCTATGAGAAAAACTACCCCTCTAGTTAGTAGGCCTTAAGAAAGCCAGAAAAAATAGAAGACGACTTGGAAAGTCTTTGCGATGACCGAAGAGGATGCGGCCACATCTAATACAGTTGTTGCAAGTAATATTTCGATTATCTCGCAATATGCTTATGCATTGTTTGATCCTGGTGCTACGCATTCCTTCATTTCCGTTGATTTTGCAAGGAAACTTGATGTACTACCTGAGTTTCTTAAATATAAATTGCGTGTTGATACACCCATTGGTGATTTCTTGATTGTTGACCATGTGTTTAAGAACTGTTTGCTTCGGATTAATGATGTTCAATTACCTGTGGATTTGGTGGAGTTAAATATACGAGATTTTGATGTTATTCTAGGGATGGATTGGTTATCAAATTATTATGCTGTTATTGATTGTTATTCGAAGAAAGTTATCTTTCGACCTCCAAATCAGCCCAAGTTCTCTTTTTCGGAAGTTGTAAGAGCACTTTTCCAGAATTGATTTAAGTTATGCAAGCAAGGAAGCTTTTGAGAAAATGTTGTTTTGGTTATTTAGCCTATGTAAAAGACACAAGTAAGGAAGTGGTAAAACTGGAGAATGTTCATGTTATTAGCGAATTCCCTAATGTGTTCCAGAATATTTACCTAGCTTGCCTCCTGATAAAGAGATTGAGTTATGTATCAATTTAGTACCTGGTACAACACCTATCTCTAAAGCACCATATCGGATGGCACCTTCTAAGTTGAATGAATTGAAAATACAATTGCAAGAGCTTTTGGATAAGGGTTTCATTAGGCCTAGTGTGTCGTCGTGGGGAGCTCCTGTTCTATTTGTAAAGAAGAAGGATGGTAGTATGCAGCTTTGTATAGATTACTGAGAACTTACATAAGCAAGTTTAACGGACCAATCAAAGGATTATAATATAAACTCACTCAGCGACGATTCCGACGATATGAGCATGATGGTGGCGACGAGGGCTACACATGGCTACCACCGGCACGTCACGGAGGCACTCGGCAAAAATAGGTCTCGATGGTAGGGTTTTCAATTCAGTGAGATCAAGAGAAATGGGAGAAGTGGACTAGTGGCTCCAAGTAGCTTTGGGTGGTGGACGGCTCACGATGGCGACAAGCAAAAGTGAGGACTGTGGGTGGTGGTGGTCAGACAGCAAGGGGGCATCTAAGGGGAAGAGCCAAGAAAAGAAAAGAAAATGAGAGAAAATGAGAAGAAAAGTGAGAGAGAGAGAGAGAGAGAGAGAGAGAGAGAGAGAGAGAGAGAGAGAGAGAGATATCTATCTTATTTGGCTTCTCAAGAAGCCAAGTCAAAATTCCCAAAGTTTCCATCATTTCCCTTGACTTTTCTTCCCTTTTGTCCTCTCCCATTGAATGCAAGCTTCTAGAAAGGGCGATTTGGTAATTTTCCAAAGTACTATACACATATATGGGCCAGAATTTTATACGGACTTGAATAAAATTAATTTGGGCTCAAAATGATGATAAACAGGCTTGAAAATGTTATTGGGCTCAAAGGCTTGAAGTTGGGCTTGATAGGCCTAATTAGGCTCACTTAGGCTAGCATAAGGGTCCACATGGCTGACCCCTAATAGGCATAAGGCCCATTGGGCCTTCGGTTAGTCCATCTCCTATTGGTTTCAATTTCAGCCGGTGGAATCCTATTCTAATAATTTTTGAGCTTACCAATAAATTTGAGAATTAATGAGGTATTGTCCAATATTTTAGCCTTAACGTTCTTAAAAGTTTAATACCCAAAATCATATTGAAATTCGCGGTTAAAATCGACGAATCGTGACTTTAGTACAACTTAACTATCAGGTGGCGTTTAGGGGTTCTCGTACATTTGACCTATGGATGATAGAATTTCAATCCACGATCCCACTTCTTCAAATCAGGGCGATCCTTGATTGTTATATAATCATGAGGGATTGATTACTCACCCTGAGTATAAGGTCAAAAGGAAATCGATTTAACGTTATTCGTAGTTAGTATCAAAATCATGCAGAATTACCCACAATCTGACCTCGTACCTTTGTTAAGTCGATTTATTTCCGTTCACTAATTGACCTGTAATAGCGTGGTATCATCTCTCTTTGATCCTTATGGTCGAGTTACCTATCCCTAATTGAATTCACTGGCCGTATGTATATCGATCCTTAATTACCTTTCCGAATAGTTAGTTAATTCATAAGTGATCCGTTCAGAGTATACATAACTAACTGTGCATTGATGAAATAACCATTTCATATATCCCAAAATGGGTCAAAATTCAGGACATCACAACTCTTATCTCCTTAAAGAAATTTCGTCTTCAAAATTCCTTAAACTAATAAAGGTATTAATGCCTCATTGCATCCTCAGTTTCTCAAGTCGTTCCTTCTATATTGTAATGATATCCATCACTTCCAGTGTTGCCAAATCACTCCTAATCATTTCCAAACATTTTTTGTTCCAAAAGGCAAAGCATTCGCCCATTTTTGCAAAAATAAAAGTTGCAAAAATTTTGTTTATTTATTTACAAGGCAAACTGCCACTTCTAGGGTTCGAACCCCCGTTTAGACCATATGGCTTCCATCCTCGCGAACCGCTCGGTTAAAGGCGTCGGTAATGTCAATAGTTGTGTTTTTTATCCATTTAAGGCCAAAATCCTTATATGTTCCAAACCTCGAAAGGTCCAAAATATTTAGGATTCATCTTTCATTTCTTATTAAATGGAGATGTCCCTATCATAAGCGACAACTTAAGGAAATATGGTTCCCTACTTGAAATGCCAAATGCCTAAGTTCTTTATCCGCACCACCTTTAGCGGCTTTGCCTTGTCCTTAGCTTATTCTTTATAGTCATAATTCCATCCACTAGTTGCCAAACTATCTTTGAACCAGTGATCCCCATTTTCCTAACGTCGTTCCATTAAACTAGAGTTCTACAAGTTTGACCATATTTTTGCCATATCACTCGGATAAAATTTTATCCCAAAAGCACTCTCTTCTTATATAGTGTGTAGTTCAGTTCATTTCTATCTCATTCAACATTTTAGAAGTCTGCCAGGAGTCGCTCTTTGCTCAGGCTCTCTGGCCCCCACGACCACTCCTCCCTCGTCGGATCAATTGTTATAGGCATTATCGAACTACACATCTACTAGCAAAAGTCCCTTTTGGACATGCATTAACTTATAGAGGTATTGTTTGCCTTGGCTCGTCCAATACCAAGCCTTAAGGTTTTAATCTCATATGAGCACCTCAAAATGCAAAAGTTTTCTCCAGCTCGTCAATCTATGAAGTCGTTTCCACGAGATCACTCATCAACATTTGAAATTTGATCCGTTAAATTTCCATCAAATCACCATCTAATTTTCACAAGCCCTTAATTCACCTCAACCACTTCAAGATTAGTGCAAATCAAATCTTATTTATTGCACTATAAGCTTTTGGGTACTTCTTCAAGTGTTTAATAATACGTCGAGAAGAAGTCATCGACAATGCTATTTCACCACTTGTCCGTCTAGCATGATGGGATAATTAATTCTTAATCCAATAAGGACAAAAATTCATTTCCTCAAATCCCAATCTTAATTGTCTCTCGAAACAATTCACCATGCTTACAATGCTGGGCTTTCATATGCTGGCATGTTAAGCACTACATGCTTGGTAATGTCCAATTTTATGCCATTCCACCAGTAGCACTACCACAAATTCCGGTACATTTTTGTGCTACCCAGGTGGATATTATAACTACTACAATGAGCTTTTGATAGGATTTCCTCCTTAAGCTCAACATCGTTGAGCACATAAAATCATCCCTGAAACTTTAAGATCCCGTCCTCAAATACTTAAAAGTTAGGTTTCCTCTTAGTTGCATCTATTTGTGGAACTTTTTGGTATTACAAGGTCCTTATATTGCACTGCTTTAATCCTAGTTTGCATTTTGGGCTCTATTATGAGAGTAATCATTAGACTTGCAAGGTAGCCTACCTCAAACATAAAATCTAAATCTTGAACTCCTTCAAGCAGGATCCATTCTTGAACCATCATTTGCACAATCAATGACTTTCGATTAAGCGCATCTGCTACCTTGTTAGCCCTTTTCAGGATGGTATAAAATGTCACAGTCATTATCATTGAGAAATTCCATTTATCAACGTGGCCTCATGTTTAATTTCTTTTGAGAGAACTAGTACTTTATACTTTAATGGTCTGTAAAGATCTGGAATCTTTCTCTATACAAGTAGTGCCTCCAAATCTTTAGCACAAAAATGATTGCAACTAATTCCAAATCATGCATCAGATAATTCAACTCATAAGGTCTTAATTGTCAAGACGATTATGCAACCACTCTTCCTTATTGCCTTACAACGCAGTCCAATTCCTTTATACAATGCACCGCCATAAACTTCGTATCCTTCAAGATCAATACAGTATTATCAATACAAGTGCGGTAGTTAACGTATGCTTAAACTTTTGAAAACTACGTTCACACTTATCTGTCCATTCAACTTTACGTCATTCTTTAGTAGTTACCTCAAAGACGTAGCTATCGTAGAAAACATTTTTATGAATCGTCTATAACAACCTACCAAGCCTAGAAAAATTTGAAGCTTTATCACTATCATAGGCTTTGGCTAATTCTTAACCGCCTCTATCTTGGTCTGGTCCACGAATATTCCTTCTCCAGGAATTACATGATCAAGAAAAGTAAAGCGAGTAAGCCAAACTCACACTTAGTAAACTGAACGCACTACGCGTAATCTCAAGGGGTTTGCAACACCATCCTCAAGTGCTACTCGTGTTCCTCCAAATTTCTCAAATATATCAATATATCGTCTATGAACACGATTGCAAACTAATTCATGTATGCGTTATATCACTTAATTCATCAAATCCATAAAACTGTTGGCGCATTAGTCAATCTAAACAGTACTACAATAATCTCGTAGTGACCATATCACATATGAAATGCTGTCTTTAGTATATCTTTCTTTTAAATCATCAGCCAAACATAGCCCGTCCTTAGGTCTATCTCGAAAAATATGAAAGCTCTTAACAAGTCATCTATCCTTGGTAATGGATACTTGTTCATGACTAACACTTAATTAGGTTGTCAATAATTAATGCAAAGGTGCAACGGTTTATCCCTCTTCCTTATGAACAAAACTGATGCTCCCCACGAAGACACACTAGGACAATTAGATCCTTTGACCATCAGACTTTGCATCTATGCCTTTAATTCCTTCGTTTTCGGCAATATCATTTGATGAGATACCGTGAAATTCGGCTCCGCTCTAGGGGCCAACTCAATCACCAATTCCATTTGTCACTCTGGGGTAATCCAAGCAATTCTTTTGGAAAACATTAGAATAATCTTGTGTCACGGCGATGTTTTTCATCCTTGGTTCTTCATCCAACGTATTAATTACGGTCGCCCAAAATAATCTTGGCAACCCTCATCCAATAACCTAGTCACTTGAGGTGACAAAATCAAATGAATTAAAGATCCTCCTTGGTTTCCAACAAGCTCGTAACTAACCCTTCCTAACGAGTTAAACTGGATTACTTTCTAATAGTAATCCCTCACAACTCATTATTTGGTGAGCCATTCCTTCTTGACGATGATATTAAGTCGTACATCGCTAAGACAATTAAATCTATCAATTCCTCTTACTCACCAATGGCTGTTTTACAACCTAAGCATCTTACCACGGCAATATCTCATCCGTTATCAAGGTAGAATTACTAATAACCGCTTCTAGTGGTTTTGGTCTTAACCCCACTAGCTTAACCAATGATTTAGCCATACACAAATACGTAGCTCCCAGTTAACTAATGCATAAGTAACCTGATTTCTTAAGGAGATCGTTCTCGTAATTATGGCTAACGAGTTAAACTGGATTACTTAATGATAGCAATCTCTCGCAGCTCATTACTTGGTGAGCCATTCCTTCACAGCAACACCTCGTCCGTTATCAAGGTAGAATTACTAATAGCCGCTTCCAGCAGTTTTGGTCTTAACCCCACTAGCTTAACCAAGGATTTAGCAATACACAAATGCGTAGCTCCCAATCAACTAAAGCATAAGTAACCTGATTGCATAAGAAGATTGTGACGTCCTGAAATTCAAGCCCTTTGAGGGAGGAATGAACGTTAATTTTGGCAATGTATTGTTGGCTGATCTCACTCGGAACTGATTACTCTTGAGATACTGACCTTGAGGGGAAAGGCTAATGAGGAAAAACTCGTGTGACTAAAGAACTTGACCTTAGAAAACGACTCGACCGTGAGACTTGCATAAGGATGATCCTGTAAATATGTAGGCCGATTCTAGGGACGAATAGAAGTTTATTTGCGGACAGAACATAATGGGACGATGGGTGATTCCTTTTACTACTATCAATCCCACGAACGACCCTATGTTGATCCTTGGTAATCGTATACTTTGAAATAAGAATCCATCCTTGTAGTCAAGAACGTCCATGTGTCGAGATGTCTTGAACGTGAATTGGCACGAGTCGGTTACACGTGAATCCTCAAAGCCGCCTATCAGTCTGAGTAGTACCAAAATGGCATTCGGGAGAAATTGACAAAGCATGAGAATCCAACATTGAACTTCGAATTTTTGGGAATATCCGGGATGGACTTTTGGACAGTGCTTTGTCGACAGTCGACAATGTCAGTTGAGCCAAGTGTTTGGAAAAAGGGTTTACGAACCAAGGAAATGAGCCTATAAGGACATGGGTTGAGCAAGGTTAGTGTGGGCCTCATGCCTAAGGTGGGACAGCCACTATGGTAGACCTGAGGCAAGTAAGTGGGCCCGTTGGACCAAACCAACTATTTACCCTTCCGAGCCCGTTGTCTAAACTTGAGCCATTTTGTGCCCAACAAATTCCTGAGCCCGTTCCTATTCATTTTCTAGCCCTTTTTTAGGCCCGCCCTTCATTTTCAGCCCAAGGGCAGATTGGGAAATATGTAAGGTGGAAATGACCATTTTGCCCCTAGATATTTTGAAGAAAAGACAAAAGAAGAGAGAGAAGATGATGTCATTTGTTTGGAGGTTGAAGCAAGCCATTTAATGGCCTTAATGAGGCCTAGAACCAACTCTCATTTTCCTCTCTCTCCTCCTTCAGCCCTCACAAATCGCACACTTCTCTCCCTAGTTTCCCTTATTTCCTTCTGTTTTTCCTTCTGACCTTCCTTAAAAAAACCGAGTTGTTCATGCCCTTCCCGTGTGAATCACGGCCTGTGCCGCCCACCATCGTGCTCAGGACACAAATTCCGTATGGATAGCGGTGGCCGTTTGCCAGTTGGAGCCGCCAGCCAACCCGCCGACCGGACTGCCTACTGTAGCGTCACCCCTGCCCAGTTCCGCCTTTTCACCTATTTTTCTCCCATTCCAACCCAATCTTCGCCCATACCAACCACCAGCAATTCCCCCTTGACCCCCAAGTGCCACCGGTCGCCAGCCAGCCCATTTTAGCTCCAGTCAGCCCTTTCCTCTTCAAGCAGTGCTTTTTTCAAAAGTTGCAGATAGAGTTTGAGGTTATTGCTACTATTTTGACGTCAGGACTGCCTTGGATCGCTGTGGTAGAGATCCTCGGGTGTCGAGTTTGTCGCCACCGCCGCGTTCATGTCGCCGGCCCGCTTAACGAGCGAATTTAGCCCCTAATTCCTTTGTTAGTACCTAAACTTGCTTAGGGTTGGGTTAATTAGTGGTAATTCTGAGTTAGAAGTTTAATTAAGTTGTATTTGCCGTAAGATAGATAGTTAGATAGATGGTTAGATAGATGGTTAAGATTAGCTTAGCTTAATTTGTGCTTGATTGTGCTTAATTGTGTTTTATGTGATAATTAAGCATGTTTAGCTTAATTGATTGATTAATTATTTTAATTAATATTTTTTTAATTTCTGAATTTAATTTATTAATAATTGAATTTTGAAATTTACTGTCCATGATTACTGTTCACGATTACTGTTCATCCAGAAGTGAAAACGTCTATAATTTCATGTGTTGTGATTTTATGAGGTGAATTGGATATGTCATTGCATGAACATCTGCATGAATCATGTGATTTTCACAAAAAGAGAAAAATGGTTTGTCCGAGGGATACCGGAAATGGACCACTTTTATGAGATAGGATTTGAGGTTTTATATGCAAGAATATGTGCATTGGCTAATGCTCAAAGATAATAAGTGGGTTGTGATAGTATGCTTGCATGATGATTAAGTTAAACCCACCATCTTGGGAGAGTATCCCTCGACATCTTTTGGGCATGGAAGGGCACGGTTGCGTTGTGCCTCTGCGGAGAAAGGGCGCCGTAACGCCATAGTAAGGGCATGGTTGCACCTTTGCGGAAGAAGGGCGCCGTAGGGCCTTAGCGCCTCAGTTGTAGCCCTGAGGGGCAATAATAATCAGAACACGTATGGATACAAAAGTGCATGAGAAATCATGTCATCATCGGTTCCAATTATGCATGAGATGATCACATTATTTATAGCACGCACGCATGAATTGATAACGTGTAGGGTGTGGCAATGGCCAAGTGAAATCGCTTGCGACGTGACTCACATGTGATTGATGAACTACATCATCTAATGGCCATGTGCATTGCGTGTATTGTGTTGACATATAACGTACAACGTATGGCATACCGAGTAAGGTTGCATGTAAATCGACTTTTGATTGTTGGTTGACCCTGTCTGTTGTTTGATTGCTGATTGCTGGTTGTTTGTTGTTGGATTGTGAGGGGTGGTTCTGGAGACATATCTCGGGTTGAGCTGGTATACTAATCAGGGCTTAGGGGAAAAACTCGCTGAGATTTTATCTCATTGGTGATTGCATAATCACTTTTAGGCCCTTAGACTGGCATAGTGGAGAATCCTGCCCCCGTTCCTCTACTGATCAACCCGACGAAGCCTGAGTTTGATGGGTCTTGGTGATGGTGGTGCTGAACCCGTGGGTTCATTGAGTATAGCTGGATTAGCCTAGTCTAGTTCCTTTTGGTTTGGCTTAAAGGATGGATCGGCCTCTTTTGTTGGGCTTGTAATCGAAAAACGATACTCTATTGGTTAATCTAGTAAATTGTATAAATGAGTAGTGATGGTTGTTCTTGTTGTTCATCCCTCTATCCCTGTTTGATTGTTTGATTGTCTGTTGGACTGGGAATGGTTCGTCTTCCGCTTGCACATAACGAAAGATAAAATGAATGGTCGTCGATAAGTCTTAGAACGTCGCTTTCAATTGACCATGGTAAGGGGTTGTCACGTGCTCGGGGTTCGGGGCGTGATAGAGATCGTTCTCGTAATTATGGCCTACGAATCCTCCGCTTCCTTTCTTGTGGCACGTACACCTGTCCTTGTGCGAAAAGGCAATTGAGGTTGTTCTACAGAATGTT
The DNA here is from genome assembly GCA_014182845.1 of Corymbia calophylla. Taxonomy (NCBI): domain Eukaryota; kingdom Viridiplantae; phylum Streptophyta; class Magnoliopsida; order Myrtales; family Myrtaceae; genus Corymbia; species Corymbia calophylla. The sequence goes on along the minus strand of CM024697.1, from coordinate 12,212,705 downwards.
TCCTACAAGTTATCCTTCTTGCGATCATAACACTTGCACTCTCATAAGCATGCACATGTAGTTCCTCACTTGGTGTCCATACTGCCCACATCCATAGATGACTCCTGTCTTAGGAGGACACAGGGCATTTCCAGCCAATTATCCTACTTGCGGTTATTGAGGTTACTTCCTCAACTATCAACCAGAACACTTTCTCATGACATGGCCTTATTAGCCGCATTCAAAACATGTTCCTCTCATAATAGGATACATTGCTATCTCGTGCCGTCTCCCACATAATCTACACTTGTCATTCAAATTGCATGCTGCTTTTTCCAACGCCATCTTTCCTATTGGGTGGGATGGGATGTTTTCCTTATGTCATCAGCCTTTTCCCCAAGCCAATGATCATCCTTATGAGACACAAACCGCAATCCAAATACGGTTGCTCATTTTGTTGTGTTTTCTTCAACTCGTTGGGCCCTTTCGTACCATTCATAAAAATCATTCAAGTGTAGGGGCACCAATTGACTTTTACTTTCCAGTCTTAGATAATACTTAAACCCCTTGACTTGGTCTATTAGATTCTCAATCATTCTTAGCACATACTTCGAGAGCTCTGCAAACTTAGCTTCGTATTACTCGGCTAACCAATGATCTTGACGAAGTTGCAAGAATTTAGCCATCTTTGCTCTTGTGCACACTTAGAAAAGAAATATTTTTCGTTAAACACTTTGACAACGACACCCATTCTAGGGTCGTACCTTTGGGAAAACCCTTTTCTTTGGGTTACTTCCCACCAATCACTGGCTTTACCTTACAATTGGTATACTGCCAAGGTTATCTTTGCTTCCTCCAAGCACTCCAGCAATGCAAAAACTTTCTCCAGTTCATTGATCCAAAGGGTTGTTGCCTTGGGATGACCCGTGCCAGCGAACCTAGATGGTTCCAATTCCAGAAACTGTTCAACCAACTTAAACATCGATTGTTTGCCATTCCCATTTCCAACCAATGGGATTTTACTAGGCAAGACGGCAACAACAATGGCGGCAGCAGCAGTCGTAACAACAACAGCTTAAGTTTGAGTTTGTCCTGCCCTATCAAATTCTCAAGGTTGACAATGCCTACATGACCCTATCTAGCCTAGGATTCCTAGGTGCTTTACCTTTAGCACCTACCTGACCTTGAGCTGCTCTTTCCCTAGGGCTATTGGATCAAGATTGGTCATCTCGTAGGATTCCCACAAAATTTTCTTTCCAATTCCCTCAAGGAATTAGGAACCATGAACAACTCACTTACAGCAAAAGATCTTATGTGTAATCATAGGCATATAAAATAAATGTCTTTCCTATCTAACTATCACATAACCCATCGCACCTTATCACTCCAAGTATTGATCGGGCTTTGATATCAAAACCAATGGAAATGTCACGCTCCAACCCTCAAGTTCGCGATAACCTTTGTTTACTTTAGTCAAATAAATGCGACATCTCAGGACACGTTGCCGACCATTCTTTTCATATTGCAGTTATATGCATGCAGAAGCGATTCAACAATACCTAGTTAATAAACAAAAGGGATAGCAGAAAGACCAATAACAATAGCAACGTTATTTTTATTTTTGTATTGATTAACTCTAGGAAATTTATACACAAGCCCCTCAGTTAAGAGACTTTCTCAATAGTTGCCAAAAGGTATGAGGCAGGGTTAATCTACTTCCTTCAACCATTAGCCAAATAATCCTACTGCCCTTAATGATGTGCTCATTCACTACCAGATCTATGGCGATAAAGATGCAATAATTGCAGACCTAAAAAAATGGTTAACAACAACCAGTGAGATATAAATCTCGGTGAGTTACACTCCTAAGCCTCGGTTAGGATATCAACTCGCCTCGAGGTTCCTAACAGGTATATTCCTTATAAGGACGGCAGATCAATTGCAAAATGACCCCCACTTTGCCTTAATTATAAACGTGATATGCTCGGTAAACCCCACAATGAACAATCAGTAGTCAATCAACTCGCAGGTAACCTTATCTTGCCATTGCCATACACTGCATGGTATCAATTCATGCGTACCATAAACAATGCAAACAACATTTTCATCATCATAATAATCAATCAGCAGTCGAATGGACTTGCAAGCAACTTTACCTTATCACAGTCATTTCCCACATAATATAAACTCACGCATGCCATAATTAGTGCAAACAGGCACGTGCATAATTAGAACACATCACTTTATTTTTCCCATGCACTTTGCATTCATGCATGTTCCGATTATTATGCCCTCACCAAGGCTACAATCGAACTCTCGCCAATGTTTTCTGCCTTAGCCAGGCGTCATCTCATCTCGTTGGGCATGGCTACATCTGGAACTTTTGCCTAGATGGCATTCCCAAAAGAGTATAGGCCTGGCCTCTATCACAACTTGCATCCGGACTCCCACTAGGTATTCCAATAAATCGAACTTCGTCATCCAAACTCTCGCTAGGGTAACGAGTTACTTTATGTGACCACACGAACATACCACATCATTCAATTACAAATCATTTCTATGCATTAACCAATGCAAACATGGTATGTGCTCAACATAATAAATCATCGCATATTTTTCACATAAAAATATAGAAAAATACTTGTACATTGTCACATAATTATTGAAAACTGGTCAAACTTTGCATGCCTTATTTTAAAACATACTGGCCTCATTTAAATTGTGAAACTCACCATATACACCTAGCACCTTGGGATTTTCCTTTTATATGTCTATAAAAACCCTTGAAAAATTACCATAGTGGGTTTCACATGAGACAAACATTTTTCAAGACAAAGTAGGCATTAAATAGCATGGCACGTGCAGGAAAACATCATAAAATTCAGGCCAAAAGTACATAACAAGCATCATTTGTTGCCTCTTGGCGATAGCCCATCAATCATTTCTCAATAACTTATCGCCTACCTAGCGATAGCTTATCCTCAAATTCTTGATAGCTTATCATCCATTTGATGATAGCTTATCACTTACTTCCCTGATAGCTTATCATCTTTAAGACAATAGCTTATTACCTTTTCTGATTGCCTATCACAGTGGCTTATCACCTCTTCTAATAGCTTATCGGGATAACCTATCGCTTAATTATAATTAATTAACCTAAAACATAATTATTTATAATTAATGGAGATTAATAAAATTAATTAACCTTAACCATGGTTAACTAAACTTAACCACATAAAGTCATGGTTAATTAACTAACCATAGTTAATTAACCTAACCACCTATCAACCATGGTTATTTTATCTAACCACAGTTACTTTATCTAATCAAGGTTAATTAACCTAACCGCCTATCAACCATGGTTACTTTATCTAATCATGGTTAATTTATCTAACCAAGGTTAATTAACTTATCTAACCATAGTTCAACCAGAATTAATCATAACTAACCTCCTAATCAAGATTAATTATAATCTAAACTAACCTTAAGCAAGTTTAACGAACTAATCACGGGATTAGAATGTAAACTCATCTGGCGATGATTCCAACAACACAAGCATGACAATAGCGATGAGGGCTATGCATGGCTACCACTAGCACGTCACGGACTTGCTCAGCAAAAATGGGTCTCGACAGTGGGGTTTCTAATTTGGTGAGACCAAGAGAGAGGGGAGGAGTGGACAGGTGGCTCTGAGCAGCTTTGGGCGGCAGATGGCTCACAATGGCGACAAGTGAAGATGAGGATGGTAGGTGGTGGTGGTCCAGACAGCAAGAGGGCATCCAAGGGGAAGAGCCAAGAAGAAAAGAAGAGAAAATGAGAGAAAATGAGACGAAAAGTGAGAGAAAAGAGGGGGAAATGGTGGCCGGCTAAAGTGGGGAGAAAGAAAGAGAGGGGAGAGAGAGAGAGAAATATCTCTCTTATTTGGCTTCTCAAAAAGCCAAGTCCAAGTTCCCAAAGTTTCCATCATTTCCTTTGACTTTTCTTCCCTTTTGTCTGCTCCCATCGAATGCAAGCTTCTAGAAAGGGCAATTTGATAATTTTTCCAGGTATAGTATACTATACTATACACGTATACGAGCCAAAATTTTATGTGGGCTTGAATAAAATTGGTTCAGGCTCAAAAGGATGAGAAACGGGCTTGAAAATGTTATTGGGCTCAAAGGCTTGAAGTTGGGCTTAGTGAGGCTAATTAAGCCCACTTGGGCTAGCTTGGGGGTCCACATGGCTGACTCCTAATAGGCGCAAGGCTCAATGGGCCTTCGATTAGTCAATCTCCTTTTGATTTCAATTTTCGGCTTGTTAAATCATTTTCCGATAATTTTCGGGCTTACCGATAAATTTGAGAATTAATGAGGCATTGTCCAATATTTTAGTCTTGACGTTCTTGAAAGTTCAATACCCAAAATTGGATTGAAATTTGTGGTTAAAATCGACTAATCGTGACTTTAGTATGACCTAACTATCGAATAGCATTTAGGGGTTCTCGCACATTTAACCCATGGTTGATAGCTTTTTAATCAACAATTGTCCCTCTTCAAATCAATGCAATCCTCAATTGTCATGTAATCATGAGGGGTTGATTGCTCATCATGAGTATAAGGTCAAAAAGAAATCAATTTAATGCCGTTTGCAATTAGTATCGAAGTCGTGCGGAATCACTCGCAATCCGACCTCATACCTCTATTGAATCGATTTATTTTCATTCGCCAATTAGTTTGCAACGACATGGTATCATCCCTCTTTGATCCTTATGGTCAAGTGGCCTATCTCTGATTGAATTCACTAGTTGTATGCGTATTGATCCTTAATTGCCTTTCCGAATGGTTAGTTAACTTATGAATGATCAGTTTAGAATAAACATAACTAATAGCGTATTGATGAAATAACCATGTCATATATCCCGAAATGGGTCAAAATTTAGGACATCACATGTCTAAAGTTAATAATACCTCTAAACATAATAACTCTCCAGTCATAAGGGGATAGGTCAAAACAAACTTGTGAATCCATTCCAACTTTTCCAAAACCTAATGAATATATGTAGCCCTTTCTTCCATTATTTGAGTATCGCCACTGCTTTTCTATGGGGCCATCTATAATGGTGGAGCAAAGAACTCACGAAATTGAAATGCTAGAGGATGTAACTCAACTAATATCAAAATAGTAAATGATTGGATCCATCAAATCAATATTTGAAAAGCTTGATTGTTTAATACAATGGTATTAAGGACTGATTCGATAATTTACTCCCCATTCGTGCATAGACATGTACGAATCACACGTCTATGTCGGTATAGCTGCGCATCATTGGTCAAGGAGAGAGCCGACCTCAAAACGGCTGAAGGACGAGGTGTACCCCCGGAAGTAAACGAATAAAGGGGAGGTTCCCGAGTCATGCATCATGTCATTTGCGTTGCATTGCTTGACCTTGACTTGTTCGCGCAATCACGCCATTTAAATGTCTTGTAAACTAGATTTTTATGTTTCATTTAAGAAGTTCTGTCTTTTTTGTCAATGTTTGCAATAGGAATGTTGCGCAAATCAATGATGCTAAGCCAAAAGAAAAAATTAATTAAAGTTTGTTATTAACTTGCCCACCAAAGTGGAGCACATGTGGGGCAGATAATATTCGTCCCCCGTGTCCACCCTTCATACTTAAAAAAAAATAAATGATGCTTCATGGGAGGATGACAGAGTGACATGTGGCTCTCTTATAATTGCCACGTGTCTTCATTTCGTTATTTCCCTGGCCGTCTTTCTCTGAGCTTTTCCCACTTACACCTCCAGATTTTCATATTAAGAAAATTTAAAAAAAAAACTAAGAGAAAATTATTAGATACATATTACAAGGAAAACATTGAAAAATATGTAAATCGCAAAGACACGATAGATAGGGTTTCACTCTTTTGGAAACCTTCACTAAAGGTACAAAATAGATATTATAAAAATGAAAAATCTAATAAAAGGGAATGGGTCAATGATAAATGTCAAATTAATTGAACCTAAGCAAGTTCTTAAAAGACTTTGTCTAAACAGTAGGACGTAAAACTTCGGGGATATTCCTACTTAGGTAAGGAAGAAAAATATTTACCTCGGAACTAAGAGGGCAGGAAGGCAACCTCCTCATCTCCTCTTTAGAATAGGCTACCAACAGGTAGGCAAAAATAGTAGCCTCATACACCTAAAGTAATGAGATGGAGCTTGCAAAAGTTTCTGCTTTGTTGGCCTGTCACACAATGTTTTGCAATTGACTTGTCAACACAATACCTCTAATTACAAAACACTGCCATATTCATATATTTTTGCAGATAAGATAGTTAGAAAAGGGGGAAAAAAAAGCCCCCACTTTCATTGCAAATATGCGAAAACAATCATCAGAATGTATATTGTTGCACATGCTTCCCGCGCATCATTATTGTGAACATAGGGATCTAGGAAGGGGAAAGTGCAAAATCAAAAGGAAAATGCTAATATTTCGACACCGTCATTACCAAGTAAATGTATCTGATTAGCAGGTTTTTCTCAGAGTTGAATGACGAATGAACCCGGTATTTGCAAGACAAAGGCGAATGTCTTTTGAAATCAGCCTTTTCTATTTATATTTTTTTATGGAAAAATCGTTTGAGAAACAATTTAGTTTGCAAAAGTGTAAGCACATTTTTTAGGCTATTTTAGGGAGTACGTTACTGTGTGGTTTGCTAATTATTATGAGCGGATAAAATGATTCGACTGTCGTGGTGTGGAGTCTTAAGTTGTCAAATGACGCCACTAACCTAACAAAAATCAACAACAAAGTTATTGCGGTATCCCATTGATTTGCTAATTATTGTAAGCGTATGAAATTATTCAGACTTGGCCTGCTTGCAAGATTGCAGGGACGCGTTTTGCAAGTGCTCAAACTCCGCAGGTGCTCTGATTTCTCGACGGATGAGTTTTTACACATGGGACATTTGCGCAGGTAATTTAATTGTCTACGCCCTTGTTTAGTAATGAAGACTTGCAATTACGGTATCCTGTTGATTTGCTTACAGATTCATGTGTGTATGGTGAATTTACTCGAGAGATGATAGCATTGTCTTGATATTGCACTTCACATGGTTCTTATGTAATGTTCAATTAATCCCCAGTGCACCTGAGATATGTTAAAGTGCAGATATTTCTTCTGTTCATTTTCTGTCTTAAGATTCTGGTCAACACGAAAGATGGAATTTGATTGCTTGCTAGAGATGCAGGAGTAATTTGTAAGATGGGATCTTAATTTCAACAGTTAGTAAAAAAAAATGATAAGGTGGGATTAGATTGGTGCTTGTGCTTTTCTGGCCTCTTGTCTTTCGGTAATTTCACTTGCACTTAAGTACATTTCGGTTCTGCATTCTAGAAATTGTGATTGTGCTGTAGTTGGGAGTCAATAATTTATTGTTCTGTGGACCGGGAAGGCATGACTCAGTTCCTTTGACCAGGACAAAGTCGTGCGCTTATTTTATATCTGGAGGGCAGCATCGAATCAGTGCAGAAACGGATGCTATCTTCATGAGATTATTATTTGGATTAGATTTTCAGTGCATTTTTCTGCTGTGAGAGAAAAATTGCTCTTGGGCAATTGTGGAGGTGTTCACTTTTAGTAGCATCGTGGTTTATTGCCCCATAGTTTATATTTTTTCACACTCAACTTACGGGAAGGAAGGTCTTCTTGTTATGATGGTCCGAGTGAATGAAACTAAAATGTGGCACTGTAAATGGGTTTGTGGATGACCTTTTTGCACTATCCTGTTTACAACGATAATATACTTATTTTTTGAACCAATATGATTGGAGTCACTAAAACTAAGAAGTATCAAACTTTCATTTTTAAAATGAAAATTTAGAGTGAAGTGGATACTGTCTTGAATATTAAAATTAAAAACATGGTATGGATTATTCTTTGAGCCAAAGTGATTACGTGGAAAATTTCAAAGAAATGAGTAATCCATTTGATTCCTTGTAGAGGGTCTTAAATGTGAATGTATGCAATGCACTGTACTAAACACGACATTGCTTATTCTGTGTGTAAGTTGAGTACATATATTTCTAATACAAGTATAGAACATTGGAAAGCTATTATCGAAATTATTGATTATCTTAAGAGGACTAAAAATTTAGGATTGTTTTATAATAATTATTTAGTTATATTAGGAGGATACACCAATATTAATTGGATTACAAATGTGGATGATAAACAATTCACTATTGGATGGATATTCATATTCAATGGTTGTGCCGTTTCTTGGGCGAACAAGAAACAAATGTGTATAACTCACTCAACTATGGAATTTGAATCATTGCTTTAGCAGCAACCAAGAAAGAGACTGAATGGATTAGGAATTTGTTGTTGAATATCAAATTATGACCTAATCCTATGCCTCTTGTTTCTATCCATGGTGATAGTCAGGCTACTTTGGCAAGAGCTTATAGTAGCGCATATAATAGTAGGTTTAGATAGACATGGGTATGTGAGACAATTGATTAAAGATGGTACCATAACAATTGTCTACATGAGGTCAAGCAATAATCTAGTTGATCCATTGACAAAGGCTTTACCAAAAGACATGATAAAAATGACCTCACAAGAAACAGGGTTGAAACCCTTTAATTATAATCACCAGTAACAGAAACCTGACATTTTTCTAAAACATCATGAGTTATAAAGTTTTATAGATAAAAACAAGTTATTAAAAGTGATTATTTGATACTAACAATAGTTTTGATATGAGAAGTCAATATCATCTGTTACGTTTTATATGTTAATTGAATTCTTGATAAAGTATAATACAAATTTGTAATACACATGATAGATACTTCACCTACGTAAGCTTAGAAGTGATGTCGCTTTTTACGAAAGTTAAGGTTACTATTTAGAGAGCTCATGAAACAAGTACAACCACAAGGCCATAATAGTGCTGAGTAATATAGAACTTCTCGCTAAAACACGAGGTTAGTATATGTGTGGTATGATCAATTCTATTATTTAAAAGCAAAATTTTAAAATTGAGCTACTTGTCATTTTGATAGAGTTTTGAAATACTTGCACTAAGTAAAGGTTTAACTCAAAAAAGATCTTTGTGTATGTATATTAATCTCATGGAAATTTTGGTTGTATTTTTTTTTAACATTTCATTTTGTATTTTTATTTTACAAACAAAGTGGGGGATTGTTGGCAATTTATTTATAAAACAAACTAAGAGGTACATTGTCCTACATTGAAGATGTGACGTCCTGAAATTAAAAGCCCTTTTGAGGGGAAATAATCGCAAATCCTCAAAACTGCTGGTCAGTCTAGGTCGTAGCAAAATGGCATTAGGGAGAAATAAACAAGGCATGAGGACCCAAGATTGGACTTCGAATTGTCGAGAACGTCCGAGATGGACTTTTGGACGATGCTTCCTTGACAGTCGACGGTGTCGGTTGAGCTGAGTTTTGGGGAAAGGGATTTTTAGACCGAGGAAACGAGCCTACGAGGACGTGGGCCAAGCAAGAACAGTGAGGACCTCACGCCCAAGGTGGGACAGCCACCGTGGAAGACCAAAACAACGAGCAAGCCCGTTGAACCTAACCGACCCCTCACTCTTCCTAGCCCGTTATCCAAACTTGAGTCAATTCGAGCCCAACAAATGCCCGAGTCCATTCCTACCCATTTCCCAGCCCGTTTCCTAGGCCCGCCTTTCATTTTTAGCCAAAGGGCAGTTTGGGAATTGTGCAAGGTGGAAATGACCATTTTGCCCCTAGATATTATTGGGAAGAGACAAAAGGAAGAGAGAGAAAATGAGGTCATGTACATGGGAAGTTGAAGCAGCCATTAATGGCATTGATGAAGGGTTTTGAGCTGCTGATTACACTCTCCCTCACTCCACTTGATCACACCAAAAATCACAGCCCTTCTTCCCCTTGTTTCTCCTTGCCTTCCTGTAGTTTCTGCTGCTGACCTATCACCGAATTTTGAGTTGTTCATTGCCTTCCCGGTGGAATCTCGAGCCGTGCCACCCATAAAACTATTCATCACAGAAATTCCGTACATCCTGCGTTGGCCGATCCCCGGAATCAGTCGTCAGCCATTCCGTATGGCGGCCAGAAGCTGCTGATCCTCCGTCCTTCACTATAGCGCGCCCCTTGCACAGCTTCACTTTTTCCTCCGTTTCTCTCCATTTTCGACCTAACCACCGCCCACACCAGCCACCCACAACTCCCTCTCGACCCCCTAGAACCACCAACCACCAGCTCGCTGAAGCTCCAGCCAGCTTGTTTTTGCTCCGACCAGCAGCCTCCTCCCATTGCAGTGCTGTTCTTTGGAGTTTGGGATTTGAGCAGAGGTTGCTGCTGTGATTTCTGCCCCGGGACCACCTTTGAAGGTCATGTTCGAGGTCCTCGAGTGTCGTCCTCACCGTCGTCACCACGTCCGCGTCTCCGGCCAGCTTAACGGGTGAGTTTAGCTCTTAATCCCTTAGTTAGTGCCTAAACTAGCTTAGGGTTGGGTTAATTAGTGCTAAAGGCTGATTAGTATGTTTAATTAAGTGCATTAGCCCTAAAATAGGTGGTTAGATAAATGATTAAGATTAGCTTAGCTTAATCTTGCTTATTTATGCTTAATTGTGCTTAATTAGGCTTTATTGAGTGTTATGTGCTAATTAAGCATGTTTTGCATTAATTGTTTGATTAATGTGATTCATTGTTTTAATTATTTATTTATTTAATTTATGTATTTAAGTATTTAAGTATTTAATTATTTAAGTATTTAATTTTTGGAATCTAATTATTTAATTATTTTTAATTTCTGAATTTAATTATTAAATTATTAAATTCTGAAATTACTGTTCATCCGAAAATTAAAATGTGTAATTTCATGTGTATGGATTTTATGGAGTGAATTGAATGTGTAATTGTATGAGCATCCGCATGAATTGTGTGATTTTCATAAAAATGGAAAAAAGATGAATTGTCCAAGGGACATCGGAAATGGACTGCTTTTATGAGGAAGGACTTGAGATTGTAAATGCAAGTGTATGTGCAAGTATGTGTGCATTAATGCGATAGTTTGAATTATTGAAGGGAGGGCATGGAAGGGCACGGTTGCGCTTCTGCAGAGGAAAGGCGCCGTTGTGCCTCGGAGGGTACGGAAGGGCAAGGTTGCGCCTTTGTGGAGGAAGGGCGCCGTAGCGCCATAGCGCCGTAGCGCCTCAGAGGGTACAAAATGGCACGGTTGCGCCTCTGTGGAGAAAGGCTGTCGTAGCGCCGTAGCACCTCGACCTGCACAGAAGGGCATGGTTGCGCCTCTATGGAGGAAGGGCGCTATAGCGTCGTAGCACCTCGGCCCAATGGAACACGTGTGAATACCAAAGTGTATGAGAAACATTGCATTATCGGTTTTGATTATGCATGAGGTAATCACATCATTAATTATGGCACGCACGCATGAACTGATAACGTGCAGGGTGTGGCAATGGCCAGGTGAGATCGCTTGTGACGCAACTCGCAAGTGATTGGTGAACTGCATCATCTAACGGCCATGTGCATTGTGTGTATTGTGCTGATTTATAACGTGCAGGGTATGGCATACCGGGTAAGGTTGCATGCGAACCGACTTTTGATTGTTGGTTGACCTTGCTTGTTATTTTATTGTTGGTTGCTAGTTGTTGTGGTTGGGTTGTGTGAGGAGTGGTTCTGGATAGATACCCGGGTTTAGTTGGTGTACTAACTGGGGCTTAGGGGAAAAACTCGTTGAGATTTTATCTCAACCCATCGTGGTTAACATTTTTCAAGCCTTTAGAATGGCACACCCACAGTGGAGAATCCTGCCCCCACTCCACCAGTGATCGACCTGACGGAGCCGAGTCTAATGAGTCCGAGTGACCGTGGTGCTGAACCCGAAAGTTCATTTTGTATAGCTGGATTAGCCTAGTGTCTTTTGGCTTGGCTTAGAGGATGGATCGGCCTCTTTTATCCGGCTTGTAATTCGAAAGACGATCCTCCGTTGGTTAATCCAGTAAGTTGTATAAATGAGTAGTTGAGGTTTCTGCTGTTCATCCATCTATCCCTGTTTGATTGTTTGATTGTATGCTTGGACTGGGGATGGTTCGTCTTCCACATAATGAAAGATTAAAATGAATGGTCATCGACGAGTCTTGGGACGTCACTTTCAATTGACCATGGAAAGAGGTTGTCACATGCTCAGGGTTCGAGGCATGACAGAAGAAATGAGAGTGTGCACGTGGACAATATTTGGCACTAACCAATGATCATTAATTTTATTTATTAAAAAAATCATATTTACTTTTATAAAAATTAACCATAACGTCTTATTGAAACAATGTGACTATTGATAAAGGAGTTATGGTTATTTTTTTATTTTTTATTTATTTTATTCCAAATTTTATATGTCTTTTTAACATAACTTTTGAGAACATACTTATTCATTTTATAACATTTCCCGAATGGTTGCCTCTGTTCAAAAGACAGAGATATGTACATCGGTTTTTGGGCTCAATCATGATTAAGTCAAGTGCTAGACATTCCAAGTACCAAAACTTAACATGATGGGACACTTTAATACTAAAAGTTTGGAAAGACATATTTAAATGCCAAAATTGGAGAAAACGGATCACCTAAGTGCAATGGCGTGAAATTCCATTCAAATGGCTGACATGGTATTTTTTGGGCGAGTTGAGCTCAAAATGACGTCATTTCGGGTGTTTACGTGGCTAGATAAGTTGTCACGCCTCGAGCTCCCCAAGCGCAGGCATGCATCAACTGTTGAGAGTTATTTCAGAAAAATCCTAGACCATCACTTTTATCTCTTAATTAAGCACATGTAGAAGCGTACTCTACATCCACAATTGCAATTAACAAATAGATAGCAAAAAACACGCATAAGCAAACCATACTTATGTATACATATTGCATCATTAACTTAGACACATGAAATTACATGCTTGGCATTACTTAGGCCTTTTCGATTAGTGTCAAAAGAAGTCAGGGTTGAAATTAGTCCTAGCTCCTCTATTTACGAGGGTGGATATACAAAAAGGTGGTATTTGCACAGGTGGCCAATCCCTCTATGAGTCCTCCTTGGGATCGTAATCAGGGTCGCTCTCAGGGTTGCTCACAGTGCCATCTGGCGGGTTTGCCATCGTGGAATTCGGAAGGTTTCCACCATTATCACCAAACGGTCCATTGAAAACCCGAAGCAGTCTGATGAGGTCCCTGTTAAACTACACGTACCACGCTATGAAATGGTGGGGAACCAAGTGGTTTGATCCCTCATCGACCCAAAGCGTGATTGTATACTTTGGATAGGTGAAGTCAATGGTTAGGTCCACGACCTCTATTGTGTCCACTTCTGACAACATTGGTGTCCCCAAGCGGACGATGTGCACGTTCATGACTACAAGCTTGAAAAATTGTAAACAACAACTAATGAGTATTAATTCAATAAGTGTAACACCTAATCCTCATATAGGAGGATGCCTCACATGGAAATGTGTAATTTCGGTGCTTAACATGTCGATAGCAAATCAATAGCAAAGCTTATACTTTTTCTTGCATACTTATATAGGCAGCCTCTCCACGCACCTAAAATATTCACACATGACAATTCAAGGCAAATATGCACATATATATATATGTCACAATTGAAGCATATTGCAATAACCACAAGCACACGGCTTCCAATTATTATGACCTCAATAGCCAACCAAGATCCATTGGCTCCTCTAGAACTAGTCAAGCATCATCCCACTTCGTCAAGCCCAACAACGTCTCGACCTCCCTCAAAGACGGCATCCAATCATGTTGGACTTTGTTCTGAAATCTATCTACAAATAGCATTCGAAATCCATTGGGCATCCAAAATCCATCGGACATCGCCCTGAAATCCATTAGTGGCAGCTTCTCTTGTGTGACCACATGTGCAAACAAACATCCAATTGCTTCTTATCTTCGAATTTAAGCCAATGCAATAGGGCCTCAATGGCGTGCGACAAAGCATGTCATGACTTGCCTAGAACCAAGTCAATAGGACATTAAGAGCTCAAAACAAGACCCGTGGAGTTTCTAAGACGTTTTAGCACCAACCTAAGCCTAACTTGATACAGAAACGATACGCCTCAATATTGCCGAACGAACGAGCGACCCACCCCAACGTGCTTCGACGTTGTTTCAACAACTATTGCAATTTTCCTCCGATAACTCAAGTCGTGCATAAAATCCATGCAAAAAATAAAAGAAAAACTCATTGGAGCAACCATCAATCAAATAGCAGCTCATCTTAGAACTACCTATCAGAATGAAGTTATGAGCCAACCATATTGACACATGATACTCCTCTCCTCAAGATGAACAAGATAGCTCATAGAATCATGGAATCGCAACTAAAACTACATCCAACATACGCATCACACCATCCTAGCCAAAGATTAGGGGTTCACTTACTAAATTGGGATTGGCTACATAGCTATGGTTGGACGATGGACAAACAATGATGGAAGCTTGTAGTGGTCGACGATGAGGGACAACAATGGCGAAGGCGATGTTGCAAGGGACGACGGCAATAATAGCTACAACAGAGGACAGCAACACCATTGGGGCATGGCAATGGCGAATAAGAGAGGGAGATGGGGTGATGGTGGTCAGCCAAAGAGGGAGAGGGGGAGAGAATGAGTGAGAGGGAGAGAAAGAAAGAACTGAGAGAATGTAAGGATGGCAAGAAGGCTTCTTGCATTTATCACCATACTTGTCATCATTTCCTAGCCTATCGGCAAGCTATCCTAGGATGTGAAGGGTGATATTGCAAGATCATCAAGGACAACATCTTACTCTTTCTCCCCAAGTTTTCCTAAGGTCTCATCATGCTTGGCTTTAAGGGTATAATTCTTAATTGGATGCCAACTAGAAGACTACTCATTTCCTCTCCTTTTCTTGCAATAGGTGACCACCCCTCCTTTGGAAGACAAGGATATGGTCTTCATCCAACTACCCTCCAAGGAACTCATCATTGAGGCATTAAATGAAACCATCAAGAGCAATCTTCCAAGATTCATGCATTAATGAAGAAACCCTAAGGTAATGAGTGCTAAATCTTGCCATTGATGTGCAAGCTTCCAAAAACATTTAATGTCTTGAAATGGGCTTGGGTTTGGGCTTGGACTTGACAAATTTGGGCTTAAGTTACCCAATTGGGCCTTCCAATGGGTGTGTGGCCCATTAGGCCTACTCCTTCGGCATGAAGCCCATAGGCTCCCAATGGGTGGCCCTCTTTTCCAAGACTAAAGATTCAGGGGCTCAAAACTACTCACGGGGGATTATCTTGACTAAACTGGAAAAGAAAGTTTCCTAACCGTCCTTAACCAGAAACCCATAACCAAACCAAGACTCATGGCTAAACTTCAATGGGAAGTGCTCCTAATACAGCCTATACTAGTGAGGCGGCCTTTTGGGGTTGCTTGCATGACTCATGGTTGATTCGAAAATCAATCCACACTTGCGTTTCGTCGACCCATGGATTATTCTCGATTGTCATGTAATTGTGCGGAATTAAGTTATTTACCCGAAGCATGTGGCCTTGTAAAATTAGCTTAGGGTTGTTTGGAATCAGTATAATAACTGTGTGGAATCACTTGCAATCTGGCTATGTACACTCTTGTTGAATAGATCAATAACCTTTCAATAATAAATCGGTGATAGCATAAGGTCGCCCTGCACTGATCCTTATGATCGAGCTATATTTTCTATGGTCGAGTACTTTATTCAAGCACATTTCCCGACCTCAATTGCCTATCCCAATAACGAATATTTGGAGCTCAATATGAAATCCTATTTTCTTGCCTAAAGCGCTATTCTTGCATGTTACCCTCCAAACAAGCTAAAGTTGATTATAGGTCAAGCCTTAAAGCGAGTGTAGTAAGCTAGCTTTACCCCGGCTAGCCCTAAAAGCCAATCTTTCGCCATTGCTTTTCTTTTTACTACCTTTCACTCTTTTGACTTCCTTTGATGAGAGCAATACACTTCCGTCTTTTGGCTTTATCCAGTAGGTGGGAAAAGTGAGTGCAAAGACTTTCTCATGTGCAAGTACACCAATTTCTAATTCAATAATTGATCCGTGCACGATCCTTAAATCGACTCATGGTCTAGTCTTACTATTAGTTCATTGATAATTTAAGTCACTTTTCGTACCGAGACAAGGTCTGAAGCGAGAATGTTACATAAGCCCAAAGCGACATTATTTTGGAGCTAACGTGGTTTTTAATATAAATATTAATACATTAAATAAAAATAATGCAGATTGCATTCAACAGGGTTTGCATAGCCCTTGCCACCACCAGCAATAGTGGCGAGAGGGTTGGCCGAGGTCTTTAGGCCCTGGGTAGGGATCGATGATCCGACCGGTGATCCTAGTTGACCGTTGGTGAAGGCCTATAAGCCCTCACCCAAATATGGGGTGAGGGTCACCTTGCCCAATTGGACCAAGGGCTCACGATCCTCGCTAGATTTTTGTTTTCTTGATTTCTTTCTTCTTCTTCCTCTAGCCGATTGCCGAACCTTGATGAACGACTAGAGTTGAGAGCTAGCAAAGTTAATTTCGCCAACCCTGGGCGACTGGTCGACCCTTGTCTCTGGTCAACGATAGGCTAGAGGAAAAAGAAGAGAGAAAGAAAAAAAAATTACAATATAAATAAAAATTCAAAAAAATATTAAAATATTATTGAAAATTGTCCACATTAATATGAAGTTGTCACATCAACACTAGCTGGCCAAATTGGCTTAATGGATTGAATTGGCACAAATACAAAATGTTAAGAACTCAAATTACAAAAAAGAAAATTTTTAAGATAAATTTGGCACAATTATAATATGTTTAGGGCTTTTATTGATAATTCTCATCCACATGGTTGCCAATGCAAATGCCAATAATGACAAGATCGGATTAAAGTCATCCTTTAATGAAGAACGGATGACACTGATGGGCCTCGGTCTCCAATTCCAAAGTCCAGTCTTATTTGGCAAAGTCCATTGGTAAATTAACAAAAACAATCATTCTTGTTAAATATTATTGGGAGATTTTTCTAATGAAAATGTGAAAGAGAATCCTGAAGGGTCTTTTGAAAGTGATTTATTTTGTGCTTTGGGAATATGGACACTTCTATTTGAAGCATTTCACGTTTTTAAGATACGTTCCTTTTAAATTTCCAAGATGTGATGACACGTGTCATTGCTAATTTTAGTAATCTTATTAGCATCTCTAGAGTACCTGTCAACAAAAACTTTTCCTTTTCTTAACTCTAGATCAAACGTCATCACTTTCGGCGCCCACCAAGTAATGCAGCCATGAATGCCGCAAGTTGAGGAAGTAGCGTGGAAACAAGAAAGGCTGTGGTGAAGAATAAATTGTTTTCCACACAATTAGGTGAAGCAATTGCTGATAATATAAGAGAGCAGCGTTTCAACAATTGAGAGAAGCTTTGTACCCGGTGAGACACAAATACGATTAAATCAATACAAGAAAGTCTCGACACATATAAACATGTTCTGACAAAAACCGATATTTCATGGGCTTTCCAAGTGCTTCAAACTAGATGATTCTAAAAGTATCTGAAAATGAAATAATAACAAAAGTAACCATTTCAAGTGTTGTTGTTCATGCTCCTCTCCTCATTTCCTTGAGAAATTGGATCCTCCCTTGCAAACGAGAGATACACTTGATTGTTCATTTGATTAATTCATCTTCTAATTTTCTTTCCTTCATCCCGACATCCTGAATTTCGACTTATCTCGGGATATATGAAATTGTTATTTTATAAATACAATTTTAGTTACGTTTACTCTAAGCTGGCCACTCATGAGTTAACTAACTATTCGAAACGACAATTAAGGATCGATACGCGTAAGCTCAGTGAATTCGATTAGGGATAGGCCGCTCAATCATAAGAATCAACGAGAGATGATACCACGCTGTTACAAGCCAATTACAAATGTAAATAAATCGATTCGGTAGAAGTACAAAGTTAGATTGCGGGTGATTCCACACGACTTCAATAGTAACTGCGAACGACGTTAAATTGATTTCCTTTTGGCCTTGTACTCAAGGTGTGCAATTAACCTATCATGATTATATGACAATTGAGGATTGCCTTGATTTGAATAGGTGTAATCGTGGATTGAAAGTTATCAATCACAGGTCAAACGCGCAAGAACCCATAAACGCCGCATGATAGTTAAGTCATACTAAAGTCATGATTGACCGATTTTAACCACGAATTTCAATCCAGGGTATCGAACTTGCAAGGACATCGAGACTAAAATATTATATGTTGTCTTATTGATTCTTAAATTTATCAGTAATCCCGAAAATTATCGGAAAATGATTCAACGTGCCGAAAAATTAGAACCAAGAGGAGATGGACCGACCGAAGGCCCAATAGGCCTTACGCCTATTAGGGGTCAGTCATGTGGGCCCCAAGCTAGCCCAAGTGGGCCCAATTAGGCCCACCAAGCCCAATTTCAAGCCTTCGAGCCCAATAGCATTTTCAAGCCCGTTTCTCATCCTTTTGAGTTCAAACCAATTTTATTTTAGCCTGTATAAAATTCTAGCCCATATACACATATAGTATGGTATATTATACTTTGAGAAATCATAAAGTTGCCCCTTCAAAAAGGTACCATTTAATTTTGGAGGACAAAGGCAATAAAGTCAAGGGAAATGATGATGAAATTTTTGGGAAATGAAGTTGGCTTGAAGAGAGAAATATCTCTCTCTTTCCTTCATCTTTTCCTCTCTCTCTCTCCTCCCTTTTTCCCCCTCCTTCAGCCCCCCTTGACAGCCACCCTCTCTCACTTTTTCTTCTCATTTTCTCTCTTTTCCTCTTCTTTTCTTCTTGGTTCTTCACCTTAGACGCACCCTTGTTGTTTGGACAACCATCGCCCACCATCCTCACCTCCACTTGTCGCCACCATGAGTCGTCTGCCGTCCAAAGCCGCCCGAAGCCACCCATCCACTCCTTCCCTCTCTCTTGGTCTCACCAAATCAAAAACCACCCTTCCGAGACCCATTTTTCACTGGCACCTTCTCAACATTTTGGACATAGCCATGCGATGCCCTCGCCGCCGTCATCGCGCTCATGTCATCAGAATAGTCATCGAGTGAGTTTACGTTATAATCCCTTGATTAGTCTATTAAACTTGCTTATGGTTAGTTTATATTATAGTTAATCATGATTAGGAGGTTAGTTAGCTTAATTAACCTTAATTGGATAAAGTAATCATAGTTGGATTAAGTAACCATGGTTGATCATTAGTAAGGTTAATTAATCTTGATTAGATATAGTAACCGTGGTTAAATAAAGTAACCATGGTTGATCGACGGTTAGGTTAATTAACTTGGGTTAAATAAAGTAATAATGGTTGATAGGTGATTAAGTTAATTAACTACGGTTAGTTAATTAACCATGGTTTCTATGTGGTTAAGTTTAGTTAACCATTATTAAGATTAATTAAATTAATTAACCATGATTAATTATAATTAATTATGTTTAAATTAATTAATTATAATTAAGGTGATAAGTTATTGCAATAAGATATCGGAAGGGGTGATAAGCTATCATCAAAGACAATAAGTTATTGGAGGATTAAGTGATAAGCTATCATCAAATGGGTGATAAGCTATCAAGAGTTGGATGATAAGCTATCACCAAAGGGGTGATAAACTATCGAGAATTTGAGGATAAGCTATCGCCAGGTAGTCAATAAGTTATCGGGAAATAATTAATAGGCTATCGCCAAGGGGCAATAAGTACCACTTGTTATGTGCTTTTGGCCTGAATTTTATGACGTTTTCATGCATGTGCCATGCTATTTGATGCCTGCTTTGTCTTGAAAAATGTTTGCCTCATGTAAAACCCGGTGTGGTAATTTTTACAAGGATTTTTATGGACATATAAAAGGGAAACCCTGAGGTGTCGGGTATATATGTTGAGTCTGGCAATTTAAATGAGACCAATATGTTTAAAAAGTAAAGAATGCGAAGTGTGACGGGTTTTCGATAATTATGTGACAACGTACGAATATTTTCCTTCATTTTTATGTAAAAAATATGCAATGATTTATTATGTTAAGCATGTACCACGTTTGCATTGGTGAATGCATGGAAATGAATTGAAATTAATTGTTGTTGTGTGCTCATGTGGTCATATAAAATAACCCGTTACCCCGACAGGAGTTCGGGGGACGAAGTCCGATTTATCGGAATACTCGGCAAGAGTTCGAATGCAAGTCGAGGTAGAGGCCGAGCCTATGCGCCTTCTAGAATGCTGCCTGGGTGAGAGTTCCAGATGTTGTCGTGCCCGATGGGGCGAGACGATGCCTAACTAAGCTAGAAGACACCAGAGGGAATTCAGTTGTACAAACTGGCGAGAGTTCGATTGTGGCCCTAGTGAGGGCATAAAAATCAGAACACGTGTAAATGCAGGGGTGTATGAAAAACACATGATTCCGTGTTATGATTATGCATGTGCTTGTTTGCACTAACCATGGCCGTGAATTTGATACCATGCAAAGTATAGCAATAGCCTGGTAAGATTGCCTACAAGTCTATTCAACTGTGATCGATCACTGTAGTGATGAAAATGCTAGTTGCATTATTTATGACACGCATGAACGTTTATACCAGCAGGGTATGTGTAGTAGCAAGATGAGAATGCTTGTAAGTCTAATCGATTGACGGATGTTGGTTGTGGGGTTTGTTTGAAGGGTTTAGCAGTCAGATCATGTTTACAATTAAGGCAAAGGAGGGGTCGTTTTGTAATTGATATGCCATCATTATAAGGTGTATGCCTGTTAGGAACCCCAAGGCGAGTTGATGTCATAACCGAAGCTTAAGACTATAACTTACTGAGATATATAACTCACTCGTTGTTGTTAACCATTTTTCAGGTCCATAGTTATGGCACCTCTATTGCTATGGATCAAACAGTGTTGGAGCACGTCATTGAGGGTAGTAGGATTGTGTGCCCAGTGGTTGAAGGAAGTAGATTAACCCTGCTTCGTATCTTTGGATGACTATAGAGGAAGTCGCCTAATTGAGGGGTTTATGTATAAACTTCCTAGAATTAATTAGTATAAAAATAAAAACGACGTTGTTGCTGTTGTTAGTGGTCTTTCTACTATCCCTATTGTTTATTGACTGAGTGTTGTTAAATCGCTTCCGCATGCATTTAATTGCAAGATAAAAAGAGTGGTCGGCGACATATCCTAGGACGTCACATTCATTTGACTAAAGTGAAGGGGTTGTCGCGTGCTCAAGGTTCAGAACATGACATCCATTCACTAATTGAAATTATAGATTATTTTACTTACTCATTTATGAATTAAGATCGTCTCACCCCTCTTTGGCTTGATTTTAGCTTCGTTGTCTGCTTTGTAATTAGTACTTGGGCCAACTAAGAAACTTCGAAAGTGTAGAAATTAATGGAAACATAACCAATGGGTCGACTGGGCCTACAAAAGTAAAAAGGCTTGAAACTTTAATGGGTCGGGCCCATAAACATTCTCAATTTAGAAGCTAAAAATATATCTAATTCAATCACAAAAGGAAGCTTTTATGGATATGTGTAATTTTTGGCCGAATGTAGTTTCACTGCATCAGAAGAAAGGTGTTGACACGTGAATTTTTTTTTAGTATGAATCAAGCATGCATTTTTGTGAAAACAAACAATAAAAATCAAAATAATAAAATAACAAAAAAAAGTCTCAATTTGGTTTTTTTGTCGGTCTTATTTTACTTTTACTCTAATGCTCAAACTTTATGACTTGCTTGCTTGCAGGGTATAGGAGTCAAAATCCATTCCTGAAAGTAAATCGTCTCCACCTCAACTTTCCTTAAGGAGGTGGGGATTCGAAACTCCCACCTTTCTTTTTTCATATGAGAAGGGTGGCTATTAAGGCAAATTTCAGTAGTTAATTCCCAATTTGGTTTAGAAAGTCCCACTTTGCTTTCCATCGACAAAGCAATGAAAGGCCTGCAAAGTAAGCATCTGTGCTTAGATTCTACTCTTTTACACGCAAAATGAAGGCCGAAAGCTATGGTGGCATTTATGTGAAAATCGACTGAGTCTAAAGCATTTTTTTATTGATATGAGATTGTATCTCCTTGCTGATTGTTATGATCTGAAATGTTTAGTTGCCCTACATTTACAACTAAGATCTATGGCCGAGTCGCCCATTACATGTTTGATGATACTCCTGAATGACATTTAAACACGTGTTTGTTAAAAGAATGGTGTTCAATAATCATTCCTCTTAGTGTCCAATCTTGCATCTCTAAATCGTTGTGTCAGAGACTTTTCCATTCCTACATATATTTGAACTAAGAGTAATCGAACTTGGAATCGACTTGATTTCAATCTTATCATTGGACTAAGATTTTTGTTCGTTGATAGTGTATTCTCTTGCTCGTTCAATTGATGTGGCGACTTCAATTTCACAACACGTTCATAATGTTTAGCGATACTTGGCCCCGTGAATTTGATTGTGGATTACTCATTTCTACCTTGGGGGTGTCGCGACCTATTTTTTTCCGTCCCAAGGGGGAAAGAAATCAATAAATAAATAGGTTTAGGGGTATTGTCCAAAGGTAAGTCCAGGACCCTCATTAGATATTGGCTCTCCCAAGCCCATACCCCGCGTGACATTGGGTGTTCATGAAAATCTTTAAATGAGAAATTGCCACTAGCCTATTGGGGTTGGCTAGAAACCAATCGGGGCATGGGAGTGTGCCTCACTTCCTACACAACCAGAGATCCTAGGGTCGGGGACTTAATTACACTAATTAACCAATTAGTGCCCTTTCGATACCTAATCTTGTTCATTTCAAAAGGATTTTTGTCAGGCAGTTTGGATTGATTTTAGACTTAATCACTAACATGTGAGGTGATCATTCGGGTGCGCAATTATCAAAATAACAATTAGTAATTAGAGAAAATATTAAATAAATTGCAAGAGAAAATAACATCTAGCATTAAGAGATCCTAATTAAACTAAAGGGGAAACCACAATCGTCGCATTATAAGCGTGCAATCAAGGGCAATTGTTACCGAGGGTAATTAAAACCCTAAAGTGAAGCCGTGAGGGCTTGTTCAATTTTAAGCATAATCTTAGGCCAATGATTTTCCAACACTTTTTAAGAAAAAATTATCCAAGAATTATTTTAGACCTTTTTAGGGAACTCTAAAACAAATTTGGAATTTTTGGGATTTTTGAAAAAAATTTCTGTTTTTTTTTTGGAATTCCTAATATTTTAATATTTTCGATTTTAAAAAAATATTTTTTATATTTTTATTTTTTCGAAAATTTTTATAAATTTTCAAGTTTCCGAATTTTCCATGAATTTTCTGAAATTCGAAATTTTTTATGATTTTTTAAATATTTTTTATATTTTTTTATGATTTTCTGAATTTTCGGTTTTTATAAAAAAAAAAATGATTCGGGCCGGGTCAGGGAACCCGGCCCGCTGACCCGATTCGGACCCTGCCGGTCCGGTTGGGCTAAAGAACCCGGGCCGGCCTTAAGCCCACTAAAAAAGAAAAAAAGGGCCCACACGAATTTCTTTTAAAAAAGCCCAATTTTGATTTCTAATTTTTCTAGCCCAACTATGAAAACCGGCCCGTGACCAACTCAGCCCAACAGAAGCAGGCCCGCGGCGAAGCCCATCCTCCTTCCCTATTTCTATTTTTTTGGCCTTTTCTTTGTTTTTTCTGATTTTTCTATTTTTTATTTCTTTGTCCCCTTTTCCTTTTTTTTTTAATGCTTTCTTTTTTTCTCTCTTTTTTAATCTTTTTTGTCCTTTTCTGCATGCATATTTCTTCCTCCCATGCACGCCCGACGCTCCCCATCTTTTCTTTTTTCTGTCTTTTCTTTTTATTCTTTTTTTTAATTTTTCTTTTTCTCTCTTTCCTTATTTTTTTATTCTTTTTGGTCTTCTTCTTTATTTCTTCTTCTGCATGCTTCGCCCCCCGACGTGCCTGCATGATTCTCCTCCCTCCTTCTTCGCCGGTGCCCGCCTCTACGCACAACGAGCCGTCGCCGGCTTTTGGGGTTGTCACCAGGCCATCGTCTGGCGTTGGTTGTTCGGTCCGACCGACGCCAGCGCCGCCGGCCCCTAGCTGGCCGGTGTTTCCGAAGGTCGTTGGATGGACTCCGGCGAGCTACGGAAGCCATAGTCGATCCGAACGGCACAGGGTAAGGCTCCAAAAGGTGAGGAAGAAGCCGAAAATGGTGCATGGCCACCATATATCTCCTAACGACGCAGAAAACCCGAGGCCGAGCTCCGATCAAGGGCTGGGGTTGGTTTACTCGGTGGGGCATTTCGTCGAACGGTTGGGGTGCGCTACCGAATACTAAGGTTTCCGGCTCAACCGAGCCTCGAACATGCCTTGGGGGTCTCGAACACGGCGTACAAGGGACATGAGAACGAAATGCAAGGGCGACGAGGTCGAAGCTTGCGCGAGCCGGACGGCCGCGAGCTCCGGCCCGGCATTCTTCAGAAATCGGACGAAAGGGGTTTAGGGGACCTACCTCGTTCGGGGAAGAGCCGCGGTAGACAACGGCGGCAGACGAGCCTCCGGTGACGGCTGACCTCTCCCTCGAGCTCGCCTTCTTCCTTCGGTTCACTTTCTCTCTTGTCTCCGGTCTCTCTTGTTAGCTGGATTCACTCTTATGTGGAGGAAGTTTTAATGAAATGAGTTATGGCAAAAGGACTTGAGCATATAATAATAAGTTATATGGAGAAATAGGGTTTCTCACTATCGTAGAAGTGGTAGCCGCAAAAAAGACATAGTAACAAGAGAAAAAAGAAAGCAGAAAATCGGGGTTTGGGGCAAAAAGAAAGTCGATTTACATCAAGCTGGCATCGGAGGTCGATTCGAGGTCCGATTGAGCTGAAATTTTGTCAGCATGTTCGTGGTGCAATCTCCTCGAATCTGAACGGTTTGATTTTCGTTTGAAGCTCCCTACATCAGGTTTTTCGTGGATTAATCAAAACCTGCGTTTTTGGTCAAATTTATCATTGATCTCTTATGAAGTTTATGTGTATTGCCAAGAATTATGTTTTTGAGATCTTTGCTGCTATGTACCTCTAGTATTTGCTAGAGAAGAACATTGTTCACCCAATTTTGTTGATAGTGAAGATTTTCGGGTGGACTCCGGTCCCGTGGTTTTTTGATCTCCTCACACTGAGGGGGTTTTCCACATAAAAATCATCTTGTGTTTACGTGCTTGGTATTTACTTTGCTCTACTATATCGGTTTCTATTAGGTTTACACAAGAGGGGAGATTATTTTATTCCGGTGCGTTAATTCGATATTATTCGAATTGTTACCGTTCTCCCATCAGAGTGGTATCGGAGCTTTTGGTTGTTGCTTGATTTTTCTGCCTTGTGTTAAACAATGGAAACGAATACGAGTAGAATTGTTACACTGAATGGTTCGAATTATCATATTTGGAAAGGGAAGATGAAAGATCTTTTATATGTGAAAGATTTTTATTTGTCCGTATTTGCCGAGGAGAAACCGGAGAATAAAACTGATGCTGAATGGTCTATATTTCATCGTCAAATGTGTGGTTATATTAGGCAGTGGGTGGATGATAATGTTTTGAACCATATTATTGAGGAAACGGATGCACGCGGTTTATGGAATAAGCTCGAACAGTTATATGCTCGAAAGACTGGGAATAATAAATTATTTCTGATAAAACAGATGATGGCTCTGAGATATCAAGATGGTACTCATTTGACTAATCATTTAAATTCTTTTCAAGGAATTATAAATCAGTTGGCTGCGATGGGAATCAAGTTTGATGATGAGATACAAGCACTATGGTTGCTTGGTACTTTGCCGAACTCATGGGAGACGTTTCGAACGTCTTTGTCTAATTCTACCCCGGATGGTACGATTACCATGGATTTGGCCAAGAGTAGTATTTTGAATGAAGAGATGAGAAGGAAGACACAAGGATCGTTTTCTTCACATTCTGATGCCTTGGTTGTTGAGAAAAGGGGAAGAAGTGAGTCTCGAGGTCCAAGAAACAGAGGCAAGAGTAGAGATAAAAGCAGAGGTAAGTATAATAAATTTGCTAATGTTGAGTGCCATTATTGTCATCGGAAGGGACATATTTAGAGGTTTTTTCGCTAGTTAAAAAGGGAGAAACAAAAGAAGAAAGATAAAGAGAAGAAAAGTGATAGTGACAGTAATGATAATCGTGTTGCTGCACTTAAAAAAGACTTTCTCATTATTTTTTATGATGATACGGTGAATTTTGTATCTCATGAGACCAGTTGGGTAATTGATAGTGGTGCATCTATTCATGCTACATCTCGTAGGGATTTTTTTACATCACACAGGTCATGCGACTTCGGATCTATGAAGATGGGAAATAATGGGCTGGCTCAAGTTGTAGGCATCGGTGATGTGTGCCTAGAAACCAGCAATGGCACAAGGTTAGTATTGAATAATGTTAAACATATACCTGATATTCGCTTGAATTTGATTTCCACAGGCAAGTTGGATGATGAGGGGTATTGTAGCACATTCAGTAATGGTCAATGGAAGCTCATCAAAGGTTCCCTTGTTGTGGCTAGAGGTGAAAAATATTCTTCGTTATACCTTATGCAGGCAAAGTTGTCCATAGAGAAAATTAATGCAGTAGACAGCGAAGATGCAACTGAGTTATGGCATAAGAGGCTCAATCACATCAGTGAGAAGGGTTTGTCAATATTGGCCAAGAAAAAGCTCCTTTCAGGATTGAAAAGTTCAGCGCTAAAGAGGTGTTCTTATTGTTTAGCAGGAAAACAGAATAGAGTTGCATTTAAAAGCTCCCCTCCTTCAAGAAAGTTAAGTATATTGGATTTAGTGCATTCTGATGTTTGCGGTCCTATGAAAACAAAATCACTTAGTGGCTCCCTTTATTTTGTTACCTTCATAGATGATTTTTCAAGGAAAATTTGGATTTATACCTTGAAAGCTAAAAATCAAGTATTATATGCTTTTAAGCAGTTTCATGCTTCAGTTGAGAGACAGACTGGAAAGAAATTGAAGTGCATCAGAACTGATAACGGGGGAGAATATATTGGACCTTTTGATGAATATTGCGAGATGCCAGGTATTCGACATCAAAAGACACCTCCCAAGACGCCTCGGTTAAATGGCTTAGGCGAGAGAATGAACGAACACTAGTTGAAAGGGTAAGATGCTTACTTTCACAGTCAAAGCTACCTGGATCCTTTTGGGGTGAGGCTTTAAGTACAGTTGCATATGTATTGAATCTTACTCCATGCGTTCCTTTAGAATTTGATGTTCCTAATAGAGTTTGGACAGGCAAAGATGTTTCTTATGATTATTTGCGTATCTTTGGGTGCAAAGTATTTGTGCATATTCCCAAAGATGAGAGGTCTAAACTTGATGTGAAAACACGACAGTGCATATTCATTGGTTATGGACGGGATATGCTTGGCTACAAGTTTTATGATCCAGTTGAAAAGAAAATTGTAAGAAGCGAGAGATGTTGTGTTTATGGAAGATCGACAATAGAGGATATTGAGAAATCAGAGATGATTTCAGCACCACAGGTTAGTGATGATTTGGATCTAGTTCCTCTTATAAATATTCCTACCCAGGTTGATGAAGAGCAGCAAGAAGTCAATGTTCCAGATAACGCACATGTTCCCGAACATGTTGAAACAGATAATATTATTCCTGAACCAGATGCTTAATTAGATATTCCACTGGATGTTCCAGTCCGGAGATCCTTTAGAGACCGACGACCTTCCACCAGGTATTCTGAAGATGAGTATGTATTATTGACTGATGCAAGTGAACCAGAGTGCTTTGCAAAAGCAATAGAAGATAAGTACAAAAGTAATTGGTTTGATACTATGCGAGATGAGATGCAGTCACTTTATGATAATCATACTTTTGAGCTAGTGAAGTTACTTAAAGGTAAAAGAGCTTTGAAGAACAGGTGGGTATATAGGTTGAAGCAAGATGAACATACTTCACAACCACGGTACAAAAGCTAGATTGGTTGTTAAGGGATTCGGTCAGAGAAAGGGTATTGATTTTGATGATATATTTTCTTTGGTAGTGAAAATGTCTTCTATTCGTGTTGTACTAGGGTTGGCAGCTACCCTAGATTTGGAAATTGAGCAAATGGATGTCAAAACAACCTTCCTACATGGTGACTTGGAGGAAGAGATATACATGGAACAACCTGAAGATTTTAAAGTGAAAGGGAAAGAGGATTATGTGTTCAAACTGAAGAAAAGTCTTTATGGCCTAAAGCAAGCACCGAGGCAGTGATACAAAAAGTTTGCGTCAGTTATGACAGAACAGGGCTATAAGAAGACTTCCTTGGATAACTGTGTGTTTGTCCAAAAATTTTCTGATGATGATTTTATTATTCTCTTGCTTTATGTTGATGATATGTTGATTGTTGGCAGGAATGCTTCACGAATTGAGTTATTGAATAAACAATTGAGCAAGTCTTTTGCCATGAAAGACTTGGGCTTGGCGAAGCAGATTCTTGGCATTAGAATTACCCGAGACAGAGATGCTAAGAAGTTGTTTTTGTCGCAAGAGAAATATATCGAGAAGATCCTTCAGAAATTTTACATGGACAAAGCTAAAGTGGTTAGTATTCCTCTTGCTGCCCACTTTAAGTTAAATATGAAGCAAAGTCTTACAACTGATAAAGAGAAGAAAGATATGGAAAGTGTTCCATATGCCTCAGCTGTAGGAAGCTTAATGTATGCGATGGTATGTACACGCCCAGACTTGACACATGCAGTTGGCGTTGTTAATCGCTATTTGTCAAATCCAGGCAGAGAGTACTGGAATGCAGTGAAGTGGATTATGAGGTATCTTCGGGGAACTTCAAATTTGAAACTCAGTTTCGGGATCGGGAAACTTGAGTTAGTTGGATACACAGATTCCGACTTGGCAGGAGATATTGATACTCGAAGATCTACTTCTAGTTATTTGATTTCTTTTGCGGGTGGAGCTGTGTCATGGAAGTCAAGATTGCAGAAGTATGTTGCACTTTCTACAACCGAAGCTGAATTTATTGCGGCGAAGCTAGTAAAGAGATGCTATGGATGAAGAAGTTCTTGGAAGAACTTGGGTTCAAGCAAAAAGAGGTGTGTGCTATTTTGTGATAATCAAAGCGCAATTCATCTTGGTAAGAATTCATCTTTTCATTCTAGATCGAAACATATTGATGTTAGATATCATTGGATAAGGGATGTTCTAGATGAAAAGTTGTTGGAACTTGAGAAAATCCATACGAACCATAATGGCTCTGATATGATGACGAAGACTCTACTAAGAGAGAAGCTTGAACATTGCTGATTGATAGCAGGGATGGAGAATCCCTCCACATTGTCGTGAGGGGGAGATTTGTTAGCTGGGTTCACTCCTATGTGGAGGAAGCCCAATGAGTTGCAAGCCCAAAAGGGCTTGAGCCCATATAATAAGTTATATAGAGAAATAGGGTTTCTCACTATCGTAGAAGTGGTAGCCACAAAAAAGACATAGTAACAAGAGAAAAAGAGAAAGCAGAAAATCTGGGGTTTGGGGCAAAGTCTGATTTACATCAAGCTGGCATCGGAGGTCGATTCGAGGTCCGATTGAGCTGAAATTTTGTCAGCATGTTTGTGGTGCAATCTCCTCGAATCTGAATGGTTTGATTTTCGTTTGAAGCTCCCTACATCAGGTTTTTCGTGGATTGATCAAAACCTACGTTTTTGGTCAGATTTATCCTTGATCTTTTGTGAAGTTTATGTGTATTGCCAAGAATTATGTTCTTGAGATCTTTGCTACTATGTACCTCTAGTATTTGCTAGAGAAGAACATTGTTCACCCAATTTTGTTGATAGTGAAGATTTTCGGGTGGACTTCGGTCCCGTGGTTTTTTGATCTCCTCACACTGATGGGGTTTTCCACGTAAAAATCGTCTTGTGTTTACGTGCTTGGTATTTATTTTGCTCTACTATATCGGTTCCTATTAGGTTTATACAAGAGAGGAGATTATTTTATTCCGCTGCGTTAATTCGATATTGTTCGAATTGTTACCGTTCTCCCATCATCTCTCTCTTTCTGCTCTTGCTTTTCCTCCCCCTGCTAAACCTCCTCTCTCTAGGTTTTTCTCTCTCGGATCCCCTGGAGCCTTAGCGAGGGGAAAACGAAGGCCTTGACGGGTCGTCGACCGCGTTCGGGGCACGGTGGTTGCAGGGGTTTCTCTCTCGCTCTCCGCCCTCGCTCTCTCGGTCTCTCAGTCTGTTTCTTTTTTTTCCCCTTTCTTCGTCTCCTCTCTCTGGCTTCTCGCCCCCCGGCTCCCTGTCCTCTCTGTTTCTTTTTGTTCCTTTGGTCCTCTGGTCTCCCTTTCTGTCTCCCTGTCACGCCCCGACTCTCGAGCTCGCGGCAACCCCATTACCTTGGTCGATTGAAAGCGACGTCCCAGGACCCGTCGACGACCATTCATTTTATCTTTCGTTAAGCGCAAGCGGAAGACGAACCATCCCTGCACAATCAATCAATCAAACGGGGATAGAGGGATGAATAGCAAGAACAACAACAACTACTCAATTATTCAATTTATTGGATTAACCAATGGAGGATCGTTTTCCAAATTACAAGCCCGACAAAAAGGGCCGATCCATCCTCTAAGCCAAACCAAAAAGACTAGGCTAATCCAACAGTACACAAAGAACCCTCGGGTTCAACACCACGGTCACTCGGACCCATCGGACTCAGTCTCCGTCGAGTCGATCACTGGAGGAGCGGGGCGGGATCCTCCATTGCGGGTACGCCATTCTAGGGACCTGAAAATGGTTAACCACGACGGGTTGAGATAAAATCTCAGCGAGTTCTTCCCCTAAGCCCCGGTTAGTACGCCAACTCAACCCGGGGTATCTCTCCGTAACCACCCCTCACTCAACCCACAACAAACAAACAAAGCAACCAACAACGGGCGGGGCAACCAACATAGCAATATTCGATTCGCATGCAACCTTACCCGGTATGCCATACCCTGCACGTTCAATCTCATACAATGCAATCAAGGCACATGGCCGTTAGATGAAACAATTCATCAGTCACATGCGAATCGCGTCACAAGCGATCTCACCTGGCCATTGCCACACCCTACACGACTATCAACTCATGCGTGCGTACCATAAATCATCACGTTCATCACGACACTAAGAGCATGCGAATAATCAGAGCATCTCACACAACTTTCTCATGTCTCACATCCACACATATGCTCCGATTATTACGACCCTCTAGGCCACGGCACAACCTTATGGTTGGCGGTCAACCGGTCGTAAACGGGCATCGTCCTCCCCGTGAGGCACGGCGACGTCATGGGCTCTCCCCCACCGACGGCATTCCATAAGGAGCATGGGCCCGGCCTCAACCGCGACTCCGCATCTGACCACTGTCAGGCGACCCAATGGTCACGGCACAACCCCAATGGGGATTGGCGGTCATCCGGCTCAACCGGGCTATCAACTTTAATCTGACCATGCAACACATCAGCAAACAGTTCATTATTGTCTTTGTTTTTGCTTGGTCGTGAATGCAACATCGCTCATGCGTTCATGCTCATGCGACATGCCATTTCAGATAACCCGCGCAATATGTCATGCGATCTCACTCGACAATTCCAAAAATCCAAATTCCAACCAACACTCTATCACGCATTTCATCAATATTCACGAGCATAATTAACAATCGGCACTCCAATTAATCACAACAATCAATAGCACATCAAATTCAAACAAAATTTAGCTTCGGATGAACAAAGTGCCGTGAATAATTCGTGAACGATGAATCCGTGAACAGTGATTAGTGAAACGATGTCAATCCGTAATTCGTGAATGTGATTTTTCCGAAATTCAATTAATTAAAACATTTAATCCAGAAATTAAACAAAACATTAATTAAAACAATTAATCAATCAATTAAAGCAAATCATGCTTAATTAATCACAAAACACAATTAATACCAAATTAAGCACAATTAAGCTTAATAAGCAAAATTAAGCTAATATAATCTTAATCATCTATCTAACCACCTATCTTAGGGCTAATAAACTTAATTAAACTTCCTAAACCAATCTTACCACTAATTAACCCAACCCTAAGCAAGTTTAGGCACTAAATAGGGATTAGGAGCTAAACTCACCCGTTAAGCGGGCCGGAGACACGAACGCGCGGCGGCGGCGACGAACCCGACACCTGGGGACCTCCACCGCGACGATCCAAGGCGGTCCCGGGCTGAACACAGCAGCTACAAACTCGGAATCCCCACTGCAACTCGAGAAACTGCACTGCTGGAGGAGGAAGAAGCTGATCGGAGTTGAACGGGCTGCCCGGAGCTCCGGCGAGCGGCGAGCCAGCGACCAGCGGCACCTGGGGGTCGAGGGGGAACCACTTGTGGCTGGTATGGGCGGTGATTGGGTCGAAAAGGGAGGAAAATGGCCGAAACAGCAAAACAGAACAGCAGCAGGCGGTCAGAAAACGGTCCGGCGACAGCCGGATTTCGGCCTGAATACGGGATGATCGGAAGCTCTTTCCGGCGATCGGCCGACGCTATTTGAACGGAAATTCTCTTCTGAACACAACGGCGGGTGGCACGAGACGAGATTCCAACGGGAAGGCAATGAACAACTCAGATTTCGGTGAAAGGTCAAACTGAAAAACAGAAGGAAGGAAGGAAAACCATGGGAGAGAGGTGCTGCGATTTTTGGAGAAGATGAAGAGGAGAGAGAGAGTGAAGTGAAGGCTGAAGGATAAGCCTTATCCAAGCCATCAAGGCTTGCCCCACTTGCCAAACAATGACCTCATCTTCTCTTTCTTCTTTTTGACTTTTCTTCAAAATATCCAAGGGCATTTTGGTCATTTCCACCTTGCACATTTCCCAATCTGTCCTTGGGCTGAAAATGGAGGACGGGCCTAGGAAATGGGCTTGAAAATGAATAGGAACGGGTTCGGGAATTTATTGGGCTCAAATTGGCTCAGGTTGAGATAACGAGCTAGGAAGGGTAAAGGGTCGGTTTGGTCCAACGGACTTGCTCGTTGTCTCGGTCTTCCACGGTGGCCGTCCCACCTTGGGCGTAAGGCCCACACTGTTCTTGCCCAGCCCACGTCCTCATAGGCTCGGGTTCTCGGTCCAAAAGTCCCTTTTCCAATTATTCGGCTCAACCCCGCACTGCCGACGACTAAGAAGCATCGTCCAAAAGTCCTTCTCGAACGTTCCCGAAAATTCAAAGTCCAATATTGGATTCACATGCCTTGTCAATTTCGCCCGAATGCCATTTTGGTACTACTCGGGCCCGACACGGTGGCTTTGAGGATTCACGCGTAACCGACTCGTACCAAACCACGTTCAAGACTTCTCGACACATGGACGTCCTTGACTACATGAAATTGCAAATGATAGATTCTTATTTCAAAGTACACGATTATCAAGGATCGACATAGAGTCGTTCGCGGGCTCGATAATAGTGAACGGAATCACCCATCGTCCCATTATGTTCTGTCCACGAATCGACTTCTAGTCGTCCTTGAAATCGGCTCGCATGACTACAGGATCGTTCTTACGCAAGTCTCACGGTCGAGTCGTTTTCCTAGGTCAAGTTCTTTAGTCGCACGAGTTCTATCCTCATTAGCCTTTCCCCTCAAGGTCAGTATCTCAAGAGTGATCAGTTCCGAGTGAGATCAACCAACAATGCATCGACGAAATTCACGTTCATTCCTTCCTCAAAGGGCTCGAATTTCAGGATGTTACAACTCTTCCCCTCTTATAAAAATTTCGTCCTCGAAATTTGCTGCTACTAACAAGTCCTCAAAAGATGGGGGTGCTGATGCTTCATTACTTCCTCACTTTCCCATGTAGCGCCCTCTGATCCGTGATGTTGCCAGATCACCTTAACTAAGGTGATAGTCTTAATTTGAAACACTTGCTCTTTACGGTCCTCTATCCGTATCGGCCTCTACACGTACGACACCCTATCGTCTACGTTCAGTTCCTCAAAATTCAACACATGAGTCGGGTCCAATTCATACTTTCTTAACATGGACACGTGGAAAACATCATGTACTTGAGCAAGCTTCGGTGGCAACGCAAGATGATACGCTAAAACCTTGATCCTTTCCAAAATTTCAAAGGGTCCAACGTACCTCGGACTTTCCTTTCTTGCCAAAAGTATCCCTCATCCGCGATACTTTCAAAAACACATGATCGCCCACCTTAAACTCCAACGGTCTACGATGCTTATCTGTATAACTCTTCTGATGACTCTGAGCGGTCTTTAGTCTGTCTCTGATAATCTGAACTGCATTCGATAACTGCTAAACCAATTTTGAATCAACGATTCCCAGTTCTCTGACCTCGTTCCATAGACTGGAGTTCCACAAACTTGACCATATTTCTGCTATACCACTCCGATAAATCTTATCTCACAAGCACTCTCTTTTTGCACAGTGCGTAGTTCAGTTCATTTCTGCCCCTTTCGACATCCTAGAAGCCTGCCAGGAGTCGCTCCTTGCTCAGGCACTCTGGCCCCGGCATCCACTCCCCGCCCTCGTCGGATCAGTCGTTACGGGCATCTTCGAACTGCACCACTACTAGCAAAAGTCCTTTTTAGACATGCACCATCTCATAGAGGTATTATCCGCTTTAGCCTGTCCCATACCAAGCCTCATGGTTTTAACCTCGTCTGAGCACCACAAAGTGTAAAACTTGCTCTCGCTCGTCAACCCATGAACTTGTTTCCACGGGATCACTTATCGACACTTGAAATCTGATTCACTAAATTTCCATCGAATCGCTGTCCGAATTCCACAAACTATCGATTTTTCTTCCAATACTCCTTTCACGCCCATTTAATAACCAAACCAAGAATTCACCTCAACCACTTGAAAATTAGTGCAAACCAAATGTCATTTATCGCACTAAAGGCTTTAGGATACCTCTTCAAATCCTTTCTGATACCTCGAGAAGAAATCATCGATAATGCTATTTCCTCACTCATCCATCTAGCATTAAGGGATAATTAATTCTTAATCCACCGAAAACAAAAATCCATTCCTCAAATCCCTATCTTATATATCTCCTGAAATAATCCATCTTCGGTAAATTCATATCTTAATCGAATCTAAGACTTCTGAGCAATAAATCATCCACCGTAATTCTTGTCAAAGATCATCACCATTTAATAGATCATCTCTTATGATCCCATTCCTACAACTCCTCAAATCATCAAGATAAAACTTATTTGACTTCCATTAAATCCAATGACCTCAATTATCGTGACGCGTAAGCAACCAATTTTCTTTGTTGCCTTACCACGCAGTCAAATCCCTTATACGACACCTCACTGCAAATCTCGTATTATCCAATAATAGACTAAATCCTCAAAACTGGTGCGGTAATTAGCTTATACTTAAGCTCTTAAAAATTTCACTTACTCGTCCATTCAAATTCTTACGTCCTTCATTAACCTTCGTATCAGAGGCGTAACTATCGTAGAGAACCTTTCTACGAATCATCGTACTAATACGTCGACTTAGAAAACTTCGAACCTCTGTCCTTTGTCATAAGTCCCGACATATTCATGACTGCCCTGATCTTAGTGGATCCATAGAAATTCCTTCGTCCAAAATCATATGACCAACAAAACAACACGAGTAAACCCAAACTCGCACGTATTAAACTTGGCATACTGTTTATGCTCTTGAATGGTCTATAGCACCACCCTTAAGTGCTGTCCGTGTTCCTCTAAATTCCTCGAATGTTCCAATATATTGCTCACAAACACAATCACAATTTGCTCCAAATACACCTTAATCACTCAATCCATCGAATCCATAAAAGCAACTGGCGTATTAGTTAATCCAAACGGCAGTACGGTAATCTCGTAGTGACCAAATCACACACGATATGTCGTCTATAGTTTATCCTCCTTTTTAATCCTCAACTATTGATAGCCCGTCCTTGGGTCTATCTTGGAATATATCGAAGCTCCTTGAAGTGGGTCAAACAAGTCATCCATCCTTGGCAATGGAACCTTGCTCATGACCGTCCCTTGGTTGAGCTACTAATAAGCAATGCATAAGTGCAATGATCCATCCTTGATTCTTCAACTAACCAAGTAACCTCAGTTGTCCAATAACCTTAGCAACCTTCGTCCAATAAACAAGTTACTTCCAACGATGAATTTCAAAGGGGTTGAGGGTCCTCCTCGATTTCCCACAAACTCAAAATTATCACCCACTACTGGGTTAAACTGAATTGTCTTTCCATGACAATCCACTTTTTGTTGGGTGGGATGGGATTCCTTCTCCTCATCATCGGTCCCTTTC
This sequence comes from Corymbia calophylla, assembly GCA_014182845.1. NCBI lineage: Eukaryota > Viridiplantae > Streptophyta > Magnoliopsida > Myrtales > Myrtaceae > Corymbia > Corymbia calophylla. The sequence continues at coordinate 12,176,293 of CM024697.1, read as the reverse complement.
CAAATTGACGATTGTCTTTATTAGACACGAACCGTGAGTCAAATGCGGTCGCCCTCTCGATCATGTCATTTCCTATCATCTGGGCCCTCTCGTACATCTTATCAAAACTCTTTAAACTCAAGGGCACTAGCTGGCTTTCAATTCCGACTTCAAGCCATCTCTGAACCGACTCGCCCTATCCAAGGGTCCTCCACTAATCTCAGCATATACTAGGCCAACTCAGCAAACTTCGCCTTATACCGATCCACCGACATCGATTCGACGAAACCGTTGGAACTCGCCATCTTTGACTCCCTCGCACTTTGTCTAATAAATACTTCCCCTTAAAGACTTTGCGAAAGGCACCCCATGTCTGAACCGTGCCTTCAGGGAACACTTTTCCTTGAGTGGCTTCCCACCAAATACTGACATTACCTTGAATATGATAAACTGCCAAAAGCACTCTGTCTTACTCTGAACACCTCAACACTGTAACAGTCCTCTCGAAATCCCTTATCCAACGGGTCGCAGCTTCAGGGTCACCCACGCCACTGAACCTCGGTGGCTTCGGTCTCGAAGGCTGCTCTACCAGCCTAGGCATCGGTCTCTCACAAGCCTCTCCTCTCACTAGGGGAACCACAAGAACCACAAAGCAAAAGCACACGGCTTGCTGTTCTAACAAGGTCTCTAGCGCCGGCGGGATCCCGTCTAACCTAGGATGCGCCGCCGCACGCTACCTCTAGCACCGGTCGACCAAACACCGCCTACGCCTAGGGGCGATCGCTCGGGATTGCTCATCACTCGGGACTATGAGCAACCCGCCACCACACGAAGCCACAAAAGCAATCACGGGCACGTAATATAAAAGCCATCCCTATCTCACTATCCCAAAATCCCACGCACCTTATCACTCCAAGTCTCAACCTCGCTCTGATACCAAAACCGACGGGGTTGTCACGCCCCGACTCTCGAGCTCGCGGCAACCCCATTACCTTGGTCGATTGAAAGCGACGTCCCAGGACCCGTCGACGACCATTCATTTTATCTTTCGTTAAGCGCAAGCGGAAGACGAACCATCCCCAGACAATCAATCAATCAAACAGGGATAGAGGGATGAATAGCAAGAACAACAACAACTACTCAATTATTCAATTTATTGGATTAACCAATGGAGGATCGTTTTCCAAATTACAAGCCCGACAAAAAGGGCCGATCCATCCTCTAAGCCAAACCAAAAAGACTAGGCTAATCCAACAGTACACAAAGAACCCTCGGGTTCAACACCACGGTCACTCGGACCCATCGGACTCGTCTCCGTCGAGTCGATCACCGGAGGAGCGGGGCAGGATCCTCCATTGCGGGTACGCCATTCTAGGGACCTGAAAATGGTTAACCACGACGGGTTGAGATAAAATCTCAGCGAGTTCTTCCCCTAAGCCCCGGTTAGTACGCCAACTCAACCCGGGGTATCTCTCCAGAACCACCCCTCACTCAACCCACAACAAACAAAAAAGCAACCAACAACGGGCGGGGCAACCAACATAGCAATATTCGATTCGCATGCAACCTTACCCGGTATGCCATACCCCGCACGTTCAATCTCATACAATGCAATCAAGGCACATGGCCGTTAGATGAAACAATTCATCAGTCACATGCGAATCGCGTCACAAGCGATCTCACCTGGCCATTGCCACACCCTACACGACTATCAACTCATGCGTGCGTACCATAAATCATCACGTTCATCACGACACTAAGAGCATGCGAATAATCAGAGCATCTCACACAACTTTCTCATGTCTCACATCCACACATATGCTCCGATTATTACGACCCTCTAGGCCACGGCACAACCTTATGGTTGGCGGTCAAGCGGTCGTAAACGGGCATCGTCCTCCCCGTGAGGCACGGCGACGTCATGGGCTCTCCCCCACCGACGGCATTCCATAAGGAGCATGGGCCCGGCCTCAACCGCGACTCCGCATCGACCTTTGTCGGGCGACCCAATGGTCACGGCACAACCCCAATGGGGATTGGCGGTCATCCGGCTCAACCGGGCTATCAACTTTAATCTGACCATGCAACACATCAGCAAACAGTTCATTATTGTCTTTGTTTTTGCTTGGTCGTGAATGCAACATCGCTCATGCGTTCATGCTCATGCGACATGCCATTTCGATAACCCGCGCAATATGTCATGCGATCTCACTCGACAATTCCAAAATCCAAATTCCAACCAACACTCTATCACGCATTTCATCAATATTCACGAGCATAATTAACAATCGGCACTCCAATTAATCACAACAATCAATAGCACATCAAATTCAAACAAAATTTAGCTTCTGGATGAACAGTGCCGTGAACGCGAAAATTCGTGAACGATGTCCGTGAATGTGATTAGTGAAGTGAACGGTAATTCGTGAAGTGATTTTTCCGAAATTCAATTAATTAAAACATTTAATCCAGAAATTAAACAAAACATTAATTAAAACAATTAATCAATCAATTAAAGCAAATCATGCTTAATTAATCACAAAACACAATTAATACCAAATTAAGCACAATTAAGCTTAATAAGCAAAATTAAGCTAATATAATCTTAATCATCTATCTAACCACCTATCTTAGGGCTAATAAACTTAATTAAACTTCCTAAACCAATCTTACCACTAATTAACCCAACCCTAAGCAAGTTTAGGCACTAAATAGGGATTAGGAGCTAAACTCACCCGTTAAGCGGGCCGGAGACACGACGCGCGGCGGCGGCGACGAACCCGACACCTGGGGACCTCCACCGCGACGATCCAAGGCGGTCCCGGGCTGAACACAGCAGCTACAAACTCGGAATCCCCACTGCAACTCTGAGAAACTGCACTGCTGGAGGAGGAAGAAGCTGATCGGAGTTGAACGGGCTGCCCGGAGCTCCGGCGAGCGGCGAGCCAGCGACCAGCGGCACCTGGGGGTCGAGGGGGAACCACTTGTGGCTGGTATGGGCGGTGATTGGGTCGAAAAGGGAGGAAAATGGCCGAAACAGCAAAACAGAACAGCAGCAGGCGGTCAGAAAACGGTCCGGCGACAGCCGGATTTCGGCCTGAATACGGGATGATCGGAAGCTCTTTCCGGCGATCGGCCGACGCTATTTGAACGGAAATTCTCTTCTGAACACAACGGCGGGTGGCACGAGACGAGATTCCAACGGGAAGGCAATGAACAACTCAGATTTCGGTGAAAGGTCAAACTGAAAAACAGAAGGAAGGAAGGAAAACCATGGGAGAGAGGTGCTGCGATTTTTGGAGAAGATGAAGAGGAGAGAGAGAGTGAAGTGAAGGCTGAAGGATAAGCCTTATCCAAGCCATCAAGGCTTGCCCCACTTGCCAAACAATGACCTCATCTTCTCTTTCTTCTTTTTGACTTTTCTTCAAAATATCCAAGGGCATTTTGGTCATTTCCACCTTGCACATTTCCCAATCTGTCCTTGGGCTGAAAATGGAGGACGGGCCTAGGAAATGGGCTTGAAAATGAATAGGAACGGGTTCGGGAATTTATTGGGCTCAAATTGGCTTAAGTTGAGATAACGAGCTAGGAAGGGTAAAGGGTCGGTTTGGTCCAACGGACTTGCTCGTTGTCTCGGTCTTCCACGGTGGCCGTCCCACCTTGGGCGTAAGGCCCTCACTGTTCTTGCCCAGCCCACGTCCTCATAGGCTCGTGTTCTTGGTCCAAAAGTCCCTTTTCCAATTATTCGGCTCAGCCTGCACTGTCGACTGTCTAAGAAGCATCGTCCAAAAGTCCTTCTCGAACGTTCCCGAAAATTCGAAGTCCAATATTGGATTCTCATGCCATGTCAATTTCGCCCGAATGCCATTTTGGTACTACTCTGATCGACGGGTGGCTTTGAGGATTCACGCGTAACCGACTCGTGCCAATTCACGTTCAAGACTTCTCGACACATGGACGTCCTTGACTACATGAAATTGCGAAGGATCGATTCTTATTTCAAAGTACACGATTACCAAGGATCGACATAGGGTCGTTCACGGGCTCGATAACAGTAAACGGAATCACCCGTCGTCCCATTATACTCTGTCAGCGAATCGACTTCTATTCGTCCCTGAAATCGGCCTGCATGACTACATGATCGTCCTTACGCAAGTCTCACGGTCGAGTCGTTTTCCTAGGTCAAGTTCTTTAGTCGCACGAGTTCTATCCTCATTAGCCTTTCCCCTCAAGGTCAGTATCTCAAGAGTGATCAGTTCCGAGTGAGATCAACCAACAATGCATCGACGAAATTCACGTTCATTCCTTCCTCAAAGGGCTCGAATTTCAGGATGTTACACTCCCGCTCTCTCCTCTTTCCCTTTCTTTTTTTCTGCAGAAGTTCTTTTTGCTCTTTTTCTGCTATTGACCTCTGCTAACTTGCCGCTGCTGCTTTTTTCTGCTGACTTGCTGCTACTGCTTTTTTGCTGACCCGCTGCTGCCGCTTTTTCTGCTGACTTGCTCTGCTTAAATTTTTTTATCCCTCCTGCAGGCTGCCGTTTCGCGCGTGGAAGAAGAAGGGAAGAAGGAGGAGATGGACGGGCCGGGCTGGAGAAGGAAAGAAAGGAAAAGTGGGCCGAGCCCACGCGGGGAGAGAAGAAAGATAGAAGGAAAGGGAGGCCGGGCAGGCCCAGCCCCGGCCCGGACCCCTTTTTCTTTTTCTTTTTTAAAAAATTTTAATTCGAAATTTTTTGATAAATTTTAAAACTAATGACACAAGTGCTCCTAATGTCTATATGCGATGTAATTTTAATGAAAATTTTTGTTAGGAGTTAGAAATTAATTCCTAATTTTCCAATGCAATTAATAAACACTTAAACAAATTGCAAAAATTTAGGTGTCAATAGAGGAGGTCAAGTGACTCTTGCTTTACTGATTGTTTGTTGTCGTAGCATCTACTAAGACTACTTTGAGTTGGGACTTGGATCATGATGATCCTTTGGTCTACTTGTTGAAGTTGCGCCTCAAAAACCTCGACACATGTCTATAGCGGTGGAATAATGGCTTGCTTGCCTTTATTTCTTTTACAAAGTGAAGCAAGTCTTTGAGTTAGAACCCATGATCATCAGGACCCAAAATGAAATACACACCTTAATAAATGACTCTCTCCTTGGCATTATTTAGGAAAAGGCAAAGGGACGAAGTCGGTCGCTCACAACGGTGGGACAGGGTGGGATCGATCACACGCGTTTAACAAGGAGGGAAGAATACAGATAGGGTAAATAGGTAATGAGATCTTACTTTCAAGTTTGCTCCAGATCATGGGAAAGGAACCCAAGTTGGCTATTTTACAAAGAAACATGGGATTGTCATCTCACTTTGTCAATGTGCCGGAGGATTTCATTTCTCCAGTCTGCACCCAGCGCCAGCAGCCCCACCTAACCGAGATTCCAACGTTGGTTGGATTTGTTACTTTATTAAAAATTATCTGTTTTTTATTTCTTCTAATCTATCGTTATATGTTGTAGAATTTGGCAAAACACGATATAATTAGAGATTTGTGGTCGTTTTTCTTTTCTATATATTAGTGAGAAAATTACTTTATTAACTTTGTTGCTCTAAGTATCATTGCTGAACCTCCGGCTGAAAATTTGTATTTTGAAAGGAGCAAACAGCTATTTAGACAACTGAAAACACTTGGGCAAATAGCAAGATCTGATCTATAGATATGTCGAATTAAAGAGGACAGGTGTGGAAAAATGCAAACTTCACTTAGACGTATGGAACTTTTAATGAATGACTTATGTGAAGTTGAGTAGGTTCAAACCAACCTAAAATTTTACCTCTTTAACAACTCATAATCCATAAATCCGCTCGTGTTGTGTAATAATATTTGTATGCACATGAACCGACACTCGCACTAAGTAAGATCCTGGATAGATGTGTGGGGAATTGAATTTTTCTTTAAATGAATCAAAGGATGAACATGAAGTTTCTACGTAAAGCTCAAGGTAGAATCGCATGCAATTTCTATGCTCAAAGCGTGAGGTTGGGCATGAAGAAATGCCCTGACGGGCCATGCCAAGCCCACTCATGACCCACAAGATTCGTTACAACACTATCCCATTCAAATTTGCTCTCTGCACAATGACACAAAAAAGGTGCTCATATATGAAGCATCCAGCCTATATTAATTGCGAAACCATGTTTATATATAAAAAAGACATAGCAAAGCATTCCAAATTGGCTGAAGATTGCACCTAGCCAATCACGCAGACAATGGATTTCTTCCATAGAGCCGCCAATTCCATTCACTTGGATTTTGATTGAGTATATCATTCCAATAAGTCAACTATCTGAACACATATCGAGCTGGACTTGTGAATATCCAAACTTCATGACTTGTAGAAATGCCCCTCCTAGCGGTGTCTTTGCTGGTGCCACTATACACTAAAACAAATATCATAATCCTCAGCTTCCAAACCCGTTATGAGTTTATGATGATGTGCCATCCAAGTATGAAGTCGAAGGCTCTTGGATTCAATCTAACAAAATTGCCAACACCGAAGTACATATCAAGTACATTTACAGAAGGAAGAAAGTGAAAAGTGACTTAAAACAACATGGTGATACAGTCATGAGTAGTTGAAGAGGGATGACTAGTTCTAAACAAGTTATGCTTTCAAATTTGCTTCCTCAAGCATTGGACAAAAAGTGACATGTAACTAAAACATGATATTGAGCCTATTTCCCATCTCTTCTCGAGAAAGAAGTGGGCTATTTCTTTGCAAAATTGTGCTCAATTTCATATGTGGCAATTCCGCCAAGATCTCTTCATTAGTTGGGAGAAGAATCCGCTTGAATCAAATTTTTTGAGGAACATATCGAGAGAGAATTGGATTTGGTCACAAATACCATCAATATCTACTGGAGGAGTAGCAATGAAGGCAATAATGCGGTCAGTAAGGTAGGGATCAAGAAGCCGTGGATACACTTCTTGATAATGGAATTCGCGGACAACCAATGAGGGATGGTCATAATAAGGTTTACAAGTCGTTTTCAGATGTAATTGAAGGCAAAGAGGGAAGATTTCGTGAGACTCTACTTGACAAATAGGTCGATTATTCGGGTCGTTCTGTCATTGTCGTAGGACCATTTTTGTTTGTGAAAAATAGGCTAGTATTGATATGATTCTGGAATTAAACCTACATTTTTAGCTTTAAACATTCAGGCACATTTCTTGTTCTGAACACAATCTATTATTAACCCAAGGAAACAAGAACAACAGCTACTACAAGCTCATGAAGTAGCAAAAGTTCTTTTTTCTTTTTCAAAAAAGGGAATAGGTTGAAAACAGAGCCACAGTCAAAATCACATAAGCGGCCCAAAAAAAAGTTAAAAACCATAAAAGGGTAGTAAACAAACTTGAAAAGATCAAGAGTATTGTTGTATTTTCTTCTGTTTAGGAAAAGAAGAACGAAAGGAAAGAAAAATATTTATGTGAATTATAAAATGCAGATATTCATACTTGGCAAAACATCAAATAACACAATAGTAGATTTCTAAAAACTTATACCTTCAAGAGAGTTCTTTCATCATCTAATTTAAATTATTATACATAAACTTGAACTGCTGGAGAAACTAAAGTAGAGAGACGGTAAAGTGAATAAGAGATTATTGAACCGTTGATAAAGTATCAAGTAACCACGACAATCTACAGAATAATGGCAAGTCATATAAAAATGATGTCCACATTGAAAGAAGCTACAACTACAAACCATTCTACCATAGAAAGATACACGGGCATTGTCATCTTCGCAGACAATTACTTCATCGATTGTCCCTTGAAGTCAATCAACACCGACAAGACAACCCACGCTACAAGAAGAAGTCTCGGATTTCGGATGAAACCCTGCGAGGTGGGACTATTCTCCTCAACGATGGCCTCACAGATACCATCCAATCTAGAAATGGGACATAGTCACGTACATTATGGCAGTCCCTTAGATTTATCTCCCTCAATCTATTGCAATTCTTCACCACGTTTTCTACCCCTTTAGTCGACAGATGCACACAGTTTGGTAAGTCAAGATACCTGAGATTGCAACATCTACTTATAAATGCCACTAGTTGCTCGTCGTTGAGTTTCAAGTCTTTTGCATGCAAGTCCTCTAACTGGGGGAGTTCAAAGTCGACGCATAGATTCCTTATGTTTTCTAAACCATGGATATACAAATGCCTGATTTCAGGGCAGCTCTTCAGCACACCCAAAATGCCGTCCTCAGTTATCTTCAAACAATTGCCCACCTCAAGATAGCATAAGCCGGGGCACATACGTCCGATCTTCTTGAGGCATTCATCAGTCAAATTCACATTAGTAGATATTCTAAGATACCTCACTCGAGAATTCACCACAACATCAGTTTCATTAGCGTCATGCTTCCTTAGGCCCGTCATCATCATTTCGATTCCCTCCAAGAAGGGACATTGTCTCATGAGGTCACACAATGTCCTCATCGTGAGATTGGAGCACTCACTGACGTCAATGTACGTCAGACTGCGGAGACCTTCACATATCACCCTCATGTTGCGATCCGTGAGGAAATCTACCGCCACCAAATCTAAGTCATCGATGCCCCGATGCTTTAGCACAATCTTCCGAATCCCGTCAAACGAAACCCCTGAGGAGTGCGAAAAAACAAGCCTCTTCAACGGAATATTTGCCTCCGCGACAGCCATCAGCAACCCATCCCAGATAAACGACCTTGAGAAATCCAAACTACTCAAACCCCTCGCGTGACGAAATGAATCCACCAACTCCTCACAGAAAATCGCCTTCTCTCCCATGCCACTCAGGGCCAAAGAGACCAAATGAGGCCTGTTCACTATCAGCGAAGCAACACCTCTACCAGTAATTAACCCACATCCCCTAAACACAACTTCCCTCAGAGACGGGCAATTCACCGACAGAACCACAAGAGACTGATCAGTGAGAAACGGATTACCCGAAACGTTGATTCGCGACAGCCTCTGCAGCTTCCGTGACATGACACAGATACCGTCATCCATGACCCGAGCCCGATGGTTCTGCATCGGATACTTAATTTCGAGCTCTTCCAGCGCGGGAAAGCACTCCGCAATGGAAACCAAGTCGGCGTCCCCCCGCAACCCAACATTATACAGCACCAAGACTCTCAAAGCCCCGAACTTGGACCCCATCTCGCGCAACCCATCGAAGCGGAGGGACTTCTGGTTGGAGAGGTCGAGGCGTTCGAGGGGCAACGGGAACTGGGCGATCTGGAGGAGGACGGAGGACGGATCGCCGCGGAACGAGCTGAGGTCGATGGACTTGAGGGACGTGAAGCGCCGGAGGAGGGAGCCGAGGCGCGGGGTCATTAGGTTGGTGATGGAGAGGCGGGTCCGGACGGTGTTGGAGATATTTAGGAATTGCTTGCAGACGGAGGAGACGGACTCGAGGTCTGCGTCGGAGACCAAGCGGAGAAAGACGGCCTCCCAGCACAATGCGGGCAGGTCTTCCCACGGCGGTTGCTCCGCCGTCGTCGGCTCTGCCATCGTCAGCTTTGCGCTGCTTCAGCTAGGGTTCACGAGATGGCGGGTTCTTTAAGGTTATATTTGGCGGGGTAGATGAAATTCCGAATAAAATAATTTTTTTTACTTAGTATTTGAAATTTTGATGTTTGGATGGAAAATTGGACTTGAAATGGGCCAAACAAGATGGACCTTCATCTTTAGAGTGCCAATTTTAATCTCATGAAATAACCCGTTAATCTAGTTATATGCATCAAAGAAGATATTTACCGAAATTGGGATTTAATGCAAGGCCTATTAAATATTAGATAGTATCACGAAATTCAATTTGCACCAAGGGTGTCCCACGACTTTAATCACCACACCCATGGAATATGGGTTGAGTATGACATGACAAAATACGTGTTGACGATTTAAAGGAACTCAAAATCGTGGGAAGATCCTTTGGAGAGGTAGACCTAGTGTAACATCCTGAATTTCGACCCATTCCGGGATCGAGGAAATGGTTATTTTGTCAATGCACTGTTAGTTACGTTTACTCTGAGTTGGCCCCTCACGAGTTAACTAACTGTTCGGCAAGGCAATTAAGGATCGCACGCGTACGACTAGTGAATTTAATCGGGGATAGGCCGCTCGACCATAAGAATCAAAGAGGAATAATACTACATTGTTGCGGCCGGTTAGCGAATGGAAATAAGTCGATTCGGCAAAACTACGAGGTCGGATTGCGGGTGATTCCGCACGACTTCGATATTGCGAACGATGTTAAACCGATTTCCTTTTGGCCCTGTACTCAGTGTGAGCAATTAACTCCTCGTGATTACATGATAATTGAGGATCGCCCTGATTTGAATACACGATCGTGGATTGAAAAGCTATCAACCACGGGTCAAACGCGCGAGAATCCCTAAACGCCGCCCGAAAGTTAGGTCGTACTAAAGTCGCAATTGATCGATTTTAATCACGAATTTCAATCCGGTATCGGGTATCGAACTTTTAAATATGTCGAGACTAAAATATTGGACGTTGTCTCATTGATTCTCAAATTTATCGGTAAGCCCGAAATATCGGATAAGGATTTAACGGGCCGAGTTTTGGAGCCAAATATTTGGGAATTTGTGCTTCAGGGGTAAAAAGACTAAATTGCCCCTTTCTAGATATTTGTTTAGATTTGTCTTTTTCTCCTTTTCTCCCCCCCTCCTTCGTCCGCACGTTTCTCTTTTCTCTCTCCCCCTTTTTCTCTCTCTTCCCCTTCACGTTTCCCTCTCTTGGTCGACAACCTCCCCACTTGTTCCCCCCATCTTTGACTAGTCTTCTCTTTCTCTCTCTCTCTCTCTCTCTCTCTCTCTCTCTCCTCCTTTTCTTCCTCTGCACGTCGACCCCTTTCCCAGGAGCTTCTTCTTCTTCTTCTTCTTCTTCTTCTTCCTTCGGCCGACGCTGGCTTGCTGCCGCTGCCGCCATCACCGACCGCCACCGCAGCACCGCAGATCCGTCACCGCCCCGCTCTCCGCCCGGTCGCCGGTGACTCGCCCGCCAGACCCGCCGGAGGCCGACCAGCCAGCCTGCTGCCTCGCCGGAGCTACTGCACCACCCCCCCTTTCTCCCTCTCTTGGTCCTGTCCAGACCTCGCCGGAGCCGCCCGCCTGGTCGCCGGAGCTGCTGGCCGCCGTCTGGAGTCGCCGGGCCGCCCACCAGCCAGCCCCGTGCCGCCGGTTCCTTCGTTTCTCGGCTTTCCGCCGTGTGGACAGCCGCCCTCGGCCACCGAGATCCGGTCTCGAGCCGTCTCGTCCCGACGCGCCGGAAATTCCCGGGCGTTCCCCTCGTCGCCGTGGTTGCGCTCGTGTCGTCGGATTCGATATCGCGTGAGTTGATTTTCTAATCCTCGCTTAGGGTGCTAAACTCCCTTAGGGTGATTAGTTTAATATTAAGCTTGATTAGTGCTTTTGAATGATGGATGATTAGTGTTTTATTATTATTTGATTAAGCATGTTTAGTGTTAATCGTGGTTATAATAAATTAATTGCGGTTAGAGTAATTATAGTTGGTTAATCGCGGTTAGATTAATTAATCGTGATTGGGTTAATTAATCATAGTTGGGTTAGACCGGTAACCATGATTAGTATTAATAAATATTATTATTATTTTTGGGACAAAATAATAATAATTTATTAATTTCGGAATTATTATTTATTATTTTCGGAATTAATTAATTTATTATTTTCGGAATTAATTAATTTATTATTAATTTCGAAATTGGTGGTTATTATTTTTGGGTAATAATTAATTAATTGTTTTTGGAGAATAATTAATTAATTAGTGGTGGATGATTAATTATTGTTGGATGTTGAATATTTATTGTTGAATAATTATTAATGGAATATTTTTGGAGTAAAGTATTATTTTGGAAAGTACATATTTAGTAATTGTGCTAGTATCGATTAATTTCGATGGATTATTGTTTGTACTTTCCTCACGTGGATTATATATCGGTGGATTACTAGTTGTACTTTCCTCACGTGAATTATATGTTGAATACATGTATATATGCTGCCTTTGATGATATTGTTTAATATATACTCGGTGGAGTAAATTCACGGACTGCAATTGTGAATTAGGGTTGAGTATATTCAGCATATTCGTGTGACTACGTGTGAAAGGCATTTGTATTCGTGTGACCACGTGTGAAATATTATCGCATTACATGTAGAGTTTGCGATGAATTAATGTGTACAAGCACGAATCATGTCGTCGCATTGGCTGCATTACAAGATAATGAAATGAGCATGATTAATTGGTGTGCTTGCGTGGTCACGTAAGAGCCCGTCACCCGAGTGGGGATCTGTGGTGGACGAAGTCCGTATTATCGGAATGCCGGGCGCCGGATGCGGGTCGCGGTAGAGGCCGGACCTATGCTCTTTGTGAATGCCGTCTGGGCGCCAGATGTTGCCGTGCCCAATGCAGTGGGACGATGCCCGGTTATGCCGGTTGACTACCAACTTGTGTGTTGGAAGGAAATTCCCCAAAGGTGTTAATAAATGGAAAACGAGCAAGTGCATGGTGCATGAAACAACTTGAGAAGTGTTCGATCATTTGATATGATTGCTGCATTGAGGTGAGCATACAATAAACTGTATCATGCAGGTTGCGTGTGGCAAAAGCGAGGTAAGGATGCCTGTGATTGCAATTGTTAACTGTTAATAATTGCATATGAGCCTTGGTTTAATCGTACGTACGTTAATGGTCGATTGGGTATTATTCTGTTGTTGAATTGCTGGCGATAGAGACATTGCACGTCGGGCGCACTCGAGGCGAGTAGGTCTCCTAACCGAGGCTTAGGATTTTGACTTACCGAGATTTATCTCACTTTGGTTATTGAATAACCATTTTCAGGTCCATAGGATGGAGGATCGACGCGTGTTACGGCTCGTTGCCGTTTTTGAAGGGAGTAGATTAACCCCGGCTTTTTGGTTTCATGGGCTCGATAGGAAGATGCCCGTGGTAAGGGCTTGTACTTGTAAACTTCCTAGGGTTAATCAGTAAATAAATAAAGCAGTACTTTGGAATGTGTTCTTGTTGGGTTTTCCTGCTATCCCTGCTTTTGTATTTGACCGGGGATTGTGTTTCGCTTCCGCATGCATTTAATTAAAAGATAAAAATAATGGTCGGCGACGGATCCTGGAGAGTCGCAAATCAAATGACCGCAAGAGAACAGGGGTTGTCGCGGACTCGAGAGTCGGGTCGTGACACCTAGTATAATCAAGGGAGCATCAATGCTAATTATGAGCAATGCACCTTTCCTGGTTTAATACTAGACCGATCCATGGGTGGCCCTATCATATGTGAAAACAAATTACTAATCGTTCAATGTGAGATGGATCGGGCTTGAGCAGTCCAAGAAGGGAATTGGTAGTCCAAATCTACTCATTTATCACCTTCTCAATGTATGTCAACTATCTAGTAGTAACTTTTAAGAATTCAAATTCAGTCGAATTCTTGAAAATATCTCGATACTTGATTTATTCTAGCTTGTCAATATGGAATTAATGGGCAAAACAATTACCAACCTTTCTTAACTGAACACAAACCGGATGGTTGTCACGACTTAGTACTTCACATGGCCATACCGATCCCTTTTTTGGGCCTTTCTTCAATAACGCAGGCGAATAATGATAAAATTTTTGACTCCTTGATTGACAATTACCGTTGACAATCACCGTCAATTGTTGGACCATCACATGCTAATCGTCAGCCATCTAGTCTCAATCGACAATTTCACCGTACTTTAGGCCATGGAACGGTGGAAATGCCCCTCTTTTTAGGGAAAACTGGCAGAGGCTACCAGGAATCAGGAGGATAAGCCATAAAATCATAGGTAAATCGCAGAGTCAGACTCAAATTCAACAAATCATGAAGCAGATGTTGATCAATCCGAGGTTTAAGCATTATTCGCCAACTGATTATGCTGACTCAAATTTGACGACTTTTAGGCAAATCATCAAACAGATAATATGCGCTTGGAGTATGAACTTTGGATTTGAGTTTAATTCAACGTTTCAGCCTAGACATGAAGTATGACGCCCTAAATCGACATTATACATTACAAATACATCTCAGTTTCGCAAAATTTGTTCAGATATTCATCAACCAAACTCGATATTCTAACTTCATCAAGGAGGGGGAGCCAGAGCATGCGGAAGAAAAGTTCCTGGCCAACAAATGAAAACAGAGCTATGATCAGCGACTAGTGGTGGTTCAGACATCAAGAGAGGCGAATGGCAATGAACTGCTGTGGCTCAAATTCTATGAGAAGCGATAAGCGATGATTGACCGTGAGGGAGTTGCAACTTCGTCCTCTGCTAAGTGAGGAAAAGCTTGTGTGGATGGCGGTCCAATGCTGTCCGGCAACGGTAATGGCGAGGTTGAACGGAATTGAAGATGGTGTCCATGCGATTGAAATCCCTCAATCCTTTATGTTGTCTCCCTATTCGAGCCTAAAGAAAGGCTGAGTTTTTTCTTTGGCCAACCGATTCAGTTTTGGTTATCTGTAACCAACTCTATAAGCCATCCCTGGATATTTGGTCCCGCTCTGGTCCCCTGCCAGTGAGGCATGCCTTTGCTCTCTCGCTGACAGACGTAATAGATAAGTCCAATTTTGGATTATTATTGTTATTATTATTATATTAACTTTTTTAACTAGCAAAAATAAAGGTGTCACCAAACAGACACGTGTCATGGCTCAAAGAAATGACATGACAAAAGGTTTTTATACGAAGCACCGTGGCTAATCCATAAAGAAGACAAACCTTCAAAACTAATAAGTTTTAGGATTTTTTTGTGTATTCTAAAATACTCTAGGTTGCAAAATGAATTGGAATCCGCTGCAGATGCTCACGAGGAATTTGACGTCCTCAAAGGCATTTAACGAAGACATTGGCTTCTCCTCGATGAAGCCTACTCGAAGGAGGTCATTGATGAGCAGCCCAAACCGAGCATCAAAATAATGCGGAAGTTTCTCTAGGACTTTGAAGAGGAGGACTTGAGGCGACGTGAATTGAGGGGCTAATTCCTTAAGTCGTCTCTACACTAGCCCAACTTTTACGGTCGAATCGAGACATCACGAACAAAGTAGAAAGAATACATGGCTAATGTTGGGCTTGCTCCTACACGGATTTCTAATGGATTAACCAGCAGCCATGCCCCGTCCAGCTCAGCCGACCATCAACCATCATCCAATGCCTTATTTGAGAAGACAAACACATTGGTGGGCATCAAAGAGCCCACCGACTGGTGCCATTACCGATAGAGAACTAACAGATTTGTGCAAAGGGCACAAGGAATAGGGAAGACTCATCTAGTCCTCAAATACTGTGTATGGATCAAGCATTTAAGATCCTGAGAGTTGGCCAGCAACACAGGGGAAGTGCTCGTGGAAGCAAATGCAACGATGTGGGATTTGATCAGGGGTTAACAACCAAGGACGTCGAACAGTATAACTCAAAGAGACTCATTAAGGAGAAGGTTGAATTGACGCCCAACAACGTTTCTTTGTCCAAAAAAAAAAAAAACCTTTTCTCTCGTCTCGGATGATGCAGGTAGCAGATGTGTTCAACTTCCTGCGGAGTTGGAGCGTGCTCATCATGACTCGAGTAAGGAGCCTAGATGTAGAGGCACAATATGACATCTTCTCCTTTCCGAGAATGATTCTCGCTGTCTATTTTACCGGCAGATGAATGATACCTATGGCGATCTTCTTTTAGAGTGTCTCCCACTTTCAAGGTGCTTTTGACCACATCTTAAGAAGATGCAAAGGACTGTCACTTGCGACATGTAAGCTTTTGAAATAAATAAATAAAAAGATTCAGAGAACTGCAACTTGCGAGGGGGCTTTAAACCATAGGTTCAACTTCAAGCATAGCAGGATTCTGGGCCGACGCCGAGTAAAGTTGTCACCTTTGCACAGACGAGGCTTCCGACTCCAGTAACCGAGAAAACCGAAGCCTGGATGTTCAGGAAAGAACACGAACAGAGGTAGGTTGTCTTGCGAAAGCAGCTCCTAG
Organism: Corymbia calophylla; assembly: GCA_014182845.1. NCBI lineage: Eukaryota > Viridiplantae > Streptophyta > Magnoliopsida > Myrtales > Myrtaceae > Corymbia > Corymbia calophylla. The sequence continues at coordinate 12,160,229 of CM024697.1, read as the reverse complement.
TAAACCTCGCAGGCTCTGGAACAGCGAGAAATCACCAGCGGCGCGAGGAGTCCCGCCAAAACCGCAAGAGAAGGCGGTCGCGCGAGCCCAAGTTTTCAGTAACGGTGCGAATGGGTGCGAATGGGAACTCGAGCGACGGTGTAGACGACTCGCCGCTCGACGAACCGACGACGACGACGCCGGAGATCTCGAGAAGGAGGTGGAGGCGCCGGCGATCGAAAAGTGGACAGGACGGTTCCCCCTGCCCGCGGCTTTCCCTCTCTCCATTTTAACCCTGCCCGGCAGACGCGCATGGCCTCTGCCAACGCGAGCCTGGCCGTGCCGGCTTGCCCTCCGACGACCAACTCCCTGCTCTGCTCTTTCTATCTGCCTCTGTCGTCCTTGCGTTCCTGCTTTGTTGCCTTTGACTTGCAGAGAGCGCGAGAGGCGTGAGAGGGAGGAAGAAAGAGTGAAAGAGGCCGGGCCGGAGGGGGAAAAGAGAAAGGAAATGGGCCGGGCCCAGGCAGAAGGTAAGAGAAGGGGAGAAAAGAGAGAAGGGCCGGGCCGAGAGGGAAAAGAGCACTAACATCAAATTTTACATAGGTAAAACGATCTAAGATCTATAGATTTTCACAAAAAAAAAAAAACCTTGGTTTAAAAATAAATTTCTTCCATGCTCTAATTTGTTTTAAAAATATAACAGTGTGCTTTTGTTTGTTGGTCGCAGAAGTTTACTAAACCACCCACGTAATTTCCACGTGTCAAGAGGGTGCGAGATTAATCCATACGTTTGCTGAAAAAATAAATTCTAGGAAAAATAGTTTCATCATATTTTATGCTGAAAATTTCGTTGATCGGGCTCCAAATTGTAAAAGTTCAAGTCAGAAAATAAAAGGGAATGACTTTATAGTCTGAAAAAAGGGAAATTAATTTTTGCTCGATCTCATGGCATATCATCTTTCGCCACGGTTTATCTTCTTTGTAAAAATTATTCACGCACTACCGCCGCCACAGTGCCTCTATCGCTAGCCACCACATGCCATTGAACCACTGCAGCCGCACCATCACCATCTTCTTCATCATAGGATGACGACCACAACAAGATGTCCATCTTTTCATACAAAAATAAAGTAGTAACAATCTGCAATCTCCTAATGATAAGTGTTTGATAAATGGGAAGGACATGAAATGGTTTCGCAAATTGTTGTCTTAAGGATTTTTAAGTATACTATGAACAGAAACTCATTTATGCAAGATATTTAATCGAGTGAAGTACGATAATTTACAACATTAGAAGAACCTAAAATATGTATATCACATTAATAGTTTTCTAGGGCACTTGATTACAGTTCACCTCATTTATATAACAAATGCGTGGAGGCCTGCCCTTAGACAACAGCCCTTGTACTACTTACATTTCGTAAATTGTTGTCTATACCTCACTTTGCTGGAAGGGCAAGAAATCTACTTTATCAGATATTAGAGCCTAGAAATTTACTCGAAGGTAGACATATAAAGCCTTTGTATTAGTGTCGTTGAATGCTGTTTCTATTAGTATGCAGCCATGGAAGAATCAAAGAAAAGCACGATGGAAATTGTAGGTACATGGTCTTCGTAGTTAGTCTAGTCATAGTAGGCGAAACAAATCTTCACTTTCTCAGCAGTACAGGACGTTATAAGCATCTCATCAATGAGTCACTAGATCTTCTTACCTCCATCTAGTGTCGACACATTACATGTGACAAGCTACAAGTCTTTGTTTTAGTCTCAATTTAGTGTACGTTCACATCAAGCAGTGAGGATACCATCTGACCAAGTTCAGGATCAATAGATCTACTCATACGTAATGCAACCACATGAACAGCATTTTCAGTCTACTTGACATCTAAAAATGTGAACAAAGAAAAAATGGGATGTCGCAATTATATTTTGAGGCCTTACTTTTTCTGATTCTTTAGTGGGAAAATCTTGATCTATAAACAAGAATATGCTCTTAAAAAGTAGAAGGAAAGCGACAATAAAATTGAAAACACCCACAACCATTGAACATACTTGGGGAAAAATTAAGACATCGTCATTTGCAAACAAGATTTAGAAACAAGCATCACACACAATAGCGATACAAAATCCACGGTCACACAGCATTTTCATTTCTACATTGGTAAAACCATTCTGAAACACGAGGGAGATCTCATTCAGTGTTCACCTGTGAAGCCTTCATATCCTTTGTCTGTGGGGAAGTACAGATTTTCCGGTGGCTGGCCCTCCTTCTTGTAAAATAGACTACTGGTATATGCTAAAAAATTTGATAATCATCCTTTTCATAGTCTGCACGTTACCTTCTTATAGAATTCATGAGACATGTAAAAAAACGTGAGCTTTTGAATCGGGCAAATGGGTTCGATGCCGGATGATAACCTTTCCAACCATTCAAAGCTGCCGATGGTTAGGTCTTCAAGACACGGCATTGTTCCCTTCTCCAAACCCATTGATCTAAGCTCCTCTAATTCCTCATGCAGTAAAATCTCGAGCTTCAGAAATTGCCCATCCTTGAAATCCAATCGTTCTCCATCATAAGCCCAGCTTCGGCAATATTTCAAGGGTTGCAAGGAGATCTTCCTCCAAGTGACTCCATCTTAAGAAGATCTTTGTCAAAGATTTACGGGACAATATCCAATCCGGCCACTTCTCCAAACATTAAAATAGCTAGAGACGTTTAAATTACTTGGGAGGCGAGGATAAGCCATGGAGATCTCACGTGATTCCCAACCGCCTTAATTTTGTCAGATTCCCAAGGTCTTCCAATACGCTGTTGTCTGCTACCACGAAACAGAGCTTTTCTAGACAGTCGAGTGTTGAGTGTCCCATAATGCCTCGAAGCCAATTAGATTGTAACTCTCCCCATCGAGGGGTGCCATAATGCGTCATATGTTGGGTTTTATGATTTAATTGGGGCAATGAGGTTTTAAAAGGACTGGTTAAATAAATGTACGTGACCACATATGATAATTTTACTACATTTTTATGTGTGAAAATGACGGTTGTTTATTATTAAGAGCACATACCACATTTGCATTGATTAATTATTGAGAAATAAAATGATTATGTGGTTTGAGGTGCCCGTGTGGTCACATTAAATGAACCCATCACCCAATGGAAGTTTGGGAGGATGATGCTTGATTTATCAAATGCCCGGCGGGGGTCCGCATGCCAAGTCACAGTTGAGGTCAAATGGATACTCCTTTGAGGAATACCAGCTTGGCTGGGGTTCCAAACATTACCATGCATAATGGGGCAAGATGATGCCTAGTCATGCTAGAAACCTGACAACTCGTGTGTTGACAGTGACCTAAGAGGCCTTAATAATCAGGACATGCATGACTGCATTGTGCATAAGGAATATAAATTATGTTATGATTATGTGAATGCCTGGTTGCATTATTTCTAGCACATGTGAGTTTGTATCATATAAGGTATGTGCCAAGGCAAGGTAAAGATGTATATGATTTGATGTGACGGCTTTTGGATTTTATTATGATGATTTCTGCCTCATGACGTTTATAGTTAGGACAAAACATGAGTTGCTTTGCTATTATTCTGCGGTCGATTAGGCTGCGCATGGTAACCATTTTAATTTTGTTTCTAGAATAGATTTATATTCCAAACCTATTTCTGGAATAGAAATCCGTTTGGTAAAAAAAAATTCATTTCTATTTCTGGAACAATTTTCTATTCCAGAAATAGGTTTGGAACATAAATCAGAAACAAAAATTTTTTACTTTTCTATTTCTGGAACAGAAATCAAAAATTGTTTCTCTCTTTTTTATTTCTCATCGGAAGAAATTTTTTTTCATCCATCGCTCACCACCACCACCACCACCCTCCACCCACCGCCGGCCGCCGCCGTTCGCATTGCCAACCGCCGTCACAACCGCTGGCCGCTGCCCGACCGACGACCGGCGGACGGTGACCGGTGACCGGCGGCCGGCGGACGGTGAACGGCGGACGGCGACCGACGACTGGCGACCGGTGACCGGCGGACAGCGACCGGCGACCGGCGAACGGCGACCGACGACTGGTGACCGGTGACCGGCGGACAGCGACCGGCGACAGGTGACCGGCGAACGGCGATCGGCGACCAACGACCGGCCGTCCGCCACCGTCCACCGTCCCTCGCAGGTCACCATTTCTCCTATTATCGCCGCCACTTAGAAAAGTAACAATTTTTTTATTATCAAATGAATTTCTATTTCAAGAATAGAAATTTTTTGTCGTTATCAAACGTGTTTTTTGGCTCAGAAACTCATCCAGAAATAGAAATAGAAAAATCTATTTCTATTCCAGAAATGATTTCTGGAACAGAAATGTTATTATTCGTACCCTTAGGTACTCCTGAAGCTGAAGGTGGCTAGCAAGAAGCACCAAGCACGTGTGCAATATATTATAACAATAATCAATAAGAGATTAAGGGATAAGAGGAATTGCGCACGAATATTATAGTGGTTCGGCTTAGATCAAACCTACGTCCACTCTCCCACGCTAACAGTCTACTGGCTGGATTCCACTATATGATCAACAAGAGATTACAACTTTGAGTGTAAATACTCAGCGATAGACACACTATCTCACTGAGTCACTCTTGTGTATTTCTCTCACGATCACAAACTTTTAAGCTCACATAAGACAAGTGTATATGGTCAAAGTACGCCCAGACTTTGGAATTATAGATTCTACATTTCATCTCTTACTTGCTCTTCGGTCCCTCAATCTCCTTATATACTCCTCCACTTCCAAACTAGCCGTTGGACAGTATCTAGAGGATCATCTTCCAATCTACCTATTGGATAGAACTGTATCAAGAAGATTTGGTAGCCGTTGAGTGACAAAAGCAGAATCCCCATCTTGATTTTGGTCCCCATATAATCAAGATCTAGGTTTCCATAAGTAGAGCTTCCCCGTTAGGAAAGTTCTTGTCTTCAAGATCTAATTGCCAATTAATTAGATTGAGTTAATCAAATCTATTTTTGTGTAAAATCCAAATCAGATTACTAGCTATTACATGTTATGGGTCTGCGTCTTTCACCAAGTTACTCAATCAATAAACACGTTAGCAGTCTTTGATTTATTTTGTCTTCAAAACATTATAAGGGATTTCTCTAACAATCTCCTCTCTTTTTTATGATGACAAAACAATATCTAAATATGCAAATGTGCAAAGCATCATAAGCACATAACGTAATCTCCAAAATTTTATATATTCAAAGAATATTATTCAAAGAGATTATTAAATAGAAGATAGTTGATAAATTGATCGAGCAAAATAATATATAGAAATAAAATTGCAGCTCAATATTATGCACTAAATAATATAAACCAATTAACACGTATGTATATACATATTCTCTCCCCCTTTTTGTCATAATCAAAAAGTGATAACAATGAAAAAGGTGTCACATGGAGAATAAATTCATATAAAATATATGAGGCATGAAACACAAACTTTAAAGATATGATGTTGATATGAACATAAAGAATATTCAATATAGCCCATATATATTAACAAAAATCTATCAAGGATCACGAATTGCATTATAAATATTATCAACTTTTTGTCTTAATAAAATGATAATATAATTAAATGATCTGTTAATGACAAAAAAAATGGAAATTGATGATATACTTACCAAATTATGTAGAACACAATTTACCCTTTCCTTCCGTAGTAATCAAGATCAAAATATCACGGCTTGTGTACATTGAATAGAATGTTATCCTTTTATTTCCTTTGTAGCAACGACAACTATACTATTCTCTTGCTTTTGAATTTTGAGGTAGAAGTTGTTTTCTTCAATCAAGCTCGTCTCAAATTTAATCTGAACAAACTGAAAGAATTGTCTGCACAAATGCACTTTCATATGACAAGTTAGGGGCTGCTCAATAATTAGTAAGAATTTTGTGCAATGAGTAGAATTTATAAGCCTTCGAAAATCTCCACAATTTCGGATCAAATTTTCCCAACCTCATATGGAAATATTTTTTTGCCACCGACAAATCCTTGTAAAATAGATAATAATCTTTGCACAATAAAAAATATCACGGACATACCTTTCTCCAATTTGTGGATCAAACTTGCTTGATATAAAAAATCTTCCAAAGTTATAGCAAGTGTATCCATAAATGCAATAATATCTTTCAAAATAAAAGAGATTTCTCTTAAGCATAAATTTCAAAAGGATATTATTAATGCAGTACGTAAAAAGAAAGTAGATATTTTTATCACATGCCAAATCAAGTAATAAAAATGTGCAATATCCAACAAGAGATTTTTTGCAATATAAATCACACATGAGTCATAAAAATCATCTAGAATCATAAAAATTTGTGTATAAATTTAGAAGGCATGATGCCAAATCAAGTAATAAAATTGTGCAATATCCGACAAGAGATTTTTTGCAATATAAATCACACATGAGTCATAAAAATCATCCAGAATCATAAAAATTTGTGTATAAATTTGGAAGGCATGATGATAAAGATGGAATATTTTATTTCCTTACCTAAGATATCTATATTTAAAATATACCATTAAAGATGATCCTTGTTGATCTTCACCTAAAATAGGTCTTTTGATAATACCGTGATATGCAGAGACTTGCAAGCGTATTTCTATATGTTGTACTCTTTTCCATCAAAGTATAGTGGTCGAGTATTGCTTTGTCCCTCAATCAGACCTAGTGCAAGAATACTAGCCATGGAAAATATTTAGCTCTGAAGTAATAAACACTTCAAAATACTGAGCACAAGACTTTGATACCAATTGAAGGTGGCTAGCAAGAAGCACCAAGCATGTGCGCAATATATTATAACAATAATCAATAAGAGATTAAGTGATAGCCTACGTCCACTCTCCCACGCTAACAGCCTACTGGCTTGATTCCACTATATGATCAACAAGAGATTACAACTTTGAGTGCAGACACTCAGTGATAGATTACACTATCTCACTAAGTCACTCTTGTATATTTCTCTCACGATTACAAATTTTTAAGCTCATACAAGACAAGTGTATATGGTCGAAATACGCCCAGACTTTGGAATTATATATTCTACATTTCGTCTCTTACTTACTCTTCGGTCCCTCAATCTCCTAATATACTCCTCCACTTTCAAACTTGCCGTTGGACAGTATCTAGAGCATCGTCTTCCAATCTACTTGTTGGATAGAACTGTATCAAGAAGATTTGATAGTCGTTGAGTGACAAAAGCGAAATCCCCATCTTGATTCGGGTCGCCCATACAATCAGAATCTAGGTTTCCATAAATAGAGCTTCTCCGTTAGGAAAGTTCTTGTCTTCGGGATCTAATTACCAATCAATTAGATCAAGTCAATCAAATCTATTTTGGTATAGAATCCAAACCAGGTTACTAGCCGTTACATATTATAGGTTTGCATCTTTCACCAAATTACTCAATCAATAAATACGTAGTAGCCTTTGATTTATTTTGTCATTTTCAAAGCATTATAAGGGATTTCCCTAATATAAGCAAATTGATTTTCTAACTGAAGATTAGGACATTAACTTGTTGAGATTTATATCTTACTCATGGTTGTTAAATGTTTTCAAGTCCTTAAGATGACCCACCATCCAGTGTGATTTGAGATCCCCCGGGACTAGGACATAGTGGTCACTTACTATAGATTCCCGAGTATGTCGTACTTGTACAAGCGCCACATGTCCTTACTTTGGGTAGACGGGGGTCTGACCTTTTGGGTGCTGTACATATTCTAGGCATGGTTCTTACAGGAGGGTAAAGCTATGCTCGGTCCTCTACGTAGATTTGACGGGCTGTCTAATGGGGGCCCTAGTCATGAGATCTAGGACCCGAAGGATATTGACCCTTTTGACGAAGTAGTGGAGGACCTAGACCCAAAGCCAAACTTGGTGTACCCATCGGACTATGACCCATTGAAGCATGACCTAGACTTCCTATCCCGCTACTTCGGCAGCCCCTAATGGGCATGCTTGACCCCAGCTTTTGCATGACCTAACCCATTTTTGGAATGTTGTAGATTGACCCTTAGCCCTATATCTTTTTGTTGGCAATCAAGGAATAGTGCTTGCCTGTAGGGCTTATAGGTATATGTTCCTCTTGGATTATCTAGTAAATAAATAAAATGGTGTGTTCACTGTTATAGTTTTTTTATCTACATGTGTATAACTGAAAGATAAAAAAAATGGTTGACGACGCATCCTAGGACATCGCATTTATTTAACTAAAGTAAACAAGGGTTGTCACATGTTTGAGGGTCAAGGAGTGACAAATAACATCCACCCTGAGATCCTCGAAATGATTGACTAGGTAAAGTGGCATGACTGATTAAAGCATAATGAATATGAAATGAAGATGATGCATTCGATTTTCGAAGAAATCGTTCTTCTTGTACGAGGAGGCGTGACTACAGATCACCAAAGATGAAAATTGTCGAGCCATTTGTGACCACGGTGACAAAAGGATTGTACTCAAACGAGAGCCCATTGAGGGCTTGAATCACCAAGTCTTTATTAGAAATGGAGGAATTGACTGTAGTGAAAGAGTCTGCAATTGACTTCAGATGGTGGAGATAATCAGACATAGACTGGTCGGGTTTCTTTATAGCATTTTGAAAATCAAGTTTTGCTGCACAACGATCAGTAAAATGTTGTCCAAGAGCAAGCCAAATCTGTGGAGATGTTTGAAGGTTGTGAACTTCACAGAAAATTTCAACTATGAAGGTTGAATTGATCAAACTATGAATGCATTGATCTGTCTTTACCTAGATGGAATAGTAGGTATTGACCACTATAGTGCCATTCTGATCATTGATAACTTTTGGGGACCACAAAAAAGAACCATCCACATAGCCCAATAGATTGTTATAGATTAAAATAGGTTCAAATTGAGATTTCCACAAAAGATAATCATTTACATTGAGTGTCATAATTACAAGGTATAGATAGAAGCATAATTATAGAAATACCCTAAACACATATAAATTACACACTAATACATTGAGCAAAACTCATATTCCAATCACTTTATATAGAGATCTTCATTGCTACAAGCAGCCATTCATGTGTCGTGGTCCCAAGGATTCCCATGCACCAAGGATTGTGTTCGATACAAGAAGATCGACCAAGTCATGTAGGGTTTTTGGAACATTTTCAGAGATGGGTGATGTGGTAAATATATCGAGTTCTAGAGAATTCTTGGCATAAATGTCAATAGTTGATGGATGGATAGATGCGATCTCTACCGTTAGATCAAGAGGTGACCAATATTTATCATAAGAGAGACTTTTGTATAAATAGGAGTGTCATTCCTCTCATTTTTATCCATCCAAACGTTTGGCATAAAAAATCCTAAACTTGTATCCATGTGATTCATTTACCCCATAAATTTGGTGTCATAGAAAAATCTAAGATATTTGGTAAAGTGTCACAGAAATAAAGTTTAAAATTTTTGGTGTCACAAAAAAAATTTGGGATATATGTGTTACCTTAAAGTTTGGGAATTTTGGTGTCACAAAAAATAATTTAAAGTAAATATATCACAATAAACAAGTTTAGGGTTTTTGATAACTTTTATCCTCAATATTTTAGTTTTACATGTAGATCGTTTAGATTGTATTTTGGTTTACATGCCTCATTTCCATGTCATAAAAATAGAAAATAAAAATATATAATCTCTTTTATATTAATAGTTTTAAATTGCATCTTCGTGGAAAATCACATCAAAATAACTTTAAGATTGCGTTTGTATTAAAGTTAAAGTTGTATATGTGCATCATTTTGAGTAGATTTACTTTCCTCTTGTGCACGATTTAAGAGCCATTAAAATGCAAAATTACATTGCATTACCTGTAGGATTTTGGTAATATTTTATTTTCGTGTTTAGAAGCTTATTTGAAGAAAGTAATTTATTTGGGGTGCGTCTTATATTTCCTTTAAAAATTAATCTACTTTAGAAAGTTTGCATGGACGACACCCCGGCCTTGAGGTTTATAGCAGGTCAAATTCAAATCTTACATGAAAATGCATATGCATGTTAGGAAATAAATCACAAAGGATTCTTTCCTTTAGAGGCTCATTTGAGTAAAGTAATTTATTTAGAGTGCGTCTCTGTGTGGCATGTTAAATCAGAAAATTTATATCTCCTTTAATGAATTTGTCTACTTTAGAAAATTTGCATGGACGGTGGCCTGTCCTTGACGGTTTTAATAGGTCTTCTTCATTCAATACTTAAATGGAAATGCATATGCATGTTCGGAAATAAAAATGACTGAGGATCCTTGTTTCCTTCAAAAGAGAAAAGGTAGCAATGTCGCTTCTGGAGGGTCATGTGCCCAACGCCATTTCTTCATTTTGCTTCTCCTGTATATATGTGCGCTCCAGGTTCAACTATCAAACGCGGAACTTGGAAGCAAAAAGCGTTTCTCTGTTTCTTCTGCAATCTCGAATATGAAAGATCAGAAATGCAGATTGCCTCCGACCACCTTGACGATTTTCATTCTTGGTCTCATTTGCATTCTGAGCATTTCCCCTGCTAATACTGCCGTTGCAGTAGCTGATTCAGGTGGCTCATTGTCCACTTACATCATCCAAATAGAAAAGCCTACGGACAAACATTTCGCTACTTCAGAGAATCTGGATGATTTGTATCGATCATTTTTACCTACCCCAGCAACCAGCTCTAACCAAGAGCAAAGAATGGTTCACTCGTACCTACATGTGCTATCCGGGTTCGCAGCCAAGTTGACCACCGAGGAAGCTAAAGCCATTCAGGAGAGGGACGGTGTTTTATCCGTGCGTCCAGAGAAGGTGCTCTCTCTACAGACAACTCACACCCCCGACTTCTTGGGATTGCAACAAGGAGTCGGGCTCTGGAAGGACTCCAACTTCGGTAGGGGCGTGATCATCGGAGTAGTGGACTCAGGGATTTTTCCCCAGCACCCTTCCCTCAGCGACGAGGGGGTGCCTCCGCCCCCAGCGAAATGGAAGGGCAAGTGTGTCTTCAACGACACATCCTGCAACAACAAGCTCATCGGTGCGAGGTCTTTCATTTCCGGGAAGGTCAATTTACCGACTGATGATTTGGGCCATGGTACACATACTGCCACCACAGCCGCGGGTGCTTTTGTGAAGGATGCCAGCGCACTCGGTAATGCCAAAGGCACGGCCACAGGCATGGCGCCTCTTGCACATTTGGCAATCTACCAGATTTGTAGTGATGGGTGCCTAGAGGCCGACATATTAGCTGGGATCGACGCAGCCATTGAGGATGGTGTCGATGTGCTTTCCCTCTCTTTGGGAGGAGATCCCTGGCCGTTCTTCGCCGACACCATTGCAATAGGTGCATTTGCCGCCATCCAAAAGGGCATCTTCGTCAGCTGCGCCGCGGGGAATGAAGGGCCAGACAGCACCACAACGTCCAACGAGGCACCGTGGGTTCTCACCGTGGGAGCCAGCACCATAGACCGCAGCATAAAGGCCACGGCACGGCTGGGGAACGGGAAAGAGTTCGATGGGGAGACCTTGTATCAACCGCACAACTTCCATCCGGTGCCACTTCCCCTTGTTTTTTATCCGGAAGTAAACGGAGATAACACCTCGGCCCTCTGCCTTCCTGGATCACTAGGAGACAGCTCGAACCTCCAAGGAAAAGTGGTTGTGTGCGTAGGCGGCTATGATGGGCAAATCGAGGCTGGTCAAGAGGTCAAGCGTGCAGGTGGTGCGGCCATGATCCTCGTGAACGGTCCCACGGAGGAGCTATCACCTTCGCCGATAAGCATGTCCTACCCGCTGTCCATCTGAGATATGACGTGTGGAGAGAGATCCAGAGCTACCTGAGCACGGCGTCAGCACCGAAGGCCACGATCTTATTCAGAGGCACTCATATCGGGAGATCGGACGCTCCGACCGTGGCATTCTTCTCCTCCCGCGGCCCCAACAGGCAAAGCCCAGGCATCCTCAAACCGGACATCATCGGCCCGGGTGTGAACATTCTCGCCGGTTGGCCATCTACTTTAGACAATTCTACGGACAAGAATCACTTATTCAACGTGATCTCCGGGACCTCGATGTCCTGCCCCCACCTCAGTGGTGTGGCGGCGCTGCTCAAGAGCGTACACCCCGACTGGTCGCCAGCGGCCATCAAGTCCGCCATCATGACCACTGCCACCACCTCCAACATGGAGGGCCAACCCATCTTGGACTACTCGCTCAAACCAGCAAACATATTCGCCACGGGCGCAGGACATGTCAACCCATCAAAGGCTGTCGACCCGGGTCTCATTTACGACATCAAACCGCAAGATTACATCCCTTATCTTTGTGGGCTCAACTACACCGATTCCGAAATCAAGCTCATAGTTAAAGAAGCGGTGACATGCTCGAGCATTGGCAGCATACCCGAATACCAGCTCAACTATCCATCGATTAGCTTGAAGTTCAATAATTCGGTGTCAAAGGTGAGTCTGACAAGGACGGTGAGGAACGTCGGACCTGCTAAGTCGTCTTACAAGGTGGTCATCGAACCCATCACGGGTCTCGACTCAATTGGCGTGAACCCGAGTAAACTGGAGTTCACGAAGGCGAACCAGACAGCAAGTTTCAGGGTTGACTTCACAAGGAATGCGACGGCGACCCCGCCCCTTGCTCAAGGGGCAATCACATGGGTATCTGCTAAGCATTCAGTTCGAACCCCCATCGCTGTTGTGTTTGAGTGATTGCAGGGAGTGTCTCTGATTTTTAGATTCAAATAATGGACTGAACGGGCCGACTCATTGAACCAAGAGGACATTGACACATTTCACCACTTGAATTTGCCTTCAAGAACATCGTTATTTGTCACTTAGTATTTATCTGGATCCGTGGTTTCATTATTTCTTCACGAGGGTTAACCTAGATTTTTCTTCGTCGGGAAATTCGATTAAACTTTAATTTATGGACATTGCAACGCAGGAGTACAAAAATTGGGTGCTTATCCTCTTCATATAAAAAAATTTAGAATGATTCTTTTGACGTAGTGTTGATAAATTTCAAACACAACAACCTAGTTAAAGAGTTTCGGCATAAGATTTATCGTGTATGTATCGTAAATGGATAAACTCATCTCACATGAATACTAAATGTAATGTGCAATTTATTTTTTAAATTCATTTATGACACATTTAAACATGATTAAGAAAATATGTAGATTTCAACACAATTTGACAAGTTTAGAGCTGATTCGATGTATCTGCATTTTTCTTTTTGGTCAATCCTACTCTAACTCTCACTCTCAAACTTTTACTTTGCCTCATTGTGAAGAATGAAAGTCGAAACTTATACATGAAGCTAAATCATCCCCACCTCAACCTTTTTTAAGAAAGTAGGAATTCGGACCCCAACCTCATCTTTCCCGGGAACTGAGGTTAAAATGTAGATGTATTTGTTATGTTACAACTGCATTAAGAAGATATGTAACTCGTGTGTTTGATAATTGGTAAGTTATAAAGTTAAGTATGGGTGAGGCAACCTCTCCACTACAACTTTGGAGGTATTTGCACAAGATCTTATAAAAGCTGCAGCACCCATTTTCACAATAAAAGTTATTATGGAAAAGTTGTATCAAATATGTATAATTCATTTCTACATATTTATACATTAGAGCTCTTTTTGTAAAATGACTTGTTGCACAATAAGTAGTTGAAGTCCATGTTTGAGTTCCAATGATATGATGATTAATGAATGAGTCAAGTTCAATCAGCTAGAGGAAATTGACAAAAGGATAAGGTTTCTATAATAAGAACTCCTGTTTCATATATACTAGTTCTAAGCTCACGCGACATATGAATGCATTGCTTTTATCTAGCTTCTAAAGTAGTCTTAAATCATATTAACCATTGATTGCTTGATAAATGGGAAAACGATTGGGATGCATGTTAAGAAGCGTGAAATCTCAAATGCAATATTATTCAATCAATTGGAGTTAGGCAACAAAAAGAAAAGGTAATATCTTGTGAATCTCTATTCTCCTCGAAGGTTGCGTACCTTTCTTCAATTTCGGAAGGTGGATTTAGTTTTACCTATAAAGGCTGGAAAAAGGAAAAGCAAGGCTCAAACCCAATAAGTCAAGCATCAACAAGGTCGAGCAATGGCCGATGGAGGGAAATAGAAATGAAAAGAAAAAAAAAAAAAGAAGAAGAAAAACTTTAATGAAAAAATAAAAAAAAATAAAAATATTTTTAAAAATTATCTATGTCGATCTTAGTTGTAACATCCTCGAATTTCGACCCATTAGGGATCGAGGAAATTGTTATTTTGTCAATGCACTGTTAGTTACGTTTACTCTGAGTTGGCCCCTCACGAGTTAACTAACTGTTCGGCAAGGCAATTAAGGATCAGTACGCGTACGACTAGTGAATTTAATCAGGGATAGGCCGCTCGACCATAAGAATCAAAGAGGAATAATACTACACTGTTGTTGCGAGCCGGTTAGCGAATGGAAATAAGTCGATTCGGCAAAAATACGAGGTCGGATTGCGGGTGATTCCGCACGACTTCGATATTGCGAACGATGTTAAACCGATTTCCTTTTGGCCCTGTACTCAGTGTGAGCAATTAACTCCTCGTGATTACATGATAATTGAGGATCGTCCTGATTTGAATACACGATCGTGGATTGAAAAGCTATCAACCACGGGTCAAACGCGCGAGAATCCCTAAACGCCGCCCGAAAGTTAGGTCGTACTAAAGTCGCAATTGATCGATTTTAATCACGAATTTCAATCTGGTATTGGGTATCGAACTTTTAAGGATGTCGAGACTAAAATATTGGACGTTGTCTCATTGATTCTCGAATTTATCGGTAAGCCCGAAATATTGGAAAAGGATTCAACGGGCTAGAGTTTTGGAGCCAAATATTTGGGAATTTGTCTTCAGGGGTAAAAAGACCAAATTGCCCCTTTTAGGTATTTGTTTAGATTTTGTCTTGTTCTCCTTTCTTGTCTTTTTCTCCTTTTCTCCCCCTCCTTCGTCCGCACGTTTCCCTTTTCTCTCTCCCCCTTTTTCTTTCTCTTCCCCCTCACGTTTCTTCCCTTGGTCGACAATCCCCCTTGTCCCCATCTTATCTCACTTTTTCTCCCTTTGACTTGTCAACTCTCTCTCTCTCTCTCTCTCTCTCCTATTTCCTTCCTCTGCACGTTCGAAACCCCCTTCCCAGCAGCTTCTTCTTCTTCTTCCTCCTCCTTCGACCAACGCTGGCTTGCTGCCACTGCTGCTGCGTTTTCTTGCTGCTGCCACCATCATCACCACCCATCACCGCCGTCCAGCCCGCCGCCGCCGGTCCGCCGGTCTCGCCGTCCGCCGGCCCCGCGAGCTAGCTGCACCGCTCCCCCTCCTCCTCTGTCCGAGTCTGCTGCTGTTCCTGCTGTTTCTGCTTGCTGTTTGCTGCTGTCCGCTGCTGTTTCTTGCTGTTTCTGCCGCTGGAAGTTGCTGTCGTTGCTGCTGGTTGCTGCTGGCCGCTGTTCGGGACACAGCCAGCCGCTGTCCAGCATCACCAGCCGCTGTTCGGCTGCTGTTCAGCACAAAACAGCTTCATCGGAAGCTGTTTTGTTGGAAACCGGCCGCCGGTTGTCGCCCGTCGTTGTCCCCGAGCGAGCCGCTCGTTGTCCCGCCGCCGCCGTCGCGCTCGTGTCGTCGGATTAGCTAAACCCGTGAGTTGATTTTCTAATCCTCGCTTAGGGTGCTAAACTCCCTTAGGGTGATTAGTTTAATATTAAGCTTGATTAGTGCTTTTGAATGATGGATGATTAGTGTTTTATTATTATTTGATTAAGCATGTTTAGTGTTAATCGCGGTTAGATTAATTAATCGTGATTGGGTTAATTAACCATAGTTGGTTAACCGGTTAACCATGATTAGATTATTAATAAATATTATTATTATTTTGGGACAAAATAATAATAAATATTATTATTATTTTTTGGGACAAAATAATAATAATTTATTAATTTCGGAATTATTATTTATTATTTTCGGAATTATTAATTTATTATTTTCGGAATTAATTAATTTATTATTAATTTCGAAATTGGTGGTTATTATTTTTGGGTAATAATTAATTAATTGTTTTTGGAGAATAATTAATTAATTAGTGGTGGATGATTAATTATTCTTGGATGTTGAATATTGATTGTTGGATAATATTATTCTTGGATGTTGAATGTTTATTGTTGAATAATTATTAATGGAATATTTTTGGAATAAAGTATTATTTTTGGAAAGTACGTTATTAATTAATTGTGCTAATATAGATTAATTTCGGTGGATTATTGTTCGTACTTTTCACGTGGATTATATGTCGTGGATTATTGTTTGTACTTTCCTCACGTGGATCGCATATTGAATATATATATGCTTCTTCTTTGACCTATTGTTTAATATGTACTCGGTGGAGTAAGTTCATGGACTGCGATTGTGAATTAGGGTTGATTGTATTCAGCATATTCGTGTGACTACGTGTGAAAGGCATTTGTATTCGTGTGACCACGTGTGAAATATTATCGCATTACATGTAGAGTTTGCGATGAATTAATATGTACAAGCACGAATCATGTCTGCATTGGCTGTCCTGAAAGATAATAAAATGAGCATGATTAATTGGTGTGCTTGCGTGGTCACGTAAGAGCCCGTCACCCAGTGGGGGATCTGTGGTGGACGAAGTCCGTATTATCGGAATGCCCGGGCGCCGGATGCGGGTCGCGGTAGAGGCCGGACCTATGCTCTTTGTGAATGCCGTCTGGGCGCCAGACGTAGCCGTGCCCAATGGAGTGGGACGATGCCCGGTTATGCCGGTTGACTACCAACTTGTGTGTTGGAAGGAAATTCCCCCAAAGGTGTTAATAAATGGAAAACGAGCAAGTGCATGGTGCATGAAACAACTTGAGAAGTGTTTGATTATTTGATATGATTGCTGCATTGAGGTGAGCATACAATAAACTGTATCATGCAGGTTGCGTGTGGCAAAAGCGAGGTAAGGATGCCTGTGATTGCAATTGTTAACTGTTAATAATTGCATATGAGCCTTGGTTTAATCGTGCGCCTGTTAATGGTCGATTGGGTATTATTCTGTTGTTGAATTGCTGGCGATAGAGACATTGCACGTCGGGCGCACTCGAGGCGAGTAGGTCTCCTAACCGAGGCTTAGGATTTTGACTTTGCGAGATTTATCTCACTTTGGTTATTGAATAACCATTTTCAGGTCCATAGGATGGAGGATCGACGCGTGTTACGGCTCGTTGCCGTTTTGAAGGGAGTAGATTAACCCCGGCTTATTGGTTTCATGGGCTCGATAGGAAGATGCCCGTGGTAAGGGCTTGTACTTGTAAACTTCCTAGGGTTAATCAGTAGATAAATAAAGCAGTACTTTTGAATGTGTTCTTGTTGGGTTTTCCTGCTATCCCTGCTTTTGTATTTGACCGGGGATTGTGTTTCGCTTCCGCATGCGTTTAATTAAAAGATAAAAATAATGGTCGGCGACGGATCACGGAGAGTCGCAAATCAAATGACCACAAGAGAACGGGGTTGTCGCGGACTCGAGAGTCGGGTCGTGACATCCCCGTCGATTTTGGTATCAGAGCCTGGTCAATGTATGGAGTGATAAGGTGCGATGGGTTTGGGATAGTTAGTTAGGAAAACACCCTATGCTTGTGTTTGTTTATTTAATTCTTTGGCTATAAGCGGGTCGTTCATGATTTTTAATTCCTTGTGGAGTTGGAAATAAGGTTTCCGTGATAAATTTATTGGATGAACGATCCTGATTCGAGAGTCTGGAAGGAAGGCAGTTGAAGGATGGGCTAGTGCTAAAGGGAGAGCACTAAGGGATTCTAGATTTGATGAAATCTTGAGTTTGGAAGACTTGGGTGTTTGGATAGTTGATGAGTTTGACCAGCTGTTGTTGATGTTGCCGTTGTTGTTGCTCGCGCCTTATAAGTTCTATTGGTTGGAAAAGAGATTGTGATCGGTCGATGCTTAAATTGGTTGAACAGTTCCTGGAGTTTGAGTTGTCTAAGTCCATCAGGGCGAGTAATCTTGAGGTCGCAACCTTCTGGATCAAGGAATTGGAGTAAGTGTTAGCATTGTGGGAATGCTCAGAGGAAGATCAGATAGTCCTGGCAGGGTACCAATTGCAAGGTAATGTTAGCATGTAATGGGAAGTAACCTAAGGAAGGGTTTTGCTCAAAGGTACTGTCCTCGAGTGGAGTACTGTTGACGAAGCGTTCAACGGAGAATACTTTTCTGAGTGCACGCAGGATCAGAAGGTAACTGAATTCCTGCAATTTCGTCAGAGTCGTTTGTCAGTTGTGCAATAAGATGTTAAGTTTGTAGAGCTCTCAAAGTTTGTACAGAGAATGATTGGGAATCTAGTAGACTGAGTTAAAAGGTCGGGGATGATTTGAAATCGGAAATCAATGATTAGTTGGTGCCCCTGAACCTAAAGGACTATGTGAATGGTACAAGGGAGCCCGACTAATTGAAAAGGACGTGGCAGAATGAGTAGCTGCATTTGGATTGGTTTGCATTTTATGGAGTAATTATCGGCTTGGGAAACATGTTTTGTTAAGAAAGGACGTGTTTTTGAGTGCGACTATCAAGGTCACGTCGCGAGAAATTGTCCCATTAACCATCAAAGAAGTAACCTTAACAGCCACAAGTGAGATAATTGACTGACAATGCCCCGCAGAACAACTTCAATCGCCCTCTGGTGCAAGATTAAGTGTATGCAGTTATTAAGAAGGAGGCAGGGGATTCGCAGGCTGTGACTACTGATACAACTTCCAATGTGATTATGTTGCTTATGTGTTAAGGGTTTGGAAGCCACGCATTTGTTTTTAACTGAATACTTTGTTAAGGTTGAAGGGTTAAGACGAAATCGTTGGAAGTGATTCTTAACAAGTTGACCCAGTTAAAGGATGAGGTTGTATGCGGCAGGATTGTTCAGTTGTATGATGGTCATTGGCGATCAAAAGGAATTGATCGATTTGATTGTATTGGCAATGTACGATTTCTATGTGATCATTGGAAGGGATTGGTTTATTAAGTATTGAGTTACAATGGATTGCTATTGGAAGGTAATTCAGTTTAACCCATTAGGTGGGGTCAGTTTCGAGTTTACTGGAATCAAGGAGGACCCTCGATTCCTTTGAAATTCGTCATGGGAAGTAATTCGTTTATTGGATTAATGTTACTAAGGTTATTGGACGATTGTGGTTAATTTGTTGATTGAGGAATCAAGTATGGATTATTGCACTTATACATTGATTAGCGGCAGTGTAACCAAGGGACGGTCATAACAAGTATCAATTACCAAGGACAGATGACTTGTTTGACCCATTTCAAGGAACTTCGATATGTTTCAAGATAGACCCAAGGACGGACTATCGGTAGTTGAGGTTTTAAAAAGGAGGATGTATTAAAGACGACATACCATGTGTGAATTGGTCGCTAAGAGATTATCGTACTGCCGTTTGGATTAACTAATGCGCTAGTTGCTTTTATGGATTCGATGGATTGAGTGATTAAGGCGTATTTGGATCAATTGTAATTGTGTTCGTGAACAACATATTGGAATATTCGAGGAATTAAGAGGAAAACGAATAGCGCTTGAGAGTGGCGCTTTGGACCATTTGAGAACATAAATAGTATGCCAAGTTTGGTACGTGCGAGTTTTGGTTTACTCGCATTGCTTTTGTTATTGTGTAATTTTGGATGAAGGAATTTTTATGGACCTGTTAAGATCAAGGCAGTCAGGAATTGACCAAGACTTATGACGGTGATAGAGGTTTGAAGTTTTCTAAGTCGGACAGATTATCACGGATGATTCGTAGAAAGGTTCTCTACGATCGTTATGCCTCTAATATGAAGGTTAATGAAGGACGTAAGAATTTGAATGGACGGATAATTACGAACGTGATTTTCAAGAGCTTAAGTATAGGCTGACTACCGCACCAGTTTTGAGGATGTAATATAGTATTGGAAGTTATGAGATTTACAGTGAGGTGTTGTATAAGGGATTAGACTGTGTTGTAATGCAATAAGGAAGAGTAATTGCTTACGTGTCACGATAGGGCTTGTGAAATTCAGAGTGTGATCTCATGGAAATTCAGTGGATCAGATTTCAAGTGTTGACGAGTGGTCCTGTGAAAACGAGCTCATGGGTTGACGAGTTGGAGAAAGTTTTGCACTTTGAGGTGCTCAGACGAGGTTAAAACCGTGAGGCTTGGTATGGGACGGGCCGAAGCGGATAATATCTCTATGAGATAAAGCATGTTTTAAAGGGACTTTTGCTAGTAGTGGTGCAGTTTGCAGATGCCCGAGACGATTGATCCGATGAGGGCGGGGAGTGGTCGCCGGGGCCGGAGTGCCTGAGCAAAGAGCGACTCCTGGCAGGCTTCTAGGATGTCGAAATGGGTAGAAATGGGCGAACTACAACCGGCAAAAAGAGAATGCTTGTATGGGATAAAATTGATTCGAGTGGTATAGCAGAAATATGATCAAGCTTGTGAGACTACAGTCTATTGGAATAAGGTCAGAGAAAGGACAATCATTGGTTTAGAGATGGTCTAGCAATTAGTGGATGCTGTCTAGTTGTCAGGAGCAGATAAAGGACAATGTAAGGCTGCTAGAAAAGCGATACAGACAAGACTAAGATTGTTGGATTATTAAGTTCAATGTTGTGTTTTCCATAAGGTGTTGTGGATAAGAGGGACATGACAATTTGGACACTACCAATGCCTCAGCTTAGTGGTATGCGGGATAAAAAGCTCAACAGGTCCAACTGAGAATTCGAAATCGGGAGGTGTTAGCAAAGTTGCTTTTGACAGAGTCGGATAATGCATAGCCTTTGGGAACCAAAAAGGAATTGGGAATAATTTGGTATATCAAAGTACGGAAGGAACGACTTGGAGAAGTGAGGATACAATGAGGCATTAATACCCTCATCTGTTTAAGGATATTGAAAGTTTGACAAATTTCGAGGACGAAATTTTTATAAGGAGGGAAGAGTTGTAACATCTCGAATTTCGACCCATTAGGGATCGAGGAAATGGTTATTTTGTCAATGCACCGTTAGTTACGTTTACTACGAGTTGGCCCCTCACGAGTTAACTAAGCGTTCGGCAAGGCAATTAAGGATCGTACGCGTACGACTAGTGAATTTAATCGGGGATAGGCCGCTCGACCATAAGAATCAAAGAGGAATAATACTACTGTTTGTTGCGAGGCCGGTTAGCGAATGGAAATAAGTCGATTCGGCAAAAATACGAGGTCGTATTGCGGGTGATTCCGCACGACTTCGATATTGCGAACGATGTTAAACCGATTTCCTTTTGGCCCTGTACTCAGTGTGAGCAATTAACTCCTCGTGATTACATGACAATTGAGGATCGCCCTGATTTGAATACACGATCATGGATTGAAAAGCTATCAACCACGGGTCAAACGCGCGAGAATCCCTAAACGCCGCCCGAAAGTTAGGTCGTACTAAAGTCGCGATTGATCGATGTTAATCACGAATTTCAATCCGGTATTGGGTATCGAACTTTTAAGGATGTCGAGACTAAAATATTGGACGTTGTCTCATTGATTCTCAAATTTATCGGTAAGCCCGAAATATTGGAAAAGGATTTAACGGGCCGAGTTTTGGAGCCAAATATTTGGGAATTTGTCTTCAGGGGTAAAAAGACTAAATTGCCCCTTTTAGATATTTGTTTAGATTTTTTGTCTTGTTCTCCTTTCTTGTCTTTTTCTCCTTTTCTCCCCCCTCCTTCGTCCGCACGTTTCCCTTTTCTCTCTCCCCCTTTTCTTTCTCTTCCCCCTCACGTTTCTTCCCTTGGTCGACAATCCCCCTTGTCCCCATCTTATCTCACTTTTTTTCTTTGACTTGTCAACTCTCTCTCTCTCTCTCTCTCTCTCTCTCTCTATTTCCTTCCTCTGCACGTTCGCCCCCCCTTCCCCAGCAACTTCTTCTTTTTTTCTTCTTCTCCTCCTTCGACCAACGCTGGCTTGCTGCCACTGCTGCTGCGTTTTCTTGCTGCTGCCACCCATCACCACCCATCACCGCCGTCCAGCCAACTCGCCGCCGGTCCACCAGTCTCGTCGTCCGCCGGCCCCGCGAGCTAGCTGCACCGCTCCCCCTCCTCCTCTGTCCGAGTCTGCTGCTGTTCCTGCTGTTTCTGCTTGCTGTTTGCTGCTGTCCGCTGCTGTTTCTTGCTGTTTCTGCCGCTGGAAGTTGCTGTCGTTGCTGCTGGTTGCTGCTGGCCGCTGTTCGGGACACAGCCAGCCGCTGTCCAGCATCACCAGCCGCTGTTCGGCTGCTGTTCAGCACAAAACAGCTTCATCGGAAGCTGTTTTGTTGGAAACCGGCCGCCGATTGTCGCCCGTCGTTGTCCCCGAGCGAGCCGCTCGTTGTCCCGCCGCCCCGTCGCGCTCGTGTCGTCGGATTAGCTAAACCCGTGAGTTGATTTTCTAATCCTCGCTTAGGGTGCTAAACTCCCTTAGGGTGATTAGTTTAATATTAAGCTTGATTAGTGCTTTTGAATGATGGATGATTAGTGTTTTATTATTATTTGATTAAGCATGTTTAGTGTTAATCGCGGTTAGATTAATTAATCGTGATTGGGTTAATTAACCATAGTTGGTTAATCGCGGTAACCATGATTAGTATTAATAAATATTATTATTATTTTTTGGGACAAAATAATAATAATTTATTAATTTCGGAATTATTATTTATTATTTTCGGAATTAATTAATTTATTATTTTCGGAATTAATTAATTTATTATTAATTTCGAAATTGGTGGTTATTATTTTTGGGTAATAATTAATTAATTGTTTTTGGAGAATAATTAATTAATTAGTGGTGGATGATTAATTATTCTTGGATGTTGAATATTGATTGTTGGATAATATTATTCTTGGATGTTGAATGTTTATTGTTGAATAATTATTAATGGAATATTTTTGGAATAAAGTATTATTTTTGGAAAGTACGTTATTAATTAATTGTGCTAATATAGATTAATTTCGGTGGATTATTGTTCGTACTTTCCTCACGTGGATTATTGTTGTTGTACTTTCCTCACGTGGATCGCATATTGAATACATATATGCTTGCTGTCTTTCAATGACTATTGTTTAATATGTACTCGGTGGAGTAAGTTCATGGACTGCGATTGTGAATTAGGGTTGATATATTCAGCATATTCGTGTGACTACGTGTGAAAGGCATTTGTATTCGTGTGACCACGTGTGAAATATTATCGCATTACATGTAGAGTTTGCGATGAATTAATATGTACAAGCACGAATCATGTCTGCATTGGGCATTCGGAAAGATAATAAAATGAGCATGATTAATTGGTGTGCTTGCGTGGTCACGTAAGAGCCCGTCACCCAGTGGGGATCTGTGGTGGACGAAGTCCGTATTATCGGAATGCCGGGCGCCGGATGCGGGTCGCGGTAGAGGCCGGACCTATGCTCTTTATGAATGCCGTGCGGGCGCAGGGACGTAGCCGTGCCCAATGGAGTGGGACGATGCCCGGTTATGCCGGTTGACTACCAACTTGTGTGTTGGAAGGAAATTCCCCCAAAGGTGTTAATAAATGGAAAACGAGCAAGTGCATGGTGCATGAAACAACTTGAGAAGTGTTCTGATTATTTGATATGATTGCTGCATTGAGGTGAGCATACAATAAACTGTATCATGCAGGTTGCGTGTGGCAAAAGCGAGGTAAGGATGCCTGTGATTGCAATTGTTAACTGTTAATAATTGCATATGAGCCTTGGTTTAATCGTGTGCCCTGTTAATGGTCGATTGGGTATTATTCTGTTGTTGAATTGCTGGCGATAGAGACATTGCACGTCGGGCGCACTCGAGGCGAGTAGGTCTCCTAACCGAGGCTTAGGATTTTGACTTGCGAGATTTATCTCCTTTGGTTATTGAATAACCATTTTCAGGTCCATAGGATGGAGGATCGACGCGTGTTACGGCTCGTTGCCGTTTTTGAAGGGAGTAGATTAACCCCGGCTTATTGGTTTCATGGGCTCGATAGGAAGATGCCCGTGGTAAGGGCTTGTACTTGTAAACTTCCTAGGGTTAATCAGTAGATAAATAAAGCAGTACTTTTGAATGTGTTCTTGTTGGGTTTTCCTGCTATCCCTGCTTTTGTATTTGATCGGGGATTGTGTTTCGCTTCCGCATGCGTTTAATTAAAAGATAAAAATAATGGTCGGCGACGGATCCTGGAGAGTCGCAAATCAAATGACCACAAGAGAACAGGGGTTGTCGCAGACTCGAGAGTCGGGTCGTGACACTAGTCATGCCATCTAAGATGGCCGACTTCCATGTCAGTGATTTTTAGCCAATTTAGCCAAATAGACTCAATTGACAAAGTATGAAAAATTTTAGAACTCAATTAATAAAGTTGAAAAGTTTAGTACAAAATTGAAGGTAATGTATTGTGAATCTCTATTCTCATCGAGGGTTGCGTACCTTTCTTTGATTTTGGAAGGTGGATTTAGTCTTACCTATAAAGGCTGGATAAAGAAAAGCAAGGCTCAAACCCAACAAGTCAAGCAGCAACAAGGTCTGGCAATGGCCGATGGAGGGAAAAAGAAAAGAAAGAGAAAAGGAAAAGAAAATCGAAAAAAAAATTGTTAAAAATTATTTATGTCGTCAGCACCAATTATGTCATCTAAAATGGCCAGCTTCCATATCAATGATTCCTAGCTAAATTGGTCGGATGGACTTAATTGAGAAAATATGAAAAAATTTAAGACTCCATTAATAAAATTGAAAATTTTAATACTAAATTGATAAAAGTATAATAGGTTTAGGGCTTTTTTGATAATATTCCCCAGCACAAATGTCCCATTATGGGGATTGCTCTCATCTGGCTTGCCATTGTTGCAGTAAACACTCTTATTTCTCTTTTCCCATGGCCTTCACCGCTTAAGTTGGTTCTTTGTACTCTTCCTAACATTGCTCGAGAGATTTCTCACCATAAAACCAACTTTATGAGATATTATAATATTCGACCCAAAAAAAAAAGATATTATAATGTACGTGCACAAACTTTTTGTGTAATAAAGTGAATTGGGGGTGGGAATAGCGAAGAGTGATGCGGCTCTTGGATGATTTGTGCAAATTTCTTAAAACTGAGTTAAGTGCATTATTATATTTAAGGTTTTTGGTTTCTATATGTAGACCTGTAGCAAAGTTGTGTTAAAGTCACAACAGGTTATATAGATTTGTCTTTTCTCTTCTCAATTTTGGATGAATTTTACAATTTTTCTTTCACTAGAAGCTATGTATTTGGCGATGATAATAAGATCATTGTGCTATTTTTTTATGTCCTTAGCTATTATTCTAGTATTGTTAGGATGTACTTATGAGTAAGCTATGTTAGAGAAGTCTCATATTGGAGAATTAATGTAGTTTGAAGCAATTAATATATCCTAATGAGCTCATAACTCATTGGCTTAACATTTTGAGTGAAGGTGGGTTCAATTTGGATATATTGACGGCTTTAGACTTAGGTTCCTTCTTGACTATTTCCCCGAGGTTAAAAGTATTAGACTTTTATCGCGCGCTCCCAAAAAGTACAGCTCCTAAAAGAGCTATATCATTACTTATTAGTAATATGAAAGAAAAGCGTACGTGTGATAAAGATGTGCCATGCCCTAGATTGAATGATTATTCCAACAAGGGCATCATAGCTATCACATTGAATGATTATACATCATCTTCTCCTTGTAGCCAACAAGGGCATCGCGACTATGCCTCAATCTAGGCGACGCCAATGCCCTCACTTGTGGATAATGAAGGTAGCAACACCCTCACCTAGACCAAGTGAAGGTCACCGACCTAGGGTTAGAAAAAAATAAGAAAAAGGAAAATAAAAAATAAAAGAAAATTAATAAAATATTAAAATATTATTAAAAATTGTTCTCGTTAACACCAATGGTATCACATAAGACAGATCATCGATTTTCAGCTATAATTGATTAAATGGACTCAATTGGCAAAATTAAAATATTTATGACTAAATTAGTAAGTGTACAATAGATTTATGATTTTTTGGATAATTTTACAATTAAAAGGTTTAGAGCTAAATTTTTCACTTGATAAGTTTAAGGCTGAATTTGCAGTTCTCCACTCTTTTGGCCCAATCAAATTAATTGAGTGCTGAACACCTCAAGTGTCAAAACTTGACACGTGGGATACTTAAAGTGCAAAAATTTTAAAAGGTACACTTTAGTTATAAAAATCGAAAAAAAAAATGGATCACTTAAGTGTCAATGGTGAGAAATTCCAGCCAAATTGCCTGTATGGCATTTTCCAGAGAGTTGTTTTGCTAATGTGGCATTTCTTTAAAAAAAATTATCCACGTGGCAATTTTTTTTAAAAAATTATCCATGTGGCTTTTTTTTTTTTAAAGATTGTCCACATGGCTTCCGGTGAGCCATGTAAACAACTTATATCATCAAAATAAGTCACGTTAGATTTCTGGCACCCTTCGTCGGACTTAACATTTAAATGTCCCAATTTTAAAACAAAAGTGATACTTAAATATACTTTTGAAACTTTTAATACTTAAGTGTCCTCCCATGCCAAGTTTTGACACTTGTGTTATACTTCTGCCCCAATTTATTAGTTGTCCTTAACCTAGATGGACATAAAACAAAAGTCCCACAAAATTCAATTATGATGGATGAGCAATAAAATAAATCTCATTTAATGGTCTTTAGAATTCACAAAAGAAATAATTTACCTGGTTCTAATAACTATTCTTGTGACTAAAATAGAAAAGTCAATGTTTATCAATCAATAAAACATTTCCAAAATGCAAATATAAATTGTTCGTCTTGTTTGCCCTTCCATCACAATGGTGAGAAGTTTCCATCGTCATTTGGATGTTGGCCACATTCCAGGAGAATTGAGTCAAATGTCGGGAGTCATGGAATCAGCTAAGCAAGAATATTACTAATAATAATCTAATTAATTTAATTAATATTCAAAAATTTTATCATTACCTGCTACCAATTTTTATAATGTTATTGTTGATTCTTAACCTTATGCAAAATGACAACATCCTAAGGTTCCATCTATGTTATATTATTGGACGGTATTACAAAGACCAATACTTATACAGTGATAAAAGATCAAGACAAATGTCTAATGACTAGTGGGGTAGACTTATTAGTTTGCCATTTTCAGCCAGCTATCCTCGGCCTAGATCAATATAAAATGAAAGTCCAACAACGGAGAATTACCAAAAAATTCCTAAAGTTATTGTAATTTCACCAATTCGGAAAAATTATCAAAATAGCCCTAAATCTATTATAATATTTCCAATTCAATCCTAAACCTTTTTCTTTTGCCAATTTAATCCTAAACATTTTATAATTGTGTCAATTTAGTTCATTCGACCAATTTTGGCCGACCGACACTAATGTGAACGCCGACTTGCATTAGCCATTCATCGAACACTAATGTAGCAATTTTTAATAATTTTTTTATTTGTTTCGAATTTTTATTAATTTTTTATTCTTCTTTCTTTTTTTTTTTTTTTCCCCTTCTTCCTCCTTCCTCTGGTTTGGTCACCACCATCTAGAGGCAAGGACTAGTAAGGTCAACCTCGACCCACCAGTCTCTAGCGACAGTGAGCATCGCCCAACCATGGTGAGGTCGGTCTCGACACACTAGGTGAGGCCCCACTAGATCGGCTCTTGTCATTAGCGGACGAGGTCGAAGAAGAAGGAAGAATGGGAGAAAAAGAAAACGAAATAAAAAAAATAAAAAGTCTATTGAAAATTGTCACAATTGCATTGTCAGCCTATGTCCGCATTCTTTGGCCAGGTCAAAAATTGGTAGAATGGATTAAATTGGCACAATTACAAAAAATTTATAACTAAATTGGTTAAAAAAAAGTTTAAGATTGAATAGAGGCAATAGGTTTAAGAATTTTTTTGTAATTTTCCAACAAAATAATAAACCCTGGTTGCGGTCCTTTAGCAGTAATTAACGAAATAATTTAGTTGGCTCCGATAACTTGACAATGAAATATTCTCAACACAATTATTCTACTTGATTGCCCTTCTGTCCCAATTTCATGGCAATTTAGAAATCCCCATGCAATTTTTTCCCCGGATACTAGCCATTCATTAGTCAAACCTTTTAAGATGATGTACTGTGTTAAATTATAAAAGTGCAACTAATGAATAAGAATTAGAAACTGGCAACACACTCGATAGCGACATGAATCCATGGTCACGCAACATTATTGTTTCTACATCGGCACGACCATTTTGAAACACGAGAGAGATCTCATTGTGGGTTCGCCTGCCAAGCTTCATCGCCTTTATCTGCACGAAAAGGATGGGTTTCCCGGTGGCTGGCCCTCATCCCCGTAATATGGACATCTATATCCTTAAATTTTCTATCTTAGCGGGCTTGTCATAGCTTCCTGTAAAATTCGGGGAAAATTTCAAATAAAAACCCAAAATGTCATCAATTTCTCAAATAAAATTTCAAATAAACATTATCTTGATTAAGGGCCTAAAATTTTTCAATTTTCTCAAATAAAAGTCTTAAGTTGACATTATTTTAAATATAGGTCTGAAGTTGCCATTTTAATTTCAAAGAAAAATCTGATCTAACTGGTTGATCAAGGATATTTCCATCCTTAATTTTTTCATATGTTCTTTCATTTTGAATAGATTTAGTTACCTCTGCTGGACAATTTGAGTCATTAAAATGCTTCACTCGTAGGAATTTGGTTATATTTTATATTCATGTTTAGAAGCTCACCTGAAGAAAGTAATTTATTTAGGGTGTGTCTTTATATGCCATGTTAAATCTGCATATTTATATTTCCTTCAATGAGTTATTCTATTTTAGAAAACTTGTATGGACGATGCCCTGTCCTTGACGGTAAAAATAGGTCTTATTCATTCAATTTTTACATGGAAATGCACATGCATGTTAGGAAATAAAATTGACTAATGTTCCTTTCCTTCAAAAGAGAAAAAGTACCAATGTTCGCTTCGGGAGGGTCGCGACACCAACGCAATTTCTTCATCTCGCTTCTCCTATGGATATATGCGCTCTAAGTTCAACTATCCGACACAGAACACAGAAGCAAAAAGCATTTCCCTGTTTCTTCTGCAAATTCAAGATGAAAGACCAGAAATGCAGATTGTCTCCGACCACCTTGACGATTTTCATTCTTGGTCTCATTTGCATTCTAAGCGTTTCCCCTGCTAATACCGCCGTTGCAGTAGCTGATTCAGGTGGCTCATTGTCGACTTATATCATCCATGTACAAAAGCCGACGGACAAACATTTCGCTACTTCAGAGGATCTGGATACTTTCTATCAGTCATTTTTACCTACCACGGTAACCAGCTCTAACCAAGAGCAAAGAATGGTCCACTCATACCGACATGTGCTGTCCGGGTTCGCAGCCAAATTGACCGCCGAGGAAGCTAAAGCCATTCGGAAGAAGGACGGTGTTTTGCATGTGCGTCCGGAAGAGGTGCTCTCTCTACACACAACTCACACCCCCGACTTTTGGGATTGCACCAAGGAGTCGGGCTCTGGAAGGACTCCAACTTCGGTAAGGGCGTGATCATCGGAGTATTGGACACAGGGATTTTCCCCCAGCACCGTTCCTTCAGCGACGAGGGGTTGCCTCCGCCCCCGGCTAAATGGAAGGGCAGGTGCGTCTTCAACGGCACATCCTGCAACAACAAGCTCATCGGTGCGAGGTCTTTCGTTTCTGGGGAGACCTCTCTGCCGTTTGATGAAACGGGCCATGGCACACACACTTCCAGCACAGCTGCAGGTGCTTTTGTGAGGGATGCCAGTGCACTCGGTAATGCCAAAGGCACGGCCATAGGCATGGCGCCTCTTGCGCATTTGGCAATCTACCGGGTTTGCGGTTTTCTCTTGTGCCTTGACGGCGACTTATTAGCTGGGTTCGACGCAGCCATCGAGGATGGTGTCGATGTGCTTTCCCTCTCTGTTGGAGGAGAATCCAAGCCGTTCTTTGCCGACGTGATTGCAACGGCTGCATTTGCTGCCACCAAAAGGGGCATCTTCGTCAGCTGCTCGGCGGGGAATGAGGGCCCATCCAACTACTCGTTGTCAAACGAGGCACCATGGGTTCTCACCGTGGGAGCCAGCACCATCGACCGCACCATAAAGGCCACGGCGCGGCTGGGGAATGGGAAGGAGTTCGATGGGGAGACCTTGTACCAACCGCACGATTTCCATCCGGTGCTACTTCCCCTTGTTTATCCGCGACTAAATGGAGATAACTCCTCGGCCTTCTGCCTTCCAGAATCACTACACAACCGCTCGGACGTCCAAGGAAAAGTGGTTGTGTGCTCCGCAGTTGGCGGTACGCGAGTCTCGAAAGGTGAAGAGGTCAAGGATTCAGGTGGTGCGGCCATGATCCTTGTCAACGGTCCCATGGAGGGAGCCACCACATTTGCCGAGAAGCATGTCCTACCCGCTGTCCATCTGAGATATGACGTGTGGAGAGAGATCCAGAACTACCTAAGCACGGCATCAGCACCGAAGGCCACGATCCTATTCAGAGGCACTCGCATCGGGAAATCGGATGCCCCGACTGTAGGATCCTTCTCTTCCCGTGGCCCCAACAAGCAAAGCCAAGGCATCCTCAAACCAGACATCATCGGCCCGGGTGTGAACATTCTCGCCGCTTGGCCATATACTTTAGACAATTCTACGGACAAGAAGCACTCATTCAACGTGATCTACGGGACCTCAATGGCCTGCCCCCACCTCAGTGGTGTGGCAGCGCTGCTCAAAGCGTACACCCCGATTGGTCACCAGCGGCCATCAAGTCCGCCATCATGACCACTGCCACCACCTCCAACATGAAGGGCCAACCCATCTTGGACCAATCGCTCAATCCAGCAAACATATTCACCACGGGCGCAGGACATGTCAACCCAGTAAAGGCTGTCGACCCGGGTCTTATTTACGACATTGAACCGCAAGATTACATTCCTTACCTTTGTGGGCTCAACTACAACGACTCCGCAATCAAGCTTATAGTCAAAGAAGTGGTCACATGCTCGAGCATTAGGAGCATACCTGATTACCAGCTCAACTATCCATCGATCAGCTTGAGGTTCAAGGATTCGGTGACGAAGGTGAGTGTGACAAGGACGGTGAGGAACGTTGGACCAGCCAAGTCGTCTTACAGGGTGGTCATCAACCCCATCCCGGGTCTTGACTCAATTGGCGTGTACCCGAGTAAACTGGAGTTCACGAAGGCGAACCAAACAGCGAGTTTCAGGGTTGACTTCAAAAGGAATGCGACGGCGGCCCCACCCATTGCTCAAGGGGCGATCACATGGGTATCTACTGAGCATTCAGTTCGAACCCCTGTCGCTGTTGTGTTTGAGTGATCGCATGTCTGTGATTTCTAGATTCAAATAATGGACTGAATGGGGCCGAATCATTGAACCAAGAGTGCGTCAGCATATTTCACCACTTGTCTGGATTTGAACTTTGTGTGCTGGCTAGAGAGAGAGAGAGAGAGCTGTGAAGAGTGTTTGTGGTATTACGATCGCCATTGTTCGCTGAGAGAGAGAGCTGTCAATTAGCGTTGTTTTCATGCTTAACGCACACATGAGGCTCTACCGTTCCACCACGTAAATTCTCCTCGTCATCACACGACGCGTTACAAGTTAACGCCTCGAGAAGTTCATGACATTGGCGACGAATTGGCGACGATTTGGCGATGATTGAGCAACATGAGAGAAGGAAGAAAACGATGATAAAATATATTTTCATTATTCAAGAAAATATTTAGACATGAGTTATTATCAATTATGAAAAAAATTACATTGACTAATTATTTCGAACAATACAATAAATCATTTCAGGAAAATATTTTTTAAATAATTTTTTTCGAAATAAATAGATGGATTTCTTGATTTTATCGAAGACAAGGCTATTATAATGATACTAAGTTTTGCTAATTTCGTCACAAAAAATTAATTGAGCCTGGGGGTGAGCAATTCTTGGAAGGACTCACCTTTTTCAGTCCTCCCAGTACTACTCATCGGTGGGGGAGTCCGCTGGTAGGTCTTCAAGTATAAGTGAAGAAATAGATTTGTTAAATTTAGCATACGTTAATTAAATTCAATTTAATGGTAATTTTGGATTTTTCTTGTTTAATTAATTCTTCTGCGATTCAACGGAGACACGGACAAGCGAATCCCGATGATGTCGACTCAATACATGCTGGACAAGCTCGGCCTCAACATCACAAAGAACTGGACATCGTGGTACAAGGGTAGAGAGGTAATTTCCTCGTCACTCTCTTAATTAGGATATGATCCGGGTCGAATTCTCCAAACAAAAATAAAAAGATTTTCGCTCTCTTAATTAGGATATGATGCGGGCCCCCGGGGCCCCAACAAAAATAAAAAAAACAAATGCCCTTTTGAGTTTTTTTTTGTTACCTTTTTTAAAATTTTGTGCTGAAGACGATTTCAGTGATTTCTGGCTGTTTTCAAGAGATGGATTCCTCTATTTAATGCTTCTAATTAAAGAAAATTAGCTATGCAATCTATGAGAGATTTGCGGTTCAGGACATGATCCGGGTGGAATTCTCCAAATAAAAAGAAAAAGAAAACAAGAGTGAGATCTCTTTTTCCTTTTTTAATATTGTCATGCTTCAATGTCGTAAAATTCCTTGCACACTCACATTCAATTCGATTCTTAAGTGATCGACTCACACTAGTGAAATGTGCAAACTGTAAATAGATGACATACGTAATTTTGAGTAATGCTAGGTTTCGTCAAGCTGGAATATAAATTTCATACAATAAATAAGCATATAGATAGGTGGGTTATATTTAATGCTCAATAACAGTCTATCATGTTAGTTAAATATTTCTTATCTGCACACATCAAAATTGAGCGCCCTTTATCTCTCTCTTAAATATGACTCAATTGAGCGCCCCGTCTCTCTCTCCCTCTCAATCTAATTTAATGGGCTATAGCATTGCTCTCTCGAATTGGATTGACTCATGAACCCTAGCACCAAATTCCCTAAATCAATTGAATTGCGCCCCCCCTCTCATGGTTCGACTTCGGGGGAATGTCTTTGGAAAAAAGCAAAGGCCTTTGGGTTAAATGCGTTTTCCGAAATGCAAGTAGCATTTGGTAAAATGATTTTTAAAAACATATTGAAAAACTATATTTTGTAAAAGAGTTTCGCTAATTATTTTTATGAAAAATCTCAAACTATTTGCTAACGAAACTCAATTGCCACCGACGAGCAGCAAGGGTGGTGTTGGCACACCGCCTATCCGCCAATGGCATGCTTGACACTTGCAGGTGGCACGTCGGTTGTTATTTGATGGCTGAGGCAAAGTTAGAGCTTTTGAGAATATTTCCAAAATTATAAAAGTTAAGTGAGGGCAAAGTTGGAAGTTGAAAAAAGCCTACTTGCATTTTGGAAACATAACATTCGAAAGTATCTCGAACTTACATTGGACTAAAGGCCTTTAGATAATTTTGAAGATGCAATTGCATATCCCTAAAGCACTCCAAAATTGTCAAATGGCATTTGCATATGCCTAAAGAGATATGGGGCCCAAAGAGCTTTGCAAATGCTAAACCAAACGTACATGACATCAGTTTGGTGAAGGGAGGGCAAAACGTCATTCTATTTGGGGTTTTCACCGTTCGCCTCATCAACCTCCATCCGCATTGGACGCCCATTTGCAAATTCAGACAACTCTAGTGATGACCAAATTTGTCTCTTGAATAAAAGTTTGGGCCTCTTTACAATACACTAG
Source organism: Corymbia calophylla (assembly GCA_014182845.1). Taxonomy (NCBI): domain Eukaryota; kingdom Viridiplantae; phylum Streptophyta; class Magnoliopsida; order Myrtales; family Myrtaceae; genus Corymbia; species Corymbia calophylla. The sequence continues at coordinate 12,126,316 of CM024697.1, read as the reverse complement.
AAATTTTTTTTTTTTTGACTCCACCGAAGGATCTTTTCCATTTTCCGAACTGCGTCGGATGAGAGGATGCTTCCTGGACTCCCTCGAAGAAGAAAGAGCCCCACCCCAGGCCCCAATTTCTTTTGACTTGCATTTCACCCGATAACAGCAAACCTTCAGTTTCAACCCCAAAAAGACCTTTAATTCCGCTCTCCCCAGATGGCAAAAATCCACTTTCAAGGGCATCGAGATCTTTCGTCGTGCTCTCATCCGTGATCGTAATCACGATAATTTTCGGACATGTCGATCACGCTCGTACGTACCCTCGATCGATTCATGAAGTGGTGAGCCAGTTTCGAAAGCCTCCACATTCGGATATAAATAGAGCATGAGGAGAACCGTGTCACCGCCCTTCCCGGCCAACCCCTGGTGAGCTTCCGCCACTACTCTAGCTACATCTTGGTGGACGACGGCCTCGGGAAGACTCTCTTCTACTGGTTCTTCGAGACGATGAGCCAACCCGCCGCGAAACCTCTCCTCCTGTGGCTCAGTGAATGTATATTGTTGCTTAGAATTTTCATTACAAGCGAGTGATTATTTGTTACCTATGTTCATTAATCCCAACATTTATATTACGTCCTAAGTTTGCAAGCGCAGGATGCACTTTGGTCGGGTTCGGCGAGGCCCAAGAATTCAGCCTGTTTATTGGGGTAAATGGGTCCAACAGCCTGACCCTAAGATTTTTAACGACTATGCTTGGAACAAAGGCACGTCCGAAATTTCTTTTTCTTTTTTTTTTTCCCTTTTTTCCCAGCTTCAATAGAAGGGAGATAAGTAAATTTGTTCAAATTGTCATAATTGCAAAATCATATTTTTCCAGCCATGAATCTTTTGTTCCTTGATTCGCGAGTCGGTGTTGGGTTTTCTTTCGGTGTTGGGTTTTCTTACTCCAACGCCACCATATATCATGGTGACAACAGTACAGGTTCAGAAAAATTAAATTAATTAGTACATTTTTAGAAATAACCTCATTTACTGAAAAATGAATTTCGATGCGATTATTAAACAACAAAGATCAGCCGTGGCTTGGCCCTTCTGTCGCCCAGCCATGTGTCTAGTGTCTCATGTTTACCGCCACAAGATTTGATTGCATCACGGCTGTGATAGGGACAATGAAGTCGTGAGATAAATTTTACAACGAAAATGCTACTCATAATTGACATTTGAAGAAACATAATGCTCTGATTAATGGATAAACAAATTAAACACTAGTAAAACTCCTTATTAGAATGAGGAAGCCTTATCGAATGTTGCGCGGTTTGTTGTGGTCATCCCATAGGCCACGCATCGGTTGCCGATGATCACCGTCCGGTTGATGGCGTCTCCGATCATCATAAGATATTTCTTGTTATCAGCAATCAACACATTCTCCACGTAAACACCGGGGGACACATGTATCAAGAAGTTTTAACCGGAAAAAAAAAAAAATGTATCTAGAAGTATCACTTCATGCTGTCGGTATTGTTCGGAGCCTTTACAACCATGTCGTTAATGGTTGTGAAGTTCCAAATCGCGTCTTAACTTACTACCACCATGGCCCCTGCATGAGACAATTAATAGAAAAACAAGGAGAGGTACATCCGGCCTTTGTTGGGCTACTGTTTTTGGAAACTGAAAGAGCAATACTCGACATGTATTGACATGTTTCCACAAAAACCGAAATTTCATCCTTTGGGGAATATTATTTTAGTTATACCACGCATTATCAGAAACCAGCATATACTGATCGATGAGACAAACCGATTGACATGGTACAACAAGAATTGCTACCCCAATTACAATGCAATGAGATTGGTTAGAACGAGATGGCTCAAAAGTATATCCGAAAATGAAATACTAACAAGATGAGCCCAGGGGCTTTTCAAGTGTTCCATACTCCTGTCCTCATTTCCTGGAGAAAATCTGTCCTTGCTTGCCCACAAGAGATAACAAGTTGGTGTCAAGCCCATGAGTACTTCTCAAGTTAGGGGTAAAAGTATTTCCACTCAATCACATGAAGAGCATTCATAAACTTGTTTAGTTTTTTTTTTCCCAGCATAGTTTCATCTTATTTGAAGAGAGGTGTACACATTAAGGTGGTCTTCCTTACAATTCGCTTGTTTCACCAGATGATCAATAATATGAAAAGCATTTTATATAAAGCAATTGTTCTTTTAGTTTGGAAAAATCAGTCAACGGCAAAAGCTTTTATCGTCATTTGGGAGGATGGTTAATTTACCTTACCATCACACGCCCATATATCAACTTCACTGTTAATATCTCAAGTCAATTCATATGTTGGCCTGGAAGGACTCGATTTGGATGCTGAACATATCTCTTGCGATATCTTAAGAAGACCCTTAAGACAGTGTATTCTTCTTTTATCATCTAACCCACTAAAACACTTAGCTTACAACAACTCCAATTGGATTAGCTGTATTATGACACGTCATCCTGCCGTCTTGTATTGTATTTTTTCTCAATTCAGGTCCCCCTTCGTAGAAGAGTAAAAGGCAAACCATGTTATCTTTCACTTCGGCGGAAGTCAAACATCATACAATAGCCATTACACACCATGAAATCACTTATTTAAGCTTTCTAGTCAAGGATTTTGACAATACATTACTATCTCTTAGTCCATTCTACCGTGAGTCTTTGACAATCAAGCAGCCCAACGCCTGGCTCATAATCTAGTTTTCCTCGAGCGCACTAAACATCTCGAAATTGATTGTTATATTATTCTAGAAAAATTATACACTAGCATTGTACATCTTGCCATCCCTACCATCAACCAATTTGCCGATGTGTTTGCTAAGGCGCTAAGCAAGGATCAAAGTTTTCTCTCACCAGGCAACTTGAATCTTGAAACCTTCACATTTCATCTCAAGGGGAAGTAATGTAAGATACTCCATAATCATGCCAACTTGGGATCGTTCTGTACTATGTATCATATGTTTCTTTTGTATCTCTTTTTCCACATTTTGCGTTCTTTTGCAAAATTACACTATCGGATAAATGAAAAGTGCGAAGATTTTTCGCTATATATTTCTAC